>CM026411.1:15447970-15681605 GCA_014858505.1 Corymbia citriodora subsp. variegata
TACCTCATCATACAAAACTCTTACAGGATCAGGTGCATATAGTAGCGACTCCTTATAGATATGTCTATTACAAGGAACAAGAGCATCACAGTTCGTGCCTTTACAGCTTCACTAGCCTTCGCCAGTAGTTCTATAGGGTCGGTCATTCCTTCCCCGCGCATAACTATACTCAGAAATATAGCTTTGATTTCTAGAAGATGCATAGCTCAAATACTAAGGAAGGAGCATTCTACCAGTCTAAAGTTTTCGGTGCTCAATCGACTGGAGTGAAATCAAATTTGGTTGGCAACGACTCTAAACATTACCTAATCTAGGTACGCGATTCACATGCAAGTCCACAAACATATATAGCTCATTCCCTGACCTAACATGTGTAACTTCCCCTCCACAAACCTTTAATTTCATTTTCTTTTGATATTCATAAGAAGCTCATTACAAGTTTAGATCGATGGAAATATATCCTAATATTAAAGTACGATAATCTGTTTAAGATTTATAACGTCAGTATTGTCTTAAAAAAAGTATCATAAAAAAACCAAAAAAGTTAAATCTGCCTCGAAATGGAACATATCGAGCAATGACCTAAAGAATCTCTCTCGGAAATGCCCTAGGGTATGGATCACGATGCTTGTGGACACGAGCATGGGAAATGCTTTTTTGATGCGGCAAAGCAGAATATGGAAAAGTAGTCTGGTGGAATCAGCAAACAAACCCATTTCCTCTCCTTCTAAGATTTGTAAAGTTTACTAAAGGGCCCTAAAAAATGAATAAGGAAAAAAGGAGGTTAATAAAACTAAGAACAGACATATTATGTTATAATTAGGTACATCATAAGTTGGCTTTTGTGCGCCAAACTAAATCTATTTCTACTATTCCAATTTGAATAAATCGTCCACGTAACAATCGAGGAACTTTAAGAGATATTCATGTGGTGCTCATACATACATCATCGAGTTGGCTTTGCCTAAGGACTTTATGCTAATCTTTTTGTTGGCTATCAATGATAAAGCCTATAGATGTCTTAACGGGAATCCCCATTTTTATAAACCTAGATCCTGAGTTTTGCCAGTAGTCAAGATTTTTTTTTTGGAGATAAATTAGTAGGTAAGATTGAAGATGCCGTTAATTAGTCAAGTATGCAAAAGTAGATTGCTTTTTGCGTCTCTAGAACGGGATAAAGACATGGTAACACATCCATTGTATACATGATAGCATAGTAAAAATACAAGGAGGAGCTGACATATAGCAACGCAAACACCAAAACCAGAAGAGAATACAGGAAGTAGTTTGTCTTGTAAATGACATGGGTATACAAAACTCATTTTGAGTCTCCTATCATCCTTTGGCTCTATAATTCTCGGGCCTTACAGACCATTCGAAAAAAAGGAAAGAGAAAAAGGAAGCCTTTTGCATGTGGCTCCACATGCTCTCCTTTTTCAATTAATAGGTCAATTAATCATTGATGGTTTGATTATTTTATTTTATTTTATTTTATTTTACATGAAGGCAGACGGATAGCTCTAATATAGCATACTAAAAAACAAGAGGGAGGGTTTTTGGTGATATTAATCCTGATTTAAGTTAATCGAAGAAGTCTAATTAATCCTAAGCCAATAATTTGTAATCTGATTTTTTTTCTTTCAGTATCATTGGGTGTCATTTCTACTAGAAAAATTACCAAAATAATCATAAATATATTATATGGATTTCAATTTAGTTATAAACTTCTCAATCTTATCAATTTAGTCCTAAGCCTTTTGATTATTTGTCAATTTAATTGTTCTGACTAATTTTGGCCCAAAATCCTTGAAATCAATGTTAACTGTCCTATATGACATGACTAAAGTTAATGTGGACAACTTTTATAAATTTTTAAACTAGCCATTGTATAATAAGTTAATGATTTTTAGGACAATTTTCCCCATTTCTCTATTGCTACATGAAATTGTGGGGAATTGCACATCAGGCTGTCTTGATAAATCAAAACTACGCCCACCCTGGCACGCAAAGGCGGTAATTAATTTAACTGTGAGGACGATAAGAATTCCAATGCTGGAAGTCAATCGATCGACATCTGACTCCTAGATTTTAAGTCTTCCCGTGGCCAAAACAAAACCTTAGTCGCTACGATATTTGGACTTCTTCGATTAATCTAAACTATGTTCGCTCACGGGTTAGGAATCTTCCCATGCGAGTTGTCTGACATAGAAAGACCCCCCCCCCCCCAAACTAGTGCTCCTCACACAGATTCAGGGGATTATCTCGTAGATGGCGGAGGAAATTTAGCTCAGACACCATTCCATGAAGAAATTGAAAACAAAACCAATCTAAAGAGTACCTCGGAGTGGAGAGGAGAGTGGCCAATCGCGAAAAGAGGTCGAGATAGAGCCGCTGAAGAGGGGCAGTCGCACGGCGTCAAAAAAAAAAAACTTGACCTATGTCTCTGAGAGAGAGAGAGGGCAAGTTATCTGATAAAAGGGTAAAAAGATTAATTTGTGATTAGCGGTGAACCGGTTGAATCCTAGGACTTTGTCTTGCAAGGCTTGTTTTTGGGTAAAATCAAACGGTTCAAGGTACATAATAATTGGGAAACGCATTGATCAAGTTTGGTTCCCAATCTTCATATCTGGAAATAAAATGGATTCCCATGTGTACCAGCTTGCAACTGGTAAGGCTAGCTGGGGTTGGTTCCCGGATTATTCCAACCCAATTGCTCTCTCCTAATGATATCTGTATGATTTAAATTATGGAAAACTCAATTGCAAATTGCATTAGAAAGGAACAAGTGACGAAGAACCCGCTAATGATTCACCGGTTTATAGATATTGATTTAATCTTTCTGAGGAAAATGGGAATAAGTGTAGAAAAAGGGCTTAAGTTTGGGCATTTAGTCAATTGAAGAGTTAAAGTTTTATTAAGTTCTAATTAAATTATCGAGTTCGCTGTAAGTAAATTTGAGCAATGAAATTCTTATGCTTCACACAATTTTTTGTAGATATGATCTTTGCGAACCGGGTGGGTGCAGTTGTGATTTATCAAGACGGCCTCAGGTGCTACTCCCCACAACTTCATGTAGTTACGTAGAAATGACACGCAACAATATAAAAAGCAAAAAGATCAGACTGCAAATTACTGGGCTAGGATTAATTAGACTTCTTAGATTAATTTAAATTATCTTGCTGACTTGGCTCAGGCATTGCGTTATTTCGCATGTAAGTTCTCCGACAGAGAAAGATCCCCCAGCCAATTTAATTGTTCCTACGGGATAAATCATAAACAATGACTCACCTAATTAAATTTGCGTTGACTTTCGCACTATATATGACTCTGCAAGTTTGCTACTCCTTCCATTCATCATCAACGAGCAAAGCCCCTCTGCTCCTACATTTCCCTATTAACACGATGGGCAAGAGTCTGGCCGAAAAAGAAGAACAAGAGGCTAGGGAGGCTCGGCTTCAACTAGCACTAGCAAATGATGATGTTGCTAAGCTACATAACTTTATTGTCGAGGAGCGAGCCCTGTTAGATCGTGTATCTAAGCACCCCTTTCCAGATACTCCTCTACATCTTGCCACCCAAGCCAGAAAAACCCAAGTGGCCATGGAGATAGCCATCTTGAAGGCGTCGTTTGCTCAGAAGCTAAATCCAAAGGGTTACAGCCCCATGCACTTGGTTTTGCAACACGAGTAATATCACACTGTGAGACACTGATGACCCTTGATCCAAAGTCAATTTGAGTTCGAGGACGATGCTAGATCACCCCTTTGCATTATGTTGCCCGGAAGATAGGAGACAATAAGCTGGAGCTCTTGGCCAAATTCCTATGCGCTTGCAAATCATCCATTGAAGATTTGACAAGCCGATGCGAAACCATGGCTCACATTGCCGTCAAGAATCACAACCTCCAAGCATTCAAGGTTTTGTTTGGATGGCTTAAATGAGTGCATCTTACAGAAATCTTGGATTGAAAAGACCAAGATGGTAATACCGTCTTACATGTTGCTTCATCAAGAGAGTCACAATATGAGGTATGGTTTGTCGATTTATGGTTGTTCGTGCTTTATTCTTCGATCCTTGAATTCGACACTATTCTTGGAACAAGTATTATGATAATGAAATAACAGGAGTTGAAAATACATAATGTTAGTGACATTCAGATAGGGGGGATTTGAACAGGATCACCTTGTTTGTTTTTTGTTTTTTTTTTTTATAATGGTAAGTTATATTGACTTTTCAAACCAGCAAACTGTACATAAGAGGGCAAATCGGTACCAACCTTCACTCAACGGGACGACATGTCACTGGAGTGAAAGGGTACCAATTCCCACAAAGAAAGGAAAATACAATTAACAAGCTTAAAAGAAACTAGGTGGCCACATCCGGAATAGAAGGTGGACCTACACGAGGGACATCTCCAAAAATTCAAGGGTGGATCCCCCAGCATCGCTGCAACCTTCTATTTCTTGGGGAGTCTTCAACCGAATTGAAGGCCATTGCTTTGTCTTTGATCGCCTTAGCTAAGTGTTGCTTCATAGCTAAAATGAAGAAATTTTTACCCCTGAAGAGACAATCATTTCTTGTCTTCCAAATCACATAACATAATGTCCCAAAGGAAAATCTCAAGATATCATGAAAGAAGCCAACCCCTGAGAACATGTTGATGGCCCATCGACAGTTATCCAACCAAGTGCTATTCCTCCAAGAGAGGTTGCACTTAGCTGCCCAAAAGGATGCCAAGGCATTGGAGACGTGGCACTCAAAAAATAGGTGGTCTATAGAATCAGGTCTAGTACTACAAAATACACAAAGGGAAGAAGAAATTCTGCCATAGGCCAAGAGGAGAACCTGTGTAGGGAGTCGATTGCGCAGAATGAGCCACAAGAAAAATTGGTGTCTAGGGGCCATGGCTTTGTTCCATACAAAATTTGACCAAAGAACCGGGCTTGCTTTCAGTCTAATAGCTGACCAAGTCGAGGCAATAGAAAAATTCCCAGTTGGATGTGCCAGCCAAGAAAAGGAGTCCTAAGCAAGAGACAAAGGAGGTATGGCTAGTTGCCACGACCAGAGATCCTCTAAGAGCAAATGTCCAGCAGGTGTATAGAGATCCGCTACAATGGTGTTCCTCGGGATGCTTGTTTGGTAAATGTCAGAATCCGTAAAAATCAGATTCAAAGGACCAATGTTGAGCCATGGATCGAACCAGAGCGAGGTAGCCCATCACCAATCCTCCATTTTACAAGACTTTTGATTATTCCCCGAGGGCTAGTAGTTTCCTCCAAGCCCATGAGCAAAATGTCAGAGGGGAGGTAATCCAAAAATTGTTTTTCTTGAGATGGATAGCATGAACCCATTTACACCATAACGATTCCTTATCTATGAATAGGATCCAAATATGCTTGAGCATGGCAGCTATATTATTATCACAAATTTTCCTAATTCCTAGTCCTCCTTCCTGTTTGGGGAGACAAATATCATCCCACGAAACCTTAGCCCCACCTGAGCCTAGGTTGTGACCTTTCCAAAGGAATTGGCGACAAATAAGTTCAATCTTATCTACTACAGCAGACGGAAGCCAGAAAATGGCGGCCCAATATATTTGGATAGCATGAAGAACATATTTTATAAGTTGGAGCCTGCCTGCAAATGACAAGAATCGATGAGTCCAAGATTGAACTCTATTAGTGAGAAGACATACCATGGCATTACAATCAGCTTTGCCTAGCCTGGAAGTGATGATAGGTACCCCAAGGTATTGAATTGGTAAAGAGCCCACTCTGAATCCCATAACTTGAAGAAGTTGGTTGTTGAGTGCCGAAGTGCCGCGCAAGATAAAAACTTCGCTCTTGTTGGCATTAGGGAAAAGTCCACTCCAACTAGAAAATTTATCAAGGCCTTCCTTCATATAAGAGACGGATACCAAATTTGCTTTACAAAAGATAAAAACATCATCCGCAAAGAAAAGGTGTGAAAGACGCATAGGTTTGCATTTCCAAAAAAACCGGAATTCAGGGCTTCTAGTTTTTCATGGAGAGAAGAAAAGGGATTAGGAGGGATGGACACCACAAGAGCGTAGGCCCCACTCTCATATCGGATACAGTTTTCGCAGGTGGATCCATTCTTGTTTACCTAGTGATTACTCTAATCATTTTATTTCTCTCCTTACTCCATCCAAATGTATAATAATTTTTTTATGCCATTCAGATGGATTGGAAAAATTAAATCAACAAGTAGTTCTTATTTTTTTAATAAAAAAAGTTAAATGCTCATATTAAGATAGTGATAATATTAGTATGTAGATTATTTTTTATTACTTTGTTTAATTTAATAGTCACATATGGGCCTCTATGAAATCCCAATTAAGCATTGGAAATTAAAAATTTAACGCTGAATGATATTAAATTTGTAAGAGAATCCTAATTAGTATTTGACTTAAAAGACTCAATTAGTCAAAATACTCATTTAAACTAGTGATCCGTGTAATGAACAGTAATTAGAATCTTCACAATTATATTGTTAAAACCTATCAACAGTAATCACTTTTCCATGTTTGGCAAGAAATTCATGATATTTAATGATGCAGTTTTAGCTATTATCAAACAATATTTTACTCTATTTTCAACGCCTAAGATTACCTAAGCTAGCACTTGTTTTTAAGATTTATCAAAACAAACCCATAGTTTCATTTCAAAAGCTGCTAGTGAGAAAACTAATTTAAACTCGTAATGCTTCTGATTTGAGTTCATGTTGATTGGCCAAACACTGTTTTGGTTGGAGGATATAGAGAAATTGGAAGGGAAAAAAAGGAGTGATATAGAGATTACCTTGCTTATAGTTTAGGCGGTGGCGAGAAAATATAAAATTAAAATCGTTTCCCTTTGGATCCCTATAAAGCTCAGTTTTTAGTGAGCTCTATATCTCTCTAAGTTGGATGGTTTTGGACGAATACTTCTCTTTCAACTCTTTCCATCGTAATACACTCCTATCTTACACAACCGTATTTTAATTCATTCTTTTCTAGTATTTTGTTTTTCCTATTGATTAGCAAAGACTCTTTTCTCCTTTCAAAATCAGTCCATTGAATATATTGCATGAGATAGAAGCTAGTGAATTGGAAGCTAACGAGGACAATCCAACACAACCATAAATAATCAATTTGTGCATGGAAAAATTACTCTCTGATTAGTTAAATCTTTTGCAGAAAGTCTATAAACACACATGTCTAAGGTAGTCTTTCTTTTCATAGCAAAAGGACTCGTGTACAATGTGAAGCCTTTCGGTTGACTTGTTCAAGTTCTAAACTTTTATGAAACTTCATAGTCAATCAGGTTAGCATTTTTGTGAATTCGCCTGCGTTAAAACTCATACGGCCAATTTCTAGCTATCATGTAATAATTTTGGATGAGATGACTGAATTGCACTTTTTGAAAACATTTGGGACATTGTTACATTGGTTGAAATGATTTCATTTGATAAATAAGTTTTTTTAAACTTGTTCCCATGGTGTTGTTGCATCACTAGTATCACTCAAACTTACATGTCATGAGGTCACTTTGTGCACAATAGTAAAGCTAGTGACCAAGCAGTGATTGAAATTGAAGGGGTACATATTTCATTTTGTTCCCATTGCATTTCTTCCAGATCCAATGACTGTTACGTGGGCATGTCAGTTCAGATGCGAAGAACTTCTTAGGTAAGACGGCTTGGGAAATCTTGCAAGATTATCGGAAGAGGTCATGCAGTGAAGGATATGTAGTAAGACCTACTCGTAACCTCTCTCTATCAAACAATTTTTTACTTCTATTTTCAACCCCTAAGATTACTTATGCTAGCGCTTGTTTTTCAGATTTATCAAAAAAGACCCATAGTTTCATTTCAAAAGCTGCTAGTGAGAAAACTAATTTAAGCTCGTAATGCTTCTAATTTGAGATCATGTTGATTGGCCAAACACTGTTTTGGTTGGAGGATATAGAGAAATTGGAAGGGAAAGAAAGGAGTGATATTGAGATCACCTTTCTTACAGTTTAGACAGTGGCGAGAAAATGTTCAATTAAAATCGTTTCCCTTCATAACCATACAAAACTCAGTCTTTAGGGAGCTATATATCTCTAAGTTGGATGGGCTTGGATGAAAACTTTTCTTCCAACTCTTTCCATCAAAATATTCTCCTACCTCACGCAGCAGTTACTTAATTCATCCTGTTCCAATATTTTGTTTATCCTTTTGATTAGAACAATCTTTTTCCTCCTTTCGAAATTAATCCATCGAACATATTGTACAACATAGAAGCTAGTGAAATGGAAGCTAATAAGGACAATACGACACAACCATGTGGACGGGAAAATTACTCCTCGATTAGTTGAATCTTGTGCATAAAGGATATAAACACACATGTCTAAGGTAGTCTTTCTCTTCATGGCAAAAGGACTCATGTTTAAAATGAAATTGAGTCCTAAGCCTTTTAGTTGACTTGATCAAGTCCTAAATTTTTATGAAAAATCATAGTCAATTGGGTTATCACGTTTGTGAATTTGCCTATGTTACAATTTACAACGGCAATTCCTAACTATTACAAAAATAATTTCGAATAAGATGACTGAATCGTACTTTTTGAAAACATTTGAATTTCATTACATGGGTTGAAATGATTGCATTTGATAAATAAGGTTTGTTAACCTTTTTTTGCGATTACTTCAATGTCATAACTTTCACATGACACTCACTTGAGTGATATAATTTTTTTTTTGATTACTTGAGTACCACATAAACTTTCAATTGATCACTTGAATATCATAATTTTTTTTTTAAAAATGTTCATTATAATTGCCTTACCATGTCAGATTTCTTAAATTTTTGTGAATATTTTTTAAAAATCATGGCACTCAAGTAATTAATTAAAAGTTAGGGCATTTAAATAAATTTTTTTTCACATAAGTGATTGAAGAAAAATTTACGATACTCAAATGAGTGCCATATGAAAGTTATCACTTGTGGTTAACCTTATCTCCTCAAACTTATATGGCATGAGCTGACTTTGTGCACAATAGTAAAGCCGGTGATAAAGCACTAGTTAAAATTCGAGGGATATACATTCCATTTTATGCCCTTTGCATTTCTTCCGGATCAATAAGCTGTCGATTGGGAATATCAAAATAGATGTGAAGAAGAAAGCTATGGGAATCTTCTGAAATCTTGTGAAGAGGTTATGCTGTGTACGACGCATAGGAACACCTCCTACTCCCAGCCTCTCTCTATCGAAGTTATAAAGCATGGAACCAACTATCTTTGAGGAGTTCACATCTTTGTTCATCGTCCGAGATGAATCCGCTCATAATATAGTCCTTGGAGTGGCTACCTTAATTACGACTGCCACTTACCAAGCCGCACTCGGTCCTCCAGGAGGATACTGGCAAGATAACTCTTCAAATCCCCCAGCCAATTCTTCTGTCGTTACTGCTGCCAATTCCAGCGGCATTGCTGTTGAAAAACCACATGAAGCAGGAAATATTATCCTGACCGGCTCGAAACTTTACCAGTACACGCTTCTTCAACAGTATGGTTTTCTTACTCTCCATCAGCACGATCTGGATCACCGCTATTCCCCTACTGCCCCACCCTTTCCCGGTTTCCTTGTTGGCGTCATGTGTCGGTGTTGCCTACTATTTTACCCTTACATTCGAATACCCGAAATCCGATGAGTTCGCAGGAAATTTCATAGGTAGATCATATTTCAGCATTCTGTTTATCGCGTTGGTGTTCCCCCTTTACTTGGGGTATAATTCCGACCTATTCATTAGCCGAATCAATGTCAGACGCGTCGGCAACTTCCTAGAGTCGAAGGATCGGAAATAGTTTGCAGAGTCTTATTTACTCTTTTTAAGTATTCTTCTCACGTATGCAATATAATCTATGTAATTAGTCTTGAGGTTGGCAAAAACGAGACTCGTTCTTATCAGTTGCGTGTAATGGACTCATCTATTAATCCTTTGATGTCGAGAGGCCTTTAATCTTTTCTTGAAGCTGAGACTTCGAATAGCTTTATTTTTCCTAATTCAACTTCGATGCAGTGGACCCGAAAAGCATTGAGTTGCACCCCACAAATACGAATGCCTAAAGCATACACGCACAAAACTCATACACGGAAATATCTTTAGGTTTTTTATATAAAACATAAAAAGTTAATACAGTTGCAACCCTTGCTCTGCAAATTATTACTAGATTAAGTAGCCGAAAGAGAAATACTACAAATATAACAAAAGCCTAGCCAAAACTTAAAAACCACGTAAATTTTATGGGATCTTCCGATAAAACCTAAAATATATCAACTCATTAAAAAAAGTAAAAATGATAGAAACACTAAACTCAAATATTATATACTAAGTGAATATCCTAAACCAACTTACGCAAAGAAGGAAATATCAGATTTCACCATCCTAAATTCATCAAGTAAAGGACGTTAATCCAAACTTAAGGCATCCAGCATCATTCTCTCTTTATTAGAAAAAAGCTCAATCTCGTGTTATAAAAGTTCAGATGTTTTGATATCGTCACAATTCATACGAAGTGGTAATAAAATCTCGATGAATTTACACAATAATATTAAGCCCTAATCGACGATGCTTAACAGGAGCTAATTGACTGACATTGCAATGTTGATTTTCAAAAGAGCAATCTTACGAGCACAAGAATTGATACAAACTAATTTACAGTGATGGAACAATTTCACGTCGACTTTTTAAACAAATAGAAATAATATACCACTGCTAGTTGCACAACATTGCCTTTTTTGGGGTACGTTCATAGCACATTTGAGGATAATTTTGTTGCTTGGTAAACATAAAATGCGTTTGTTTCACAAAAGATGAGTGATTTGAAAAAGAATTACTCATATCATTCAAAAAAATTAATCAATAAAATATATTTTCGTCATCAATAATCAATGCCTAACTATGTTTGTGGGCTACAAATTTTTTTTCCATTTGTTTATTTTTTATGAGAAACAAGAGATTATTTTTTGAAAAATATTTTCTAAAGTACTCATTTTCCGCAAAATGAACACCTCCTTTGATTCCAACTGATGTCGGAAACACTGAATTTATAGAGTATAAACTACAGCATATTCAAACTCCCAATTTATATGTGTTTTAACTGACTTTACAATTTATATTTTTTAATTTTATAAATTAATTTTTGAGTTATTATAACCTTTTTCATGCCTCAGGCTCGCACCCACCGCTCAAAAGAACCTCCTCTGAAGCGGGAAACTTTTTTCAAAAATGGCAATTCATTTTATATTATCACCTCGAAATTACTCAGCATCGCTCGTCCAAAAATTGCCATAAACCCTGGAAAAACCCCCAATTCTCGTCCCTGCAATCTCGATCCGACAGCAACGATGTCCTGTTCTTGCAAGAAATGCACCTTCCTCAAGCCTCCTTCGCAGAAAACCACTTGCCATATTTGCTCATCGCCGCCTTCTCCACCCCCATCAGCACCGTCATCATCAGTCTTGCAAAGCTTGCACCTTTCTCAACTCTTGCGAGAACGCCAACCGCGAAATCTGCGATAGGAGGGCTTCCTTGTCGACGATGTCGAGCTTCGAGGATTCGAGAGACACGAGCAACGGCGACCGCGGCAGCCTGGACTCTTCAGTGGGGACCGTGGGCTTCCCTTTGCAGCGCTTGCAAGAGGAAGAGGGGTGATCAAGTTGTTGGTGGTGGCGGGGACGTGTGGAAGTGAGTGGGATCGGTGGAGCTAGGGATGGGAGTGAGAAAGTTGCTGCGAAAGGTGGGATGGTTTGTGCTGCGCTTTTGTTTAGACTTCTTGTTTGGTCTGTCCATTTTAGCAGCAATTTCGTGTGCTAATCGCATGAGAATTTTCAAGGATGATTTTGCTTTCTCGGGTTGGATTTGTTAATCTGTGTTTCCGCTTTGAAGTTTGAATTTTTGAACTAACTCGGATTTTTTTTCGTAGATCGTCGCACACGAGGCTTCAGGACAGCATGGATGCAGTTGCTGCGGTTGAATAGACAAGAGAACACTCATTATGGAGTTGTTTGCTTGTCTGCGTTTGTATGAACCTACTTTCCTTGGTTTTGATGCCTGATCAGTCTGTTCAGATAGCAATTATTGTTAGAGATTTCTTTTGTTTGATGGATAGGTGGCTTGTCGACATTGCTCATCATCACCCACATCAACAGTCATAAGACGCGATTTATTGGTGATAATTGAATTGATGGAGCTGAGTATTCATTGCATGAATTTTGCTTTCCTTTTCTTTTTCTTTTCTTGGATTGCTGCAGCAATGGTGTCGGGTAGTTCTTGTTGAGATTGTTATCCCTCATTCACATAAAAATGTTGGTTGTCTAGACAAATTTTCTTATATTATTGTCCCCACCCGTGAAAGACCTTGCTTTTGTTTGGACGTCTTTGATGGCAAGTTTAATGCACTGCAGAGGATGGCAAGTCATGCCCAGCTTCAAATTCATGGAAAAGGGAATATCCTAAACAAACTTAAATTAAAGGAGGAAATATTAGAATTAAAAATCCTACAGGGAACTGTGATTCTTGTTTTGCAAAAGCCATGGCTGGCCATTTCGAAGGATTGTTGAATATTTTGCTGTGGAACACTAGTCGATCTAAGGAAACTATAACTACTTATGCTAAAGCGGTAACGATGTTGATCTCATATCTCTGTGTTCTTTTCCCCGAGATGTGACTATTGATCATTTTGGATGGTAGTTGCCGAACAAAACTAGCAGTCTTGTAATATCTACTTTCTGCTCTTTTCACAGAAATTCGTCTGCATATTCTTGTTGGATGGTGAGCTAGATCATTTTAACTATGTACTTGCTTCAAGAAAAATCTCCCTAAATAAAGAAGGACTAACAGCATGTGTTTTAGTCGAATCACAAGAGAAACTGAGGGGTGATAGACGAGAAACGACCAAGTCTTGTATGATACTCTGGAAACGTGGAGCAGCCAAATGTGCTTCTGAAAATGAAATAAGGAAATGTGGAATGAATTTTTTGCTGATGGTGGGGCTGGCAGCCGGCCCCACTCGCCGACCGTCGATACTTGCCACTTGTCTCCAGCCGCCCCCACCTGCTCACCACTGGCCGACCATCAGTCGTCGGCCTCTCGCTACCGCCCTTTGTAGCAATGGCTGGTAACCCGACGTGGCCAAAGGCGACCGGTAGCGGCCGGCAATCCAATGTGACTTGAGGCAACTGGCAACGGCCGACGACCCGACGTGACCAATGGCGGCGGCAGCAATGATTGGCGAGTGGCGCGTGCCGACCGATGGTGGCGGCAACAATTAGCGACAACGATCGATAGTTGATGGGTGGGGGCCACCAGCAATTGGCGATCGACAACTACCAATTGACGTTTGGCGGTCGCCGGTCGCCAGTCGCCGGGCCGCCACCACCACCGATTGTCGATCACCGTCATCGCTGGTTGCCACTATCACCTACCAATCTCCACCACTATCGAGGAAGAAAGAAATAAAAAAAAATTGTTAGTACCAAACGCATTTCTATTCTTTTTTTATTTCAAATATAAATTTTTTTTGTAGTTATCAAATGCCTTATTTTATTTAGAAATTGTTCTAATGAGTAGAAATAGAAAATAATTATTTTTCAAAAGAAATTATTCTCAAAAATAGAAATGTTATCAAACAGACCCTTAGATTTCACTTAGAAGTAAGGTCCATAGCTACATGAACACGCTCTAACCAGTGGCTGGCACTTCAAGGCATATATAAAGTCTTAGCGGATTCTGTAAAGCGCATTGCCTCCTCTTGCTTGCGCGAGATACGTGGAATTGCCTCCCTTTAACAACGATGGCAAAGAAATGTCAAAGTTAATTATGTGGTTTACAACGGGTCTTATATGTTTTCCACATTTATTGGTTTCCTTTTATTTTTCAGTTTAAACTTTTGGAATAAACATTTACAAATACATGAGAGTTGTGGCTATAGATAAATCTATTTTATGCAATGGGGAAGTTCAACAAGAGAGTAAAACGTGTATGGATCAATACAATGATATGGACCAGACTCAATAAAAGGACTAGAGAGAGGTCAAATCCACAATATGACCATGGCACATGGGGTGAAGGCACAAACATGATGGAGATAATGCTATCTTTGATACTACATGAATATAAATATTATATAAAATCCGTTATTAAGTGATATGGGATAATATTTTAATAAGAGAGATGGAACAAATGGTAAATAAGGACTTTTCGGGATATTTAACATTATTAAAAATTTCTAAAGAAAACTCTAAAATGAATTTTGTCTTTATAGAAGGTTTGGTTCAAGTAAATCATAAGTGACCGCCCAATTTGCAATTAATGACTTGCGTGAATACTTAAGGTTTTTTTCATCAAGAATTAATAAAACATTGGGGACTTCATTACATGGGTTGAAATGATTGCATTTGATAAATAAGGTTTAGTAAACTTGTTCCCACAGTACAAAGATCGTTGCATCATTAGTATCACTCAAACTTACATGGCATGAGCTCATTTCGTGCACAATAATAAAGATAGGGACAAAGCAGTAATTGAAATTGAAGAGATAATATACTTCATTTTGTTCCCTTAGCATTTCTTCCAGATCAGTGACCTGCTGACAAGGTTCTAAATCACCGATCTACTTGTTGGGTATGTCAGATTGAATTCTAGTGGCCATCAAGATCTTGCGGATGAGTCATGACCTCTTACTGGCAACTTCTCTCTATAATGGCATTTGAGGAGAGAACTAATCGTCTTTGGGAAGTAAGCAATTTGTTTTAGCCACCAAAATGAGTCCACTTGGAACCAATCTTAGTAGTGGCTACCTTAATAATTTCGTCTGCCAGTTACCAAGCAGGGTCACTCCTCCAGGAGGATATTGGTTTGGGGGGGGAGATAACTCTGCAACTCCCCAGCCAATTCCACTATCGTTACCGCCAATTCTAGCGGCATTACTGTTGAAAAACCACATCAAACCGGAGACATGATCATGAATGGCAAGTACATGCACGAGTTCACGGCCCTCAACAGTATGGTTTTCTTGGTCCCCATCATCACAGTCTGGAGCAACGCTATTCCCCTATTGCCCCACTCTCCCGGTTTACAGTCTAACGCTGATTGTTGGCGTTGCCTAATCTGCTACCGCTACAATCGGATTCCCGAACTCCGATGCGGTCGCAGCATATCTCATAGAGGGATTTTGTATGAGCTTGCTGCTTGTCGTGTTGGTGGTCCCCATGTTCTTGTGGTCGAAATGCTACAAATGCAAATTACGACTCCGAGCAGAGCGGATGCCATAGGGAGACATGTCGGCAACTGCCTTGAATTGAAGGACCGGAAATAGTTTGCAAGTATTATTTACTCGTTTAAGTATTCACCTCGCGAATGCAATATCATCTATGTTTCTAGCCTTGAGGTTCGTCAGAACTGGACTCTTCTTATTAGTTGCATTGCATGTAATGGACTCATCTATTAATTCCTTGATTTCGAGAGGCCTTTATTCTTGCTCGAAGTCAAGACTTTTGAATAGCTTTTCCCCTTATTCAACTTCGAAAACGGTGGGCACAAAAAGCACTGAGTTGCAACTTGCAAGCACGAATGCCCAAAGCATACATGCACCAGACGCATGGATGGAAATCTCTTTAATTTGCTTTTGTTTTTTTTTTTTTTTTGGTTTTTAGTTCTAGAAGAAGGCCAACTGCATGATCCAAAAAAACATAACCAAACTAGTCTTGCTTGAAGTCGAGACTTCGAATAGCTTTTCTTTTCAATTTCAATGCAGTGGAAGCAAAAGACGCTGAGTTGCAACTCGCAAACATGAATGCGCGAAGCATTTATGCACAAGACCCATAGATGGGAATCTCTTTGGGTTTTTTAATTCTAGAAAGAGGCCAATTGCATGATCCTATAAAAACATAACAAATTAATATAGTTGCAATCCTTTTTCCGAAAATTATTATTAAATAAAGTAACCGAAAAAGAAATGCTGAGAATATAAGAATACAACAAAAGCCTAGCTATACATTAAAAATTAACTAGATCCTGTGGTATCTTCCAGTAAAAAAATAAAATATATCAACTCATTCCCAAACTTAAAAATAATAGAAACAATAAGCTCATATATTGTATACAAAGTGAATATCCTAAACAAACTTAAATCAAAGGAGGAAATATTAGAATTTGCTATCCTAAATTCATCAAATAAAAGACATAAATCCAAACTTAAGGCATCCGGCATCATTCTACCTTTATTAGAAAAAAGAAAAGAAAAAAGGCTCAACCTCAAGCTTTTGAAATGTTGGATTATCTAATAAAGCATATGTGCCAAAATCCTCTTGGAATTTGGAACCATATCTAATCTATAGAATCAATCAAAATTTCTTGCTTTAAGAAAAGATCCCAACCGAATTGCAATATTGATCCATCGATTGATTTTTTCAATGGCCTATCATATTGAAATCAATATTTGATTCTTCTGTTGTTCTTTCCATCTTCTGCCGCTCCAAATTCCTACACCCAAATCTCATTTGTATCTGAATTCGAATCAACATGGGAGGGGCTTTCTCTAAAACATTTTTTCCATCGTTGTGGAAGACATGCTCACCCTGAGATTCTTCCTCAAGCTCAAAATCCTCAAAATCCTTCTTGAAAGGGAATTCAAAAACTTCTACTTCTTACTTCTCAGCTCAACAACAACCTTATCAACGACAATTATACAAATGTCGATCATTTTATGGTTGTTGTTATTGAGGATAACATGAAGCTGGCTTCTTCAACTCGACCATCAATCTAGAAAACCACTGCTTTTAACATATTTCACATTTTATGCTTTTTTCATAATGGAACTTTATTTCATTACGTGAGAAGTCAGTTGGGAAAATTACCAAAATAGTCCAAAACCTATTGGAATTTTACAATTTAGTTATAAATCTTTTTTTATTTTTATTTTGCCAAATCAATTCTAAATCTTTTGTAATCATGTCAATTTAATTCATCCAACTAGATTTGGGTAGCCGGCGTTGATGTGGACGCTAATGGTCTGGCTGATGCTAACTTGTCAATTTTTAAATTTTTTTTATTTTTTCAATCTATTATTTACTCTCTCTCTCTCTCTCTCTCTCTCTCTCTCTTCGATTGTTGGACCTTAGTGACTAACCAGAGGCGTTGGCTAGTGAGGCTTGATGTCGCCCAACCATGGTTAGGCCGAGCATTATCGTCGCTTGGTGAGGTCAAGCTTGCCTAGCTCGCCAAGTGATGGCAAGGCTGACCTCACTGTTGATATGGGCGAGGCTCGCCTTTGCCATGGTTGGGTGAGGTCAAGCCTTGCTGGCCAACACCTTTGGCCAGTTGTCATGGTTGATGCCAGCTAGTGTCCATCTCAGTGCCAACTAGCCAAATCTGGTCAAATAAACTGAATTAAAACAATTGTAAAAGTTTAGGATTGAATTGGCAAAAAAAAAAAAAGATGATTGAATTGGAAAAATTACAATAAATTTAGGACTATTTTGATAATTTTACCAAAGTGGTTTGACTCATGTCATATGGTATATTAACTATGAACCTAGCCAAGGGAATCCATCTCACAATCAACACAAGCTTTGGGGTATGAAAAGAAAAGTATTAGACTAAATTTGGCATGGACTACTTACATGTGAATGCTAGTGTGGAACCCATGCCATGTAAGATTACTTCCCTAGACTCCTTAAGTATAGTTTTTAACTCCTTGATAATACATAACCTTTTAATAATCTTTGCGTCATAAAGGAAACTTGTTCTAACTAAATTTCTATCATATTTTCTATTTGTGATCTATGCATAGGTTTCACGACCCACTGCACACGCATTATATCTATGCCTCAGGCCTTTATTTTGGCTTTTGTTAACTATCAAAATTGAAGATGCTATCATTCAGTCAAGTAGTCAAAGTACTTTGCCTCTCCAAGAATTCTCCTTTCTCTCCATCCTTTTTTCCCGACAAAGAACGGAAAAAAGACATGATATTACAAACATTATGTATATGATAGCAAAGTCAAAATACAAAAAGGAGCTGACATATAGCAAGACAAACACCAAAAAAAAAAAAAATGTAAAAAGGAGCGAGAGAGAAGAGAATAAAAGAGGTTTGTCATGTATGTGGCGTAGAGCATATGTATTTAAAAAGATCATCACATAAACTACTTTTTACTTGCTAATAATGCTTATATTATGTTATAAGAATTGGCCATTCATATTCATGTGTCTTAATTGAATTTTGTAGTTGTGTCAACTCATGTAGTTGGAAAACACTATACTTTTGTCAACTATGCTATACAATTTGCATGCATTAAATTCGTGTCAATTCATGTCACTTTGAAATTATCCTTATAAATACATATAAACGTATTAATTCAAGTAAGAAATTGTCAACCCTCCAGCACCAATAATAAAAACAGATTTAAGGGTAATGATTTTACGTTCAAACATTGGTAACACATATCTCAAGGGTTATTATGAGAACATGTTGGATTTTTGTTAGATTTACTCTCTTTTTTCGGCCTGCCTTTTTCTTTTTTTTGCCCAATACTCATCGACTACCAGCGCTTAACTTTTTGGTCGTCCGAGGGAGTCATCACATTTCGACATTTAGAAAATAAAGAGAGACATTATTCTTCTTTTCACAAATGGTGTTTAATCATTGATATGTATAATTATTTAGCCACTAACATGGTATTAAGTTCCGAACGGTTGTTTGAAAGTACCAATATCTATTTGTACTTCCAACATTACTTATTGTTTACCTAGTTATCAAAATTAACTTGTATAAGTTACCAACGTGATAAGCTACCAACTTTTATTCAAAATTACCAACTTTAATTTAAGTGATACCCATCTTTCCCCATTAAATCTAACAAATTTTAGCTTAACGACTTTCATTTGAGACACTTGTTCACTTTTATTTGATTGTTTCGAAATTACCAATTGTTGCAATAATTTACCAATATATATTTGTGCAGCTTGCCAACTGATGAGGCTACTAATTATTATATGAAATTACCAACTCTTATTTGAGTCTACTTGCCGGCGTTTATTTGATCGCTACAAAATCACCTGCTGTATCAATAGTTCACCAAGATTTATTTCAAAACTTGGTTTAAATTTACCAATTTATACAAAATTTCTAACTTATTTCAAAATTGCCAATTCTCCCATTAACTTACTAACATTTATTTGTAGAACTTAAATTATAAACTCTTATATGAAATAACCAATTTTATTTCAATAACTTGTTAATGTTTATTTGATTTTTTTTTTCTAAACTTGTTCCAATAATTTGCGGACATTTATTTGTGGATCATAAAATGTGTTAAAATCACTCGTTCTTATATAAAATTAGCAACTCTTATTTCAGTTCACTTACCAAAGTTTATTTGATTTTTTTTGTCGGTATTTGATTGATTTAAAAGTACCAACTATTCCAATAACTTACAATATTTACTAGTGGAGCTTACCGAGAGGTTAAAGTTGCCAGGACTTGTACAAAATTATCAACACCTTCAAATCTTACATTACTTTTTCAATAGCTTAACAAATTTATTTACGAAGCTTGAGTTACGAACTCTTTATGAAGTTACTCACTTTAATTTGAGTCATACCAAAGTACATTTGATTGTTTTGAATTATCAACTGTTCCAATAATTTACCTAGATTCATATGGAAAGCTTATGGATGTAGCAGGGTCATCAACTCTTGTACAAAATTACCAATTCTTATTTGAATCTACTTACCGGTGTTTGTTTGATTGCTTCAGAAGTATCAAGTATTCCTATAATCTACCAACATCTTTTAGGAGCTTATCAACAACTAGTTGTAGTTTTCAAACACTTTTCAAAGTTATTGACTCTTCAAATAATTTATCAATATTTATTTGTGAAACTCGAGTAAGGAATTCTAGAACAAAGTTACAATCTTACTTGAGTCTGTTATAATCATTTATATGGTTGTTTCGAAATTCCAACTAAAGTAGACTTTTGATAATCATAGGATATGAGATATTTAAGTTTAAATATCTAACCTCTCCCTAAAATAAACTAGTAGTTATGTGAACTATTTTGCATTACGGTTTTGCAATTTGTAGTTATAATTCACGAGAGCATTCTTGAAACTTCAGGGCTAAAAGCTTCGAGATTAAGAGCAAGTGAACTGTAACAGCAGCCATCTCATTTATGATTATGGAAAGCTCTACTGTCAATTACATTAAAAAGGAGCAAGTGATGAAGAGCCCAGCAAATGATTCACCAGTTTATGAATAAATTGTCAAATTTGTCTTTTTTTTTTGGTAAAAGTAAGTATTATAGAAGATTTTCAACCATACAAATGTACAAGGAGTGAGTCAAGGCTCCGACCCATACACAACGGGACAACACGTCGCTGGAGTGGGGGGGGGGCAAGTTCACACAAAGGAAAATACAACAAGTAGGAGCGGTTTAATAAAACCCTCCATAGCAAGCTACCCAAAAATGATAGGATCTATGCCCCAACTACGTTGTAATCTCCTGTGTCTTGGGGAATCAAGGACCATACCGAGAGTTAAGGCTTTATCTTTGACTGCCTTGATGAGGTGTTGCTTCATCGATGGCACAAAGAGGCTCGAGGACCGGAATATAAGGTCGTTCCTGGTTTTCCAAATGACATAACAAAGTACGCCAAAGGAGAACCTAGCTATGTCAACGTAGAATCCACTCCCCAAGAGTGTGGTGATAAGCCATTGCACAGTTTCCATCCAGGGTCGGTTAATCCACACGAGATTACATTTCGCAGCCCAAAAATCAGCAAGGTAGTTGGGAATATGACAATCAAAAAACAAGTGTTCTATGGAATCCGGCCTTGTATTACAAAAAGCACAATGCACGGATGGCAATCTACCATAGGACATCATAAGTACCTAGGTAGGGAGCCTGTTCCGGGATATGAGCCATAGGAGGAATTGGTGCCGGGGGGCAATCGAGTTACTCCACACCAATGATGCCCATGGGACCGGTAGGGCTCGCCTTCTGATAGTTGCCCAGGCGGACGCAGAAGAAAAGGAGCCAGAAGGTTGCATAGTCCAATGGAAAGAATCCGGGACATGTGACAATGTAGGGACCGTGACTTGCATTGAAGAAATCTCCTGTAGAATATCCTGGCCATCCGGAGTAAATAAGTTAGCAACTGTAGCATGTCTCTGGAGTGCCGATTGATATATATATGAGTGTCGGAGAAGACCAAACTAAGAGGATCTATATCCAGCCACGGGTTGAACCATAGAGAGGTTGATGATCCATCCCCAATTCTCCACCTGAAGTAGCCTTGGGCTTCCTCCCTAAGTGCAAGTATTTTCCGCCAAGCCCAAGAACAAAAGGTCGGGGGCGTTGTGGTCCAGAAATATTGCCTTTTGAGGTGTGTCATATGGATCCATTTGTACCAAAGGGATTCTTTGTCAGTAAAAAGAATCCAGATGTGCTTGATCATAGCCGCTTTATTACTGTCACAAATCCGACGAATCCCCAGACCTCCTTCATTTTTGGGAAGAAAAACATCATCCCAAGCAACCTTAGCACCTCCTACCCCAAGACTTGGTCCTTTCCACAAAAATTGTCGACAAATCTATTCTACCTTATCAATTATAGAGGCAGGGAGCCAAGAAATGGATGCCCAATATGATTGAATTGCATGCAGAACAGATTTAATCAATTGTAGTCTACCCGCAAAAGATAGAAAGCGATGTGTCCAAGATTGGATTCTAGCTATTAGAAGACATACCAGGGCATGACAGTCTGTCTTGCTCAACCTCGTAGTTATGATAGGCACGCCCAAATATCGGACCGGAAGAGTCCCCAACTGAAATTCAATATTTGCAAGAGCTGTTCCCACAAGGCCTCCGAACCCCCCGAGAGGAATACTTCACTCTTACTATTGTTGGGGATAAGTCCACTCCATTGGGAGAATAGGTGGAGTCCCTCCTTCATGCATGTAACCGAATTGGTGTTGCCCTGACTGAAGATGAAGACATCATCCGCAAAAAAGAGATGCGATAAACAGGATGTCTTACATCTCCAGTAAAATCGGAATTGAGACCAATGTGATTGCAACTCTAGGATACCACTGAGCACTTCCATGGCCAGAGTGAACAAATATGGAGATACTGGGTCACCCTGCCTAAATCCTCTACTGCTATTGAAGAAGCCATGAAGCTCACCATTAATAGAAATAGAGAATTTAGGGGTACGAACACATACCATAATCAGTCGTACAAGATGCTCAGGAAAGCTAAAGGCCATAAGAGTAGTCTCCAAGAAGTTCCAGTCCAATGTGTCATAGGCTTTCCGGAAGTTCACTTTGATGGCACATTTGAGAGAATAAGTAGGAGAGTGGAATCCGTTGAATAATTCTTGGGCCAAGAGAATATTATCAGTAATACGCCTGCCTTTAACAAAAGCTATCTAAGCAAGGCTGATAATACCTGGAAGGACTGCAGCAATTCTATTTGCCAAGATCTTCGTGATACATTTATAAATAGTATTACAGTAGGCGATAGGCCGAAAATCACTCACTGAAGAAGCATTTGGTACTTTGGGGACCAAAGCTATGATTGTACAATTAATCTCACGAAACAATCTACCTGATTGAAAGAAATCCTGGACCGCCTCTATTACTGAGGATCCCACTATATCCCAGTTCTTTTTTAAAAATTCAGCATTGAAACTATCAGGCCCCGGGGCTTTGTCCCCCGCAAGAGAGAATATAGCATTTCTAATATCCTGAGAGAGAACCGGTTCAGATAGAGATCTAACCTGGTCGTCAGTTAGCACATGCTTGAGGACTTCCTTGACCTCCTCTGTAGATGGTGTCAAAGCCGTGTTTGCCGAAGCCAAAAGATTCTGAAAATATGATGTGAATGCATGCTGAACTTCACCCGGGTCAAAGATCATATTACCCGCACCATCCTGGATTGTGATTATCCGGTTGCGCAAGTGATGCTGATTCACTGAATGATGAAAGAACCTAGTGTTTTGGTCACCCTCCTTAAGCCACCTGATTCTTGATTTTTGTCTAAAAAATGACTCCTCAAGAGAACGAAGAGTGTAATATTCCCTTTTTTGGGCCACCTCAGTTTCGGCCAATTCACTATTGTGGGGGTCTTGAAGAAGCGCCTCTTGGGTTGAGAAGAGTGTTTGCTTAGCAACGTTAGACCGCAATGAGATATCAAAGTATACCTCCCTGTTTAACTGCTTGAGCTTGATTTTCAAAAGTTTTAACTTGGAGCATAACTTGTACATAGGGGTGCCAACGGAATGATGCTCCCGCGTTTGAGTTACTATGGATCAAAAATCAGGGTGTGTCATCCAAAAGTTGAAGAACTTAAATGGCTTCTTCCAAGTTCGATTGGCCAAAACACGAACTAATATCGGGGTATGGTCGGATATACCAGGAGGAAGAAAGGAGGCCTCTGAATACGAGTATTCTGAACTCCACATATTGTTTACTAAAACCCGATCAATCTTCCGTTGTTTTCTATTTTCCCCAGAATAAGAGGACCGGGTGAATCTAAAGCCAACATACCGAAGGTCATCCAGTCCAGCCTGAAGAAGACACTCCTTGAATTCATCAAACGTGGGGTGCCAGATATCCGGGCTACCTAGGCGGTCTGATGGATCCCGAATTGCATTAAAATCTCCTCCCACAATCCAAGGGCTATTAAGAGTGGATGAGCTCAAACGGATTAAGTCATTCCAAAGAGGTCTCCGAGCAGTGAATGTATGGTCCCCGTAGATAGCCGAAAAGTGTAGGGTAGAACCCGAATGCAAAATCTTAATAAGGCCATGGATCATTTGACTAGTGACAAAATGGCTAGAGAATTCGACCAAAATTGGATTCCAACCTATCCATATGCGACCCCTAGCTGAGAAATCATAGTTGGCTAGCCAAAACCACCCGAGGAGGAGGCTAGATGAAATAGAATCAAAATAGTGAGGCAGGACTTTAGTCTCCATAAGTCCAAGACAACAAATGTCATGAGACCGCACAAAATGCCTCACTTCCGATTGTCTAATTGGGTCCATAATTCCAAAAGCCAAATTTCATAGATATATGCAAAAAGAGGGAGGGGAGCAAATGCTTACCTACGTCGTCTAGACCGTCGCTTGCCATACGACGATCTTTTAGGAGGTGACTTCTTTTTGGATGAAGAACTTGCTTTGCCCGAAGCCTGCGGCTGGGGAGTAGACTGCTGGGAGTGCTGGGAGTCCTCCACCGAAGTGTCCTTGGCATCCACCTCCGTTTCATTCTATTTAGAATCATCTTGGGCGACCACAGGGGTAGACATCTCCTAAATTACAGCCATTGAGGAGCTGGTCATATCATCTGCATCATCTAAGTCATCATCTGATGAGAAAGAGGCTTCATTTGACGTAGCCATCTGGTGTAGAGCATCATCAACCCGAATAACTTCCTTGTTGCGACTCCAAGGATCCGACCTAGGCAGGGGAGAGGCACTAGGTAATACGGTCTGTGAAGGTTCTTGAGTCCCAGCTTTGTTCTGAGGGCCAGCGTTCCTTGGAGCTTGCACTGGTCTCTGTCCCGGGGAATCAGGATCCCGAGCGGCCACACCAGATGGTGTAATTTCGATGTGGAGTTGGACAACAGGCGCTTGAGTCGTATCAGCTTGGACCACTGGTGTAGCTTCCATCTGAGGCTGGGTAGTAGGTAGATTTTGTGACGTTTCAACCTGCTCAGTTGGCTGAACGTCAAAGACAGTGGCTGGAACCGCCTGGCCAGCTGGATTCTCAGCAGGGCTATACCTATGGCCGAACACATGACAACGCGCACATAAGACTGGCCTCCATTCGTATTCGATGGACACCATTCTGATTTTCCCTTTCATCCTCACTTTCAAAGTCTCTTTCCGGGCCTTAGAGGCGGATAGCTCGACACACACCCGTGCATATGCAAGCATTTTCAGCTCCTCGGTATTTTGATCTACAAAGAGTGGTTTGCCGATCAAGCTAGCAATACTACTTATGCCCTTCGTAGACCATAAGGCTAGAGGGTTATCCCTCAATCGAATCCACACTGGGACCTTGGAATGATTGTTTTTTTTGAGTTCCAATAGTGGTTCCCACTACTGCAATATCAGAGGCACCCTAGCGACCGTAATCGGCCCACTGTCCAGCACTCTTCTTCTATACTCCACATCCGGGATTCAGAAAAAGAAAAATCCCTTGTCGTCTGCCTTTACCTTGACTAGCTTGGTGCCCCAAGCATGTTTAAGTGCAGCTTCAACAAGCTGAAATGGAAGCCTTTTGCCCACAAGATACCTGACCAAACATTGAGCCCACATGGGGTCCATTGCATCTATAGTGTCATCGCCAATATCAGCAATTTCTTCCCCATCAATCTTCACTGGTTCGACGAATGAAAGGGAGTAGCCCTTGACTGCAGTCCGGGCCACGCTTGCCCAAGAACGGGAAGCAGCAGAGTTCTTACCATTCTGCATTTGAGCAGACAGTTGGAAACGTTGGGGTTGGGCTCCGCTTCGAAGGGGAGGCGGACCATTTCCATTAGAAGGACCAGCTTGAGTTCCAGCTTGTGGATGCTCCCCCTCATTCGCCGGTTTTAGTAAACGATCAGACCTTGTGGTCCCATTGGCGTTAAAAGCCACTCCTCCCCTATTTCCTCCTGGGCGACCACGAGACTTTGATTGGCGAAATGGGGGATGACTACGGCTCCTGCGTTGACTACTTCCCACCCCATTTGAAGGGGGGAGACGATCGCTATCCATATTCACAGCACACAAGCCAGCAACAAACCGAATTCTACTTGCAGAACCCTATCCCAGATCCAAGATTGTGGTAGATTGGCACATACCTGGCTTAAATGCTTTGGTGAGATTGTTGTCCCTAATGAGAGGAGTAATCCCTCCAAAAATCAGCTCCAACGGAGCCCTGTGGTGGCCAGGGCAGCTGCTCAAAGGAGGCTGACTACAGTAACTCGGGATCAACAATTTGAGAGAAGATGAACAGTAATCCGGGAGGCTCTCGGGAAAATGGTTGAATAATATAAATTGTCAAATTTGTCTTGCGCCCATTATTTAAAGAGTTTAATTTTTCAAGCTAATTCAATCTTAAACTCGAAACTCGAAATCTTCATTTGGTAAACTATTACAGTAATGAGAAAAGAACTCGCATTCAATTATTGAATTGAATTAAAGAACCAATACGAGGTCCTTGAGCTCGAGGGATGATCCTGTGCTTGGGTTCATAAGTGAACTCGTTTTAAAGAAAGGAGGAAGCAGCTCTGGTGCTATTAGCTCCTCAAATGTATGATTACATTCTGCAAATGCATGATTAGCAATAGCAAGTAAGGTGAGATTTTCTATTACCTTGGAAAGATTCGATGGGTTGATGGGAAGGAAGTGGCACTTTTGCTTTCACTATTGGTTTTTTCTCCTTATTTATCTTGCTTTCAGCTTTATTCGCTCTTTGTTTTACATGGACAGATAGAGAAAAAAGAAGAAGGAAAAATCACAACACAGCTTTAGAAATAAAAAAATAATTATAAAATGGGGTTGAGCAAAAGCATGGCTTCAGCAAAGAATAATGAAGTTTTAGAAATGATTATGCATCGCATTCACTCATTTCACAAGCATTGCATCAATCCAAACAAATCATAAAATATGCTCAATATCATAGATAATGTAATATATTATACCAGCATGTCAAATTCAATCTATGCTCCTGTTAAGAACACTTTACGGTCACACTTCACCAGGCAATAAGGCACGACAACCATATCCGCTATGTTAAGCCCCAGAAATCACTTCGCTTTGATTAAATATTGAAAAACACATTAGTGATGACTAAGCCCCGATGTGGAATTGGTCGGTACGCATGAACATCATGCCATGTATCAATAAGTAAGTTGACTACGAGCATCAAACTGAAACCACAATACAACATGCAACCATACATAATATATATATTATCACTATAAATAACATTCCATCCAAAATATTTCTAGACAAAATTCATCTGAGGCTTCAGAGTGTTATATTCTTGATCCATGTTTAGAAAGAGCGTACGCACCACTTTAGAGTTCGACTTTAACATGCGGGCCATGACACATTATAGTTTTCCCCTCTCGTTGACTCATGTCATGCTTTACAAAACATGACAAGAATCTGACCAGTGCGCAACTGTACAATATATGTTGGGCCCCCGTCACCGGTACATTTGTTGACCTAGGCACTATAAATGATTTGGCAAGTTCGCTACTTCCATCGATCATCACCGAGCAAAGCCCCTCTGCTCCTCCATTTCCCTTGCCGCAACAATGGACCCTTGGCTTCAACAAGGAATCGAGCATGATGATGTTAATGAGCTATATAGCTTAATTGAGGGGACGAAAATCTCTTAGACCACCGATCTAGGGCCATTCCCAAATACTCCACTACATGGTGCCGTGGAGAAGGGGAAAACTAAAGTGACCATGGAGATAACCATCTTGAAGCCGTCACATGCTCAAAAGCATAATCAAATGGGTCACAGCCCCATGCACGTGGCTTTATAGCAGAAGCATTATCACGCTATGAGAGCACTAATGACCCTCAACCCTGAGTTGATCCAAGTCCAAGGATAAGGCAGGATCACCCCCTTGCATTTTGTAGCCAGGGAAAAAGGTGACAATGAGCAAATGAACGTGGAGCTCTTGGCCAAATTCTTATTTGCTCGCAGATCATCTATCGAAGACTTGACGAGCCAATGCGAGACAACGGTTCATGTTGCTGTTAAGAACCATAACGTCAAAGCATTCAAGGTTTTGTTTTGATGGCTTAAGCGAACCTATCTGATAGAAATCTTGAATTGGAAACATGAAGATGGTAACAACATCTTAAATATTGCTGTGCTCGAAAGGCAGCTTGATCCCTGAATTTCATGTTTGCTCTTGCTTTTATTATTTGATCCTTGAATTTAACATAATCTAATCCTGGAAAAATGCTATGATAAAGAAATACTAGGGGTAGAAAGTGCATGGATTTGGAAATATTGAGAGAGGAGATTTGAACTACACTTTGTGTAACAATATATCATATAGCATTATCATTTAGAGGTTAACATTTGTCGATAAGTGTCTACTTGACGACTGACATTTGATGTTATACAGCATGGTGTTGTGAACTGTGGCGGTGTCCATAAATTTGCTTGCTAGGATTGATCTAGTGTAAAAACAAGAAAATGAGAAAAAAATGATTTATCAAGTGATTTGATATATTTATAGGTGAATATTGTGATAATTGGTCCGTGTTGAAGCCTCCACAATAAAAAAATCTAACACATCCTTTCATAAATCAATTGTGGTCACTAATATATATTATCACTGTATTAAGCGATTTCATAAATCTCTATATTATAAAATGAATATATTGGAAATTTCAATCTTGAGCTTTTGTTGATAAACTTCGTGAAAAACCCATCTTTTAAGCCATTATAATATTGTAATTATATTAAGAATGAAAAAAGTCAAATGTTGAATTCATATAATAGAAGTTGACAATTTTAACCCCATCTTATAAAAATATTAAGAAAGGACTTTACATGGTTGGAATGAGTGAATAAAGTCATCGGCCCAAATATAAATTTTTCCTTTAAAGAATATGGATTATTTAATAAAACCGACGAAAAAAAGATAGATATCTATACTTCTAAAAGATTAGGTAATTTTAACTTTGGGAAAAATGAGCGCCGGGATTATTGTCTAGCATAAAACAAAGAAGAAATGAATTGACGATTTTGCATGTGTGACTTAACTATCGGTGAAATGAATGAAAAGACAGTATAGTCTAGGATTTACAGGCAAAGAAAAAACTAATTCGACAAGGACAAAGGTATCCGAATCCAAGGAAAAGAGGCAGAAAAAGGCACAAGCAGCCAATTAGAAGATTCAATATCTATCAATAGTAATCTCGATCCTATGTTTCGTGAGAAATATAATCATGATTAGTGATGCATTCTAAATTATTATCTAATAACTTTTTTTTGGATCGAATCAAATAATTTTTTTATTTTCTATTTTAAGCGCTTATTATTTAGTTTTATCGAAACAAGTCCACAATTTCATTTGAAAAACTGCTAGTGTGAAAACTGTTCATTTTAATTGTCTACTTAACTATGGCTTTTTTTAGTAAGAAGGAAGGAAAGCAAAGGAGTGGAATGGAGATCACATTGTTTCCTCTTTTTTTTTTTTTGGTCAGATTATTTACTTTATTTTTAGTAGAGAGAAAAGGTATGATTAAGATTGTTTCCTTCGAACCCCTATAATATTCTGTTTTGGATGGTTTTGTATGAATACTTTTTTTCTCCGACTCTTTCCATCAGGATACGCTCCTACCTTACACAACAGTAAATTAATCCATCCTTTTCTGGTATTTTGTTTTCCTATCGATTAGCGAAATCTATTTCCTCATTTCGAAATCAGTCCATGATCCAAACATATTGTACAGGCTAGAAGTTAGTGAAATGGAAGCTAACAAGGACAATCCAACATAACCGTAAAATAATCACTTTGTGAAAGGATTAATTACTCCCCAATCAGTTGAATCTTATGCATGAGGAATATAAATACCCCTGTCTAAAATAGTCTTTCTTTTCATAGCAAAAGAGCTCATGTACAAAATGTACTTGAATCCTGTACCTTTCAATTGACTTGATTAAGTCCCAAACTTTTATGAAAAATCATAGTCATTTGGATTAGCACTTTTGTAAATTGGCCAATCTTATCACTCACATGGCCAATTCCTAGCTATCACATGAAAAATTTCAAGTAAGATGATGAAATCCCACTTTTAGAAACATTTGGGACTTCATCACATGGGTTGAAATAATTGCATTTGATAGATAAGGTTTAGTTCCCATGGTACACCCGTCGTTGTATCACTATTGCCCCTCAAAATTATATATGGTATGAGCTCACTTTGTGCACAATAATAAAGCAAGTGACGTAGTAGTGATTGCAATTGATGAGATACATACTTCATTTTGTTCCCTCTGCATTTCTTCTAGATCATCAAAATGTTGATGGGGTATATCAAAATAAATGCAAAGAACTTTCAAGATGAGACAAGCTCTGGAAATTTTCCAAATGAATCCTAGTGGTGATGAACATCTTGCGAAGAGGTTACACCGTGTTAGATTTTTAGCAAGACTATTTACTCACAACCTCTCTTTATCGCAGTTTTTAAGCATGGAACTAACTCGCTCTGAGAAGCTCATGAATACAGCTTCCCAGATGAATCTGCTTGCAACATAACCCTTGTGGTGGCTACCTTAATTGCGACTGCGACTTACCAAGCCGCGCTGAGTCCTCCGGGAGGATACTGGCATGATAACTCTTCAGATACCCTAGCCAATTCCACGGTCGTTGCTGCCAATTCCAGCGGCATTGCGGTTGGAAAGCCACATAAAGCCGGAAAGATTATCCTCCACGGCTCGAATCTATTCAAGTTCACGGTCCTCAACAATTTGGTTTTCTTGCTCTCCATCGTCACAATCCGTTACACCGCTGCTCCCCTATTGCCCGGCAGCCTCCCGGTTTCCTTGTTAACGCTTTATGTCAGTGTTGCCTACTTTGCTACCCTTACGATCGAATTCCCGAGACCCGACGTGCACGCAGGATACTTCATAGCGGCAGTTTTTTTTTTTTTTTTTTGAGCTTTCTGCTTGTTTGGTTCGCGATCTCCGTGATAGACTACTTCATTTACAGCCGATTCCTACACGGTATCGATGCCCCAGGGAGGCGCGTCGGCAACTTCCCAGAATCGAAGAAACGGAAATAGTTCGCAAGTATTATTTACTTTTTAAGTATTCGTCTCGCGTGTGCAGCTATAATCTATATGTTTCTAGTCCTGTGGTTTGCAAGGACTAGATATTTCTTGATTTTGGCTTATTCATCTATTTATTCCTTGATTCAGAGAGGTCTTTAGTCTTGCTTGCTTGAAGTCGAGAATTTGAATAGCTTCTTCTCCTAATTCAACTTTGATGCTGCGGAAATAAAAAGCACTCGCAAACATGAATGCTCGACGTGTACAATTTTTTATTTCTGGAAAGAGGCGCACTATATGATCCTATAGAACATGAAAAATTTATACAGCTGGAACCCTTCCTCTAGAAATTATTACTAGGTAAGATAACCGATGTCGCAACCTCACCTCGGGTGCACCACCTAGAGTTTGGCTAATGGATTACTAAGGCTAAACTTAGCTTGGGCTCTCCCAAGCCCATACTAATTCCCAACTTAGGATTAAGTTTTTAGCATGCAAATGATTTTTACTTGGAGTCGCCACCAATATATTTTTTGGTCGGTCGATTAGAAACCCAAGTAACGGGAGAATTACTTTACTCCTACGAACCAGAGACTATGGGATCGGGGACTTGATTACGTTAGATTTCGGTACCTTTTCTCTTTTATTTAAAAAAAATGATTTGCAGGCAGTTTGGATTGATTTTAATTTAATCCCTAACATGCAATATGATCATGCGAGTGCGCAATCATAATTTAACACTCAATAAAGCAAAGCAATAAATAAATTGCAAGCACAGGGAAAAGATACTTACCTCGAAGCAATGAAAGCATCTGCAATGTTAATTTTAAAAAAATCACACAATGATCCTAGATATGATTTCTAATTAACATGCAACCATTCAATTTTTTTTAAAGGTTTTAAATTATTTAATGAGGCCTAAAAACTAAGTGCAATGCATGTGATAATGTGCAAAAGTGTCTAACTATAATAACACGCAATGTGCAACCTAATATGCAAACTATATGTCACGCGACATTAATTATTTAAGTTAATCTAATGCTAGAAAATATTTAATGCAACTACCCTAGTATGTCATGCATTCAAATGACCTAAACATGCAATGACTAGATGACACACGGAAGATGACCTAATTCTACATGAGCACAGCAATTTTTATGTTTTCTTTTTTATAATCAAAATTCGAAATAAAAAAAAAAACCGTGAAAACTATCCTAAAATATTCTAATAAGAAGCACATCTAACTCAACTATATTTTTTTTGGGTTTTCTTTAATAAGCCAAATCAATTCGAGCAAAGGCATATCAACACATAATGCAACTGAATCATATAAAGCATACAATTTTCCCCAATCCTAGATAGAAAATCAAAACAATCAAAAACGTTTCGCGGCTCAATATTTTTGATTATTGGGATTTTTTTAACACGACACAACGACCTCACTCAATCAGAATTCAATCAATCATGGAGTGGCTTAGTCGATGGCAATAGAGCTTGTCTCAGTGGGTCGTCAATGGGATCGCGGTTGGGGCTTGAGCAGCAAGTAGAACCGCAGCGGGAGTGGACGTGAGAAAAGATTTGAATTTTTTTCTCTCTTCCTTCGAGTGTGTAGTCCACGAATGATGCCTGCATAAAAGCTTTTCTTTATTTTTACATTGACCAAACGATCCCACACTCCAGCTTTGACCGAGTGAGTCTTCTTGGTCTCCTTTCCACTTTTACTTCCCACTGGGTCCAGCGGCAACAGTAGGCGATGGACAAAAGCCACCGCTTCAAATTTATCTTCTCTGACAACTTGGCATCTTCTATGTCGAGAAGATTGATATGGAATAGATTCCAGAGACGATCACGGACAAAACACTCGAGGTGGTCTTGGCCTTCGTTGACGAAGCGAAACAGCACGTCACTGTCGTTGCGGGGGGCTTCTCGAGGCAATTGCTGGTAGTCAGGGGATGTTGGCTAAATCAGTGCTGCATCGTGGAGTTGATGAAGCTCAATTGCGGCTACGAGGGCTCATGCTCGAGGGAGACAACCTGCAAACTCTCTCTTCCCAATATGCTGCGCCCTCTTTCTCTATTCTCTTTTCTGTGTTTTTTTTTCGTCTCCTTATTTAGTGCATGGCCCCCTTTTTATAGGTGAGAATACTATGTTATTTAAGGAAAAATGATAAATTTGCACGTTGCCTATTTAGCTCTTGTATCCAACGTGCAATATTTTTCCGATATTTCATCCAACACTTTCCTTGAATATTGAAAGAATAATGAGAATATTCTCGGGAACATTCTCATATTCCCGGAATATTCTCATATTCCAACTCGTCATCCCTTAACGGGAATATTTCATCCGACAGCTTCCCTAAATATTGAAAGAATAATGTGAATATTCTCGAGAACATTCTCATATTCCCAAGAATATTCTTATATTCCAACTCGTCACTCCTTAACGGGCCTAGCCAAATTCTTTTCCCTTGTGAGCTTAGTCCAACTTGTTAAATTAAAGCTTAGAACCATCAATTGGAGCCCATCTGACACATGCAAATGCAATAATAAATGCTCCTAAAACTATATGCTATGCAATTTAATCATAATATTTTTTGTTTAGGGGTTAAAATTAATCCCTAAATTTTTGTGCATTAAATTACGGATGATCAATCAAAATTTAGGTGTCAACAACCAAAAAAGAAATACCAACAATATAACAATAGCCTAGCTAAACCTAAAAAAATCAACTAAAACCTATGGCATCTTCCAATAAAAAATAAAATATATCAACTCATTTAAAAAGTTAAAAATATTAGAATAATATTCATATATTATTTATTAAGTGAATATCCCAAACGAACTTAATTAAAGAAGGAAATATCAGATTTCAGCCTCCTAAATTCATTCCCACAATCTTCCAGATTTATAATCAACCCGACACAATGAAGACTAGAAGTATTAGTCTTAACTTCCTTGGGAAAAGTGTTCAAAAAATTATAAACCTTTTGTATTGGTACCAATTTAATACTAAACCTTTTATTAGTACCAATTTAGTTTTAAACATTTTGATTTTGCTAAATCTTTTATTCTTGCCAATTTAGTCTTAATTTTTTTGATTTAGTACCAATTTAGTCCTAAAACTTTTGACCTAGTGCCAATTCAGTCATTTCGACTAATTTTGGCTAGATATTGCTAATATGGACACTGCTCGGCTGACGTGGTATAGTTGGTGCTAATGTAGATAACTTTTAATAATATTTTAATATCTTTTCGATTATTTATTTATTTATTTTCTTTTGTTTTTCCTTTTCTTTTTTTCCCCTCTCCTCCTCTCTCTTCCATTTGGGATTTTGAATAGCTTTTTCATAGATCAACTTCATAAAATGACGCACCGGAAGCGAAAAGTACCGAGTCAAAACTACCTCGTACCAAACACTTGAAGTGTACATGCATAAAACACACATTGCAGAAATTTCTTCTTTTTTCTTTAATTTCTGAAAAGAGGTAAATGAGTGATGTGATAAAAGAAAGTGACAAATAAACATGGGAAATAACTTTTTCTCGAAATTACAATTCGATAAAGTAACAAAAAAGGAAATATCAAGAATACAACAAAAGGCTAGCTAAATCTTAAAAGTCAACGATCCTATGGTATCTTCCAATAAAAAATAAAATATAGAAACGATAAACTCATATATTTATATTGAGTGAATATCTCAAACCAACTTAAGTAAAGAAGGAAATATCGGATTCACTATCCTAAATTCATCAAATAAAAGACGTAAATTCAAACTTACGGCATCCCATGTCATTTTCCCTCTATTAAAGAAAAAGCTCAACCTCGAGTTTTTGAAATGTCACTTTGTCTAGTAAAGCACGTGTTAGGATTCTCTTGGAATCTAGACCCATATCTACAGAATCAATCAAAATTTCTAGCTTTAAGAAAAGAGCCCAACCAAACTACAATATCGATCCATAAAAATTGATTTTTTCAATTGCCTGTCATAATGGAAATCAATATTGGTTCTCTGTTCATGTTTCCCTTTTTCACCGCTTCGAACTTCTCCACCCAAATCTCATATGTATCTGAATTCAGATGAACATGGGAAGGGCTTTCCTCTAAAATTATCTCTCCATCATTGTGGAAGACATGCTCACCTTGAGATTCTTCCTCAAGCTCAAAATCCTCAAAATCCTCCTTCTTAAAAAGGGAATTCAAAAACATCTACTTCTTGCTTCTAAGCTCAACAACAACCTTATCAATGGCAATTATAGAAGAAGCGTCAATCGTTTTTTTGGTCGTTGTTATCAAGAACAACATGAAGCTGGCTTTTTCAGCTCGATCATCAATCCATGAAAATCGCCACCTTAACAGATTTCACATTTTATGCCACGAAAATCTCCGGCTCTTTTTCACTCAACTGCACTTGATCCCACAAAAATAAAAATAAAAAGCATTGAGCGACAGTGGCCAGACCAATGTGTCCTCTCTTGAACTGTAGCTGCTTCAGCAACTGCTTTAATCAAAGCCAAAAAAATAACAAAGTTGGAGCTATCGAACATTTTATCTAACATTAGAAAGAAAGAAAATGACATGGCATGATTCTTAAATTTGTGTAATTTCGCTATAAATAATGATTCATATTTGAATTCAACCTATTCACTCTAAATTGACTTATATGATGTAGATCAAATTAAAGTTTGTACAGATTTTTAGACATGCCTTTGTGTATTACAAAGCATTATTTTGCATGGAATAGAACCTAGTAGGCTTATGACACACCCATCGTAAGCACCGTTAATTGCATGAGACGACGAGATGCATATCTTGCCACCAATGTGCCTGTGTGATGGAAGACGTCATGCCACATGGTGGATCTAATACTAATCCGTGAAAGATGGTAAGTTGAATGCATTTTGGTGAATCTTTGAGGACTCTCGATATTATGAGAGCACTGACTTTTTCAACAAGGCATGGACGGAATTGAGCTCTCTTGAAGATAGAGTACAATTGTTCACCCAACCATTAATCGATGTCAAATTTGTCATTCACCTGTGATTTTTCATTTTTTTTTGGGTCCAGATGCACCCATGATTTAAACAACTTTACTTTTGAGCTAATTCTATGTTAAATTCAACATTAAAAATCTTTGTTCGATAAACTATTATAGAAACAAGTAGAGAACTTGCCTCAATATATTGAATTGAATCAAGATCTTATGCAAGGTCTTGAGCTTGAGGAAATAATCGTATGCTTAGGTTTTGATAGAATATTAAATATTAAATCATTCATTTATTTAATAGTTTAAGTTTTTAGAACAATTAGTGGTAGTCTCACCAAATTTCACATTGAATTAGAGTAAGAGATCATGAGTTCGAATCTTTTTTATGCCTCATCTGTCTCCCTAATTAAAGACAAAAAGACCAAAATAAGGGTGAAAGAGTGATAGGAGATTTAAATATTAGGATATGCCTTATTTAATAGTTTAAAATTTTATAACAATTGGCAATAATCCCACCAAATCTCATAAATTTTGGCAGTAGTCTCATCAAATTTCACATGGAATTAGAATAAGAGGTCCTAAATTCATCTTTTCAAACCTTATTTGCCTTTCTAATCAACAAAGTAAAAAGACCAAACTAAACGTGATGGAGTGATGCAATATTAAAATGTTAAAATACACCTTATTTAATAGTTTAAGTTTTTACAAAAGTTGGCAATGATATCAACAAATCTCACAGATTTATAAGTGGACTCATTCAAAAAAAAGGAGGAAGTAGGTTTGGTGCTATTAAGTCCTCAAATGTATGATTACATTTTGAAACTTATCTTCTTTGTTTTGGGATTAGCAATACCAAGTAAGTTGTGGCTATTTTCAGTTACCTTATAAAGATTCCATGGGTTGATGGGAAGGAAGGGGCACCTTTGTTTTTTATTTTTTCCCTTATTTATTGTGCTTTCAGCTTTATTCTCGCTTTATTTACATGGAGAAATAATAAAAGAAAAAAATGGAATTGACAGGAGAAACAAAACTCCCCAGTGAGCAACATTACCATTTCCATGGAATCAAGCAAAGAATAATGATGCTTTAGAAACAAGGATGCATTGCATTCACTCATTTCACAGGCATCGCATATATTCCAACAAATCATGTGCACCATATCATAAATGATGCAACAAGTATAAACAATATGTCGAACTCATCCTATACTCATGTCGAGAAAATCTTACAGTCATGTTTTGCCAGGCAATGAGGCATGAAAACGATATCTGCTAGTGCTTAGCCCTGAAAATCACTTTGCTCTGATTAAGTCTCGAAAAACACATTAATTATGATTAGTCTCAAAATAGAATCGGTCCGTACACATGTACATCACGCCATGTCTCCACATGTAGGTTGACTATAAGCATCAAATTGAATCCACAATATAACATGCCACCATATATATATCACCAACATGGATAACATTCCATCCAAAACATTTTTAGATAAAATTCATCCAAGGCACTAGAGTATTAAATGTTTGATCTAGGTTTTTCAAAAACATGAATACAATACAATACAATACTTTATAATTTGATTGCAACATACAGGTCATAACATAGCAGAGTTTTTCCTTCTCGATAAATCATGTACACAATTCTTGCAAAACACCACAAGTAGTGAAAGAGCAAGAAGTGAAAAAGCAAGAGAGGCTATGAGCCTCTCATCTATTGAAAAAATGTTGGCCAGTCATTAGGGTTTGCTCTAGTGGTTGTTCTTCCCACATGGGAATGGGAGGTGAAGGATTTTAATCCTCATGTTTTCAGGGAGGATCAAGATATGAACGATTTAGTTTTAAGTGTGGATTTCGACTATTATATTCTGGAAGGAGGCAGGGTAAAAATCTAAAAGTGAGTTAAAGTAGGAGTAGAAATGACAATATATAAATTTTGGCCTTACTTACCCTCAACCAACTAGGAGAAAATATTAGGTCTATTTAATAAGGGCGTATTACATGCACCTAATATTTTCTCGAAAGAGGTGCACTAAAAATTGCAATTTAAATAAATATTTCCTTTCAATTACATAAATCAAGTTTTTTTATTTATATGCCCTTCGATGCATTTATGTAATTTTCTATAATTGGCAGGCGTTGATACTCCAGGTTGGTGAGGTCGACTAAGCGTGCATTCATCAATCTCTGTCTTTGTATGGATTATTGATTTGACTCTTGGGTCACTCTCAATTTTCGATAATTTCGCAGACGAACATCAGCTAGACAAAACGCGGAATACTAAGAGCCCAAACACAACATAATAACGTATGTTTAGGTGGTGTAAAAGATACGAATAGGTTAAGTTGTTATGCGACAATAGTTAGATTGGTGTGGTCGAAGTAAAAGTTTTGATATTGTTGCAATTCACATGAATTGGTAATAAAAAATTTTGATGCATTTGCACAATAATATTAAGCCCTAGTCGATGATGAGCTAATAGACCAACATTGCAATGTTTATTTTCAAAAGAGTAATCTTCCAAGCACAAAAATTGGTACAACCTAATTTAAAGTGATGCGACAATTTTACAATGATTTTTTAACAAATCGAAATAATATTCCATTGCTAGTTGCATAATGTCGCTTTTGCCGTATGTTCATAGCTCATTTGAGGTTAATTTTTTCACTCAGTAAACATTAAAATATTTTGGAAATTCTTTCATTTCAACTGATGTCGGGAACAACAAATTAATTTATAAAGTATACAAATACAACATATTCAAACTCTCAATTTATATGTGTTTTAACTTTTAATAATCTATCACATAAATTTACAAATTATATTTTTTAATTTTATAAATTAATTTGTGAGTTATTATATCCTTTTCCTTGCCTCAGGCTCGTACCCCTGGTTGAAAAGAACCTCTGAAGTAAGTGTCAATTGGTCGGGTCGGGTTGGGTTTTGATGTTACCTGACCTAACCCTAATCGTAAAGGGTCATGCTCTGGGCCGACTCGACCCAATCCGACCTGAACAAATTCGGGTCGGGTCGGGCCAGAGTGTGACCATTTACAAGTTTGGTTTCAATTTCCTATTTAACTCAAAAACTTTAGAGGGTTGAGCAGCGAATGAGGGCCAAAACACATGGAAAGAAGGGATTGTCTCTTTTGTTTTGTTTATTTTATCCTACTTTACCATTTTCTCTCAATGGATGAGGGCCAAAACGCACGGGCGGTACCGGTGTCAAAAAGGTCTACACCGACCCGTTTCGACCCGACCCGATCCTAAACTTAGGGTATTTTCGGGTCGGGTCAAAATTTTATCCGAATATGGAGCCGATATCAGAAAATACCCTAAGTTTAGGGTCGGGTCAGGTTGGGCTGGGCTGGGCTGAGTCAGGTTGGGCTGGGCTGGGCTGGGTCGGCGTCGGCGTCGGCGTCGGCGTCGGCCTTTTTGACACCCCTAGGTAACATAGTCTTACATACTGCCGAGTCTAAAAGATAGCTTGAGGTATAGTTCTTTGATTTCTTGGTTGTTCTTACTTTTATTATTTGATCCTTGAATTTGACATAATCTAATCCGAGAACCAACATTATGATAATGAAATACGAGGATCAAAAGTGCATGAATTTATAAACATTTAGAGAGAGGAGCTTTGAAATCCATTTAATGGTTAAGACCTGTGGATTGTTGCAACCTAAATTTTTCTAAAATAATAAGTTTAAGGGTATTGTTAATTTCGAGCCGACGGCCCTTCATTAACTCAGGCTCTCCCAAGCCCATACCCTGCGCGACGTTGGGTATTCGTAAAAGTTTTTTAATAAGGAGTCACCACTAGTTTATTGAGGTCGACTAGAAGCAGAGTGAGGCATGAGAGCGTGCCTCACTTTTTACACAACCAAATAATCTAGGGTCGGAGACTTGATTATGTTAGTCACGCAACTAATGCCCTTTCGGTACCTAACTTAATCGTGTGTTAATAAGTTCATGGCAACCTATTCGAGAAATCTAAGGTTTATCCTACCATTCTAAAGTAAAGAAATGTCATCCAAAATATCATCGCAAAATAAAATGCAGAAATAATCCTATTAACGTAAACCAGAATAACCTAATGTAAAGCCCTAAAGGCTTATTCAATTTTGGATGTTTTCTTCTTTTTAAGGGTTTTCTAATTTTTGAAATTTTTTTCTGAATTTTTCTGAATTTTTGAATTTTTTATATTTTTAATATTTTTTTAAATTTTCCAAAATTAAAGAAACCAAATTTTCAAAATTTTTGTATTTTTTTGGCTTTTCTGAAAATTTTAGAGAAAAACATTTAATATTATTATTTTCTAATTTTCTAATTTTTTTTTAATTTTTTTGGATTTTTTGAATATTCGAAAAAAGAAAGAAAAATAAAATAAAATAAAATTTCAAAACCTTTCTGAAATAAAAATAAAATAAAATAACATTTTTTTATTTTTAATGATTTTCGAATTTTTAAAGATTTTTAATGAAATTGAAATTTTCGAAATTTTTTTTAAAAAAAAAAGGTGGTTCGAACTGGGTCAGGAGACTCGGCCCTACTAAACCGACCCAGACCCTATTGGTCCGGGCCGGAGCAATGACCGGGCTGGTCAAACGGCCCGGTCGAAATATTTAAAATGGCCCATTAGCAAAATTAATTAAAAAATCCCATTTATTTTTTACAAAAATCAGTCCAATCACCTAGCCTAAGCCCACTCAAAAACTGCTCAGCCCAGCCCTTGTCTCTTTCTATTTTTGGCCACTTCTTTTTTTATTTTTTTTTCTATTTCGATTTTCTTTGCTTCTATTTTTTTTTGGCATTTTCTGCATGCATTTTTCTCTCTCCTCCCTGCGCGTCTTCAACCTCCTGTCTTCTATTTTCAGCGCACTTCTTTTTTTGGCTTTTTTTCTATTTCGAGATAATCATCACTTGGCTTTTAGAAATGAACAATTAGGCTCAACTTGGTTTAAGCAACGGGTATTAGTGTTTGGGTAGAGAAATGAATAATCTTCTTCACCTTGGGATGTTTCAAGCCTTTATAAGAATTCACCTGAAGTCACCACAAAAAGATTAATGCAAATGAAAGCAAAAAAGTCTTTCTCATCTTTTCACCATATAATGTCAACCAAAGCCTCCAAATTTGCCCCATTGTGAGGTGGTTCTTGATAGGGGTATTTTTGATTTCTCCACTTTTAAAGGTTCAAAAGGGCTGATTATCATCACCTGTGGTGTATAAGATAGAGAAGAGGAACGTCTTTTTTCATTTTGGTTCATGTACCAATTGCGAATGACTCTTTTGTCCTTTAACAACATAGGTTTTCTCTTTTGCTCACTTCTCACAGTGTTTGAATGACGTGTTTGGGAATGGCTTGCCTTTCATCATCCAAAACATTTCCCGCTTGGCATGATTAAACATCTCAATTTCATTTAGTCAAGATCATCTAAATAGATTAATCTCCATAGGGGATTTTGATTCAAAATGAGTGATCCATCAATCGAACATACAATTTTGAGATCAAAAACAATGCTTAGAAACTTTGTAAAAAGTTCGTTTTCTCAATTTAGATCTTTTTTCTCTTTTTCTTTTTTCTTTTTACTTGCTCCTAGTAAAATGCTGAAAGTTTTTTTTTGGATGAAAATTCTCAATTTTATCTTCCTTTTGATTTTGAGAAGAAGGGTACTTACCTGTAACATGACGACTTAGTAACCCTGTAAAGAATAGGAAGAAAAGTGTTACTGTAAGAATCTTCAATGATTGAAAATTGGAAACGATACATTATTACCCTTCACTCGCATTTATCGCTCAAGTGCTGACATCACCCCCTTGGATATTTGGCAACCCTAAATTGCCCTTCACTTGCATTTTTTCTTGCGTTTTTTTTTGTGCATTTGATGTCTCCCTATCAAAGGAAAATGGGATCATGTTAGAGACAATATTAAAATGAGCAATTGGAATAGATACAATTTACCCTTCATGTGCTTCTACTCTTCGGGTATGAGCATTTATGTTTCGACATTTGAGGGCATTGTTTATTGGATGCTTTGCCCCATTTATCACACCAAAATGGACAATTAGGCTTTAACGTGCTTTTTTGGTGGATGGCACTGCTCCCACAGTCAATGCACACATTTTCCTACAAAAGATGAAGCAAGTTACTTGCATTCCAAGATATTGAAGAAAAGTTATGAGGCATTAGAAAATGCACAAAAGGAGATTTTTCTTGATATTGCTTGTTTTCTTACTGGCAAAGAGAGCAAATTCGCCATTTACATGTGGGAGGACTGTGGGTTTTTTGCAAGTCTAGGAATTGAAGAGTTGAAGTTGAGGTGCTTAATATAAATTGACAATGATGCTAAGCTAAGAATGCATGATCAATTGAGAGATCTTGGAAGAAACATTGTTCAAGAAGAGGGACCACCTGAGAGACGTAGCAGATTATGGCTCTATGAGGAAGCCTTCGAAGTACTAATGGGAGAAAAGGTAACATACGTCACTCCTTTTTCCTTCCCTTTCCCTTATGTTTTCATATATTTAATCCGATTTATTCTAATATTTTATCTAGTATGAAGAAACGCTCCTAAATGTTAGGAAAAAATTCCATTCATGATTCATGTCCATCATAGAGTAATTGTGACGTCTAATTTTATTATTCATGCAAGGATGAAAAAGCTATATTATCTCGTGTGGTTGCCAAATAGAATGTCATTCAAATTCATTGACGTAAGTTATATCTGTCAAAAATTTAATTTACAATCAATTTAAAATCACTTAACTGAGATTCTAAACTAAAAATATCATTTATTAAAAGATGTAATTTTCATATTTTGCTGGAAAACTAATAATCCAAAAGATTACAATAATAAATAGAGATGAAGTGCAAACATCATAGATAAAATGAATGAAGATTTCTTCGTCCAGGATAATATAGATAAGAGGTGCCAATTATAATAACTAATAATCTTTAAAACATTACCATTGAAAAATGAGTCAAATTCACACTTACTACGCGTGCTTGTTTTCTAGGACGGATGACTTTATAGCAGTGCTCCTTTGTTGTTGGAAACCAACGTTTGACATGTTTCTCCGTTTTGATTATGAAGATTTCCGTCCCTTCCTCCATAAATTATATCCATCCTCTTTCACTCGTCTTTCCATTAATAGATACAATTGCAAAATCCCCCTTAGAATTAAAATACGAAAATCTTATTATTGTTTTTAAGGTAGTACAAGGTCGATGTTATTCATTTCATGGGCTAGGTTAGGGGTATAATAAAGAGTGAATTTTCTTATTTCTTCTTTCATTGCCATTGCCATTACCTTTTCACTTTTCTTATTGAACATTCTTTCCTCTCAAACTCTCCACCGCCGCCCCGCTCAAACGCTACCTCCAAATCCTACAACTATTCCTTCCCTCCTCGCTGACCTTACATCACAATGGTCTCTCGGTCTGTAGATAAAGAAGGGACGTTAGGATGCAAGTTGATATGAAATGATAAAATTCAAGGTGTAAGTTGCAAATTTTAAAAGTAATGATGATACTTTAAATATAAGTCTTCATTTAACTTTTTGTAATTATCTTTAAACAGAAATACAACAAATATCGGAACTTACGGTCTCTTTGTATTTTCTTATTCTGAACTATTTACCCACACCTATCTTCTATAGTATTGAGTTTTGCGGTGTAGCTCTATTACCAATTGTAGGGTATGTTACCCTTTGCTTTGATATCAATTGTAGAGTGCACAACTTTACTCTAATACCACTTGTAAGGTATGTGGAAGCGTTGGGGAGGTAACATGAGAGAATTGTAATAAACTCAATATGCACTGTTATGCTAAATTACCGTACATGTATAACACTTACACCACATGTAACATCCCAAATTTCGGTAAGCCCGAATTATTGGAAAAATGATTCAACGAGCCGAGTTTTGGAGCTAAATATTTGAGAATTTGTGCTTTAGGGGTAAAAAGACCAAAATACCCCTTTCTAGTTGCTTGTTTAGATATTTGTCTTGTTTTCTTTTCTTTTCCCCCATCCCCTCCACACGTTCTCTCTCTCTCCCCCTTTTCTCTCTCTTCCTCTTCACGTTTCCCCCTTGTCGACACCCCCACCCACTTGTTCATCTTATCTTTTCTCCCCCTTTAACTGGTCTTCTCTTCTTATCTCTTTCTTCTTTCTCTCCCACTTGTCTGACACCCCACGTGGGTCTCTCTCTCTCTCTCTCTCGTTCGCGCAGCCCCCCCCCCCCCCACTGCAGCTTCTTCTTCTTCCTTTCTTCTTCTTCTTCTTCTTCGGCCGACGTCCCTAGCTTGCTGCTGCTGCTGCTGCTATGTTTTCTTGTTGCTGCCACCAAAACCGACCGCCCTTGTTCTCCGTCCAGTCGCCGGTGAGCCGTCGTCCGCCGGCCTTGAGCCAAATAGGCCCCGCCCAGCCTCTGTCTTCATCTCTTTCTCCTCTGTCCGAGCTGCTGCTTTGTTCCAGTTTTGGTCGCCGGAGCACCGAGCTACCGCCTCGCCATCGCTCGGCCACCACCGCCCTTCGCCTGACCACCCCAGACCGAGCTGCCGCTGCCCCCATCTTTCTCCTTCCTCTCGGTTTTGGGCCGAACCAGACCCGTGGATGTCGGAGCAGCGAGTTGCTGCCTCACCGTCGCTCGGCCGCCATCGTCCCTCCGCCCTAGTCGCCGTCGGAAGCCAGCCGACCGGCTAGCCACCTCTGTCCTCCGCCTAGCTGTCACTTGCTGTCCGCCCAGCCACCTAGCCCCATCTCAATTCTTTTTTCCCTTCGCTGGAGCCGTCCGCCTGGTCGCCGAAGCTACTGACCGCCGTCCGGAGTCGCCGGACCGCCCACCAGTCAGCCCCATGCCACCATAGCCGCTGGTTCCTCTGTATCCCAGCTTTTCGCCGCGTGGACAGCCGCCCTCGGCCAAGATTCGGTCCCGGGCCACCTCGTCCCGACGTGCCGGAACTTCCCGGGCGTTCCCCTCACCGCCACCGTCGCGCTCGTGTCGTCGGAATCGCTAAACCGTGAGTCGATTTCCTAATCCCTTAGTTAAGGGTTAATCTTGCTTAGGAGTAGTTTAATTAGTTTAATTATTGATTAGTACTTTGGAGGATGATTGTTAGAGTTTTAATACTATTTGATTAAGCTTGCTTAGTGTTAATCATGGTTAGTATTTATAAGTAATATTATTATTATTTTTGGAATATATAATAATAATTATTTATTATTTTCGGAATTATTAATTTATTATATTAATTTATAATTTCGAATTATTAATAGTAATATTGTTATTACTATTCATTGCTGAAAATTAATTATTTTTGGAGAAAATAATTAATTGTGATTATTTATTGGAAATGCTTTTAATTGAGTAATTTTGGGGGAAAATTACTATGGTTTATTTTTCCAGAGTCAATAGTATTTATATACTACATTATTAAAGGACATTGGTTTATTAAAGAAGGGTTTTACTAAATTGAATTATTTGGGTTGGATAATTAATTATGGGATTGAAAAATAGTTATAAGTATTTTATGGGACTTGAATTATTTTATCGAAACAATCGGCTATAGCATGATTCTTAAATAAATATTTTTGAGTATAATTATAGTTTATACTTATTTTTAGGATGATTGAGTATTATTGGGGAATAGTTGGTTGTTGTAGTCGTGAGGACACGTATTTATTTATTAATTGATATGTGTGTTTATTTATTATTAAATATTGACATGTGGTTGGGTATTGGAGTATCGTGATGTTGATTGGTCGGAATTAATTGACAAACTGTGATTTGAATTGTTGGTTGTTCCCAAGAGTTAGGGAATGTGTATGATTGAATGCTGATTGGAAATCGGATTTTGGAAATTGTCGAGTGAGATCGCATGACATATTGCGTGGGTTATCTGAAATGGTCTGAAATGGCATGTCGCATGAGCATGAGCGTATGAGCGGTGTTGCATTCACGACCAAGCAAAAGCAAAGACAAGAATGAACTGTTTGCTGATGTGTTGCATGGTCAGATTAAAGTTGGTAGCCCGGTTGAGCCGGATGACCGCCAATCCTTCGGGGTTGTGCCGTGACCATTGGGTCGCCTGATAGTGGTCAGATGCGGAGTCGCAGTTGAGGCCGGGCTTATGCTCCTTATGGAATGCCGTCGATGGGAGAGAGCCCGTGACGTCGCCGTGCCTCATGGGGGAGGACGATGCCTGGTCTTCGACCGATAGACCGCCAACCATAAAGTTGTGCCGTGGCCCTAGTGGTCGTAATAATCGGAGCATGTGTGAGTGTGAGACATGGGAAAGTTGTGTGAGATGCTCTGATTATTCGTATGCTCTTAATGTCGTGATGATTGAAATGACAGTTTCTGCAGGTTGCGTGTGCCAAGGCCAGGTAGGATCGCCTGTGTTTGCATCTGCTTATTGAACTGTCGTATGATAATGCTGCTTGAGGTGTGGTATGTGTTGTTTGTCGNTCTTCTCTTCTTATCTCTTTCTTCTTCTTCCCACTTGCCTGACAGCCCATGTGGGCATGTCTCTCTCTCTCTCTCTCTTCCGCGCGCAGCTTCCCCAGCACGTTCCCCCCCTGCAGCTTCTTCTTCTTCCTCTCTTCTTCTTCTTCTTATGGCCGACGTCCCTAGCTTGTTGCAGCTGCCCTTTCTTTTGTTGTCGTCGCTGCTGGCGACCACCACCCATCTCCGTCGCAGCACCACCGCCTCGCCGGCACGTCGGACCGCCGGTGGGTCGCCGTTCGAAGCCGAGCCAACTGTCTTCTTCTTCTGCAAACCCTTCCCTTTTGCTGCTGCTGCTGCCCTTTTCTTCTGGGTTGCCTCTGTCCTCGCCGTCCAGCCATCGCAGCAGCTTCGACTGGGTGCAGAACCACCGCGGGACGCCGGAGTTGCCATCGCGATCGGCGCCCGAAGCTAGCCGAGCTGCTACCTCGCCTGAGCTGCTGCACCGCTCCACTCCTCTGTCCGAGTGTGTTGCTGCCCTATTCCAGTTCTGGTCGCCGGAGCAGTGAGCTGCCACCTCGCCGTCGCTCGGCCACCACCGCCCTTCGCCGGACCATCCCGAACCGAGCTGTTGCTGCCCTCTATCCTCCTTCTTCTTCCTCAGTTTTGGGCCGAACCAGACCCGTGGACGCCGGAGCAGCGAGTTGCTGCCTCGCCGTCGCTCGGCCGCCGTCGTCCCTCCACCCTGGCCGCCGCTTGCCATTCGCCCAGCCGCCGGAGCCACCCTAGCCAGCTGCCACCCCCCTGAAACCAGTTGCACCGCCCCTCCTTCTCCCTTTCCAGCTCTGTCCAACCTTCGCCAGAGCTGCCGCTTGGTCGCCGGAGCTGCTGGCCACCGTCCGGAGTCGCCAGGCCGCCCACCAGCCAGCCCCGTGCCGCCGGTTCCTCCGTTTCGCAGCTTCTTGCCGCGTGGACAGCCGCCCTTGGCCGCCGAGACCCGGTCCCGGGCCGCCTCGTCCCGACGCGCCGGAAGTTCCCGGGCGTTCCCCTCGCCGCCGTCGTCGCGCTCGTGTCGTCGGAATTGCTAACCCGTGAGTCGATTTTCTAAACCTTGCTTAGGGTGCTAAACTCCCTTAGGGTGATTAGTTTAATATTAAGCTTGATTAGTGCTTTTGAATGATGGATGATTATTGTTTTATTACTATTTGATTAAGCTTTGCTTAGTGTTAATCATAGTTAGTATTAATAAATATTATTATTATTATTGGAATAAAATAATAATTATTTATTAATTTCGGAATTATTAATTAATTAAATTAATTTATATTTCGAATTATTAATAGTAATATCGTTATTACTATTCATTGCTGAAAATTAATTATTTTGGAGAAAATAATTAATTGTGATTATTTATTGGAAATGGTTTTAATTGAGTAATTTTGGGGAAAATTACTATGGTCTATTTTTCCAAAGTCAATAGTATTTATATACTATTTTATTAAATGACATTGGTTTATTAAAGAAGGGTTTTACTAAATGGAATTATTTGGGTTGGATAATTAATTATGGGATTGAAAAATAATTACAAGTATTTTGTGGGACTTGAATTATTTTATTGAAACAATCAGCTATAGCATGATTCTTAAATAAATATTGTTGAGTATAATTATAGTTTATACTTATTTTTGGGATGATTGAGTATTATTGGGGAATACTTGATTGTTGTAGTCGTGAGGACACGTATTTATCTATTAATTGATACGTGTGTTTATTTATTATTAAATATCGACACGTGGTTGGGTATCGGAGTATCGTGATGTTGATTGGTCGGAATTGATTGACAGACTGTGATTTGAATTGTTGGTTGTTCCCAAGAGTTAGGGAATGTGTATGATTGAATGCTGATTGAAAATTGGATTTTGGAAATTGTCGAGTGAGATCGCATGACATATTGCGTGGGTTATCTGAAATGGTCTGAAATGGCATGTCGCATGAGTACGAGCGTATGAGCGGTGTTGCATTCACGACCAAGCAAAAGCAAAGACAAGAATGAACTGTTTGCTGATGTGTTGCATGGTCAGATTAAAGTTGGTAGCCCGGTTGAGCCGGATGACCGCCAATCCTTCGGGGTTGTGCCGTGACCATTGGGTCGCCTGACAGTGGTCAGATGCGGAGTCGCAGTTGAGGCCGGGCTTATGCTCCTTATGGAATGCCGTCGATGGGAGAGAGCCCGTGACGTCGCCGTGCCTCATGGGGGAGGACGATGCCTGGTCTTCGACCGATAGACCGCCAACCATAAAGTTGTGCCGTGGCCCTAGTGGTCGTAATAATCGGAGCATGTGTGAGTGTGAGACATGGGAAAGTTGTGTGAGATGCTCTGATTATTCGTATGCTCTTAATGTCGTGATGATTGAAATGACAGTTTCTGCAGGTTGCGTGTGCCAAGGCCAGGTAGGATCGCCTGTGTTTGCATCTGCTTATTGAACTGTCGTATGATAATGCTGCTTGAGGTGTGGTATGTGTTGTTTGTCGGAACTAGGTTGCATGGTTAGATTGCTCCCAAGGCGAGCGAAATTCCTAACCGAGGCTTAGGACTTTGACTTGCTGAGATTTATCTCACTGGTTATTGAATAACCATTGTCAGGTCCATAGGATGGAGGATCGGCGCGTGTTTCGATTCGTGGCCGTCTTTGAAGGCAATAAATTAACTCTGGCCTGTTGGTCTCACTGGCTCGTTAGGAAGATGCCCGTGGTAAGGGCTTGTACTTGTAAACTTTCTAGGGTTAATCAGTAGATAAATAAAGCAGTACTTTTGAATGTGTTCTTGTTGGGTTTTCCTGCTATCCCTGTTTTTGTAATTGACCGGAGATTGTGATTCGCTTCCACATGTGCATAATTACAAGATAAAAATAACGGTCGGCGACATATCCTAGGGAGTCGCAAATCAAATGACCGCAAGAGAACAGGGGTTGCCGCATGCTCGAGGGTCGGGGCGTGACACCACATTCACTCACAACTATTACAGTATAACTTTCTCTCTAACCACATACAAAACACTCACAATCAAACTAGCTGATACAAGCACAGACTCAACTATTCTATCTTCCCTCTCGATTATAGGACAACTTGCTCACACCGAGCTACTCTCTATCAGGCTGCATTGCGTTTCTCTCAAAGTTCACCTTACACTTGGTGACTTCCTATTCCAAAGCTCTCACTACTGGAGGCTCTCTCTCTAAAGCTCACATGCTTGTGGCTTTAGGCCCTCTCTGGCATGAGGCTCTCCGCCTGCGGTGGCTTGAGGCCCTCCCTGGCCCGAGGCTTTTCAAATTCTTTACCTCTGAGCCTTATATATAGTCTGAGGTTTGCCAACTTCAGTGTGAACTGAGAATTGCCTCAACTCTTTTTCCCAAACCGAAGTCCAAGTTGAAATTTGTTTTGTCTTCTTTTGACTTTTCTTTCGGCCACCGATGTGCTCTCCAGAAAGGAGATTATTCCTTACAACGACTCACAATAAAATATTATAAAATTGTCAGCCCTTCTTCTTGCAGACTTTCTCTAGAATTCTCACTTGGCAGCCCTCGCTTGGGCTCGCGAGGGCAGTGGACAATTCTTTTTTTTCTTTCTTCATGCTTGCGGCTTCTTCTTTTCATATTAGGTGTTGACTCCAACACATACTACCTCTTTCTTGATTTTCATGCAATTTTTTAATTGACGAACATGCCTACCAATATACCTTGAGTACTGTCGAACAAAAGCTAAGTCGATCGATTGCACCAAGCTTAAGGGGATTGGCGAGATCCACCGAGATTGCACAAATTAAGTGCAAGAATAAGGTTTGGAAGAGTGCGAATTATACTGATAAGTGCAAGAAAATGTAAAATGGATTGGAATTAAAATAAAATAAAATGAAAAGACATACAATTACATGAAACGAAAGTGAGACGAAACGAAAATAACAAGGAAAATAAAAGATTTCTCGGAGAAGTGTTTGCGCGTGTCTGATTTTGCCTTTTGAACGCCTCTTTTATACTAATGCCTCTTGTCCCCCGTTAGGTTTCTTGGAAAGGTTCCCATGGATAAGAGTAACTTTATTTCCTGCGTATAACTTCCGCACGCACCAGTTGTCTCATGCATTACTTGCCACATAAATCTTATAACACTTGTTTATATTATTTTTTAAAGAAGATATTCCGCTTTTGATTTCTCAATTTAAATTTCTTAAAAATCAAATGATGATAATAATTAGGGGTGAGCGGTTCCAAGTTCCTTACAGGTTCCGCTTGGAACCTGGAACCTACCCTCGGGTACAAGTTCCTTAGTTTTTGGAACCTGGAACCTACCCGTCGAAATCTGGAACCTAGAACCTACCCTCTTACAGGTTCTGGTTCCGGTTCCAGGGTCTAACAGGTTCTTTTTCTTTCTTTTTTCATTTAAGTGGAACCAGTTCTGGTTCCAAAAAAAGAGGAACCGGGAACCGGAACCTCCCTCCCTAGAACCGGAAACCATGATCATCCTTTTCAATATAGTTTTTATAATGATAACGACACAATTTCTATGAAGATTTTCCTAAGTCATAAAACAATCATGTCATCATATTGCAAAGCAGGAGGTACAGCACAAGTCTCACAAATTAAAGAACAAGATTATCTACAAAATGAGGTACTTACATCATCAATGACTAAGAGAAAATCATGCTTTCTCTTAAATCTCACAAGCTCATCCATTTGGTGCAAAGTCTCCATTCATGCTAAACAAACTATGGAGGAAGAAAACAAAGATCACCTCAGTTTAAAATTCAAATTATTATCCACTGAACTAAAATAATTATTAGAAAGCCTTACCACGTATCTTCATTTCGCTTTAATTAGTAAACTCTATTTACTGGTGATCTCCTCACTCAGACCATCCATATCTTTTTAAAAAAAAGAGAGATTAAATAAAGCATTCACTTATTAGACATATATAAGGATTTACAACATATAAAATTAGAAATATCACTTACTCAACTCAAATTTTTTTGCATTCTCAATGCACTCTTCAACATTAATAGGCACACGAACGGCTCTCAACCAATCTTGAGTGTAAATCAAAGCTTCCACTACTTTGGGAGTCAAAGAACTTCGAAAGCCATCAAGCATATGACCTGAAGTACTGAAAGTCGACTCCGAAGCAACAGTAGTTACGGGAATAGACAAAACATCTCGAGCCATCAAAGATAGGATTTTATATTTTGAACCACTAGTCTTCCACCATATCAAAATGTCAAGATCAATAACTTTTTCAGTTTTATCTTCAAGATATTCATCAAGCTTAGATTTATTGACATCACACAATTGTTGGCTCGAGTTCATAAAGGTTTTCTGCCATACTTGGGCGTCATACTTCCTTGTGTTAGCTCCATTGCCACCAGCATCGGCGTTGGAACCACTGCTACTAGCACTCCAATTTTGGACACCAAAATTCTGATCACTTGAATCAAAAGAAGATTGCCTATAAAATTCAAACAAACTCTCCAATGCGTTCTTCGCCTTATAATGCATGTCATTAACTTTTGATTCATCATCATAAATTTGTCTATATAAAGATTTCACATAACTCAACTTGGCTCTAGGATCCAATACAACCGCAATCAACATCATCATATTCACTTTGTCTAAGCTCCCATAATATTTGTCGAATTTTTCTTTCATTTTCAAACCCATAGCTTAAAGGTTAGGATCTGAGTCATCCGCCGTATCTTTCAAATATTTATACAAAAGAGCTATCCCCTCAAAATAATCATTGGAAGTTATATATGAAGTCCCCGACATTTGATTGGTAGTGTCATGCCCTGACTCTCGAGCTTGCGGCAACCCCATTACCTTGGTCGATTGAAAGCGACGTCCCAGGATCCATCGACGACCATTCATTTTATCTTTCGTTAAGCGCAAGCGGAAGATGAACCATCCCCAGACAAACAAACAAACAATCAAACAGGGATAGAGAGATGAACAACAATGACAACAGCAACTACTCATTTATTCAAATTACTGGATTAACCAACGGAGGATCGTTTCCAAATTACAAGCCCGACAAAAAGGGCCGATCCATCCTCTAAGTGAAACCAAAAGAACTAGGCTAATCCAACAGTACACAAAGAACCCTCGGGTTCAATACCACGGTCACTCGGACCCATCAGACTCAAGCTCCGTCGAGTCGATCACTGGAGAAGCGGGGGTAGGATTCTCCACTGTGGGTACATCATTCTAAGGATTTGAAAATGTTTAACCACGACGGGTTGAGATAAAATCTCAGTGAGTTCTTCCCCCTAAACCCCGGTTAGTACGCCAACTCAACTCAGGGTATCTCTCCAAAACCATCCCTCACTCAACCCAACAAATAACCAAAACCAAACAACAGCCAACAACAGACAGGGCAACTCACAATCAATATTCGGTTCGCATGCAACCTTACCCGGTATGTCATACCCTGCGCGTCCAATCTCATACAATGCAAGTAAGGCACATGGCCATTAGATGACACAATTCATCAATCACATGCGAGTCGCGCCACAAGCGATCTCACCTAGCCATTGCCACACCCTGCACAGCTGTCAACTCATGCGTGTGTACAACAAATCATCACGACATTAAGAGCATGCGAATAATCAGAGCATCTCACACAACTTTATCATGTCTCACACTCACACATGCTCCGATTATTAACGCCCCCTCCTAGGCCAACGGCACAACCTTATGGTTGGCGGTTCTTGGCTAAACCAACTTCGTCCTCTCTACCTCGAGGCACGGCGACGTCAGGGGTCATCCCTTCCCTCTGACAGCATTCCCGAAGGAGCACAGAACCCGCCCACTACCGCAGTCCCGCAACTGACAGGAACATAGGACCCGCCCACTACCGCAGTCCCGTCACATGTCCCCTGTCAGGCATCCGACCGAAGTCAGGCGACCAAATGGCCACGGCACAATCCCATAAGGATTGGCGGTCTTCCGGCAACGCCGGGGTTCCCTCTCTTAATATGATCATGCAACATATCATCAAGCAATTCATTCTTGTCTTTGCTTTTGCTTGGTCGTGAATGCAACGTCGCTCATGCGCTCATGCTCATGCGATATGCCATTTCAGATAACCCACGTAATATGTCATGCAATCTCACTCGACAATTCCAAATATCCAAATCCAACCAACAGTCAATCACGCATTTCATTATCAATCACAAGTATAATTAACAATCAGCACTTCAATTAATCACAACAATCAAGAGCATATCAAATTGAGACAAAAACTTGCTTCTGCATGAACACTGTCGTGAACAGTAATTGTGAACAGTAATCGTGAACAGTAATTATGAACAGTGATTTTCCAAAATTCAATTAATTAAAACATTTAATCCAGAAATTAAACAAAAAATTAATTAAAATAATTAATCAATTCAATTAAATGAAATCATGCTTAAATTAATCACAAAAATCACATAACCCTCATTTAAGTAATAATTAAGCACAATTAGCAAAATTAAGCTAATATAATCCTAACCATCTATCTAACTACCTATCTTAGAGTTAATGCAACTTAATTAAACCCCTTAAACCAAAATTAACACTAACTAACCAACCCTAAGCAAGTTTAGGCACTAAATAGGGATTAGGGGCTAAACTCACCCGTTAAGCGGGCCGGCGACACGGACGCGGCGGCGGCGACGAACCCGACACTCGAGGATCTCTACCACAGTGATCCAAGGTGGTCCCGGGCTCAACACAGCAGCAACAACTCGGAATCCCCACTGCAACTTTGAAAAACTGCACTGCTGGAGGAGGAAGAAGCTGATCGGAGTTGAACGGGCTGCCTGGAGCTCCGGCGAGCGGCGGGCCAGCAACCAACGGCACCTGGGGGTCGAGGGGGAACCACTTGTGGCTGGTATGGGTGGTGATTGGGTCGAAACCGAAGGAAAATGGCTGAAATAGGCGGAACAAGCAAGGACAGGCGGAATAGTGACAGTCCGGCAACAGCCGACTTTCGGCCGGAATACGGGACGACCAGAGGCTCCTTCCGGTGATCGGCCAATGCTATTTGAACGGAAATTATCTTCTGAACGCAATGGCGGGTGGCAGGAGACGAGATTCCAACGGGAAGGCAATGAACAACTCAGATTTCAATGAAAGGTCAGAACTGAAAAACTGAAGGAAGAAAGGAAAACCATGGGAGAGAGTGTGTGCGGTTTTGGAGATGATGAAGAGGAGAGAGAGAGAGTGAAGTGAAGGCTGCCACTAGGCCTCATCAAGGCCATTAAATGCCTTGCTTCAACCCCCAACCAAATGACATCATCTTCTCTCTCTTCCTTTTTACTTTTCTTCAAAATATCCAAGGGCATTTTGGTCATTTCCACCTTGCACACTTCCCAATGTGCCCTTGGGCTGAAAATGAAGGGCGGGCCTAGGAAATGGGCAGAAAAATGAATAGGAATGAGTTCGGAAATTTATTGGGCTCGAATCGGCTCGGGTTTAGACAATGGGCTCGAGAGGGTAAAGGGTCGGTTTGGCCCAACGGGCTCACTTGCTTACCTCGGGCCTTCCATGGCGGCTGTCCCACCTTGGGCGTGAGGCCCACACTATCATTGCCTAGCCCACGTCCTCGTAGGCTCGTTTCCTCAGTCCGAAAGTCCCTTTTCCAAAAACTCGACTCATCTGACACTATCGACTGTCTAAGAATCATCGTCCAAAAGTCCGTCCCGGATGTTCCTGAAAATTTGAAGTCCAATATTGGATTCTCATGCCTTGTCAATTTCGCCTGAATGCCATTTTGGTACTACTCAAACTAACAGCCGGCTTTGAGGATTCACGCGTAATCGACTCGTGCCAATTCACGTTCAAGATTTCTCGACACATGGACGTCCTTGACTACATGAAATTGCGAAGAATCGATTCTTATTTCAAAGTACACGATTATCAAGGATCGACATAGGGCCGTTCGCGGGTTCGATAACAGTAGACGGGATCACTTGTCGTCCCATTATTTCTGTCCGCGAATCGACTTCTAGTCGTCCCTGAAATCAGCCTGCATATCTATAGGATTGTCCTTACGCAAGTCTCACGATCGAGTCATTTTCCCAGGTCAAGTTCTTTAGTCGCATGAGTTATGTCCTCAGTAGCCTTTCCCCTCAAGGTCAGTATCTCAGGAGTGATCAGTTCCGAGTAAGATCAACCAATAATGCATTGATGAAATTAATGTTCATTCATCCCTTAAAGGGCTCGAATTTCAGGATGTTACAACTCTTCCCCTCTTATAAAAATTTCGTCCTCGAAATTTGCAACTACTAACAAATCCTCAAAAGATGGGGGTATTGATGCTTCATCACTTCCTCACTTTCTCATGTAGCTCCCTCTGATCCGTGATACTATCAGATCACCTTAACTATGGCGATAGTCTTGCTTCGAAGCACTTGCTCTTTACGATCATCTATCCATATCGGCCTCTCCACGTATGACATCCTGTTGTCTATGTCCAGTTCCTCAAAATTCAAAACATGCGTCGAGTCCGGTTCATACTTTCTCGACATGGACGCATGGAAAACCTCATGTACTTGAGCAAGCTTCAGTGGCCACGCAAGACGATACGCTAAAATCCCGATCATTTCCAAAATTTCAAAGGTCCAACATACCTCGGACTTAACTTTTCTTTTTTACCAAATCTGGAAATACCTCTCATCAGCGATACTTTTAGAAACACATGATCGCCCACTTTAAACTCCAACGGTCTATGATGCTTATCTGTATAACTCTTCTGACGACTCTGAGTGGTATTTAGTCTGTCTCTGATAATCTGAACTGCATTCGATAACTGCTAAACCAATTTTTGAACCAGCGATTCCCAATTCTCTGACCTCATTCCATAGACTGGAGTTCCACAAACTTGACCATATTTCTGCTATACCACTCCGATAAAATTTTATCCCACAAACACTCTTTTTGCACAGTGCGTTGTTCAGTTCATTTCTGCCCCTTTCGACATCCTAGAAGCCTGCCGGGAGTCGCTCCTTGCTCAGGCACTCTGGCCTCGGCAACCACTCCCTGCCCTCGTCGGATCAGTCGTCACGAGCATCTTCGAACTACATCACTACTAGTAAAAGTCCTTTTTTTGACATGCACCATCTCATAGAGGTATTATTCGCTTTGGCCTGTCCCATACCAAGCCTCACGGTTTTAACCTCGTCTAAGCATCTCAAAGTGTAAAACTTTCTCCAACTTGTCAACCCATGAGCTCGTTTCCGCGAGGTCACTTATCGACACTTAAAATCCGATTCACTGAATTCCCATCGAACTGCCATCCAAATTCCACAAACCACTGATTTTTCTTTCAACAATCCTTTCACGTTTATTTAATAACCAAACCAAGAATTCACCTCAACCACTTGAAAATTAATGCAAACCAAATGTCATTTATTGTACTAAAGGCTTTCGAATACCTCTTCAAATCCTTTCTAATACCTCAAGAAGAAATCATCGACAATGCTATTTCCTCACTCATCCATCTAGCATCAAGGGATAATTAATTCTTAATCCACCAAAGACAAAAATCCATTCCTCAAATCCCTATCTTATATATCTCCTGAAATAATCCACCTTGGGTAAATTCAAATCTTAATCGAATCTAAAACTTCCGAGCAATAAATCATCCACCGTAATTCTTATCAAAGATTCTCACCATTTAATAGATCATATCTTATGATCCCATACCTACAACTCCTCAAGTTATCAAGATAAAACTTAACTAATTTCCATTAAATCTAATGACCTCAATTGTCGTGACGCGTAAGCAACCAATCTTCCTTGTTGCCTTACCATGTAGTCAAATCCCTTATATGACACCTCATTGCAAATCTCGTATTCTCCAATAATAGACTAAATCCTCAAAATTGGTGCGATAATCAGCTTATGCTTAAGCTCTTAAAAATTTCACTTATTCGTCCATTCAAATTTTTACATCCTTCATTAACCTTCGTATCAGAGGTGTAGCTATCGTAGAGAACCTTTCTACGAATCATCTGTACTAACCTGTCTGACTTAGAAAACTTCGAACCTCTGTTACTGTCATAAGTCTCGGCATATTCATGACTGCCCTAATCTTAGCGGATCCATAGAAATTCCTTCATCCAAAATCATATGACCAACAAAACAACACGAGTAAACCCAAACTCACACGTATTAAACTTAGCATACTATTTATGCTCTCAAATGGTCTATAGCACCACCCTTAAGTGCTGTTCGTGTTCCTCTAAATTCCTCGAATGTTCCAATATATTGCTCACAAACACAATTACCATTTGCTCTAAATACGCCTTAATCACTTAATCCATCGAATCCATAAAAGCAACTGGCGTATTAGTTAATCCAAACGGCGGTACGATAATCTCGTAGTGACCAAATCACACACGATATGTCGTCTTTATTTTATTCTCCTTTTTAATCCTCAACTACTGATAGCCTATCCTTGGGTATATCCTGGGACATATCAAAGCTCCTTGAAATGGGTCAAACAAGTCATCCATCCTTGGTAATGAATACTTGCTCATGACTGTCCCTTGGTTGAGCTACTGATAAGTGATGCATAAGTGCAACGATCCATTCTTGATTCTTCAACTAACCAATTAACCTCAATTGTCCAATAACCTGAGCAACTTTCGTCCAATAAATGAGTTATTTCCAACGATGAATTTCAAAGGGGTCGAGGGTCCTCCTCAATTTCCCACAAACTCAAAACTGTCACCCACTACTAGGTTAAACTGAATTGTCTTTTCATGACAATCTACTTTATGTTGGGTGGGATGAGATTCCTTCTCCCCATCATCGGTCTCTTTCCAAACCGACGATTATCTCTATTAGGCACGATCCGCGAGCCAAATGCGGTCGCCCTCTCGATCATGTTCTTTCCTATCATCTAGGCCCTCTCATACACCTCATCAAAGCTCTTTAAAGTCAAGGGCACCAGCTAGCTTTCAATTCCAACTTCAAGCCATCTCTGAACCGTCTCGCCCTATCCAAGGATCCTCCACTAATCTCGGCTTATATTAGGCCCACTCAGCGGACTTCACCTTATACTGATCCACTGAAATCTAATTCTGACGAAACTGTTGAAACTCTGCCATCTTTGACTCTCTCGCACTGTCCAAGAAGTGCTTTCCATTGAAAGCTTCATAAAAGGCACCCCAAGTCTGAACCGTGCCTTCAGGGAACACTTTTCCTTGAGTGGCTTCTCACCAAGTACTAGCATTACCTTGAAGCTGGTAAGCCGCTAGTAGCACTTGATCTTCCTCTGAACACCTCAACACTGTAATAGTCCTCTCGAAATCCCTTATCCAAAGGGTTGCAGCTTCAAGGTCGCCCACACCACTGAACCTCGGCGGCTTCAATCTCAGGAATTGCTCTACCAGCCTAGGCATCAGTCTCTCACAAACCTCTCCTCTCACTAAGGTAACCACAAAGACCACAACAAAAGCACACAACTTGCTGTCCTAACAAGGTCTCTAGTGCCAGCAGGATCCCAACTAACCTAGGATCTGCCTGAACGCTACCTCAAGCACTGGCCTGACCAGACGCTACCCTATGCCTAGGGGCTGACTGCCCAGGATTGCTCATTACTCTGGACTATGAGCAACCTACCACCACACAACCACAAAAGCAATCACAGGCACGTAAAGAAAAAGCCATCCCTATCTCACTATCCCAAAAATCCCACGCACCTTATCACTCTAAGTCTCGACCTCGCTCTGATACCAAAATCGGCGGGGTTATCATGCCCCAACTCTCGAGCTCGCGGCAACCCCATTACCTTTGTCGATTGAAAGCAACGTCCTAAGACCCATCGACGACCATTCATTTTATCTTTCGTTAAGCGCAAGCAGAAGACAAACCATCCCCAGACAAACAAACAAACAATCAAACAGGGATAGAGGGATGAACAATAATGACAACAGCAACTCCTCAGCTATTCAAATTACTGGATTAACCAACGGAGGATCGTTTCTGAATTACAAGCCCGACAAAAAGGGCCGATCCATCCTCTAAGCGAAACCAAAAGAACTAGGCTAATCCAACAATACACAAAGAACCCTCGGGTTCAACACCACGGTCACTCGGACCCATCGGACTCAAGCTCCGTCGAGTCGACCACTGGAGAAGCGGGGGTAGGATTCTCCACTGCGGGTACACCATTCTAAGGACCTGAAAATGTTTAACGAGTTGAGATAAAATCTCAGCGAGTTCTTCCTCCTAAGCCCCGGTTAGTACGCCAACTCAACCCAGGGTATCTCTCCAGAGCCACCCCTCACTCAACCCAACAAACAACCAAAACCAAAGAATAGCCAACAACAAACAGGGCAACTCACAATCAATATTCGGTTCACATGCAACCTTACCTGGTATGCCATACCCTGCGCGTCCAATCTCATACAATGCAAGCAAGGCACATGGCCGTTAGATGACATAATTCATCAATCACATGCGAGTCGTGCCACAAGCGATCTCACCTGGCCATTGCCACACCCTGCACGACTGTCAACTCATGCGTGCGTACCACAAATCATCACATGCGAATAATCAGAGCATCTCACACAACTTTCTCATGTCTCACACTCACACATGCTCTGATTATTAACGCCCCCTCCTAGGCCAACGGCACAACCTTATGGTTGGCAGTTCCTGGCTAAACTAGCTTAGTCCTCTTTACCTCGAGGCACGGCGACGTCAGAGGTCATCCCTTCCCTCTGACGGCATTCCTGAAGGAGCAAAGGACCCACCCACTACCGCAGTCCCGCAACTGACAGGAATATAGGATCCGCCCACTACCGTAGTCCCGTCACATGTCCCCCGTCAAGCATCCGACATAAGTCAGGCGACCAAACGGCCACGGCACAACCCCATAAGGATTGGTAGTCTTCCGGCAACGCCGGGGTTCCCTCTCTTAATGTGATCATGCAACACATCATCAAGCAATTCATTCTTGTCTTTGCTTTTGCTTGGTCGTGAATGCAACGTCGCTCATGCACTCATACTCATGCAACATGCCATTTCAAATAACCCATGCAATATGTCATGCGATCTCACTCGACAATTCCAAATATCCAAATCCAACCAACAGTCGATCACGCATTTCATCATCAATCACAAGTATAATTAACAATCAGCACTTCAATTAATCACAACAATCAAGAGCACATCAAATTGAGACAAAAACTTGCTTCTGCATGAACAGTGCCGTGAACAGTGTTTGTGAACAGTAATCATGAACGGTGTTCATGAACAGTAATTATGAACAATGATTTTTCCAAAATTCAATTAATTAAAACATTTAATCCAGAAATTAAACAAAACATTAATTAAAATAATTAATCAATTCAATTAAATGAAATCATGCTTAAATTAATCACAAAAATCACATAACCCTCATTTAAGTAATAATTAAGCACAATTTGCAAAATTAAGCTAATATAATCCTAACCATCTATCTAACTACCTATCTTAGGGTTAATGCAACTTAATTAAACCCATTAAACCAAAATTAACACTAACTAACCAACCCTAAGCAAATTTAGGCACTAAATAGGGATTATGGGCTAAACTCACCCATTAAGCGGGCCGGCGACACGGACGCGGCAGCGGCGACGAACCTGACACCTAAGGATCTCTACCACAGCAATCCAAGGCGGTCCCGGGCTCAAGACAGCAGCAACAACTCGGAATCCCCACTGCAACTTTGAAAAACTGCACTGCTGGAGGAAGAAGAAGCTGATCGGAGTTGAACGGGCTGCCCGGAGCTCCGGCGAGCGGCGGGCCAGCGACCAACGGCACTTGGGGGTCGAGGGGGAACCACTTGTGGCTGGTATGGATGGTGATTGGGTCGAAACCGAAGGAAAATGGCTAAAACAGGCGGAACAGTGACAGTCCAGCAACAGCCGGCTTTCGGCCGGATTACGGGACGAACGGAGGCTCCTTCCGGTGATCGGCCGATCCCATCTAAACGCAAATTCTCTTCTGAACGTGATGGCGGGTGGCACGAGACGAGATTCCAACAGGAAGGCAATGAACAACTCAGATTTCGGTGAAAGGTCAGAACTGAAAAACTGAAGGAAGGAAGGAAAACCATGGGAGAGAGTGTGTGCGGTTTTGGAGAAGACGAAGAGGAGAGAGAGAGTGAAGTGAAGGCTGCCACTAGGCCTCATCAAGGCCATTAAATACCTTGCTTCAAGCCCCAACCAAATGACATCATCTTCTCTCTCTTCCTTTTTACTTTTCTTCCAAATATCTAAGGGCATTTTGGTCATTTCCACCTTGCACACTTCCCAATGTGCCCTTGGGCTGAAAATGAAGGGCGGGCCTAGGAAATGGGCCGGAAAATGAATAGGAATGGGTTCGGGAATTTATTGGGCTCGAATCGGCTCGGGTATAGACAATGGGCTCGGAAGGGTAAAGGGTCCGTTTGGCTCAACGGGCTCACTTGCTTGCCTCGGGCCTTCCATGGCGGCTGTTCCACCTTGGGCGTGAGGCCCACACTGTTCTTGCCCAGCCCACGTCCTCGTAGGCTCGTTTTCTCGGTCCGAAAGTCCCTTTTTCAAAAACTCGACTCATCTGACACTGTCGACTATCTAAGAATTATCATCCAAAAGTCCGTCCCAGACGTTCCTGAAAATTTGAAGTCCAATACTGGATTCTCATGCCTTGTCAATTTCGCCCGAATGCCATTTTGGTACTACTCAGACTGACAGGCGGCTTTGAGAATTCACGCGTAACCGACTCGTGCCAATTCACATTTAAGACTTCTCGACACATGGACGTCATTGACTACATGAAATTGCAAAGAATCGATTCTTATTTCAAAATACACGATTATCAAGGATCGACATAGGGCCGTTCACGGGTTTGATAACAGTAGACGGAATCACCCGTCATCCCATTATTTCTGTCCGCGAATCAACTTCTAGTCATCCCTTAAATCAGCCTGCATATCTACAGGATCGTCCTTACACAAGTCTCATGGTCGAGTCATTTTCCCAGGTCAAGTTCTTTAGTCGCACGAGTTCTGTCCTCAGTAGCCTTTCCCCTCAAGGTCGGTATCTCAGGAGTGATCAGTTCTGAGTGAGATCAACCAACAATGCATTGGCAAATTAATGTTCATTCATCCCTTAAAAGGCTTGAATTTTAGGATGTTACAGGTAGCATCATAGAACACCTTTAGAAACTCTGAAAGAATTATAGTATTTTCCCAATCATCATCTTGAGGAATCTCATGGTTAAGCTCACTTACAAAAGATAAATCATCTTCTTCCAATCTTTCAAAAGCTTTCCTGAATTTTACAGTAGTGTCTAACATAAGATAAGTAGAATTCCATCTAGTGGCTACGTCAAGAATAACTGAACCCTTGTAAGTGATATTTTCAGTCTCAATACAAGATTGAAATGCTTTGGCTCTTAAGGGAGAATTTTTCACATACTTAACCACGTTGTGGATACATGCGATAGAGTCACGTACCATGCTCAAGCCATCTCTCACAATCAAGTTCAATATATGAGCTGTGCACCTCATATGCAAAACACTACCATCTAATATCGCCACCCTTTCTTTTAAAAGCTTTTCCCTCAAATAACCAATTGCAACATCATTGAAGCTAGCATTGTCAACAGTAATTGTTGACACCTTTTTTATTATTCCCCACTCGTTAATGCATTTTTCTACCATTTTTCCAATCTCCTTACCTCTATGACTATGCATCACCACAAAATTGATGATTCTTTTATGCAACTTCCAATCCTCATTAATAAAATGTGCAGTGAGACACAAATAATTCATGTTTTGAATAAAAGTCCAAGTATCGGTTGTAAGTGCAATCCTAGACTTAATCTTACCAAAGTAAATCTTCAAACAAGCTTTTTCGCGGAAATATAAGTTCATGCAATCTTTAGCCACTGTAAAACATGATAAATGCTTGAAGAAAGGTTGTAACTCAGAGACAAACTCACGAAATCCGACGCGCTCCACCAAAGAAAAAGGTTGTTCATCAATAATGATGAACCGAGCGAGCATTTCCCTGCAACGTTCTTGATTAAATGACCATGTCGATAAGACATTACTGGTGCTGGATTCTCCTCCTACCTTGGTAGCCCCACTTACATTACGTGGTACAAAGAATTTCTGCCTCTTCTCTATATTATGAGGAAACTTCTTGCATGTTGTTAAATGCTTCATCATGGCAGAAGTACTATTAGAAACACGGTACTTTAACAGTGACCCACAATGAATGCACTTCGCATGATGTGGGTTTCCATCCTTATCTTTGATTTTCGTATAATGATTCCAACACTCAGATGTATATTTCTTATCACGAGAAGAAAGATAAGAACCAAGTACCTTGTCTGTCCCACTCATGTTTAGGGATGGATCTTGTTCTTGTTCATTTTCATCGCCCGACATTTCCAATTCTGTAATAGGAGTCATCTCCTCATAGTCATATCCCTCCTCTTCCATTGACATATTAACTTGATAAATCCAACAAACAACACTGCCAAGCAACCATTTAATCATCTCAATAATCAGAAATAAGGTCACATGATGACAATTTCACATAATCTAAGCTGGTTAAAGCAAAACATATTAAAAAAAATTTACCTAGTAAGCAAAAACCGTTTTGAACCTCATCACTATGATCTTATTCACTCTGCTTCCACAATAGTCCAAGGGGAGATGGATGGATCCGTCCCTCTTCGATGACTTGTTGGTTTGGTACAATTGTTATTATGGAATTTTATGTAAAGTTGAGTGAGAAAGATGCCTTTCCCAAGTTAGATTTTAGCATCCGCTATCGCCTTGATTATAAAGTCAACCTTTGGCCAGCCATCGTGCCATGCGAGGGACCAAATAATGGAGATTCAAACATTACATAGGCAAATAAATGGGTGTTGACACTAAGGATTTGATCATGCTTAACTTGGAATGGACCCAAATATTATCTAATTTCCATCATGGCATGGACAAAAAGGGACGGGAGGTGGGGATGTGAACACAAATTGGGTGCCTTGGTGATGTTGTTGGTGGTGGTCGGGGTCATTTTCATGGCTTTGGTTTTTAGAGAGCCGGTGCACCATCATATGTGGGTTGAAATTATTAGGCCAAACTCATCACTATGATCATGTAATAAACCTCATTAATCTAAAATCTTTTCAGATTAATGATCATGTAACAAACCCCAGGTAAAAGACAACTTATACTTCACTGTCCTAGGTTGAAAATAGCAGGGACGTCCACCAAACTCATCACTATGATCATGTAATAAACCTCATTAATCTAAAATCTTTTCAGACTAGGAAATATTTGTTACCTCATAAACACTGTAAAATGATGGAGGGTTGAGCGAGAACCCAATTTTCACCAGGGCCTGTAATAAATATAATGACTCGAGGTAGGAAGAGAATGAAAATTGTGAACAACCATCACAAATGTCCTAAAATTAATGGAAAGACCATCATATATGTCCTTTGTAGATCTTTAAAGATTGACATAATGAATGTCCCAAAGCATGACTAATAATAGACAATCAGGACATGAATGCATTTTACCAGTTCGGTTTCAAAAGTCAAGAGACAAGAAACTAAATGAAATGAAATCTTGGTGATAGAGACAACTCCACGATTTACAGAAAATCCACTACTTTAAAGTGATAGGAAGCAGCATCATTTACCTCATACACATCATCAGGGACAAGATATCCACGACCCCTGCAGCAATGGAAAAACAAGAAACAATTGGTTATCATTTGAACAAAGATGTACTTGAAGAACCAGTCCAAGCAAATGATCCATGTTGTTAAAGATGATGAATTATCATATTTGTGGCTCAACAACAATCAACTTGTAGGAAACGATAACTTGCCTTGAGATCAGCACAAGTATCACAAAATCCAATGTGGAAAATCAAACTTCAAGAATGGAATTTGCAGTTTGATGTAAGGAGGAGGCACAAGAGACGCGGGCGAGCAGAGGCGAGCAGAGATGTGGGGAGTAGAGCCGCAGGCTAGCAGAGATGCGGGGAGCAGAGCTGCGGGTGAGCGGAGACACGGGCGAGCGGAGTGGAGCTGCGGGCGAGCGGAGACGCGGGCAAGCGGAGACGCGGGCGAGTGGAGCTGTGGGCAAGCGGAGTGGAGCTGCGGGCGAGCGGAGACGCAGGCGAGCAGAGCGGAGACGCAGGCGAGCAGAGCCACGGGTGAGAGAAGCCGCGGGCGAGCGGAGCGGAGAGGCGGGCGAGGCAAGCGGAGACGCAGGCAAGCAGAGTTGCGGGCGAGCAGAGACGCGGGCGAGTGGAGCCGCGGGCTAGCGATGAGCAGAGCGGCGAACGAGCGGCCACGAGTGATGGACGACGGTCGAGGATTTAAGGCAAGAAGTCAGGCGTGGGACTGGGGAGAGAGAAGAGAGACTTGACCAGAGAATTAGAAAGAGGAAAAAAATTAGGGTTAGAATTGGGGATTTTTTGGGAAGGACTAAGGGGAGGTGGCTGAAGGCTAAAGCAGACCAGGTCCGGTTCCCGGTTCCGGGAAATGAGGAACCGGGAACCGGAACCAGTCTCCCTAGAACCGGGAACCGAACCGGACCCTCCAGTTTGGTTCTCCAGTTCCCGGTTCTACCCGGGAACCGTGCTCACCCCTAATAATAATTGGAATCAATTTTGAATGAAGCCATGAGCTATTTTTGTCATTTAACATTTAAAAGTGAAAAACATCTATAACCGTCACTACCCACTGTCCAAGTATAGTTAGTCAATTGTCAAACAAAAAAATAAACATGTGCTTTGCTTCTTTTTAAAGAGGGAATTGTTCATCATTTGAAACTTTAATTGGTGTCACTGGTCCAATCCTGCGTAAATGACGCGTAAGTTAGATTTAGTCTATATATAATCTAGCATCATAATTAGAAAAAGTGAAATTGGGCTCACCTTTGGTCATTTTCAATTTTACCCTAATATAAGTATTCTCTTACTAGCAAATGGCGAAAGAGTAAAGTCTCACTCTTGTAGTACACTTTTTCCCTAACAAACTCATCTCGCACCTGTGGCAGTATCATCCCCAATTCTTATCCCTATTTTCTTATCATGATAAAGGTTATGTTAAGTTCAAAATTCACATAAGAATAAGCCAATGTTAACGGCACTCGTAATGCTTGTATAGAGTCTCGAAGACTTTATGCAAACTTTATCTACAAGAACAATATCATTTCAAGGTCGACTTTTTCTCTAATATCTCACGTATGCATTTTTCTCAAATACGTCTATTGAGGACATGAGGGAAAAGTACCAAAAAAGTCCTAAATCTATGGCACTGATACCAATTAAGTTTTAAATTTTTCAATTGCACCAATTTAGCTCTAAATATTTTCGTATTGGTACCAATTCAGTCTATACAACCAATTTAAGCCGAAAATTGATGACGTGAATATCAGCCATCCTACATGGTACGAGTGGTGTTGACATGGACATTTTAAAGTATTTTAATAATTTTTTAGATTTTTTAATAATTTTTTAATTTTTTTCCTTTTTCTCCCTTTTCTTTTCCATTTTGGACTATGGTCAATGACTAGCCACGATTGAGGACGTCATGGCCCTTGCTGGTACAGGCGAGGTCACCCTCATTGGATTTGGTGAGGGGACGACTCTTTCAGCCTATGTGAGGGCAGCCCTCGTCGAATTTGGCAAGGACAAAACCCTCGCAACTTGGGCAAGGGTGGCCCTCGCCAAATCCAACCAGAGCACGGGTGTTGGGGCCGAGGCAAGGGCATGACCCTTGTGGCTTGGGTGAGAGCTACCCTCCCCCAAGCTGTAAGGGTTGTGCCCTCACCAAATCTAGTGAGTGCCAACCTCGCCCAAGCCATGAGAGTCTTACCATCACCACATTTGACGAGGGCCTCACCTAGGTTGTGAGGGTTGTCCTCTCACCCCTTCCCTATACCGGCAAGGGCTATGACTGTCACGTCCCAACTCTCAAGCTCGCGGGAACCCCATTTCACTTGAGGTCTAGTTGTACGACGTCCCAGGTACTGTCGTCAACCAATTCATTTTATCTTGTAATTATGCACATGCGAAAACGAACAACTCTCAAACCAAACAACAGGGATAGCAACAACAACAGCAGAGGAAAGACAACACCATTTTTTTATATCTGAAGGTTAGCCAGCACACCAGCAAATACATACACGCCTTACTACAGGCGACAAGCTAAGGCCTACTCAAAAAGGACTGACCTAGCTAACCTAACACTATACAAGTGTCTACTCGCTGCCCTCGGAGGGATCGCTCTCTTCGATCCTTGGATACTGCATCGTCTAGGGCCTGAAAAGGTTAACCACGACAGGTTGAGATAAACTCAGCAAGTTAAAGTCCTAAGCCCCGATTAGGAACTTCGCTCGCCTCGGGAGTTTAACATATAACCTAATCCAGTAGTTAGCACAATGTAGAGAGAAACAAAAGCATAGGACAGTTCAATAAGCAGACACAACCACAGGCGATCCTACCTGACCTTGGCACACGTGACCTACAGAAACTGTCATTTAACTCATCACGACATTAAGAGGCATGTGAATAATCAGAGCATTACACACAGCTTTCTCATATCTCACACCCACACATGCTTCGATTATTACGACCTTCTAGGCCACGGCACAACCTTATGGTTAGCGGTCAACTGGTCGTAAACCAGGCATCGTCCTCCTCCGTGAGGCACGACGACGTCATGGGCTCTCCCCCACCGACGGCATTCCATAAGGAGCATGGGCCCGGCCTCAACCGCGACTCCGCATCTGACCACTGTCAGGCAACCCAATGGTCACGGCACAACCCCAAAGGATTGGCAGTCATTCGGCTCAACCGGGCTATCAACTTTAATCTGACCATGCAACACATCAGCAAACAGTTCATTCTTGTCTTTGCTTTTGCTTGATCGTGAATGCAACATCGCTCATGCACTCATGCTCATGCGACATGCCATTTCAAATAACTCACATAATATGTCATGCGGTATCACTCGACAATTCCAAAATCCAATTTCCAATCAGCATTCAATCACGCATTTCATTAATATTCACAAGTATAATTAACAATTGGCACTTCAATAAATCATAACAATCAAGAACACATTAGAATAAGCCAAAAATTAGCTTATACATGAACAGTAATCCGTGAACAGTAAATTCGTCCGAAATTAAATAAATAAATAAAAATAAATAAACTTAACCATGGTTAATAAATTAACCTAACCATGGTCAAATTAACCTAACCATAGTTAAATTCTAACCTTGGTTACTTTAAAACTAACCTTAGTTACTTTAATACTAACTATGGTCAATTAACTAACCCTAGTCAGAATTAATTAACTAGACTAATTAACCAATCAACCTTAATTAATCACAAACACACAAATACACTAATTAACCCCTAGCAAGATTAACCCCTAAACAAGGATTAGGAAGTTAACTTACTTGGATCGAAATTCCGACGACACCGGCGCGTAGAGGGGAACAAGGGCTACGAGGGGTAAGCTCAGGGATGGCAACGAATGACAAACGATGGCCGAAATGAGCCAAAAACACTGCTGGTTACTGTTCATGCGGAACTGACCAGCAGTGCAGAAAAAGCCGAAACGGGCGGTCCGGGGCGACCAGGGGTGACCAGGGGTGTGCGGCTGGCTTCCTAACTTCCAAGACTACACTTTGGGCAGTGGTGGCAGCTCCGATGACGGCGGCAAGGCTGTTTTTGGGCTGGAAAACAGCAAAGACAGCAAGAAACAGCGAAAATGGAAGAGAAAAGGAAGAGAGAAAGGGAGAGAGAGTGAGGGCTGGCTGCTGCACGAATTTTGGGGGAGAAAGAGGAGAGAGAAGGAGCTACTGGAGACTTGGATAAGGCCAAGGCAAGTGGGCAAGCCACTTGCTTAAAGGGCCAATCAAAAACAAGCACAAAACAAAGCATAAACAAAGCCCACTTGGGCACAAAAGCAAAAGGCCAAAAGAGAGAAGCCCATGGGCTGAGGAGGGAGAGGAACTCGGGCCAGCTTGGGCCCCCATTGGGCTAGGCTGGATGGGCGCAAGGCCCATTAGGCCGTTGGTCTTGGGTCGGCCCACCGGCGGGCCCAAAACCCGGTCAAATTTTTCCTTTTTCTGACACTTCTACGTCCAACGGAAAATTCCAAAATAAATGCGGTGAAGTCCAAATATATAGTCCTGACATCATCGAGAAGTCGGTTCCCAAAATCAGATTAAAAATCGAGGCCAAATTGAGTCAATTGCGAACGTAGTACAATTTGGATTATCGGGCGCCCTTTTAGGACTTTCCTCACTTTTGACCCGTGGTCAACCATTCTTTGATCCACGTTTACGCCAATTCTCAAGTCAAGGACGTCCCTCGATTGTCGTGTGATCCCGGGGGCTCAATTGATAATCCCGAGTACTAGATGAAAATGATTCGGTTTAACGTCATTCGTAGTTTGTATCGAAGTCGTGCGGAAATCACCCACAGTCCAACTTCATACTTCTGCTGAATCAATTTATTTCCGTTTCCTTAATAGTCTAGTACTTAGAGGATATCATTCCCGCCCAGGTTCTCATGGTCGAAGGGTTCGTTCCTGATCGAAATTGCGAGTCGAACGTGTATCGTTTCCTATCGACACCTCCCTGTAATCCACTATCCCACGAACACACAGTTCGGAGTATTTGTACTGACTAGGCCTTCGACTAATATTGCCCTTTTATAAAATCCTAAAATGGGTCGATTTTCAGGATGTTACAACTCTTCCCCTCTTACAGAAATTTTGTCCTCGAAATTTGAACTGATACTCTAATCCTCAAAAAGATAGGGGTGCTGACGCCTCATGACTTCTTCGCTTTCCCATGTAGCTCCCTCCATACCATGATGCTGCCAACTGACTTTGACCAAGGAGACCTTCTTGTTTCTCAGCACTTGTTCTTTTCGGTCCTCAATCCGAATCAGTCTCTCCACATACGACACCCTGTCGTCCACCTCTATCTCCTCAAAATTCAACACGTGAGTCAGGTCCGGCTCGTATTTCCTTAACCTCGACACGTGGAATACGTCATGCACTTGAGCAAGTCGAGGCGGTAGAGCCAGATGATAGGCTAAATTTCCGATCCTTTCTAGAATCTCAAACGGTCTGACGTACCTCGGGCTCAGTTTTCCTTTCTTTCCAAATCACGATGTACCTCGCATCGGTGATACCTTAAGGAACATATGATCGCCCACTTGAATTCCAATGGCCTACGTCATCTATCCCCATAACTCTTCTATTTGCTCTGAGCCGTCTTTAACCTTTCTTGAATCATCTTGACGGCATCTAAAGATTGCTGCACTAACTCTAACCTTGTAATTTTCCGCTCGCCGACTTCGTCCCAACAAATTGGAGTCCTACACGGTCTGCCGTACAAAGCTTCAAATGGTGCCATTCTAATACTCTGCTGATAACTGTTATTGTACGCAAATTCCACGAGGTGAAGCTGTTCCTCCCAACTTCCTTTGAAATCCAATACAAAGGCTCTCGACATATCCTCCAAAGTCTAAATTGTTTTCTCTGATTGACCGTCTATCTGAAGATGGTAGGCCATACTGAACTGCAGCTTTGTTCTCACCGAAGTTTATAGACTCTTCCAAAATGCAGCTATAAATCTAGGGTCTCGATCTGAAGTAATTGTTTCTGGTACCCCATGTAGATGAATAACCTGTCGCACGTACAACTCTACATACTTTTCCAAAGCAAAATCCTTGCGTACGGCGATGAAGTGGGTTGACTTTGTCAATCGATCCATTATGACCCAAATTGTATCATTACCCCACTGACTTCTTGGTAATCCCGTCACGAAGTCCATCGTGATGTGCTCCCATTTCCATTCAAGGATTTCAAGAGGTTGCAATAACCCTTCTGGCTTGCAATGCTATGCTTTCACTTGTTGGCAAGTTAAACACTTCACCACATGCTTGGCAATGTTGAGTTTCATGCCCTTCCACCAATAATACTATCGCAGATTATGATACATCTTCGTACTGCCTGGATGCACATTATAGTCGCTGCGATGAGCTTCGGATAATAACCTCTCCTTAATTTCAGCGTTGTTTGGCACACATAACCGTCCATGGAATTTCAAGATCCCTTCTTTGGATACTTGAAAAAATCCGACTTTCTCTTGGTCGCGTCCATTTGCAGAATCTTTTGGATCTCAGCATCCAAAGGTTATATTGCTTTAATTTTGGCTTGAATTTCAGGTTCGATCCTAAGGGTAGCCATTAAACTTGAAAGATGATATACCTCGAGCCTAAATTTTGAATCATGGATTCCCTCCAACAAAATCCATTCCTGAAACATCCAGTCAGCTTATGCTTAAACTCTTAGAAACTACGCTCACACTTATCCGTCCACTCAAATTCTTACGTCCTTCATTAACCTTCGTATTAAAGGCGTAGCCATCGTAGAGAACCTTTCTACGAATCATCTGTAATAATCTATCCAATTTAGAAAACTTCGAACCTCTGTCACCATCATAAGTCTTGGCCAATTCATCACTGCCTTGATCTTGATGGATCCATAGAAATTCTTTCGTCCAAAATCATACGGCCAACAAACAATGCGAGTAAACCCAAACTCGCAGGTATTAAACTTGGCATACTATTTATGCTCTTAAATAGTTTATAGTACCATCCTTAAGTGCTGTTTGCGTTCCTCTGAATTCCTCGAATATCCAAATATATTGTTCATGAACACAATTACGAATCAATCCAAATACGCCTTAATCAGTCAATCCATCAAATCCATAAAAGCAACTGGCGCATTAGTTTATCCAAACGACAGTACGGTAATTTTGTAGCGATCACATCACACACAATATGTCATCTTCAGTTTATCCTCCTTTTTAAATCCTCAACTACTAATAGCCCATCCTTGGGTCTATCTTGGAACATATCGAAGCTCTTTGAAGTGGGTCAAACAAATCATCCATCCTTGGTAATGGATACTTGCTCATGACCGTCCCTTGGTTAAACTGCCGCTAATCAATGCATAAGTGCAACGATCCATCCTTAATTCCTCAACTAACAAATTAACCACAATCGTCCTATAACCTTAGGAACCTTCATCCAATAAACGAGTTACTTCCAATGACGAATTCAAAGAGATTGAAAGTCCTCATTGATTCCAGTAAACTTGAAACGAACCCCACTTAATAGGTTAAACTAGATTACCTTCCAATAGTAATCCATCGTAACTCGATACTTAGTAAGCCAATCCATTCCAACGATCACATCGAAATCGTACATTTCCAACACAATCAAATCGATCAATTCCTTTTGATCGCCAATGACCATCGTACAATCTGAACATCCTTCTGCATACAACCTCATCCTATAACTGGGTCAACCTGTCAATAATTTCTTCCAACGATTTTGGTTATAACCTCACCAACTTAACGAAGTGTTCTGCTAAACACAAATGCGTAGCTTAAAAACCCAATTAACGCATAAGCAACATAATCACACTGGAAGTTGTACCAATAGTCATAGCCTTTGAATCCAACACCTGGCATTCCAATTATACACTGATCTTCGCTAATACCATTCCTCATATCATCAGCTTTTTCCTAAGCCAATGATTAACCATATAATGCAAACCACAGTTCAGATGCAACTGCTCATTCTCCTTTTTCTTAACAAACAGGACTGGCACTTAAAACCCTTATCCAATAATTCCTACATCTACACTTTCAATTCCTTTAATTCTGACAATGCCATCCTGTACGGTGCTTTCGAGATTGGTTCCGTCCTAGGAGCCAACTCGATTACGAACTCTGTCTCTCTGGCCAGGGGTAGTCCAGGTAATTCCTTTGGAAAGACATCAAGATAATCTCGTACTACCACGATGTCCTCCAGGTTCGGTCCTTCATTCGATGTATCACTTATAGATGCCAAATAACTCCGACATCCTGACCCCAACAACCTGGTTGCTTCCAAAGAAGAAATCAAGGGAATCGAGGACCCTCCTTGGCTCCCTACAAACTGAAAACTACTAGCTCCAGTCAGATTGAATCGGATTCTCTTCTCCCGACAATCCATAGTAGCTCCTTGCTTGCATCGTCCTCCTCTTTTGACCCCTCTGACCTGGGATCCTCAAACTAGGGGTACTCTAATTCGGATTGCTCATTTTGCAGGACTCTCCTAACCTGCGCTCCAATTCCCCCCACACGGAATTAGAAAATGAGACAACCCTACAACAAAGGACCACGAAGGATCCTGTAGTCAATTACATGCAAGCAAAGAAATTGTCTTTCCTACTAACTATTCCCCACGCACCAACACAAGACTCATCGCACCTCATCACTCTATCAGCCAACTAGGCTCTGATACCAAAATCGACGGGGTTGTCACGCCCCAACTCTCGAGCTCGCGGTAACCCCATTTCACTTGAGGTCTAGTTGTACAACGTCCTAGGTACTATCGTCAACCAATTCATTTTATCTTGTAATTATGCACATGCGGAAACGAACAACTCCCAAACCAAACAACAGGGATAACAACAATAGCAGCAGAGGAAAGACAACACCATTTTTTTTATATTTGAAGGTTAGCCAGCACACCAGCAAATACATACACGCCTTACTACAGGCGACAAGCTAAGGCCTACTCAAAAAGGGACCGACCTAGCTAACCTAACACTGTAAAAGTGTCTACTCGCGGGCCTCAGAGGGATTGCTCTCTTCGATCCTTAGGTACTGTATCGTCTAGGGCCTGAAAAGGTTAACCACGACGGGTTGAGATAAACTCAACAAGTTAAAGTCCTAAGCCCTGGTTAGGAACTTCGCTCACCTCGGGAGTTTAACATACAACATAATCCAATAATCAGCACAATGCAGAGAGAAGCAAAAGCATAGGACAGTTCAATAAGCAGACACAACCACAGGCGATCCTACCTGACCTTGGCACACGTGACCTGCAGAAACTGCCATTTAATTCATCACGACATTAAGAGGCATGCGAATAATCAGAACATTACACACAGCTTTCTCATATCTCACACCCACACATGCTTCGATTATTACGACCTTCTAAGCCACGGCACAACCTTATGGTTGGCGGTCAACTGGTCGTAAACCAGGCATCGTCCTCCCCCGTGAGGCACGGCGACGTCATGGGCTCTCCCCCACCAACGGCATTCCATAAGGAATCGCAACTTCGCATCTGACCAATGTCAGGCGACCCCATGGTCACGGCACAACCCCGAAGGATTGGCGATCATCCGGCTCAACCGGGCTATCAACTTTAATCTGACCATGCAACACATCAGCAAACAGTTCATTCTTGTCTTTGCTTTTGCTTGGTTGTGAATGCAACATCGCTCATGCACTCATGCTCATGTGACATGCTATTTCAAATAACCCACGTAATATGTCATGCGGTATCACTCGACAATTCCAAAATCCAATTTCCAATCAGCATTCGATCACGCATTTCATTAATATTCACAAGTATAATTAACAATCGGCACTTCAATAAATCATAACAATCAAGAACACATCAGAATAAGCCAAAAATTAGCTTCTGCATGAACAGTGCCGTGAACAGTAATTTGTGAACAGTAAATTCGTCCGAAATTAAATAAATAAATAAAAATAAATAAACTTAACCATGGTTAACAAATTAACCTAACCATGGTCAAATTAACCTAACCATAGTTAAATTCTAACCTTGGTTACTTTAAAACTAACCTTAATTACTTTAATTAATTAACCTTAGTTACTTTAATACTAACTATGGTCAATTAACTAACCCTAGTCAGAATTAATTAACCAGACTAATTAACCAATCAACCTTAATTAATCACAAACACACAAATAATCTAATTAACCCCTAAGCAAGATGAACCTCTAAACAAGGATTAGGAAGCTAACTTACTTGTATCGGAATTCTGGCGACACCGGCGCATAGAGGGGAACAAAGGCTACGAGGGGTAAGCTTGGGGATGGCAACGGATGACAAATGATGGCCGAAATGGGCCAAAAACACTGCTGGTTACTGTTCATGCGGAACTGGCCAGCAGTGCGGAAAAAGCCGAAACGGGCGGTCCGGGGCGACCAAGGGTGACCGGGGGTGCGCGGCTGGCTTCCTAACTTCCAAGACTACACTTTGGGCGGTGGTGGCGGCTCCGGTGACGGCGGCAAGGCTGTTTTTGGGCTGGAAAACAGCAAAGACAGCAAGAAACAGCAAAAATGGAAGAGAAAAGGAAGAGAAAAAGGAAGGGAGAGTGAGGGCTGGCTGCTACACGAATTTTGGGGGAGAAAGAGGAGAGAGAAGGAGCTGCTGGAGACTTGGATAAGGCCAAGGCAAGTGGGCAAGCCACTTGCTTGAAGGGCCAATAAAAAACAAGCACAAAACAAAGCATAAACAAAGCCCACTTGGGCACAAAAGCAAAAGGCCAAAAGAGAGAAGCCCATGGGCTGGGGAGGGAGAGGAACTTGGGCCAGCTTGGGCCCCCTTTGGGCTGGGCTGGATGGGCGCAAGGCCTATTGCCGCCCACGGGCCCGAAACCTGGTCAAATTTTTCCTTTTTCCGACACTTCCGCGTCCAACGGAAAATTCCAAAATAAATGCGATGAAGTCCAAATATATAGTCCTGACATCATTGAGAAGTTGGTTTCCAAAATCGGATTAAAAATCGGGGCCAAATTGAGTCGATTGCGACCGTAGTACAATTTGGATTATCGGGCGCCCTTTTAGGACTTTTCTCACTTTTGACCCGTGGTCAACCATTCTTTGATCCACGTTTACGCCAATTCTCGAGTCAAGGACGTCCCTCAATTGTTGTGTGATCCCGGGGGCTCAATTGATAATCCCGAGTACTAGATGAAAAGGATTCGATTTAACGTCGTTTGTAGTTCGTATCGAAGTCGTGCGGAAATCACCCGTAGTCCGACTTCGTACTTCTACCGAATCGATTTATTTCCGTTTCCTTAATAGTTTAGTACTTAGAGGATATCGTTCCCGCCCAAGTCCTCATGGTTGAAGGGTTCGTTCCTGATCGAAATTGCGAGTCGAACGCGTATCGTTTCCTATCGATGCCTCCCTGTAATCCACTATCCCACGAACACACAATTCGGAGTATTTGTACTGACCAGGCCTTCGACTAATATTGCCCTTTTATAAAATCCTAAAATGGGGTCGATTTTCAGGATGTTACAGTGACGCCCTCGTTGGCCCTCACTTGTGGCTGGTCACTAGCCATAGCCAATATTGGCCATAGTCCAAAAAGGAAAATAAAAGGGAAAAGAAAAGGAAAAAAAAAAAGGCAACAAAAGAAAAGAAGAAATTTATTTAAAAAAAGAGTAAAAAAATCGAAGAATTATTTAAAAAATACTTTAAAATATCAATGTTAGCGCCGGCTATACCATATAGGATGACTAGCATCCATTTCATCAATTTCTGACCTAAATTGACCAGATGGATTGAATTGGTATCAATACAAAAAAATTTAGGATTAAATTCAAATTAAAAAGTTTATAACTTATTTGGTACTAACATAGGTTGAAGATTTTTTTGGCACTTTTTCCAAGGGCACTACTAGCTTGCAATTACTTCGCACTAGGAAAAAACAAGCTTACAATGAATACTAATATATAATTACTAATTCACCTCTTAGGAAAGCGTGCCCATGCTAAGAACGAACGCCAACAATTTTCATTAAGATATTTCTGCAATACCTATTTGATAAAAGTGGATACTAACAGCTATATAAATTCCTTAACGGTGAAGTAGTCTATTGACTATCACTGCCAGGTGAGACACGAGCTTAATCAAGTCCGACTGGATAATTCAAACAGGGAGTTGTTTGTATGTAGTAGTGCAAGCAATCAAATTGGTACCATGCGCCTAATCTATTTGCACAAGCACGTTCCTTAAACAAAGTTAGCTCCGTAGGGCTGCCTATCAGACATTTAAGCCGAGTCTTCCGCTGCTATGCCGTTCAAGCGACTAGCTGAGTCCTGCTAGAGACCCAGCGACCAACCAGTAGCTTTGGCTACTTGTGACCTTCATCATGGACATCTCAGTTTGTTCCTCTGAACGTCTGCTCCATCTAGAAACTCCAAAATCGTCCATTCACGGTTTCATGTATTCACATCGAGTTGAGGCTTGATTTCATTTGTGGTCAAACTCAAGACACTAATTCAATAAAATATTTAAATGAAAATTTGGAATGGAAAAAAATATTACAAGTGCCATGTCTTTCATACGGCGCTCACTTCAGTTTCCAACCTTTTTGAGCGGTTATTTAAGTGCCACTTGTTAAAAATTATTCACTTGAGTATTGATGGTGATTTGTCTCTCTAGAAAATCCATCGTGACGGTAAATTATTATATAACATTTGACATGACTCACCAACAAGATGAAATCGGCAAGTGATCCTCTAGACAAGGTCTTTTAGAGATTTGTTTGCCAAAAGTTGAGAAATTGGGGCAAAATCCATTGTGTTCTCAAATTGGGGAAATTATCACCTTATTAGATTGGGTGTTAAATAGATCGCGATTGGGAAACACTCAACGCTTGTTCACGATGCGATTTTACCACAAGGCTTGTGGCTCATCTTCACTACAAGGCCTCCTCTTCCTCCTCCAAGTCCGACTCGAGTATCATGAAGGCGAACGAGATAGCTCCGCTTCTCCATCGAGAAAATAGAGCTTTTCTCTTTCAGCTATAGAAAGCGAGTTTTGTTTCATCTCACCGCACAAACGCTAGAAATTTTTTAAATTTTCTTTTATTTGACTTTTATTAATTTTCTTTTGCCCGTTGGCTTACCACACGAGGAAACACGAAAATGTCTCTTCAAGACAACCCTTCAACACGTATTACGCAACTCTTTGTCTCTTCCGAAACAAGACCAAACCCACGTCCCAGTTTCTTTGGTTTACCCAGATCCACACCTCTTTTTACGTAAAACCAAACTCTTCTTCCAGTTTATATCTAAAATTATGATTTTCCGCTTCATTTATTTTGTTTACAGCAGTATATGGATTCTTGAATCAGTTCTTTTTTGAATGCTGCGAAAATAACAGAGAAGATTTTTTTGGGAGAAAGAGAGAGACAGAGTTTTACCCTACTTTTAATTATGCATCGTTCACTTTGCCATGCTGGATGGAAAAATTTTCATGTTGGACTTCAATTCCTTTTGGAAAAGCCAGGTCAGAATCAAATTTTAATTTAGAAAGCCACGTAGGACAACTCATCAGAAATTGTTGCTAGAAGCACTCAAGTGATCATTTCTCCACCAACGCGGCACTCAAGTGATTGCTCGAAAATTTTAATATTTAAGTGAGTGATATATGAAAGTTGTGACCATTCTAACATCTTTTTTTTCTTTTTTTAAATTGTGTGCCTTTGAAATTAATGCTCTAGCTTTTAAATTCTGAACCTTGAACATTATTGAACATTGTCCCCGGTCAACTACACCTTTAGGGGAAAAATGGATGGAATTGTGGAGTTTGATAGAGAAAGATATTATTGTGGGTAGACACTTCCTAGTAGGTCACCCATCCTGAGATATTATAGGAAATAGAGTTTATATTACTGCTAATAGCATACATGTAATTTCCTTTAATATGTATGCCCTAGACTCCTGTTATAAATAGAGGCAATTTCTTTTATAGTTGTAACGCTGAAGCTTTGTAACCCTGAGCTTGTAACATTGATACTGATAGTGAAGAGATTGCCTAGTGTGGCACCGTGGTTTTTCCCTTCTTGATTTTGGAAGGGTTTTCCATGTAAAAATTCCTACTTGCCCTCCTTTTCTTCCCTGCTTTTATTCTTCGCATATTCGCGTCCCCAACAAAAATATAAGTATTATAGATTAAAGTCATCAAAGCCATACGGGATTTTTTTTCGCCATCTTCTACTAATTAATGATCTATTTGAGCAGGAAAAAGTAAAACTGTGTGTTTTGACTTATAAGATGCAACAATGAAGTATGCCAATCTTGTGCAAATGGACATATGAATCTTCACTTTTTTTTTCTTGTTTAGTAAACAAAAATAAGCATATTTCTTCAGAAACTTTCATACGGCAGAGTTTGCTAAAAGGTATTGCCCAGCATCGACAACCTAGCGTTCCATATGTTAAAAACCTTAATCAAACCATAATACCATGAAAGGAATTTAAGTAGTTCATTTTTTTGGTTGGTCTGAAAGCAACTCTTTTCCAATCCTTACTAAAATCTTAAATACTATTCAAATTCTAAAAGGTTTATTGCTCACGAATGTCATCACGTCACTTTTGTACACATATTTTACGAGAAAAATTGCAATCTCAAACAAGACTAGTTAATAAATTGAAAATCGGGTGCTCCATTAGCTACTTAACTAATGCCCCATGGCAGTTTTTAACAAATTCTCTAAAAATTATGAAAATATACAAGTCAGCGTTTACATGTTTTAAAAGGTTCCTGTATTTCGCTTATATAAATCAAAGCACCTGCGCTACATTATTCAAAAAAAGTAAAAGGTAATATGTTGAAGCCTGTTTGTCATAGCTTTTTTAGAGCAAGGTGTATTCTATTTATATTCATGATTTTGAAAAATTAAGTTCGAGTTTAGGTATCGATATTTAAATATGGCAAGGATAGAAAGATGACAAAGTGTGCGCGTCCAAGATCTTATAAAGCAAAGACTAAAAATCAGAAGCCAATTGGACACTCGATTAATTGATTTGATATAGGGAACAGAAAGGATCCAGACAATTTATCTCGAGGGAGACTCTAGTCATTTCCAGACATACACGAATAAACAGCTTAAAAATTTACAGAGTTTAAGGTTCCTTTAGTTGGGGCGGGCAGCTTTAAGTGGAAACTTTAACAAAGTGTTTCCAGAATTGAGATGGCTTTTCTGGTATGGCAATGGAGAAAAGGAAATATTGACAACCAATTTGCCTCTATCGAAATTAGTGGTGCTATAATTGTCGAGCCACATTGTGACAGAGGGTTGGAAAGGATGGAGTTCAATCTTGGTAAGATGGAAAAAAGACATCTTTTGTGATTTTTTGTTTGTTTCATTTTGCTGATCAACTAATTTTTTGACTGCGTATTCTCCTTTGTATAGGCAGCAAAACGGCTAAAAGTTCTTGACTTGAGTCAGTGCTATAGCCTCGAGGAGCTACCTAGTGAAGTGGGCAAATTAGAAGAACTAAAAGAAATTAATTTAGGTTGTACTTGTATTACAAGGATACCTATGTCAATCGATTCTTTAAGGAAGTTGGAGAAATTGATTGGCGTCAATTGTTCTTCATTGAGAGAAATCACTCACTCGGTTGGGAATCTTTCTTCTCTCCAACACCTTAACCTAGAGGGCTGTTGGTCAATGAGCAAACTCCCTAGCTCTATTGGGAATCTTTATTCTTCTCTCCAACACCTTAACCTAGAGGGCTGTTGGTCATTGAGAGAACTCCCTAGCTTTATTGGGAATCTTTCTTCTCTCCAACACCTTAACCTTGCAGGTTGTGAGTCATTGAGAGAACCCCCTAACTTCATTGGGAATCTTTCTTCTCTCCAATATTTTAACCTATTGTATTGTAAATCATTGAGAGAACTCCCTAGCTCAATTGGAAATCTTTTTTCTCTCCAACACCTTAATCTAGAGGGCTGTAAGTTATTGAGAGAACTCCCAAGCTCTATTGTGAATTTTTCTTCTCTCCAACACCTTAACCTTGTGGTTTGTAAGTCATTGAGAGAACTCCCTAGCTCGATTGGGAATCTTTCTTCTCTCCAACACCTTAACCTAGTAGGTGGTCAATCATTGAAATAACTCCCTAGCTCGATCAGAAATCTTTCTTCTCTCTAACACCTTAACCTATCGTGGTGTAAATCATTGAGAGAACTCCCTAGCTCAATTGGAAATCTTTCTTCTCTCCAACACCTTGGCCTAGTGGGTTGTGAGTCATTGAGAGAACTCCCTAGCTCAATTGGGAATCTTTCTTCTCTTCCAAACCTTATCCTACAGGGTTTACAATTAAGAGAACTCCCTAGCTTGAGTGGGAATTTTGCTTCTCTCAAATACCTTAACCTAAGGAATTGTCGATCATTGAGAAAAATCTCTAGCTCAATTGGGTATTTTTCTTCTCTCCAACGCCTTGACCTAGAGGATTGTGTATCATTGGAAAGACTCCCTAGCTCGATTGGAAATCTTTCTTCTCTCAAATACCTTAACCTAAAGAATTGTCGGTCAACAGAAAAAATCCCTAGCTCAATTGGAAATCTTTCTTCTCTCCAACACCTTGACCTAGTGGATTGTGAGTCATTGAGAGAACTCCCTAGTTCAATCGGAAAACTTTCTTCTCTTCCACGCCTTGACCTAGAGGGTTTATCATTAAGAGAACTCCCTAACTTGAGTGGGAATTTTGCTTCTCTCAAATACCTCAACCTAAGGAATTATCGATCATTGAGAAAAATCTCTAGCTCAATTGGGAAATTTTCTTCTCTCCACCGCCTTGACCTAGAGGGTTGTGTATCATTGGAAGGACTCCCTAGCTCAATTGGAAATCTTTCTTCTCTCCAATACCTTAACCTAAGGGAATGTTGGTCGTTGAGAGAAATCCCTAGATCAATTGGGAATCTTTCTACTCTTCAACACATAGAACTATGGAATTGTCGATCGTTGAGAGAAATTCCTAACTTGATTGGGCATTTAGAAAATTAGCAATATCTAGATATTAGTTATTCTACGATTGAACAGTTGCCTAATAGTATTGGCAGGTTGAAAAATTTGCGAAGGCTAATTCTTGGATTTTGTCGTAGTCTGAAAAGGAAAATTCCAAGTGAAATCGGTGACTTGTCTTTGCTTGAGATTCTTGAAATCACTCACGCTCCAATACATAACCTACCAAAAAGCATCCGGCATCTTTCTTCTCTCAAACACCTTAACCTATGGAGTTGTAAGAAGCTACGGTTGTTGCCAGAGCTTCCTTCTAGCTTAACACATCTAATGATGTCTTGCCACAGTCCTAGGTTGCCACAGCTTTTTCACCTAATCTACCTTGAAGAACTTCATCTTGATCAATGCAATCTACTTGAATACATCCCAGAGCTTCCCTCAAGACCCTTAAAACTTTATGTTGACTCCTGTCATAAGCTGATGCTTAAGCTTGACAGGTTCAAGTACTTGGAAGTGTTGTCAATAGTCAAATGCAATTCTCTTGAAAGATTGGACCTTTCACATTTAAATCGTCTAAAACGATTATACATTGAGAATTGAAATAATCTAGTTGAAATTCAAGGCCATGATCATTTGGAGTGCTTGAAGACAATAGTTATACGTTACTGCAAGTCAATTCAAAGACTGATCCTTCAAGAATTACAGTGTTTGAAACTATTAAAGGCTAACTTTTGTGGCAATCTAGTCAAAATTTGAGGTCTTGATAAGGCAGAATTCTTAGAGGTGTTGGATATCTCTAATTGTGGGTCCATTGAGAGATTACCTGACCTATCATCCTCTATGACCTTGGAAACATTGAAGACTGATGGTTGTGACAATCTGTGTGGTATTGATAGCCTTGACTGATTCTTGCCCTGCCGATGTAGGTACACAAGGCGTGCAAAGCCCTTGCAGGACTACTTAACCTGTCAAAATTTGAAAATTAGAGTATTTCATGATGAGGTGTTTGCTTTATGGCACACATATTCCTAGGATAGAGGCATCCAAATCTCTAAAACACATAGATATCGCAAGATGCGAATCAGTGCAGCTTTACCGGATTTGTCAGGGTGTAAGAAGTTGAAATCTCTAGTGGTACAAGACTGCAAGAAACATAGTTAGCCATGGGACTTGAAAAGTTAGATCCAACTTACCAGGACAAAGGTCATTAGAAATTGTGGAAGGGTGAATATGGAGGTTACTTTGAAGATATTATATTGCAGTGATAATGATTTGATGAATTTTATACTCATATTACAACTGTTAGACGAGTCATGTTTCCTTAACAAGGTAAATAAGCAATATCATTTTTCTCCAGAGATTCATTAGCTACTTCTCATCACTTGCTTCTTTTGACAAAAGGTTTTCCTTGACAGGGTTGCGTACTTTCCTAGTTCCTAGTCTTACATATTTGAAGGAGTTCAAGGCTTGGTTGTAGACTTGAAATGATGCTTCGGCCTAGATCAAAATGTAGACACAAATGTGGGTCTACGTATAGTAGAAGGCATTGGTCATCTAGTAAGATTCTTCATCCTTTAATGGTTAACGTGAGCGAATAGAGCAATGCTTTTCTTGAAGTACTTTTTAAGAATAATTTGCTTCACACTAGGTATCTATTTGATTAATTTTGGAAACTCCGAATTTGCCTACGGATACTTGTTGTTGATTGCATTATAGTAATGTTTTTTCATTTATCTTTTCATTGGCAGCTTCTGTGGATTGCAAATATATTAGCAGATTGTAAGGCAATGTATATAAATATTAACATGGGTGGATAAGAATTACCTAGTGATTTACAGTTTTCCCCTTTGGTAAACTTGAGATTTGAATTTTTTATCTAGGGCTAATGATCTTAGACTACTCAATATAGTAAATTGCGCCCAAAATTGATTTTTTGCTCTGTCCGAAATTAAAAATTTCTTTTAAAAAATCCTTGGCCATCTTGAATTCCTTTATGAGTTCTTCTGGGTGTCAAATATGCTATTGACAAATTTTTTGTTTAGAACAAACACCTTTCTATTTACCTTGACCATCGAAAACGTGCCAAGTTTCATATTGTTCTCTTAATGTTCCCTTTGAACCATCCAAGACGAGTATGAATTCCCAGTAACCGTGAGCAACTTAGTAAAAATAATAATCAAGGTTCAAGATTTTCTGCTTGGTGATAAAAAAAAAAGAAAAAAGGTTAGTAGTTTTGGCTAGTCTGTCATATATGATTGTAGATTGGTTTGCTAATAGTCCAACTGTCATTTTGAAAGATGACCAAGCAAGGTAAACCAGTGCTGCTTTTTTGATAGGTCTGGTTGGTCTAGGTTATCATCAAAGGCTTACTTTCGGACCTTGGTTCAATGAGCTGTATTGATGACCTATTGCTTAATTAGAACAAATTTTGTTGGTTCTGCAAAACAAGATGGGGCAAGGAGCTCAAGAGTTTGATAATTAGTTTGCATCCTGTTTGATCCTATTGTTGTCATGGAAACATTTTATGACATGATTGATTTGGGTCTGGCTAACTTGGCTGAGGAAGTTCAAATTCCATACTAGAGACTGATCAATATGCAGATGAGGGATTTTGCAAAGGAAAGCATCAACGACAATTGAGGGCCATCTTGCATGCCAACCTTGAGGAGGCTCGTCGGACAACTGAAGTGCCTTGAGGAAGTTTCGATGCTTGTGAAGATCCAACCATTTGATCTGGTCTCAACCGTACATATGTGAATGGTTTTGAATGTAGTTTTTTCTTCCAGTGAATCTGCTTTTGGCATGCTCATGAAATTCTATGCTCAATTGATCAAGTATGTACCTGCAGATTTTTCTATATGTTACCCTAATCTAGGGTTGTTTGATGCAGTCACATTCCAATGGTATCACCCCCAAGCTTGATGAGGCTCTTTAGAGAGAGAAATGCATCACCAGGCATACCTTGATTACAAAAAAGTAACTTATGTGCTTATGACTATATGAGCTATGGAACTTCACCTGAAAATCAGTATAGAAGGATGCATAATGACTATCTCCTCCATTTTTTATCAGCTTATTAGTGTGATAATAACCTTCGTATGTTATTCAAATAGGTTTTTGATTGATAAGCTCAGTTCTCATGTATTTGGCATTGAATTTGTAAAGTTGAAATTCACCTCCTAGCAAACCATCTTGTATTGCTGATTTTGGTAACTAGATATTACAAAATAGACAAGTAATGAGTACATGTTTCTATTCTGTAGTTTAGGCACCTCACCTTTTCTGCATAATCTGATTGACATCAATTCTGTTCCTAAACACAAACAAGGAAAGTGTTGCTAATTTCTTATGTCTCCCAAGTCTGTTGTGTTCTTTATCATCCACCAGCTAATGAATTCTCTGTTGATTGCAGTCCAACCAAGAACTAATTAGAGACACCTGAAATGTGTGGCAAGATATGTTTCCAAATTTTTCAAGTTCCTTCATTTTTAGAATTTGTAAGTCCAATCTGCACTTCATATTTGTTTCTTGTGTTTTGCATGGTTTTTAGAAGCTGGATTGTGCGACTGAAATTGGCTTCCTTGCATATTGTGTGACGTCTGCAATGACTGTGAGCACTAAATGATGGCCATAGCTATAAGAAATCATAACAGACTCACGGTTTGCCTATTGACTTGCATGAGTTGGAACCCTGAATCTTCCGTGTGGGTTACTCATATGTGGAGTTCCTTAGTTTTATTTACTAAACCAGTCTTAAAAATGTGAAGCCTTCTCTGTTCTCTAGTATTAACATAGGTGGGAATGACAGTTCAGTCTCTTATCATTTTCAATAGCAAATATATTTATTGTGCCAATTAAGAAGGAGCTATTTGATGTTTTTTTTTCCTTTTCGTGCTTATCCTCATCATAAGGACATACTTAATCGTGTCTGTTAGGCAGAGGAGTCAAAATTGTTGTTAAGGCCTGTTACAGCTTACGTAGGTTAGTTCTTGCATTTTGCTAGTCAAGTCATGTACATTGTTGATTAAAGAGAGACTTCTGTAAGTCTGAGGGTAATAGGTCTTTTACTTGTACAATGGATCACTATGTAATTACTTGTGCAAAACACAATATTATGAATAGAATAAGGGGAACTCAGATCCTTAAATTTACTCCTTGTGAGTCGAATTTGGAGCATGTTGCTCTTAGACTGATTAATCCTCCAAATGCTAGGTTTATAGTGACCATTGTGCCGATCAATTCAAGATGTTTCCATTTAATGTCAAGCACCTGCTATTGCACTTGGACTGGCAGTAGAATGATTTTCACCAACATTTATGGATAACCTGAAGATCCTTACTTCTGTAATTATGTTGTTGAGCTCATTTTTCTCTTAATTTGTGATATCCTTCTAAGGTTACTCCTAGATGATCTATCTGGATCATTTTTCAACCTATATTTTGGAACAACATTTTCTTTGTGTAACCATATTGCATTTGTCTCCAATGTTGAATTTATTTATGGAAGTACTTTGCTCTTTTTTATTTTGGTGAAACTTTTCAAGTGAATCTATGATGATGCAGTCTTGGTGGTGAAAGAAGATGGAAGTAGGAGCAGAACTTGATTGTTCAGAAATCTTAATGTTTCTGAGAGATTTCAGGATATTTCACTGAGCATGAAAATTGGAGAACTCCAGACGAAGCTCAGCTAGGGATCAATCTTGCTAGCTTTCTTAAAATGCTCGAAGTCAGAAGAGTTCTCTCAGCCAAAGCCATTCTTCAATCTGCGCATTCTTTGCTATGGCTGAGGACTTCATTTATTTTTGGAAGACCTCCTATCGCAGTGGATTACACATTTATATCATCACCGGGTGTAAAACATCTATAACAATGAAATATGACATTATCTCTGCGCCTTGGCTCTTTTTCTCTGATACTTCATTTGTTGAATTGCTTCTGGCTTTTCACCATTTCATATGCTAGTTGGTATTCTCCTCTGATTGACGTGGCAATCATTCCTACTTCCAACGATAATTGGAGGACAATGGAACTTCTGGTTTTTTATGTAATTGACTATGTGCAATAATGAATAACTCTTAAGTCTAGATGAAGGTCCAAAATATGTAGTTAAAGAAATATCTCATGTCTATAGTGAAGGTGATGACATCTATTGATTGCTTGTGTAATGCATGTGCTAATGTCTATATTGTGTTATGCTTCTTATTGTGATATAAGGTTTACAACTTTTGGTTCCATGATAAAAAGAAGCAAGCAATATGAACTCAAAAATCACGGATGTGCTCGTCTTAAAGACATTTCTTATCTCCCAATCGCTTGTCATACTGATTATCTTACATATTGCTTATGTGATTACTCCTTTAGAATTATAAAGAACAGTTCTTGTGCAAGTCCCTGACTCCTTTTACAACAAGCATTATAGTTATTGATTTCATGCGTTAATCTAAATCATCCTTCTGTGGGTTGGCCAGACTTTGCTGCATTAAATTCGTTATTTAGGAGTGCTGGAAACTAATATTGCTTCTCTCCCTCGCCATGCCTTGAGCCCACGACCTTGAGATTTGATTTTCTTTCAAGACCAACCTCAAGGCCAGTAAAGAAGGTTGGTGTAGCAGACAAACATTACCCAGCACCCGCAATAGTGTGGGTCATCCTTGCAGTTCGTTGGCATTAGCATTCGGTTCATCTGTGCCAAGCATTGAAGGAAGTCGTTCGAGCTGCACACAAGTCTCTGCAATCTAGGCTTTAGGAGACGCTTTGAATATCTCAATTCGTTTTCTGCAGTTGTAAAGCGCACTTACCATGTTGATCTTACCATGGACTTATTTGAAATATCTGGGTTGTGCTAATTTAATCAATCTTATTTCCATAGTATTCATTCACGTCGGCTCTCCAAAACTGAAAAGCCACAAAGTGGCAGGATGTTTGTGGGGAAGATCCAGTAGAACGATTGAGGGAGAGATATTGTGCGTGAATGGTTAGGCCGCCTCAAGTATAGTGAAACAACGACCGCAATAGCTTTCTCCATTTCCATATTTCAACGGAGGAAGCGAATTATGAATGATTCTCAAGGCGTCTGGCCGTCGCTAGAGGTGGCTTATGGGACGGGTCTCAAAGCTTGGCCTCTATGAGTTGGGCAACGGGCACCGCAAAAAGTCTCCCTACTTCTCCTTAAAGGCGAGCATATAGGCGACGACGGGCGGTGAGCCGTTGTGGCCAGTGATCATTAGGGATGGGTTTCAAAGCTTTGCGGGACGGGATTTGCCCATCTCCTTTTTCTTGTAGCGTGGGGACTACTCCGAGAAAGAAATAACATTTATAAAATGTAACCATAATATCGTTAACGGGTTCCAAGAGTAATTTTGAGTCAAATAATAAAGGGCAAGAATTTCAAAGAATCGTTCTTAGTATATGATATGATATTATATTATATAGGGGTGAGCATGGTCCAGGTTGGGCCTGTCCACCCCCTAATCCTATGACCAATTCGCATAGTGTTGGTCCTCAATTTTTGGGACCGAGGACCGACCATATTGAGCCTAGGACCGAGGACCGGACCAACTCGATGGGTTCGGTCCGGTTCCAGGGTTAATCCGAGACCAATCGATTTTTTTTTTTATTCATAAAAAGGCAAACTTACTATTTCAAATTACATATCCATTGGTAATGTGGTTTTAAGCAACAAAACTATAAATACCAATACATATTCAACAAATTTAAGATAATGCAACAATAAAAATTTTACATTTGCTAAAAGGAAGAAACTATAAAAGCGATTAAGATTGCTCATGAGCAATGCTTGCCTTGTGGCTCTATGAGCAATCTTAGGGTTTTGTTTCCTTCTGATTTACCTAGCGACGAGCAAGGTTAGCAAAGAGAGGTGAAGGACACAAGTGTCGAGCGACAAGCGGGGTGAGCACGGCAAGCGAGACAAGTGTTGAGTGGTGAGGGACGAGTGGCGAGCGACCAAACGTGAGCAAGGTGAATGATAAGCAGCATATAGGGTGAGCACAACAAGCGAGGTGAGCGTCGAGCGACTAGAGGTGAGCGTCAAGTGGCAAGCAGGGCAAGATTGCTCACGAATGAAATTATTTCTTTTGATTTTACTTGGCAAATTGAATACTAAGAGGATAAAGAAAAGAGAAGAGAACAATAGTATTGAAGGATGAGGATGCCGTTTGAATTATGATTTGCTCTTTAAAATAGATAAAATATATATAATATATCTAAAATATTATTTATAATATATAAGGTCAAGGGTTGTCCAGGTAGAACCAACCCGAAACTCCTAGGACCGAGGACCAACCCACATAGTTCTGGTCCATGGATCCTAGGACCAAGGACCGACCCAATCCCCCTAGGAACCAAACCAGGACTGATAGGGTTAGGCCGGTCCAGGGTCCGTCCAGGGTTGACCCTGGACCAATGCTCACCCCTAATATTATATTATATTATATTATATTATATATATAACTTTAATACTTATGTGAAGTTCGAATCAGATCTTGCACACAATATATTTACTTTATCTTGCTCTGGGAACTTCTACTTAATACAACTATGGTGAAAACCATTTGTTTCGGGTATATTTTGTATTGGAGTTTTCAATGAAGCAAATTCTAACTCCCTTTTCTTTCATTTTACGCTCATTTGTTTTGATAATTTTAAAAGATTAATTTTGAAGAGTTTAATTGCTACACGTGAATCGAATACATTGTACTTGTCATTCTAGTCCTCGAGCATGAGAATGCTATAGTTATTATTTGAGTCGATAGATTTTTTTTTAATTATAGATAAGCAAGTGTGTTTACTAGTACCAACTCAAAGCAGGTGGTTATTTTCTCCTACAAAGTACAGATCTAGATTACTTGCAAACCGTCTTTAAAATTCTAAGTTCGATAAGCAGGCCCAGCTTAGTTCAAGGGTCACTGACAAGACAGAACTGAAGTTTGGTTCGGGCTTGATTGAACTTAGCCAGGTTGGGAAATTACACGATATGTCCTTTTCTTGTAAATTCCATTCAATTCACAAATCAATATGTAATGGTACCTAAAAATTCATTTAATTTCTGGAATTTAAAGAACTTTCTCTATGACTACTAAAGAAAATTTCATTACCATGCGTGCAATGAAAGTTGTTACCATTTAAGGAAAATTGGCGATACGAAGCTTCCTTATCCGGTCTCCTTCATAGAAATCAATTTTTCTTGGGCGTTTGCAGAAATTACAGTATGATCTATAACAATAAAGATCATATCAACTATGATTGATGCAGAGGTTCGTGGAATGAAACAAATAGATTTCTTATATGTACTAGTCAAAACATCGACTATAGATAAGAGTGAAAAGAGACCTTGCAGTTCTACATCTATAATAAGGGCAAATTTCAACTAGAGTGGAATATTAAAACTTTATGGATATTTAGCGTGGATGTACATTCAAGGCGTATGAGAAAAAATGGGTAAACTCAGTTAATGTATTTCGATGTATAATTTTCTTGCAAGTAAATCATGAGAGTCACATCTTATAGAGGTGGATAAAACATAGATGAGTAATATACTTGTTGATAACATTGAGGCCGGGTACAGAGAGAGAGAGAGAGTGATTGCGAGATAGAATTTTTTAAATCTCAATGGACTCATTTAGTGACTAAACGCTCATTGTGAACCGGCAACTGAACAAAGCGATGGGCATGGCAGTGGTGTTGCCTGGAGAAGGCAGCTTGTGGAGAGGCTATTGGGCCGGTCCTAAAGAAGGGAGCAGTAGATTCAACAGGTACTTCAGCTTTGGGCAATTGGATTGGTCTGATCGATATGAGTGCAGAGCTAAGTCGAACAGATCAATAGAGTCCCATTGCTGTTCTTAAGAGCATCAACGTTGAGGTCACCGAGGCTGGCGGCAACTATGACGACGAAGGAAGCTTGGGTTCCTCACTGGGCACGACGCCTCGCACGCCTGCTTAATTGCCACTATACTCCATTCGTTTTTTCCTCATAACGAAGCTGCAACATTGACGGCTTTGTCAATTTTGTAAGATGTCGATTCTTTAGCTTTCTACATTCCTTTTTTTCGTTTGTGTGTATTTTTTGTTCCTTTTTCATGTTCATTTTATTGTGCCCGGGTTGCCAAGTCAATGAAAAGAAGACTAGGGTTCTCTCCAACGCATATGAGCTTGAGCTTGAAGTAGTCCAGTTTTATCGTAATAACCTTCTCCTTTTTTCAATTTTTTCTGACCAAAAAAAAGGAAAAAAAAAAAGAATTCGCTTATGTTTTGCATACCTGGTTGAACGATTATAGTGGACCAATGAAAAAAAGACGACTTTAGCTTTATTGTTGAAAGAACATTAACACATTGTTAGCATGTGATTAAGCTCATTTGGCACACGAGTTGTTTTGTCTTTTACTAAAATTGAAACCAAAGAAAAAAAAACAAAAAAAAAAGGTAAGAACCAATTTTAAATCAAGTGCGGGACCTGCAAAGAATAATTTGATCAATTCAAAGTGGTCGAAAGTGTCGAGTACCAAAAAGGGAGCAGAAAAGAGGCGAGCCTAATCATAATTAGAGAAAAATATTTGAGGACCTAATGATGTATTGGAGTTTTACATTAATTTCTAGTTTGAAGGATGCATCATTGGGAATCTCAAATTTTTGAAGCATTAGATATCTATGCCAATAAATGAAGGAAAGACAAGTAGCAAGTAATAATATATACCAGATCCGACTTGAACATTATAATGGTAATCATAAAAAATCAGTTATTTTTAAATTAAAAATTAATCTAATTCCATCACAGTCGACTTCTTATCAATCAAATGCAAACAAATACATTTGATGACCATCTTTGAATAGTTGCGATATAGTAAGATATTGGACAAAAATATCATCAGATAATCTCAATTTATATCGTTCAAAATCCTTTCTTTTTTTTTATCTAAGAAGGTATGATACATATCTCGAAGTCTTTCTTTGGAATCAAATCAAGCCATCCGCGCACGGCGCGAGGGCACGAAAGTCCAAATTGTCACGTGGAAAGAAGTAGATTCGGGAAAGCATCGGAAAATTTGGAAAATGGGAGGCAACTTCCTACTAAGCAGGTGTCTCTTCCATCACGTCAAGTGGTCACATCCTCCCACAACACCAGCTTTTTCTTAAATACGAATTGACAGAACTTTATACTTAATTCGAAGAGAGAGAGAGAGTACCACACGCGTGTCGGTGAAGAAGCTAGGATGTTTCCTCCCTCGCTTCTCATTTCTCACTCTCTTTATCTTTTTACATCGGCCTCTCTCTTGTAGAGCCGTTTGAGACCGTCGTCCACTGATTAGGCCTCCCTCGCTTCCTTCGTTCTAGTTTAACATCTTCTATCAAGCTAGAATGAGTGGGGCCTGCAAGCGCACATTTCGCCTGAATCCGGGGACCATCTTTTTATGAGAAAGATCGAACTTGGAAAATTAATAATGACAAGATCCATTTAAATTCCACGAGTCCCCTTAGATCTAGCAGTCGATATGTACGTTGGGTTTGATGAATGCCCTAGGTACGTAGAAAAATGAGAAGAGAACGAATAACGTGTCAATTGGTCAAAGGAATAGACAAGGAAGAAAAAGCTTGTGCAGTTGTAGCACTACATATAGTGGGCTCCCCATGCCTAGGTGTGCCACACTCGGCAAGAGGCCCACGAAGAAGGAGCCACGCAAATGGAAAAATTATTATTATTTTCTCCTTTTTGATTAACATGAATAGCTCATACATAAGACTCAAACTCATCAAAATTTATAAAATTAAATTTTGTTACTTTAAGTTCACAACAGCTTATTCTTAGATTTTAGCTAATCCATAAATAATTCATCGCCCATATATAAATATTTTTTCTGAAGCTCACTAAATATGAGCTTTTTCTTTGTCTATTTTATTATATTTCTGATTTAACTCTCATTTTTATATTTTTATCTTGTATTGTTACAGTACATAAGAGTTGAATTTTATATTTTAAATTAAATTGTTCACATTTTAATTTATGAGAAGGTAGGGAATTCAAAATTTTCGTCCATTTTTTTTATATAAGAAAAGTAATCATTGAAATAAATTTTAAGAATTAAATATGACTTAAAAAAGTAAAATTTTTATAATTTCAACACCTCGAAAGTTTTTCATTTCAATAACCAGGGAAAGCAGAAGGCTGTCCATCTTCACTTTGATTTGATTGGCTATGGATTCCCGGTACAAAGACAATTAACCCAAAAGGCGGGGATTAATTAGTTAAAGAAGTAAATTTCCTCATAAAAGACGTGTAATGCACGGTAAGATTTGTGTATCCCAGAACAGCTGGCTCATTTTTGAATGCAAGAGAAAAGTTATCTCCACTGCTAACAGCTTGCAAAGTTGTCAGGTAAAGGACATGATTATGGGGGTCTTGTCTCAAGGAGCAGCGCCATCATGCGAAAACTAAATTTCCGGTGTGAAACCTTGACTGCAATATGAATTATTAATTCTTTCGGTTAGTGGGGAAGGTAAAGCCAAAGGCCGCCCACCATTCTTTGATTTGAGTGGCCACGGGGTACAAGTATAAAAGAGAAGTAGCATAATATCCTCAAAGTCTAAATTGAGGTAGGGTTGCCAATTTCCAGGGAACGATTGTTTTGGTGGTCTTGGTCAAAAAGGCTGATTAAGAAAGAAGTACAATTGCCTCGTCAAAGAAACGCGATCAACCACACCATTGCGCGTCTCCTGTGGGGCAAAAGAAGTAAAGCTCCACTGCTTGAAGAGGAGACACCCATCCATCGGAGGTGACTGCTTGAAGAGGAGACACCCGTCAGATAAGAACGCCACGAAACTTCATTTAAAGTAGAGGTGACTGCTTGAAGAGGAGACACCCATAGGATAAGAACGCCACATCAACTCCAGAAATCACCGAGACGCTGTTTTTGTTTTGAGATATTTAGTTTTTGATAGCTCCGAGATTTAAATAAAATTATCATAAATAGTATAATTTAAAGTTTTTGATGATACAAAAAAAGTTCTGAGTAAAATTATCACAAATGATATAATTCAGGGTAAAATTGTTACAAGTTTAGAATAAAATTGTTACAGATGGCATAATTTATAATTTTTAGTGACATTTTCCCTAGATTTTACTAGGAGTGAGCATATTGAACCGCTCGGACTGGACTGGACCGGCGGGTTTGATCCAGTTCTCAGGAGCATCGATCCAGTTCCCGGTTCCATAAAAATGGAACCAATGATTTTTGGTCCAGTTCCCAGTTCTGGGGAGAACCGGACCGGACCGGACCGACAATTTTCTATTTAAAATAAATTTCTTAAATTTCTAAAAAATGCAATAAACCCTAAAATAATAATATTTCTAATTTTTTTTTATTTTTTTTTGGCTAAGTGGTCGGTCTTATTGGACCGGACTGGACCAGATGGGACCATTGGTCCAGTCCGGTTCTTGGTCCTAGGATCGTCCGGTCCGATCCACAATCCCAAAAAATGGGAACCAGTCCGATTCCTGATTCCACCTTGGAACCGGAGCGAACTAGGAACCGATCACCCTTAGATTTTACCATTATTGGTCATTTTGGCCCAAATTTTCAGGCTTGACTTGACTTGCCATCTATAAAAAAAAAATTATGAAAACAATTTAATCGCTATCGCTGCCAAATTTCAAATTTTGAGGCTTGACTATTGTTTTCGTCATTTTTTTTAACAGATGGCAAGCCAAGTCAAGCCTCAAAAATTGGCAGCGATAGCGATCAAATTGTTTTCATATTTTTTTTATTAGATGGCAAGCCAAGTCAAGCCTCAAAATATGGGCTAGAATGACTAATAATGGTAAAATCTAGGGCTAATCAGCAATAGTGGTGCCACTCAATTATCGCCTTCTGTTTATTTGACGATTGACATTTTGATGTTGCTGCAATAAGTGTCAAAAAATGATTTATCAAGTGATATGATATATTAGAGGTGAACATTAGGACGATTAGACCATATAGAAGCCTCTAAAAGAAAAAGGCCGACACATCCTTTTACAAATTTCCCTTTTGGCTACATTATAAAATAAATCTATTGGAGGCCATCCTCATAGAGCCCTATCTTCTTGGAAATCCGGTTCGGCTTTATCCCTTCCCCCTTCCCCAAATCAATGCCCTTCCTGGCAACAAGTTCAGTATCCACCAATTCCGTCAGATCGCCCGGCTGGTTCCATGGAAGGGCAATTTGATTTTTGATAGGATTGGATTGGATCGGTTCAAATCGGAAATTGATCGTTCCTAATTCTACAATAAAATATAATAAAAGTAAACGAAGTAAAAAACTAAAACAGTACACAAAATGCAGTTCAGACGGTATGGAATACCAATTAAAATGATATTTAACAATATGTGATATACTATTGCACTTTGATATCACAGGAGTGCGGTTTGTAATAAGTGAAATGAATTGAAAGGACACCTAGAATAGGAGCAATAGGGAAATAAAAAACTAATTAAGTGACTTGCCCATTTTTCTCCCATTAAGTCAACAACTAATTTTAGCTTAATGTTTGAGTCACTTGTTTACTTTTCTTTGATCGTTTTGAAATTACCAATTGTTGCAATAATTTACCAATATTTATATGCATAGCTTAACGAAAGATAAGGTTACTAAGTATTATATGAAATTACTAACTCTTATTTAAAGAGGAGACACCCATCCATCGGAGGTGACTGCTTGAAGAGGAGACACCCATCGGATAAGAACGCCACGCCAACACCAGAAATCACCGAGACGCTATTTTTGTTTTGAGATATTTAGTTTTTGATAACTCCAAGTTCTTAATAAAATTGTCACAAGTAGCATAGTTTAAAATTTTTGGTGATATAAAAAAAATTCTGAGTAAAATTATCACAAATAATATAATTCAGGGTAAAATTGTTACAAGTTTAGAATAAAATTATTACAGATGGCATAATTTAGAATTTTTAGTGACATTTTCCCTAGATTTTATTAGGGGTGAGCACATTGGACCACCCGAACCGAGAACCGCCCGGACTAGATTGGACCGGCGGGTTTGGTCCGGTTCTCGGGAGCATCGGTTCGGTTCCCAGTTCCATAAAAAGGGAATCAGTGATTTTCGGTCCGGTTCCCGATTCCGGGGGGAACTGGACCAGACCAAACCGACAATTTTCTATTTAAAATAAATTTCTTAAAAAATGCAATAAACCCTAAAATAATAATATTTCTTGTATTTTTTTAAATTTTTTTTGGCTAAGTGGTCGGTCCTATTGGACCAGACCGGACCATTGGTCCGGTCCCATTCCCGGTCCACGGTCCCAAAAAATGAGAACCGGTCCTCCTAGTCCGGTTCCCGATTCCACCTTGGAACCAGACCGAACCGAGAACCGATCACTCCTAGATTTTACCATTATTGGTCATTCTGGCCCAATCCTTCAGGCTTGACTTGACTTGCCATCTATAAAAAAAAAATTATGAAAACAATTTAATCGCTATCGCTGCCAAATTTCAAATTTTGAGGCTTGACTATTGTTTTCGTCATTTTTTTTTTTTATAGATGGCAAGCCAAGTCAAGCCCCAAAATTTAGCAGCGATAGAGATTAAATTGTTTTCATATTTTTTTTGTTAGATGGCAAGCCAAGTCAAGCCTCGAAATTTGGGCCAGAATGACCAATAATGGTAAAATCTAGGGCTAATCAGCAATAGTGGTGCCACTCAATTATCGCCTCNAATTACCAATTGTTGCAATAATTTGCCAATATTTATATGCACAGCTTAACGATGATAAGGTTACTAAGTATTATATGAAATTACTAACTCTTATTTGAAGAGGAGACACCCATCCATCGGAGGTGACTGCTTGAAGAGGAGACACCCATCGGATAAGAACGCCACGCCAACACCAGAAATCACCGAGACGCTATTTTTGTTTTGAGATATTTAGTTTTTGATAGCTCCAAGTTCTAAATAAAATTGTCACAAGTAGCATAATTTAGAATTTTTGGTGATATAAAAAAAATTCGGAGTAAAATTATCACAAATGATATAATTTAGGGTAAAATTGTTACAAGTTTAGAATAAAATTATTACAGATGGCATAATTTATAATTTTTAGTGACATTTTCCCTAGATTTTATTAGGGGTGAGCACATTGGACCGCCCGAACCGAGAACTGCCCGGACTGGACTGGACCGGCGGGTTTGGTTTGGTTCTCGGGAACATTGGTTCGGTTCCCGGTTCCATAAAAATGGAATCAGTGATTTTCGGTCCGGTTCCCGATTCCGAGGGGAACTGGACCAGACCGGACCGACAAGTTTCTATTTAAAATAAATTTCTTAAATTTCTAAAAAAATGCAATAAACCCTAAAATAATAATATTTCTTGTATTTTTTTTTTGGCTAAGTGGTCGATCCTATTGGACCGGACCAGACCATTGGTCCGGTCCAGTTCCCGGTCCTAGGACCGTTCGGTCCACGGTCCCAAAAAATGAGAACCGGTCCTCCCGGTCCGATTCCCGATTCCACCTTGGAACCGGACCGAACCGGAACCGATCACTCCTAGATTTTACCATTATTGGTCATTCTGGCCCAAATTTTCAGGCTTGACTTGACTTGCCATCTATAAAAAAAAATGATGAAAACAATTTAATCGCTATCGCTGCCAAATTTCAAATTTTGAGGCTTGACTATTGTTTTCGTCATTTTTTTTTTATAGATGGCAAGCCAAGTCAAGCCTCAAAATTTGGAGCGATAGCGATTAAATTGTTTTCATATTTTTTTATTAGATGGCAAGCCAAGTCAAGCCTCAAATTGGGCCAGAATGACCAATAATGGTAAAATCTAGGGCTAGTAGCAATAGTGGTGCCACTCAATTATCGCCTCCCCCCCCCCCACTCTTCCCATCTCTCTCTCTCTCTCTCTTCTCTCTCTCTCTCTCTCTCTCTCTCTCAGAATTTGAGACCATCGTCTACTGATCGGTGCAACATGGATAAGTGTTTATTTGACGATTGACATTTTGATGTTGCTGTAGTAAGTGTCAAAAAATGATTTATCAAGTGATATGATACATTAGAGGTGAACATTAGGACGATTAGAGCATATAGAAGCCTCTAAAAGAAAAAGGCCGACACATCCTTTTACAAATTTCCCTTTGGCTACATATAAAATAAATCTATTGGAGGCCATCCTCCAGAGCCCTATCTTCTTGGAAATCCGGTTCGGCTTTATCCCTTCCCCCTCCCCAAATCAATGCCCTTCCTGGCACAAGTTCAGTATCCACCAATTCCGTCGGACCGCCCGCTTGTTCCATGGCAAGGCAATTTGATTTTTGATAGGATTGGATCGGATCGGTTCAGATCGGAAATTGATCATTCCTAATTCTACAATAAAACATAATAAAAGTAAACGAAGTAAAAAACTAAAACAGTACACAAAATGCAGTTTAGACGGTATGGAATACCAATTAAAATGATATTTAACAATATGTGATATACTGTTGCACTTTGATATCACAGGAGTGCGGTTTGTAATCAGTGAAATGAATTGAAAGGACACCTAGAATAGGAGCAATAGGGAAATAAAAAACTAATTAAGTGACTTGCCCATTTTTCTCCCATTAAGTCAACAACTAATTTTAGCTTAATGTTTGAGTCACTTGTTTACTTTTCTTTGATCGTTTGGAAATTACCAATTGTTGCAATAATTTACCAATATTTATATGCACAGCTTAACGATAGATAATGTTACTAAGTATTATATGAAATTACTAACTCTTATTTGAAGAGGAGACACCCATCCATCGGAGGTGACTGCTTGAAGAGGAGACACCCATCGGATAAGAATGCCACGAAGCTTCATTTAAAGTAGAGGTGACTGCTTGAAGAGGAGACAACCATCGAATAAGAACGCCACGCCAACACCAGAAATCACCGAGACGCTATTTTTATTTTGAGATATTTAGTTTTTGATAGCTACAAGTTCTAAATAAATTTGTCACAAGTAGCATAGTTTAGAATTTTTGGTGACATAAAAAAAATTCTTAGTAAAATTATCACAAAAGATATAATTTAGGGTAAAATTATTACAAGTTTAGAATAAAATTATTACAGATGGCATAATTTAGAATTTTTAGTGACATTTTCCCTAGATTTTATTAGGGGTGAGCACATTGGACCGCCTGAACCGAGAATCGCCCGGACTGGACTAGACCGGTTCTCGGGAGCATCGGTTCGGTTCCCGGTTCCATAAGAAGGGAATCGGTGATTTTCGGTCCCGTTCCCGGTTCCGAGGGGAACGGACCAGACCAGACCGACAATTTTCTATTTGAAATAAATTTCTTAAATTTCTTAAAAAATGCAATAAACCCTAAAATAATAATATTTCTTGTTTTTTTTTTATTTTTTTGGCTAAGTGGTCGGTCCTATTGGATCGGACCGGACCATTGGTCCGGTCCAGTTCCCGGTCCTAGGACCGTCCGGTCCACTATCCCAAAAAATGAGAATCGGTCCTCCCGGTCCGGTTCCCGATTCCACCTTGGAACCGGACCGAATCGGGAACCGATCACTCCTAGATTTTACCATTATTGGTCATTCTGGCCCAAATTTTCAGGCTTGACTTGACTTGCCATCTATAAAAAAAAATGATGAAAACAATTTAATTGCTATCACTGCCAAATTTCAAATTTTAAGGCTTCACTATTATTTTCGTCATTTTTTTTTATAGATGGCAAGCCAAGTCAAGCCTTGAAATTTGGGCCAGAATGACCAATAATGGTAAAATCTAGGGCTAGTCAGCTATAGCGGTGCCACTCAATTATCGCCTCCGCAACCCCCCCCCCCCCACTCTTCCCCATCTCTCTCCCTCTCTCTCTAAGAATTTGAGACCATCCTCTACTGATCGGTGCAACATGGATAAGTCTTTATTTGACGATTGACATTTTGATGTTGCTGTAGTAAGTTTCAAAAAAGATTTATCAAGTGATATGACATATTAGAGGTGAACATTAGGACGATTAGAGCATATAGAAGCCTCTAAAAGAAAAAGGCTGACACATCCTTTTACAAATTTCCCTTTTGGCTACATTATAAAATAAATCTATTGGAGGCCATCCTCCCAGAGCCCTATCTTCTTGGAAATCTGATTCGGCTTTATCCCTTCCCCCTCCCCCAAATCAATGCCCTTCCTAGCGGCAAGTTCAGTATCCACCAATTCCGTCGGACCGCTCGGCTGGTTCCATGGCAAGGCAATTTGATTTTTGATAGGATTGGATCGGATCGGTTCAGATCGGAAATTGATCATTCCTAATTCTACAATAAAATATAATTAAAGTAAACGAAGTAAAAAACTAAAACAATACACAAAATGCAGTTCATACGGTATGGAATACCAATTAAAATGATATTTAACAATATGTGATATACTGTTGCACTTTGATATCACAGGAGTGCGGTTTGTAATTAGTGAAATGAATTGAAAGGACACCTAGAATAGGAGCAATAGGGAAATAAAAAAACTAATTAAGTGACTTGCCCATTTTTCTCCCATTAAGTCAACAACTAATTTTAGCTTAATGTTTGAGTCACTTGTTTACTTTTCTTTGATCGTTTTGAAATTACCAATTGTTGCAATAATTTACCAATATTTATGCACAGCTTACCGATAGATAAGGTTACTAAGTATTATATGAAATTACTAACTCTTATTTGAGTCCACTTCTGAAGTTTATTGATAGCCACAAAATTACTAGTTGTTCCAATAGTTCACAACATATATTTACCAATTCTTATACAAAATTACGGATGTATTTCAAAATTATTAGTTCTCTAAATAACTTACTAACATTTATATGTGGAGCTCAATTTGTAATCTCTTATAGGAAACTAGATATTTAAGTTTAAACATCTAACCCCTTCTCAAAATAAAGTAGTAGCTATGTAACTAATTTTGCTTTACAGTTTTGCAATACGTAGTTATAGTTCACGAGAGCATTCCTGAACTTTTGAGTTAAAGGCTTCGAGATTAAAAGCAAGTGAAGCCATCTGATATATGATTATGCAAATCTCAACTACCAGCTACATTAAAGAGGAGTAAGTGATGAAGAACCGCCGATGATTCACAGTTAAAAATAAATTGTCAAATTTGTCGTGCACTCGTGATTTTTTTTTTTTTTTTGGGTCTAGATGCACTTATGATTTAAAGAGCTTTATTTTTTAGCTAATTTGATGTTAAATGAGAAATTCAAATCTTCATTCGATAATCTATTATAGAAACATGTAGAGAACTTGTCTGTACATATTGAATCGAATCAAGAACCAATACGAGGCCTTGAGCTCAAGGAGATAATTGGGTGCTTAGGTTTTCATGGAATATTCAAGTATTAAATCATGCTTTCATCTATTAATTTAAGTTTTTAGAATAGTTGGTAGTAGTTTTATCAAATTTCATATGGAATTAGAGTAGGTGGTTTTGAGTTTAAATATTTCCATACCTCATTTATCTGCCCAACTAAATTTGTCCACATTTAGCATTAGACAAAAAGGCAAGATTAAGTGTGAGGGAGTGGAACTTTTATAATAGTCGACAATGATCTCACTACATCTCACAGATTTATAAGTAGACTCATTCAAATAAAGGAGGAAGTAAGTCTGGTGCTATTTACTCATCAAATATATGATTAAATTCTGCAAATTATCTTCTTCAATTTGAGATTAGCAATAACAAGTAAGTTGTGAATGATTTTCTATTTACCTTGGAAAGATTCAATGGGTCGATGGGAAGGAAGTGGCACTATTTATCTTGTTTTAAGCTTTATTCGCTCTTTATTTACATGAAAAAATAAATAAGAGGAATGCAAAATCACAAGTTTAGAAGCATCACGTAATAAAATAATGCAGCTTTAGAAATGATTATGAGTCATTTTGACTCAGTTTACAAGCATTGCATATATTCCAGCAAATCATAAGACATAGCCCCATATTTTAACAATGCAAGATTGCATAGCCAGCATATGTCAAACTCATCATATGCTCATGTCAAGAACACTTTACGGTCACACTTTGCCATGTGATGAGGCACAAAAATCATATTCGCTATTGTTAAGTCCCGAAAATCACTTCGCTCTAATTAAGTCTTAGAAAACACTTTAGCCGCAATCAAGTCCGGAAACAGAATCGGTCCATACACATGTACATGTCATGTCTTAATATGTAGGTTGATTATGAGCATCAAATCGAAACCATAATATAACATGCCGCCATATGTACCACCCACATAAATAACATATCATCCAAAATATTTCCCAGATAAAATTCATCTCAGCCATCAGAGTTTTAAATGTTTGATCCGGATTTTAGAAAAAATGTATACCGTACTATTTACAGTTCGGCTTCAACATAAGGGCCATGAGACGATAGAGTTTTTCCTTGGTAAATCGCACCATGCAATTCTTGCAAAACCCATCAAAAAGCGATAGAGCGAAAGTGGGAAGCAAGAGAGGCGTGTGAAATCACGAGTCTGGAGATTTCCAGAGAATCCAACCTGTCAAAGATATGTTGGGCCCCATTCACCTGCTGTCATTGGGCCCACCTGTAAGCTTGTTGACTCAGCTACGTAAATATTTGTTGACTGTGGCACTATAAAATATATGATTTCGTAAGTTCGCTAATTTCACCGATCCTATCACCAAGCAAAGCCCCTCTTCTTTTCCTACATTTCCCTCGTCAAAATAATGGGCAAGAGTCTGGCCAAAAAGGAAGAAAAAGAGGCTAGGGAGTCTCGGCTTCACCTAGCAATTGAGCATGACAATGTTGATGAGCTACATAACTTAATTGTGGAGGAGCCAGAGCTCCTGGATCGCATATCTAAGCACCCATTCCCAAATACTCCACTACATATTGCTGCAGCTGCTGGAAAAATTGACGTGGCCATGGAGTTGGCCATCTTGAAGCCGTCATTCGCTCAGAAGCTAAATCCAGAGGGTTATAGCCCCATGCACTTGGCTTTGCAATATGAGCAATACCACATTGTGAGGGCATTGATGACCACTAATCCGAGGTTGATCCGAGTACGAGGACGAGGTGGGATCACCCCTTTGCATTTTGTAGCACAAAGAAAAGTAGATGATGAGAAAGAGAACGAGAAGCTCATGGAACTCCTTGCTGAATTCCTAGTTGCTTGCAAATCATCTATTGAAGATTTGACAAACCAATACGAGACCGCAGTTCACGTTGCTGTGAAGAACCACAACCTTGAAGCATTCAAGGTTCTTTTCATATGGCTTAGGCGAGTCGATATGATGGAAATCTTGAATTGGAAAGACAAAGATGGTAATACTGTCTTACATATTGCTGTGTCCGAAAACCAACCCAAGGTATGGTATATTGATTTTGTGGTTGTTGTTGCTTTTTTGTTTGATCCTTATATTTGATACTATCTAACCCAAGAACAAATGTTATGATAATGTGATACCGAGGGTTGAAAGTGCATGGATTTAGAAACATGCAGAGAGAGGGGATTTGAACAACATTGTGCAGCTGTATATATTATAGTATCATCATTCAATGATTGACATTTATCGATAAATATCTACTTGACGATTGACATTTGAGGTCTTAACAACATGGTGTTGTAAACTGTAGAATACTCCATAAATTTGCTTGCTTGGAGAAATCCACCGGAAACACAAGAAAATGACCAACAAAAATAATTGACCAAGGGATAGGGCATATCATAGGTGAATATTGGAATAGTTATATCGTTTTGAAGCCTCCGCAAGAAAAAATCTAACACATTTATTTGTTATCAAATAGTTTTTTTATTTCAATTTTCAGCGCTTAAGAATGTTGGCGTTGGTGTTTATTTTTCAGTTTTATCAAAAAGAGTCCACAATTTCATTTTGAAACTTGCTAATGGGAAAACTGTTTTAAGCTGGTGATGCTTCTAATTTAAGTTCATTTTAATTGTCCTCAACAATGCCATGGTTGGAGGATATGGGGACAAAGGAAGGAAAATAAAGGGTGAAATGGAGATCACTTTTTTTTTTTCCTTCCGATCGGAACGGAGTTTACCTTGTTCACAACTTTTTTTAGTGGAAAGGTATGACTAAGATTGTTCCTCTTCTAACCCTTATATAAACCAGCTTAGGATGTTTTGGTTGGATATTTATATTCCAACTCTTTCCATCGTAATACACTCCTTCCTCACATGACAGTAACTTAATTCATCCTTTCCTAGTATTTTGTTTTTCCTATAGATCAGCAAAAACTCTTTCCTCATTTCAAAATCAGCCCATCCAAACATATTGTCCGAGATAGAAGATAATGAAATGAAAGCTAACAAGGACAATCACAACCATACAATAATCAATTTGTGGAGGGGATAATTTCTCGCTGATTAGTTGAATCTTATGCATAAAGGATATGAAATTGAGTCTAAGGACAATGACAACCATACATGTCTAAGGTAGTCTTTCTCTTCATAGCAAAAGGACCCATGTACAAAATGATATTAGGTCTTAAACATTTCACTTGACTTGATAAAGTCCTAAACTTGTGGAGGGGATAATTACAATAATCAATTGGTGGAGAGGACAATCACGACATTATTGTGAATTTGCCTATGTTACAACTCACATGGGCAATTACTAGCTATCATGTCAATAATTTCAAGTGAGATGACTAAATTGCTTTATTGAAAATATTTGGGACTTCATTACATGGGTTGAACTGATCACATTTGACAAACAGGGTTTAGTAAACTTATTCCCATTGTACATTGATTGTTGCGTCACTAATACACTCAAATTCAGAAAAAATGACATAATAATTGTTATAATTTTTGTATGATGTTCATTTGAAGACCATGACTTTTTTTCGATTACTTGAGTGTCATAACTTTCATATAATACTCATTTGAGTGATATAATTTTTTTTCAATCACTTAAATGTCATATAACTTTTCAATTAATCACTTGGATACCATGACTTTTTTTAAAAACATTCACCATAAATACCATGCCACGTTCGATTTTCGATATTTTTGTGAACTTTTTTTTTTTAATTATGACGTTCAAATAAGCATTTTTTAAGAAACCATGGCACTCAAGAGACCAATTCTTTTTATCATCATCATCATCATTATCATCATTTGTGGTATCCTTAACCCCTCAAACTTATATGGCATGCACTGACTTTGTGCACAATAGTAAAGCTCGTGACAAAGCAGTAATTGAAAGTCATGGGATATATACTTCATTTTGTGCCCTTTGCATTTCATCCAGATCATCAAGCTGTTGATTCCGCATGTGGACATAGATGTGAGGAACTTCCAGAATAAGAAGGCTCTAGATATCTTCCAAGGGAATTCTAGTGGCGATGAATATCTTGTGATAAGGTTCCGCCGCTGGCTAGGAAGACAAGTTTTTCCCAATAGCTCTCTATCAAAATTTTCAATGAAGGAACCAACTTTCTTTGAGCGGCTCAAAACTTTTATAGGCCTCCAAAATCAATCCGGTCGCGACATAATCCTTATAGTGGCTTCTTTAGTTGCGATTGCCACTTACCAAGCTGCACTCACTCCTCCAGGAGGATACTGGCAAGATGACTCTTCGAATGCTGTTGAAAAATCACATGAAGCCGGAACCATTATCCTGACCGGCTCGAGCCTCTTCCTGTTCACGGTCCTCAATAGTCTGGCGTTTTTGATCTCCATCATCACAATCTGGATCACCTCTATACCCCAATTGCCCCACACTCTCGCGGTCTACTTGCTAATGTTGATTCTCAGTGTTTCCTACTTTTGTAACCTTGTGCTCACATTCCCGACTGCGGTCCCACTATCTGTCGGGATGGTATTTTATGCGAGCTTGCTGGCTGTCGGGATGTGGGGTCCCTTTTTCTTGTGGAACCACTACCGCCTATCGATTGTCAGAATTGAGTCCACAGGAAGACGCGTCAGGAACTTCTAGAATGAAGGATCGGAAATAGTTTGCGAGTATTATTTACTCTAAAGTATTCTTCTCACGAATGCAACCATGCATACCATCTATGTTTCTAGTCCTCGACTCTCGTTATTAGTTACATGTAATGGACTCATCTATTAATTACTTGATTTTGAGAGGTCTTTATTCTTGCTTGAAGTTGAGACTTACAAATAGCTTCTTTTCCTAATTTAATTTCGATGTAGTGGGGAAAAAAAAACAAACACCAAGTTGCAAGTAGCAAAGATGAATGCCTGAAGTGCACACGCACAAAACGCATGGACGAAAATCTCTTTAAGTTTTTTATTTCTGGAAAGAAGCAAATTGCATGATCCTATAAAACATAACAAATTAATACCATCGCTACCTTTTCTCTAAAAATTAATACTAGATAAAGTAACCGAAAAAGAAATATTGACATCATAACAAAAGCCTTAGCTAAATCTAGAAAAACAATTAGACCCTATGATACCTTCCAATACAAAATAAAATATATCAACTCTTTTAAAAATTAAAAAAAAAACTCAATGTATTATAGACTAAGTGACTATTCTAAACGTACATAATTAAAGAAGGAAATTATCGGATTTCAATATCCTAAATTCATCAAATACTGGACATAAATCCAAACTTAAAGCGTCCCACATCATTCTCCCTTTGTTAGAAAAAAAGCTGGACCTAAAGTTTTTTTTTTTTTTGGGAATGCCAGGTTATCTAATAAAGCATATGTGCTAAAACCCTCTTACAATTTGCAACTATATCTGCAGAATCAATCTAAATTTCTTGCTTTAATAAAATATCCAAACCAAACTGCAAGATTGATCCATCAATTGATTTTTTCCCGTTGCTTGGCATAATGAAATCAATTTTGATTCTTCTGTTCTTCTTCCCATTTCCTATCGCTTCAAATTTCTTCACCAAAATCTCATTTGTATCTGTTTCTAGATCAACATGGGAGGGGCTTTCCTCTAAAATCATCCATCCATCATCATGGAAGACATGATTACCTTGAGATTTTTCCTCAAGCTCAAAATCCTCCAAGTCCTCCTTCTTGAAAAGGGAATTTAAAAACTTCTACCTATTGCTTCTGAGCTCAACGACAACTGTATCAACGGAAATTAAAGAAGTGTCGATCATTTTTTTGGTTGTTCTTATCGAGGACAACACGATGCTGGCTGGTTCAGCTCGATCGTCAATCCACAAAAATCGCCGCCTTGACAGAATTCACGTCTTATGCCACGTTCTAATCAATCTGCTCTTTTCCGCTCAACCTGCACTTGATCCCACAGAGATAAAAAGCATCTCCCTTCAATGTAAAAAGCTAAGAGATTTGCTTGTCGATCTTTGGAAATATACATGCAGTGCAAAAGATGATCTACATCTGCAATAAAATCTTTCGAGTTAAAAAAAAATCTATTAAATTATTGATCGGAAAATTTTTAAGGAGGCAACCAAGTTGGTTTGAGCTGCTCAAATCTTTCTGTGGCCTCCCAAATCAATCCGCTCGCGACATAATCCTTTTAGTGGCTACTTTAGTTACGACTGCCACTTACCAAGCTGCACTCAGTCCTCCAGAAGGAAACTGGCAGGATAATTCCTCAAATGCCACAGCCAATTTCATTGCTGTTACTGCGAACTCCAGCGGCATTGCTGTTGGAAAACCACATCAGGCCGGAAACATTATCCCGGACGGCTCAAAACTATCTCAGTTCACGGCCCTCAACAGTATGGTTTACATGGCTTCCATCGTGATAATCTGGATCACCGCTCTTCCCCTATGGCCCCACACTTTCATGGTTTACGTGTTAATGTTTCTTTTCAGTATTTCCTACTTTTATAACCTTGTGTTCGCATTCCCGAAAGCCCCTGTGGTCGCAGCATTTATCGGGGCGGGATTTTATTCTTGCTGGCTGGCTGTCTGGTTGTTGGGTCCCTATTGCTTTGGGGCGCTCCACAGCCGATTGCTTGGCAAAGTCGATTTCACGATAAGACGCGTCGGCAGCTTCCCAGAATTGCAGGATCGGAAATAGTTTGCGAGTATTAGTTACTCTTTAAGTATTCTTCTTGCGAATGCAACTATGTTTCTATTCCTCGACTCTCGTTATTAATTACATGTAATGGACTCATCTATTAATTCCTTGATTCTGAGGGGCCTTTATTCTTGCTTGAAGTCGAGACTTACAAATAGCTTTTTCTCCTAATTCAATTTTGATGTAGAGCAAGGATGAATGCCCGAAGTGCACATGCACAAAACGCATGGATGGAAATCTCTTTAAGTTTTTTATTTTTGGAAAGAAGCAAATTGCATGATCCTATAAAACATAACAAATCAATACAGTCGCTACCCTTTCTCTAAAAATTAATACTAGATAAAGTAATCGAAAAAGAAATATTGACAACATAACAAAAGCCTTAGCTAAATCTAGAAAAACAATTAGACCCTATGATACCTTCCAATACAAAATAAAATATATCAACTCTTTTAAAAATTAAAAAAAAAACCCATGTATTATACACTAAGTGAATATTCTAAATGAACATAATTAAAGAAGGAAATTATCGGATTTCAATATCCTAAATTCATCAAATAATGGACATAAATCCAAACTTAAAGCGTCCCACATCATTCTCCCTTTGTTAGAAAAAAAGCTGGACCTAAAGTTTTTTTTTTTTTGGGAATGCCGGGTTATCTAATAAAGCATATGTGCTAAAACCCTCTTACAATTTGCAACCATATCTGCGGAATCAATCTAAATTTCTTCCTTTAATAAAAGATCCCAACCAAACTGCAAGATCGATCCATCAATTGATTTTTTCCCATTGCTTGGCATAATGAAATCAATTTTGATTCTTCCGTTATTCTTTCCATTTTCTATCGCTTCAAATTTCTTCGCCAAAATCTCATTTGTATCTGTTTCCAGATCAACATGGGAGGGGCTTTCCTCTAAAATCATCCGTCCATCGTCATGGAAGACATGATTACCTTGAGATTTTTCCTCAAGCTGAAAATCCTCCAAGTCCTCCTTCTCGAAGAGGGAATTTAAAAACTTCTACCTACTGCTTCTGAGCTCAACGACAACTGTATCAACGGAAATTAAAGAAGTGTCGATCATTTTTTGGTTGTTCTTTTTAAGGAAAACACGATGTTGGCTTGTTCAGCTCGATCGTCAATCCACAAAAATCGCCGCCTTGACAGAATTCACGTTTTATGCCACGTTCTAATTGATCTGCTCTTTTCCGCTTAACCTGCACTTGATCCCATAGAAATAAAGAGCATCTCCCTTCAATGTAAAAAGCTAAGAGATTTGCTTGTCGATCTTTGGAAATATACGTGCAGTGCAAAAGATGATCTACATCTACAATAAAATCTTTCGGGTTAAAAAAACATCTATTAAATAAAAAAATCTTGTAGGGAATTTATGGAAATCTCTGCGAGAATGGTAATGGCCGCAATTCTTGGTGATGATCTCCATGGACCTTTCGTTTGTCATAGTAATTGCGACCCATCACATCCCCGCTTTCTTTGGCGGCCAACGTACTATTATTTATGCCGGGCGAACTCCTTGAAATCCTCTTCCCCCAAATATGAAAGCCTTTGGATAAACAGGACATCCCAGTACCTTGGGCTGCCGAAATTGGTTCATTGAATGGTTGGCCCTGGGCTCAATTTTCGCCCTGGCAATACTTCTTTGTCCCTGTCTAGGTTTTTCTCTGGTCTTACGACTCGTTAATCTAAATTTTGGCATTTCATTTAATTATCTATTAATTACATAGAAAGTTAAAGATTAATATTTAATCCTTAGTGAAAATGATTTTCATTAAATTGCATAAGCATAGAGTTTATCAAAAGCTTTGTTTTAGAGGAAAATATTAAATATTATTGATTAAAAAAAAAGGAAAAGCGAGATTGGGCCGGGGGCAGGCTGGTCCGGCCTCTTTGTTATTATTATTATTTTTTCACTTCCGTTTCTTTTCTCTTTTTCTCCTAGGCCGGGCCAGCTCGCCTCCTTCCCTCTTTCTGGCCCAGCCTCCCTCCCCCTTTCTTCCTTCCTCCGCCGCCGCATCATCGGGGACAGAAACGGGCTTCTCAGGATCTCCATCCAACACCACACAATCATTTACTGCAAGGATCTCCATCATCCGTCACCAATTTGTTCGACTTTGACTTCGGATTGACCGTCCGAATTCCGAGCTCACCATGTGTTGCGATGGACAGCGCGGGATCCCAAGAAAGGTAGGGGTGTAAACAGTTCGGTTCGGTTCAGTTTTTTTTTGAAAAACCGAACTGAACCGAATTAATAAGGAATGATACCGAACCGAACTGAAATTGTCCCGAACCGAATACGAGCGGAACCAAAAATACAGTTCAGTTCCATTCAGTTCGGGACGGTTTTCCAATTTTCCTATTTTTGCTTTGCTAATTGGGACTTAAGTGAGGAAGAGATGATAAAAAGAGAAAGATTGTTTAGAATTCCGGTTTGGTTCGGTTAACCGAACCGAATCGAAAAGTTAACAGTTATTTTTCGATTAACCAAACCGAAACTGAATCGAGCCAAACGGTTTGGCTCGGTTTTCAATTTCAGTTTGGTTTTCAGTTCGATTCTTGACACCCCTAAGGAAGGGTCTCGGCAGGGGGTGGTGATCCTGACGGTTTCAAGGAGCGACCGGGCAGAGGCCATCAGTGGAGATCGAGGGGATGCGGTCTTGATTTTGAAGGGACGAGGTGAATTTACCTTTTAAGGAGTCAATAAAATTCCAACCGAGAAAAATAAATTTAATTTTTTTTAATCAAACCGAACCGAAAATATACGAAATTTCGATTCAGTTTGATTTTGGTTTGATTTTCGATTAAGTTCTTAACTTCTTATTGAACGCCGGGCAGCCTTAAAAGGAGAGGGGCGAGAGCTATCGAGAGGGGAGATTCTGGGAGAGAAACAGAGGCCGAAGAGAGAGGTTGAGGGAGAGTGAGTTTTAGGGAGGACAGAGAGAGTGAGGGAGAGAGCTTCCGGAGACCGAAAAAGAAATACTGAAAAAATAACAAAAGTCTAGCTAAATCTTGAAAATCAACTAGATTCTACGGTATCTTTCAATAAAAAATAAAACGTATCAACTCATTCAAAAACTTAAATATAATAGAAATGATAAACTCATGTATTATATGCAAAGTGAATGTCCTAAACCAACTTAGTTAAAGGAGGAAATATTAGATTTCGTTATCCTAAAAATTCATCTAATAAAAGACGTAAATCCAAACTTAAGGCATCTCACATTATTCTCCCTTTATCAGAAAAAAAAGTCCGCCCGGAGTTGTTTTTTTTTTTTTTTAAATGTCGGATAATCTAATAATGCATATATGCTAAAATCCTCTTCGAATTTGGAACCATATCTGCAGACTCAGTCAAAATTTCTTGCTTTAAGAAAAGATCCCAACGGAACGGCAAGATTAATCCATCGATTGATTTTTTCAATGGCCTGTCGTAATGAAATCAATGTTTGATTCTTCTGCTCTTCTATCCATTTTCTGTCGCTCCAAATTCCTCCACCCAACTCTCATTTGTATCTGACTACGGATCAACATGAGAGGGGCTTTTCTCTAAAATCATTTCTCCATCGTCATGGAAGACATGCTCACCCTGAGATTCTTCCTCAAGCTCAAAATCCTCCTTCTTGAAAAGGGCATTCAAAAACTTTGAATTCTTGCCTTTGTGCCCAACAATAACCTTATCAACGACAATTATACAAGTGTCGGCCATTGTATGGTTGTTGTTAACGAGGACAAGATGACGCTAGCTTCATCACCTCGATCATCAATTCACGAAAATCACGCTTTAACTGATTTCCCATTTTATTCTCGTTTCAAATGGAACTTCAATTCATTATGTGAAAAGTCGTTTGACTCATGAGATAAGGGATCAAATGCGCAGTGAGGAACCCTGCATTCGATCTGCTCCATCCGGAATAACTTATGCTTGCTAGGGTTCTTCCACGCCGTCATTACCTGCCACGGCCTGGCCAAAAGACGGTTACAGTCGTCATCAAGAAAGACACCGGCGCTTTCCTCGTCATCACTGCTGTCGTCATTCTCGAGAAGCGAGTGGAGGAGGGTGGTGAAGACGTAAGGGTGGAGATCGCCGAGGAAGATAAAGGGCGTCTCAAGGGAGTTGCACCACGGAGGGCAGAGCAACCGAGGGAGCTGGTCGGAGGAGGAGGAGGACACGGCGAGGTTGAGAGCGGAGTTGTAGGACTGGAGGTGGCAGTGGAGGGCGTAGACGGCAGCGGACAACTGGGTCGATGTGGATGAGGATGAGGAGGAGGAGGACAGAGAGTCACGGAGGAGCGGGAGGAAAACGGTGAAAAGAATCAGAGAGAGAGGATTGCATGGCTAGGGTTCTGGCCAGTCTTTTTTTGGAACTGTAGAGAGAGAGAGAGAGAGAGAGAGAGAGGTACCTGCAGATTTGACCCAATGTTCAATCTTTGCGTTAGACATTCATCCAAAAGAAGTCCTCGACCTCAAGAGACAAAATGGATATTTTTTCCATTCCAACGGAAGATGAGTCTTAAACAATTGAAATTCCAACTTCTGTCACGCAAAGATTAACCAAATGTTCACTCAATATACTGTAATTGAGCTCATCTACAGCTCAGGTTCCTTCCCCCTGCTCAGTAATGCTCGGCTAAAACATGCAACAGTCTAGCAGTTATCTTGACGGAAGTGATAACATCAGATGTCCGCAAACCGCGCTAGGCAAACATATGAGAAACAAGGAGGGAAAAACAAACCGAAATACGAACTTCCCAAGACGTGCATAGGAGCTGGTTGTGAGGGCGGAGAGCCCCGTGAAAAGGCGTGGAGATGGGGCTGGAGAGGTTCATGGTCGGTCGGATGGAGGCGGGCAGAATAGTGAAAGCTGTGAACGAGGGGCGAAGTGTCGTCCGACTCGCTCGAGCGTTTTGGTAAGAACGAAAATGGAGGCAGAGAGAGAGGTGAGAAAGAAGAAAGCGAGGCTAGGGAGTCTCGGCTTCAACTAGCAATAGCAAATGATGATGTTGATGAGCTACATAACTTAATCAGGGAAGAGCGAGAGCTATTAGATCGTGTGTCTGAGGACCGCTTCGCAAATACTCCTCTATATCTTGCTACGGCCGCTGAAAAAACCCAAGTGGCCATGGAGATAGCCATTTTGAAGCCATCATTCGCTCGGAAGCTGAATTCAGAGGGTTACAGACCCATGCACTTGGCTTTGCAACACAAGCATCATCAAACCTTCAGGACACTGATGACCCTTGACCTCGAGTTGATTTGAGTCCGAGGACAATGTGGGATCACCCTCATAGCATTATGTGGCCGAGAAAGAAGGAATCAATGAGCTGGAGCTCCTAGCCAAATTCCTATGTGCTTGCAAAGCATCCAATGAGTCAATCTTGAATTGGAAAGACCAAGATGATTAGAGTCTTAGATGTTGTTGAGTCTAAAAAGCCGACCATCTCAGACATTTCAGCGTCAAAAAAGCTAACCGAGGTATGGCTCATCAATTTCATGTTTATTCATGCTTTTTTTTGTTCGATGCTTGAATTTGACATAATTTAATCTACGAACAAATATTATGATAATGAAATACCACGAGTTGAGAAAACATGGATTTAGAAACATTCAAAGAGAGGAGATTTGAACTATATTTTGTGCAAAAGTATATCACCTATTGTAATCATTCAAAGGTTAACACTTGTGGATAAGTGTTTATCTGACAATTGACATTTGATATTATTGTAGAAGTGTCCATAAATTTGCTCGCTTGAAGTGATCCATCAGAAACATAAAAAATATCTACAAAAATGATTTTTCGAGCTATATGATATATTTTGACAAAAAAAAAAGCTACATGATATATTATAGGTGAATATTTCACGTGCTTCTTCTAATTCAGCTTGCATTTGAAGTATTATTTCACATCTATTGACAATGAGTCTTATATGATTTGTACATTCATGTGATTTCCTTGTACTTTTCAGTTTAAATTTTTGGATTGGACATGTATAAGCACATGAGAGTCGTGGCAATAGATAAATCTAATTTAATGCAATGGGGGAAGTTCAATAAGAGAGAAAAATGTGTATAGATCCGTATAGTGATTGGGACAGGACTCGATAAAAGGACTAGAGAGAGAGAGGTAAAATTGAAGGGATATATACTTTATTTTGTTCCCTTTGCATTTCTTCTAGATCAGTGACCTGTTGACAAGGTTCCAAATCACCGACCAGCTCGTTGGGTATGTAAAATTGAATTCTAGTGCCCATCAAGATCTTTTGGAGGAGTGACGACCTCCTACCGGCAACTTCTCTATCACAATTTTTAAGGAGGCAACTAACTGTTTTTGAGAAGTCTGCAATTTGGTTCGGCCTCCAAGATGAGTCCGCTCGGAACAGGATCCTTGTAGTGGCTACCTTGATTACGACTTGTACTTACCAATCCGTGCTCACTCCTCCAAAAGGATACTGGCAAGATGACTCTTCAAATTCCCCAGCCAACTTTACTGTCGTTGCTGCCAATTCCAGTGGCATTGCCGTTGAAAAACCACGTCAAGCCGGAAAAATTATCATGCGCGGCAAGCATCTATACGAGTCCACGGCCTTCAACAGTATGATTTTCTTAGCCTGCATCATCACAATCTGGATCATCGCTATTCCCCTATTTCCCTACACTATCCCAGTTTACTTGCTAATGTTTTTTTTTTTTTTTGGTAATGGTAAGTATTATATAAGATTTTCAACCAGACAAATATGCAAGGGGTGAGACTCGGCACCAGCTTACACTCAATGGGACAACAAGTCACTTGAGTGGAGGGGGGACCGAGTTCACTAAAGGAAAACCACACAGTACTACAATAATATTACAAGAGAGGCAGAACCACCACTCGCTCAACAACTAACCAAAAATATTAGGGTCTAACCCCCAACTACGCTGCAATCTCCTATTTCTCGGATTGTCGGCAATCGAATTGAAGGAGAGAGCTTTATCTTTGACTGCCTTGAGGAGATGCTGTTTCATTGAAGGCACATAAAAGTTGGAAGACTGGAACGTGATGTCATTCCTAGTCTTCCAGATCACATAACAGAGTGCATCGAAGGAGAACCTGGCGATGTCAACATAAAAACCACTTCCTGAGAGGATATTAGCAACCCACCGAAAATTTTCCACCCAAGGTCGGTTACTCCAAGAAAGATTACATTTAGCAGCCCAAAAAGAAGCAAGGGAATGGGACACATGACAGTAAAAAAAGAGGTGATCAATAGAGTTTGGCCTAGTGTTACATAAGGCACACTGAGCCATAGGGAGGCTATTGAAGGACATGAGAAAAACCTGGATAGGGAGATGGTTCCAAGATATCAGTCAAAGGAGGAATTGATAACGAGGAACCATTGCCTTACTCCACACAAAAGAAGCCCACGGGATCGGCACTGCTTTTTTCCGAATGGCTGACCACGTAGAAGCAGTAGAGAAATTACCAGAGGAATGACTGACCAGGCACCGCTTTTTACTTGGTAATGTTGATTCTCAGTATTACCTACTTTACTACCGCTACAGTCGGATTCCCGAAATCCAATTATTTCGCAGCAAATCTCACCGAGAAATTATATATGAGCGTGCTGGGTGTCGTGTTGGCGGTTGCCATGATCTCGTTGTTGAAATACTTTTGTTATAAACTCCAACTCCGAAGAGATGCCCCAGGGAGACGCGTCGGCAACTTGAATTGAAGGACTGGAAATAGTTTGCAAGTATTATTTACTCTTTTCTATGTATTCTTCTCCCATATGCTTATCATCTATGTTTCTAGTGTTGACATTTGTAAGAACCGGACTCTTCTTACTAGTTGCATGCAAATCAGGACTTTGGAATAGCTTATTTTTTTCCTAGTCCAACTTTGATGCGGTGGAAACAAAAAGCACTGACTTGCAACTCGCAAGCATGAATGCCTAAAGTGTACACACACAATATGCAAGGACAGAAATCTCTTCAGTTTTTCTTTTAGTTGTAGAAAGAGGTCAACTGCGTGATTCATAAAACATAACAAATTAATACAGTTGCAACACTTTCTCCAAAAATTATTACTAAATAAAGTAACCGAAAAAGAAATACTGACAATATAACAAAAGCCTAGCTAAACCTAAAAAAACAACTAGGTCCAATAAAACATAATATATCAACTCATTTAAAAAGTTAAAAATAAAAAAAAAAAAATCATATATTATACACTGAGTGAATATTCTATATGAAATTAATTAGAGAAGGAAATGTAAGAAATCATTATCCTAAATTCATCAAATAAAAGACGTAAATCCCAACCTAAGGTGTCCACATAGTTCAACCTCGAGTTTTTGAAATGTCGGATTATTCAATAAAAATATGTGCTAAAATCCTCCTTGAATTCGGAACCGTATCTGCCAAATTAATCTAAATTTCTTGCTTTAAGAAAAGCTCACAACCGAATTGCAAGATTGATTCATCAATTGAATTTTTTTTTTTCATAATTTCCTAGCATCATAAAATCAATTGTGGTTATTCTGTTCATCTTTCCATTTTATATGACTTCAAATTTCTTCACCCAAATCTCATTTATATCTGTATTCGGATCAACATGGGAGGGGCTTTTCTCTAAAATCCTTCATCGTCATGGAATACGTGCTCTCCCTGAGATTCTTCCAAGCTCAAATCCTCCTAATCCTCCTTCTCGAAAAAGGGAATTCAAAAACTTCTACTTCTTACTTCTGAGCTCAACAACAACCTTATCAACGAAAATTATAGAAAAAGTCGATGAAAAGTTTGTTCAGCTCAATCATCAATCCACGAAAATCACCGCCTCAACAGAATTCACGTTTTATGCCACGTTCTAATTGACCTACGCATTTTCGGTCAACCTGCACCTAATCCCACAAAAATAAAAGGCATCTTCCTTCAATCTACAAACCAAGAGATTTGCTTGTCGATATTTGGAAATACATGTGTAATGCAAAGATGATCTACATCTGCAATAAAATCTTTCAGGTTCAAAAATCCATTAAATAAGGAACCTTGCAGGAAATTCACGGAACTCTCCGAAAAAATGGCGTCACGATTCTCGGGGGTGATCTCCATGATAGGCTCCACCATCTCGACCATCACCTCCACGCCGTCTGTGGCTACCAACGTACTGTTTATGCCCCAGGAACTCCTCAAAATCCTTCTTGCTTGAATATTAAGTCTTCATATAAGCAGGACATCCCAATAGTTGTGATTGCTGAAATAGGTTCATCGAATGGTTGGCCTTGGGCTCAATTTTCCCACGGCCCTACTTCTTTGTCTCACCCAGGCTTCACTCCAGCCCTTAGACACAAAGTCAGTTTGCAAGGGCGGCCAAAGTCAGCCGCATCCAACCGAATTGCTGCTCCAGGTTCTGTCGAGATGCTCGCCATCAAAGCCTGGAACCCCGATCTTTGTAAATGAGGCAGTTTTCACAACTGTTGTTGTTAACCAAACATCTCATTCCCACAATCTTCCAGATTTATAATCAACCCGACACAATGGAGACTAGAAGCATGAGTCTTAACTTCCTTGGGAAAAGTGTTTGAAAAATCCTAAATCTTTTGTATTAGTACCAATTTAATCCTAAATTTTTTATTGGTGCCAATTTAGTTTTAAACATTTTGATTTTGCTAAATCTTTTATTGTTGCCAATTTAGTTTTAAACTTTTTGACTTAGTACCAATTTAGTCCTAAAACTTTTGACCTAGTGCCAATTCAGTCATTTCGACTAATTTTGGCTAGATATTGCTAATATGGACATCGCTCGGCTGATGTGGTATAGTTGGCGCTGATGTAGATAACTTTTAATAATATTTTAATATTTTTTGAATTATATATTTATTTTCTTTTGTTTTTTCTATTCTTTTTTTTTTTCCCCTCTCTTCCTCCCTCCTCCATTTGGTTGCCAACTAGGTGATTAGCTTGAGGTGAGGACCTCAACCTTGTCAGCTACTAGTGAGGCTTAAGCCCTTGCCAACAGCTGCGAGGGCGGCCTCATGCTAGGCCGGCGAGGCTCACCCTCGCCAAATCTAGCGAGGGTTGAGCCTCGTTGGCCATGGGCAGGGCCTGAGCTTGCCAGATCTAGCAAGAGCTCGGGCCTCGCTAGCCTGGCGCAAGGCCACTGGCAAGGGCTCGAGCCTTGCTAGTGGCTGGCAAGGTCGACCTCAACCTCGTCAATCCTTGCCTTTGGTCAATTGCCCAACTGTTGACTAGCTACAAGAAGGAGGAGGAGAGAGGAAAAAAAGAAAAGCAAAAAGAAAATAAATAAATAAATAATTCAAAAAATATTAAAATATTATTAAAAGTTGTTCACCTCAACGTTAATCAACTGACGATGCATCCACATTAGCAATATTCAGCCAAAATTAGTCCGAAGGACTGAATTGGTCAGAAGTTTTAGGACTAATAGTCACTAATAAAATGTTTATGATTGAATTGATACCAAGTTAAAAGATTTAGGACTAAATTGGTACTAATAAAAAATTTAAGACTAAATTGACACCTATGTAAAAGGTTTAAGACTTCTCAGTTCATGCCTTTGTAGCTTCACTACCTTTTTCTAGTAGGTCATTAGGGGTCGGTCTTAACATCATATCCCCAGTGATTTTGGCGACGGCTTCGCTTCCCTTTGCTAGTGCTTGTATAGGGTCGGTTATTGGAACCTTTAGTGCGGCAAATTAAATCTACTCCTACCATTCCAATTTAAAATAGATCATCCACGTCATAATCAAGGAACTGTAAGTGATGTTCATACGGTGCTCATACAGACAACATCGAGTTGGCTTTGCCTAAGGCATTTATTATTATTTATTTTTTGGTTAGCCATCAATAATAAAGCCTGTAGATAGTCTTAAAGGGACTCCCATTATTATAAACCTAGATCCTAAGTTTTGCCAGTAGTCAAGATTTTTCTATTCTTGGAGATAAATCAGTAGTCAAGATTGAAGATGCTATTAATTAGTCAAGCATGCAAAGTAGATAACCTTTTGCGTCTCTAGAACAGGATAAAGACATGATAACACATCCACCGGATACATGATAGCATAGTAAAAATACGAAAAGGAGCTGACCTATAGCAAGGCAAACAACAAAAAAGAAGAGAATAGAAGGAGAAGTTTGTCCTGTAATAAATGACATAGATATACAAAACTTATTTTCAGTCTCCTATCATCCTTAGGCTTTATAATTCTCGGGCCTTCAGAGCATTCGGGAAAAGGAAAGAGAAGAAGGAAGTCTTTTGCATGTGGTTCCACATACATATACTCGTTTTTTCAATTCATAGGTCAATTAATAATTGATGGTCTGATTATTTTATTTTATTTTATTTTATTACATGAATGCTCACGGATGTCTCGAATACAATATGCTAAAAAACAAAGGGGTAGGGGTTTTTTGTAATATTAACTCTAATTTAAGTTAATCGAAGAAGTCTAATTAATCCTAAGCTACTAATTTTTAATCTGATTTTTTTTTTCCTTTTAGTATCATTGGATGTCATTTCTCCTAGAAAATTTACAAAAAAAATGTTAAACATATTAGACGAATTTCAATTCAGTTACAAACTTTTTAATTATACCAATTTAGTCCTAAACTTTTTGATTATTTGCCAATTTAGTTTTTCAGACCAATTTGGCCCAAAATCGCTGAAGTTGGCGCTAGCCATTTGACGTGACACAACCGATGCCAATGTAGATGATTTTCATAAAATTCTAAAAAAAATTAAATTGACTGTCTTATAATAAATTAATGACTTTTTGGGTAATTTTCTTTATTTCTCTTTTGTTACATGAAATTGGGCATAAGTACAGCCTGAGCGTCAAAACTTGGTACGAAGAGACACTTAAGTGCCAAAAGTTATAAAATGTACACTTAAGTGCCATTTTTCAAAACAAATGGATCACTGCAGTGCCAAGTCGTCGGAACTTTGTCGAAAATCCTATGTGGCAATTTTTTATTAATTCTTTTGCCTATGTGGCTCGCCGGAAATTGAGTTTGCGAAAAATTAGCCTAAACGACGTTGTTTTGCACTGACGTGGATTTTAAAAATTATTAATTAAATAATATTAAATAATTAAAAAAATATATTATTATAAAATTGATTAATTAAAAAAAAAAAAGAAAGAGGAGGGGGATCTAGCGAGGGCTATGCAGCCCTAGCCAAATCCCTTCCTCTCCTTCTTTTTTCTTTTTAATAAAATCGATTTAAAAAAAAATTTAGTCTGACTTAGCAATTTTTTTTGTTAAAATTGCCACGTGGATTTTTTATTTTGAAAAAAATACTCCATCAGCAAATGAAGTCGCTGAAAAATGGACAAGTGGCATTTTGGCCAAAATTTTTCACCATTGGCACTTAACTGATCATTTTTGCTCCGATTTTGGCACTTAAGTGTACTTTTTATAACTTTTGGCACTTAAATGTTTCCCCGTACCAAGTTTTGGCACTTTGGGAATCCGTACGTCTATGAAATTGTGGGAAGCAAACTATGAGGCTGTCTTGAAAAATCACAACTACACCCACTCTGGCACACAAAGGAAGTAATTACTTAAACAGTGAGGACGATAACAATTCCAATGCTGGAATTCAATCGATCGCAACCTCCACTCTGATTGGACTATTTTTTTTTTAATTTCAAGTCTTCCAGTGGCCAAAACAAAACCTTAGTGGCTAAGATTATTTACACTTCGATTAGTCTAAATTTTGGCTTACGGGTTAGGAATCTTCGCATGCAAGTTGTCTGACATGGAACCAGTTTAATTGTTCCTACCGGATAAATCAGAAACAATGAACCACCTTCAAAAGAAAAGCCATTTCAGTCACGCTTTGTTGCTTTTTTGGTAAGAAAAGCCCTATTTTCACTCCTTAAAAGTCATTCTCTTGAAAAGTCAGTGCTTTTCTTTTGAAGAGTGAAAAAAAAAAAGTCAGTGTTTAAAGTAGCAAGAGTTCTTCAGCTTTAATGCTACAATCCAGAAAACCTTCGGGCATAAGGTATCACCACCGAACAAATAACATTAGGGAGAATTACCAAGAAAATCCTAAATTTAATGTAATTGTCCTAATTCAATCCTAAACTTTTTGCAATTGTGTCAATTTAGTTTATTTGACCAATTTTGATTGGCTGGTGCTAATGTGGATGCTGGCCGGCGCCGGCCATTCAACCGATGCTAACATGGATAATTTTTTAATAATATTTTAGTTTTTTTTGAATTATTTATTTTTTTCTTTTCCTTTTTGTTTTCCTTTTTGTTTTTGATTGCTCACTCTAATAGTATCTATCTGATTTATAATTATGGAAAACTCAATTGCCAATTGCATTAGAAAGGAATAAGTACCGGAGAAACCACTAATGACTAGCCAGTTTAAAGATATTGATTTAATCTTCCTGACGAAAATGGGGATAAGTGTATAGAAAGGGCTTAAGTTTGGCATTTAGTCAATTGAAGAGTTAAAGTTTTATTAAGTTCTAATCAGATTATCGAGTTCGCTGTAAGTGGAATTTGAGCAATGAAATTCTTACACTTTATACAATTTTAAGTAGATATCACCTTTGCGAACCGGGTGGGCGTAGTTGTGATTTATCAAGACAGCCTCAGCTGCTACCCCCAACAACATCAAGAAGTTGCAGAGAAATGACACGCGACGATATAAAAACCGAAAAGATCAGACCGCAAATTACCGGGCTAGGTTTAATTAGACTTCTTCGGTCAATTTAAATAATCTTGCTGACTTGGCTCAGGCATTGCGTTACTTCGCACGTAAGTTCTCCGACAGAGAAAGATCCCCCAACCAATCAAATTGTTCCTCCGTGATAAATCATAAACAAAATGATACCTTATCAAATTTGCGCGGACCATGGCACTATATATGATTCTGCGAGTTCGCTACTCCTACTTCCATCCATCATAATGAACGAGCAAACTCCCTCTTCTCCTACATTTCCCTTTTAACACGATGCGCAAGAGTCTGGCCGAAAAAGAAGAACGAGAAGCTAGGGAGTCTCAGCTTCAACTAGCAATAGCAAATGATGATGTTGCTATGCTACATAACTTAATTGTGGAGGAGCGATCGCTCTTAGATCGTGTATCTAAGCACCCCTTCCCAGATACTCCTTTACATCTTGCTGCCGAAGCTGGAAAAACCCAAGTGGCCATGGAGATAGCCATCTTGAAGCCATCATTTGCTCGGAAGCTAAATCCAGAGGGTTACAGCCCCATGCACTTGGCTTTGCAATACAAGCAATATCACACTTTGAGGGCACTAATGACCCTTGATTCAAAGTTGATCCGAGTTCGAGGACGATGTGGGATCACCTCTTTGCATTATGTTGCTTGGAAGAAAGGAGACAATGAGCTAGAGCTCCTGGCCGAATTCCTATGCGCTTGCAAATCATCCATTGAAGACTTGACGAGCCAATGTGAGACCGCGGTTCACATTGCTGTCAAGAACCACAACCTCAAAGCATTCAAGGTTTTATTTGGATGGCTTAAGCGAGTCCATCTAACAGAAATCTTGGGCTGGAAAGACCAGGATGGTAACACCGTCTTAAAAATTGCTGGGATCAAAGTGCAGCAACTTCAGCAGCAAGTTGAGCAGCAACTGCCGCTTGAGCAGCAACTTGAACAGCAGATATGTGTGCAGTCTGAGGTATAGTTCATCCATTTAATGGATATTCGTGCTTTTATTGTTTGATCCTTGAATAAGACATTCTCTAATCCAGGAACAAATTTTATGATAATGAAATACCAGGAGTTGAAAATACATGATGTTAGAAACATTCAGTAAGAGGAGATTTGAACGGGATCACCTTGTTTGTTTGTTTTTTTATGGAGAGAAGAAAAGGGATTGGGAGGGATGGACATCACGAGAGGATAGTCTCCACTCTTAATTGAATGCAGTTTTCACAGGTTGATCCATTCTTTTATCTTCGGTTGTTTACTTAGTGATTACTCTAATCATATTATTTCTCTCCAAACCATTCCATCCAAAGGTATAATAAATCTTTTTATGCCATTCAGATGGATTGGAAAAAATAGATCAACAAGTAGTTCTTTTTTTTTTTTAATAAAAAAAACTCATATACCCCTATTAAGATAGTGATAATATTAGTATGTAGAGTATTTTTTATATTTTGTTCAATCTAATAGTCACATATGGCCTCTATGAAAACCCAATTAAGCATTGGAAATTAAAAATTTAACACTGAATGATATTAAACTTGTAAGATAATGCTAATTGGTAATCGACCTAAAAGATTCACTATAGTCAAAATACTCACTTAATCTAGTAATCCTTGAAATGGATAGTAAATAGAATCTTCACAATAATATCGTTAAAACTATCAATAGTAATCCCATTTCCTTGTTTGGAAATAAATTAATGATATACAGTGATGTATTTTAGCTATTATCAAACAATTTTTTGCTTCTATTTTTAACGCCTAAGATTATCCATGCTAGCACTCGTTTTTCAGATTTATCAAAACAAGTCCATATTTCATTTCGAAAGTTGCTAGTGAGAAAACTATTTAAAGCTCATGATGCTTCTTATTTGAGTTCATTTTGATTGGCCTGACACTGTTTTGGTTGGAGGATATAGAGAAATTGGATGGGAAACAAAGGAGTTATATAGAGATCACCTTGCTCCTAGTTTAGAATGTGGCAAGAAAATGTACAGTTAAAAATCGTTTCCCTTGGGACTCCTATAAAACTTTGTTTTTAAAGAGCTCTAGATCTCTCTAAGTTGGATGGTTTTGGATGAATCCTTCTCTTCCAACTCTTTTTATCATAATACACTCCTACCTTACACAACAGTAACTTAATTCATCCTTTTCCAGTATGTTGTTTTTCATATTGATTAGCAAAATCTCTTTTCCCTCCTTTTGTAATCAGTCCATCCAAACATATTGAATATGATTGAAGCTAGTGAAATGGAAGCTTACAAGGACCATCCAACACAATTGTAAAAATAATCAATTTCTGGACGGGAAAATTACTCCCCAACTAGTTGAATTTTATGAATAAAGGATATAACCATACACATCTATGGTAGTCTTTCTCTTCATAGCAAAAGGACTCATGTACTAAAGTCATAAACCTTTCAGTTCACTTGACCAAGTCCTAAACTTTTATGAAAAATCATAGTCCGTTAGGTCAGCATTTCTGTAAGTTTGCTTATGTTACAAGTCATGCAGGCAATTCCTAGCCATCATGTATATAATTTCGGGTGAAATGATTGAATCGCACTTTTCGAAAACACTTGAGACTTCATTACATGGGTTGAAATGATTGCATTATATAAATAAGTTTTAGTAAACTTGTTCCCATAGTACATCAATCATTGCATCACGATTATCACTCAAACTTAGGGAAAAGGAGATGATGAGCGTCATAAATTTCGTATGGTGCCCACTTGAGGGTTACGACTTTTTTTTTTTTTTATCAATTGAGTTCCGTAACTTTCATATGACACTATTTGAATAACATAACTTTTTTTTAGATCATTGGAGTGCCATATAATTTTTCAATCGATCATTCGAATATTATAACATTGTAAAAGACATTCATCATAATTATCACGTCATGTCAGATTTCTGACACTTCTATAGTCGTTCTTTTTAAAAGTTAAGTCATTCAAGTAATCGATTGGAAGTTATGGCATTCAAATGATTGGAAAAAAGAATTTATGGCCCACAAGTGAATGTTGTATGAAAGTTATCACTTGTGGTATCCTTATCTCCTTATACTTATATAGCATGAGCTGACTTTGTGTGCAGTAATGAAACTAATGACAAAGCAGTGAATGAAATTCAAGGCATATATGTTTCATTTTGTGCCCTTTGCATTTTTTCCAGATCATTGAGCTGATGATTGGGAATCTCAAAGTACCTCCGAAAATCTGCCGGTTGGTTGAAAAGATGTTATGGGCAATAAGAATTGGCAACTTTTCTCTATCACAGTTGTTGAGCATGGAACTAACTGTCTTTGAGAAGTTCAGAATTTGGTTCGTCCTCCAAGATGAATCCGCTTGGAACATAATCCTTGTAGTGGCTACCTTAATTGCGACTATTACTTACCAAGCCGCGCTCACTCCTCCTGGAGGATATTGGCAGGATAACTCTTCAAATCCCATAGCCAATTCCACTGTCGTGACTGCCAATTCCAGCGGCATCGCTGTTGAAAAACCACATAAAGCCGGAGACATTATCTTGAACGGCCCAGGTCTAATTATGTTCACAGCCCTCAACAGTATGGTTTTCTTGGCCTCCATCGTCATAATCTGGATCACCGCTATTCCCCAATTGCCCTCCACCCTCCCGGTTTACTTGCTAATGCTGATTCTCAGTCTTGCCTACTGTGCTACCACTACAATCGCATTCCCGAAATCCGATGAAGTCGCAGGATTAATCATAATAGCATTGTACAATAGCATGCTGGGTGTCGTTTTGGCGGTCCCCATGATCTTGTGGTTGAAATACTACGTGTACAAATTCCATCTCCGAATAGAAGCTGCAGGGAGACGCGTCGGCGACTTCCTAGAATTGAAGGATCGGAGATAGTTTGCAAGTATTATTTACTCTTAAATATTCTTCTCGCATATGCATAGCATCTATGTTTCTAGTTTTGAGGTTTGCAATAACTAGACTTTCTCTATTAGTTTCTTGTAATGGACACACCTATTAACTCCCTGATCCCGAGAGAGGCCCTTATTCTTGCTTGAAGTCGGGACTTCGTGTAGCTTTCTCTTTTCCTAATTAAACTTTGATGTAGTGGAAACAAAAAGCACTAAGTTGCAACTCGCAGACACGGATGCCTGAAGCATACACGTACAAAACACATGGACGGAAATCTCTTTAGGTTTATTATTCTAGAAATAGGTCAAATGCATGATCTTGTAAAATATAACAAAAGTTTAGCTAAGCCTAGAAAAATCAACTAGATCCTGTGGTATCTTCCAATTAAAAATAAAATATATCAACTCATCTAATAAAGTCACAAAAGTAGAAACAATAAACTCAAGTATTATATACTAAGTGAATATCCTAAACCAACTTGAGTAAAGAAGGAATTTTGGACTTCAATATCCTAAATTCATCAAATAAAAGATGTAAATCCAAAATTAAGGCATCCCACATCATTTCCCCTTTATTAGAAAAAAAGCTCCACCTCAAGTTTTCGAAACATCGGGTTATCTAGCAAAGCATATGTGTTAAAATCCTCCGGAAAATTGGTACCATATCTGCAGAATCAATCAAAAATTTATTGCTTAAAGAAAATATCCCAACAAAACTGCAAGGTCAATCCATCAATCAATTTTTCCAATTGCCTGTCATAATGATATAAATTTTTGTTCTTATGTTCTTCTTTACATTTTCTCTCACTTCAGATTTCTCCGCCCAACTATCATATGTATCTTCCGACGAAAAAAAAACAAAGAAAAATTCTCATATGTATATGCGTTCAGATCAACATGGGAGGGGCTTTTCTCTAAAATCATCTCTCCATTGTCATGGAAGACATGCTTATCCTGAGATTCTTCCTCAAACTCCTACTCCTTGAAAAGGGAATTCAAAAACTCCTACTCCGGAGGCTAACAACAGCCTTATCATGCGTCAATAGCGGTGATCGTCTTGTAGTTGTTATCGAGGATAACATGAAGCTGGCTTGTTCAGCTCGATGATCAATCCATGAAATTCGCCGCCTTAACAGATTTCATATTTTATGCCATGTTCTAATCCGCACTTCACTGGTTCTTTTCTGCTCAACCTGCACTTGATCCCCACAAAAATAAAAAGCATTTCCCTTCACTGTACAAGCTAAGACGTTTGCTTGTCGATCTTTGGAAATACACGTGCAATGCAAAAGATGATCTACATCTGCATTAAAATCTTTCAGGTCCAAAATCCAATAAATACGGAACCTTGTAGGGAATTCATGGAACTCTCTGAGACAATGGTAATGGTTACAATTTTTGGTGGTGATCTCCACGACAGGCTCCACCATGTCGACCATCCGTCTGTCATAATAATCGTGACCATCACCTCCCCGCCTTTCTGTGGCTACCAACGCACTGTTTATGCCCCTCAAACTCCTTTTCGCTTGAATGTTAAGTCTCTGGATAAGCAGGACATCTTATTGCTTTGGATTGCCGAAATAGGTTCATCGAATGGTTGGCCTTGGGCTCAATTTTCCCACGGCACTACTTCATTGTCTTCACCTAGGCTTCACTCCAGCCTTAGGACACAAAGTCAGTTTGCAATGGCGCCCAGAGTCAACGGCATCAAGCCGAACTGCTGCTCCAGGTTCTGTTGAGGTTGTCACCATCATAGCTCAGGCCCCGATCTTTGTCAATGAGGCAGTTTTCACAGTCGTCGTTACCAAACATCTTGTTCCCACGATCTTCCAGGTTCTAATATCAACCCGATGCAATGAAGACAAAAAGCATGAGTCGTAATTCACACACATGCATGCCCGGAGCATACATGTACGGAGGGCCCAGAGAGCTATCTATACGGTTCAGGTTGCTCTGTAATGCAGGTGAACTTGATTGATTCATATGGTTCGTTTTCGTTCGATCTGCACTTTTTACCTCCTGTTACTGTTTCGGCAATGCTTTACCATTGGCATTCGCGTTACAGTTCACTGACGATCTGCCCATTTCTGAGTCTGACTTGATGAAAGAAATAAACGTGCTCTGTTCAACACTAGGAATAGAGTAGCTTTGTAGAAGTACCTTATGTGAAAACATAGAGTCGTTGCCTCGGCTGCAAAAGCCTTTGGATACATAATTGCCACGAGGAGCATTGAGAGCTGCATGGGTAAATGAAGTTTTTAAGATTGAGGGAATTCTCTCAGTTTTTCCATGCAAGGATTTTTATTATCAATGGTTTTGGAAAATGGAAAGATCCAATATATATTTTTTTTTTTCGATTCTATTATATTCTTACTCTAGCACCATTAAAATATTTATGACTAAATTGATCCAAATGCAATAACTTTAGGACTTTTCTAAGACTTTTCCCTTGATTTTTTTTTATTGCTTCACATGGTATCTCTACTTCACTTCATATTTAAAGGCTTCTCAGATCTTGGATTTATTGCTGTGTGGCCCTCTCTTTCTCACTCTTCCCTCCCACGTAATGGAAGCTAGCATATTACTTTCTTAGGTCAACAACGAATCATATTTTGCTGCAACTTCTTTATGATGTTCTTGGTACTTTTTGGTCTTGATTTAGTTTTCTTCAAATGGCACAGTCAAACGAAAATATGAAATAATCATTTGGTTATGCAGATACGTTTAGGATTAATATGTTGAACGCAGTTAAGTACGCACAAGCTATATCAATTTTGTTCTAGAGTAGCTTAAATTTGTGGACAAAGTAAAAACAATTTCTTTTTTATGAGAAGATTTCACATTCTTATCAAACTTGACGAGCATATGTCATTTTACTCCGCCTATACTTCAGATATAATTTGAACACCTTGTTAGGTGAAATGCCTAATTTTTTCCCCTAACTTTTGTTAAATGAAATGCCTAGATACTAAGCTATTACTCAGTGAGAATTGGCCAACTTGGAAGAGTCATCTTTTTCTTCGAAATGCATGCAAGAATGCTAGTAAAAGAAAAAGGCCTATACAAAAACGCAAAATTTAACCGTCAGGTCAATTGGTGGCGATTTCTCGTATGATCTATCCTTAAAAACTTCTATAGAAGTGCTTATAACAACTTGTCCTCCAGCTAATATACCAAAAGAAATAGCCAAGAGCATGAAGAATCTTCAGATTTAGCTTATCCTTTGGTTCCGTTTTGGGTTGATTTGCTGGGCTTTTTGTTCATTCTTCACTGCCGATTTGGAATTTTCATCCACTTCTTAATGTTTGACGCTGAAAGGCCATAAAAAAATGCAAACATTATGAAAAATAAGCCGCCGTGACTGTTAATATGGAAAGGGAAAATAAAAATGGAAAATTACTTTGATCATAATCTAAAGCGCCTAGTTTGAATACTCAATACTTTACTAGTGAACAAAGTCTAAAGAGAAATTATGCTATGATCAGATTCTCTTGTGTGCAATATGCTATCAAAGAAAATGATATAGAGCTAAAGAGATAGAGAAATTTGCACAGTAATTATAGTGGCTCGGTTTATTACAAGCTTATGCCGACTCTTCCACAGTGACAATCTATTGATTGGATTTTACTAGTGAATTAATAAGAGGTTACAGAGTATGAGTATTCACTACTCAAGTATGCGTGATTGTTTTCTTTAACTCACACGATCACTCTAACAATTGCCACTCAAAGATTACATATTTCAGCTCACAAAGAGAACTGTGCAAGATGGAAACTCTTTTTGAACTTTGGAATTTGAGATTCATGATCTTGTGATCACATCAATACCATAATCTCCTTTTATACTCCTCTATTCCAAACTGATCGTTGGACAATATTCAGAAGATCATTCTTCTAATCAACCCGTTGGAAACAAACACTACAAGAAGATTTGGTTGCCATTTGAATCACTATATTAGGATCTCCCTTTATTTAGTCTCCCATACAACTAAAGCTGGGTTCCTATAAGTAGAGTTCTTCATTTGAAAAGAATATCTTGTCTTTGGATAGTTGTCAATCAAATTACGAATCCTAGTTTAGAAAATTTGTTCCCATTTGGGATTTCATTACATGGGTTAAAATGATTGCATTTGATAAATGAGGTTTAGAAAATTTGTTCCCATTGTACACCAGCCGTTGCATCACTAATGTTCCTCAAACTTAGGAAAATAACATCAAAAGTGCCATAACTTTTGTACATCGCTCATTTGAGTGGTGCAATTTTTTTTTATCACTTAAATTCCATAATTTTTATATGGTACTTACTTAAGTGACATAACTTTTATTTTCCTGATCACTTGAGTGCTATATGACTTTTTAATCAATCACTTCAGTACCATAATTTTTTTTAAATGGTTTATCTTAAGTACCATGTCACATCGAATTTCCAACACTTTAGTGAACATTTTATAAAAGATAAGGTACTCGAGTAATTGATGGAAAGTTATGGCACTTAAATAAAAAAAATTTACAAGTTTTTTTTTTTCGCTCAAGCGATTGAAAAAAAAATTATGGTACTCAAGTGAGTGTCGTAAGAAAAATTATCATTTGCAGTGTCCTTATTACCTCAAACTTAAATGGCATGAGCCGACTTAGCACACAATAGTAAAGCTAGTGAGAAAGCGGTAATAGAAACTCAAAGGATATTTACTTCATTTTGTGCCCTTTGCATTTCTTCCATATCATCAAGTTGTTGATTGGGTATGTCAAAATAGATGAGAAGAACTTCCAAGGTAAGATGGCTCTGGATATCTTCCAAGAGAATCCTAGTGGCGATGAAGATCTTGGAAAGAGGTTACGCTGTAGAGGACGTATAGTTAGACTTCTTCCTCCCAACCTCTCTCTATCAGAGTTTTTGAGCATGGAACTAACTGTCTTTGAGAAGATCACATCTTGGTTCGGCCTCCAAAATGAATCTGCTCGCACCATAATCCTTTTATCGGCTACCTTAATTACGACCGCCACTTACCAAGCTGCACTCACTCCTCCAGGAGGTTACTGGCAGGAAAACTCTTGTAATCCCTGAGCCAATTCCACCGCCAACATTGCTGTCGAAAAACCACATCAAGCTGGAAACATTATCCTGGACGGCTCGAAACTATATCAGTTCACGGCCCTCAATAGTATGGTTTTCATGGCTTCCATCGTGACAATCTGGATCACCGCTATTCCCCTCTTGCCGCACACACTGCCGGTTTACATGCTAATGTTGATTCTCAGTGGTGCCTTCTTTGCTACCGCTACAATCGAATTCCCAAAACCGGATGAGGTCACAGGAATTATCATCACGGTAATTAATATATACTTGATGCTTGTCGGGTTGGTGCTCCCCATGTACTTGTGGGTAAACTACAACCGATTCCTACGAGGAATCGATGCCGCAAAGAGACGAGTCGCCAATTTCCTAGTATTGAAGGATCGGAAATAGTTTGCAAGTATTATTTACTTTTAGGTATTCTTCTCGCGTATGCAACAGGAGGTTTGTAAGAACTAGACTCTTCTTATTAGTTGCATGTAATGGACTTATTCTATTAATTATTTAACCCCTATTGACCTTTAATCTCGTTTAAGATTCGAGATCTTGACTAGCTTTTTTCCTAATTCAACTTCATAATTCGACACATCAGAAGCAGAAAGCATTGAGTTGCAACTAGCAAGTATGAATGCTCCAAGTGTACATGCACTAAACAGAGAGCAAAATTTCTCGAGTTTTTTCTTTCTTTCTGAAAAGAGTTAAAATTGCGTGATATGATAAAAGAAAGCAACAAATAAACATGATCGCTACACTTTCTTTAGACATTACGGATTCAATCAAATAACAGAAAAATAAATATTAAGGATATAACAAAAGGCTAGCTAAAGCTTAAAAAACAACTAGATTCAATGGTGTCTTCCAATTAAAAATAGATATCTTAACTCATTTAGGAAGCTAAAGTAATAAATAAAATATTCAAACATGCTATATTAAGTGATTATCCTAAACTAAATTAATTAAAGATTGAAATATCAAATTTCGAAATCCTAAATTCATCAAATGAAAATCGTAAATCAGAACTTGAGGTACCCCACATTAGGGGTGTGCAACGGGAACCGCCCAACCCGGGAACCGCCCAAATAGGACCGGACCGGCCGGTTTTGGGTGGTTCCCATAGCCGACGGTCTGGTTCCCGATTCCCATTTTTGGAACCGGTAGCTAGTCAGTCCGATTCCCGGTTCCAAGGTGGGAACCGGACCGACCGGACCGAACCGGACCGGACCGATAGTTTTTAATATAAATATTTTAAAGTTTATCAAGAATTCAAAAAAAGAAGAAGAAAATTCTTTAGATTCTTAAGAAAATACAATTATATAGAGATTAAAAGGATAAATTAATAAAACGGTGTATAAACGAAGTAGATTGTCTTTGAGAATGTACTGTAATATTAACAATTTTTTTACTGAAAAAGAAAATTACCGGTTTCATCGGACCGGACCGGATCGGACCGGACCGATCGGTCGGTCCGGTTCCAGGATCGGCCGGTCCGGTCCACGGTCCTAGAATTTGGGAACCGGTCCTCCCGGTCCGGTTCTCGGTTCCACCTTGGAATCGGACCGGACCGGGAACCGAGCACCCCTACCCCACATCAGTCTCCCTTAGTCAAGAAAAAGCTCGACCTCAAGTTTTTTACAAGTTAGGTTATCTAATAAAGCCTATACACTATGATCTTATTGGAATTTGGATCCATGTCAGCAAAATCGATTAAAATTTCTTGCTTTAAGAGAAGATCTCAACAAAACTTTCAACATCGATCTATCAATTCTTTAAATTTAATAGTATAATGAAATCAATGTTGGTTCTACTATCATTCTTTCCACTTTCGATCACTAAAAATTTATCCGCCCAAATCTCATTTACATCTAAATTCAGATCAACACGAGAGGAGGTTTTCTCCAAAATCATCTCTCAATCTTCACGGAAGACGTGCACACCCTGAGATTCTTGAAAATGGAATACAAAAACTTCCACTTCTTGCTCCCGAGGCTCAACAACAACCTTGTCAACGGCAATTATAAAAGTATCGGTCGTTTTCTTCATGTTGTTGTCGAGGATGACCTGAAGCTGGCTTGTTCAGCTCCGTCGGCAATCCATTGCCATCTTTGACAGATTTCACAGTTATGCCTCGTTCAAATTGGCGCTTTGCCTGCTCTTTTTCCGCTCAATCGGCACTCGATCCCGCAAAAGTCAAAAGCATCTCTATTCAAACTACAAAGCTAAGAGATATGCTTGTCGATATTTGGATATCACATGCAATTGGAAAAGGTGATCTACCTCTCCAATAAAATCTTTCATGTTCAAATATCCAGTAACACAGGAATTTTGAAGCTAATTCAATAAACTCTTTGAGACTCTGGTGATGGTCGCAATTCTTGGCGGTAATCTCCATGACAAGCTCCACCATGTCGACTGCCCATCTGTGGTAATAATCGCGACCATCACGTCCTTGCCTTCCGTGGTGACCAGCATAGTGATTACGCCCCTCTAACCCCTGGAAATCCTTTTCACTCGAATCTGAAGTCTTTGGATAAACAGGACGGCCCATTACTTTGGACCACCAGAAGTAGGTTCATCTAATGATTGGTCACCGGCTCAATTTTTCGGCGGCAACACTTCTTTGTCCCCACCGTGGTTTCTTTCCAGGCGTAGGACACCAAGTCAGCTTGCAATGCATCCTACCAAATGGCTGCTCCATGTTCTGTTGAGATGCTCACCGTTCAGAACCTGGGCCCCCGATCTTTGGCAACGAACGAGATCTTTGTCAATGAGGCAATTTTCACCGTTGTCTTTGTTACCTGATATCACGTTCCCAGAGTGTTCCATATTCTAATATCGACTAATGCAGTGGAGATGAAAAGAATGAGTCACAACTCTAGCGCATGCACCTGCCCAAAGAGTATATGCACGAAGGGCCTAGAGAGAAATCGCTTGATGCCAACACAGTGGTGGTGATGGTGATTTTGCTGTTGGTTGCAGGCAATCGAGGAAGGTAAGCAGCAGCAGTGATACGCAGTGGTGGTGATGGTGATTTTGTTGTTGGTTGCAGGCAAACGGAGAAGCTAAGAAGCGGTGGCGCATTGGACAAGCTGCAGAAGGACGCAATGGTGGTCGTGATGGTGGTTTTGCTGTTGGTTACGTCGTAAGAAGCGAGGTGGGGCGTCGAATGCGTACATGCACAATAAACAAAAATGAAATGCCCGACTGTCTTAGCCTCCTGCTCGTGTCAAATTTCGTGGTGTCTGCTTCGATATATGCTAGTGATATCTTTACAATCAGTGTCATAATTGAAAATCCGAGGTAAAAAGAAAGCAATCCACTGAAATTCTATAAAGAATTGCCACGAAATAGAAGATTGAATGTGAAAAAGATAATACGTAAATCCAACAACGTCAGTTTTGCTTTCAACATCTTGTTTTTAAAAGCCACCTTTCAAGTGAGCACCAAACCGGCGATGGCTCACGGTGATCGACGGTGACGGTGCTCTCGATATTCAATAGTCGTCGGATGGGTTCCACAAGACCTGCAAAACAGAAATTTCCAAGCTAGGCAAGGGACAGCAACAACAGAGAACTCTTAGTTCTTTCCTCTACTCCAGTAGCAAATCCATTCTCCACCAATTGCACTCGGTTTTGTTCCTGCAAACCTGCAAAGAAAATCGGCCCCGACCGAGAGAGAACAAGATGGATTGGATTATCTCTTTCTCCGGTCAAGCACTTCTCCGTCATGTATTGCTCTTTTGGCCACCACTTAACTCTTCACGTACGACGGATGGAAGACTAGTCGAGCCAATATGATATGGATGGACCGCAGAGAACGGGCGAATAGACCATCGAGCTTGAGCTTGAGCTTGTAATTGAGGAGGCGCTGCGGTTCATGGTGCGGCAACAGATCAGCAGCAGGGTCAGCATCGTCATTCCTCAGAAATAAACTTTCAGTCATCAAAGAATAGCAGGCTTGGGCAAATCCTTTCTCACCCCGGACTTAGTCCAACTCGCTATATTAAAATTCACGACTATCAATTCAAATCCATATGTCATTAGTCCAATGCAAATACAAAAATATAAACTAAATAATAAATACTTTTAAAACTATGTGATATGTATTAATTCTATTATTTTTATTTATGGGTCAATAATTAATTTTTAATTTTTTATGCAATAAATGAATGGCCGGATCAGGAAAATTTAAGTATCAACAAAGGGTGCGTTTGGTACAGCATTTGCAAGGGGCTTTCAGTCCAATGCAAATGCTGAAAGCCCAAAGCTACTTGGGGAAATGCAATTGTGTTTGGTAAAAATTGTTTACAAATAGACTTTGAGTTGAATGTGCGTTTGGTAAAAAAAAATTTCACAATAGGCTTTGATGGGTATAATGGGTATAATATATGTGTGTGTGTATATATATATTTTTTATTTTATTTTTATTTTATTTTTTTTAAAATGACCTAAACCCTTAGCCGGTCCGGCGAAGGGCAACGGCCGCCGGCGAGCCAGATTTGGCGCCAATGGCCGTCGGCTGAGGTCGCCCGAGGTCGGGCGACCTCCGGCGAGGGTCGCGCGACCCAGCCGAGGCCGCCGGAGGTCGCCCAACCTCGGGCAACCCAGTCGAGGGCCGCCGAAGGTCGCCCAACCTTGCGCGACCCAGTCGAGGGCCGCTGGAGGTCGCCTGACCTCGGGCGACCCAAGGGCTGCGCGACCCAGGCGACCGCCGCCTAGGTCTCGCGGCCGCAGGCGGCCCTCGCATGGGTCGCGCGACCACCGGCCACCGTCGCGCAACCTTCGCGAGACCCAGGCAAGGGCCGCCTGCAACCGCACGACCTAAGCGGGCGCGACCCAAGCGAGGGCCACCTGCGGCCGCGAGACCCAGGCGGCGGTCACCTAGGTCGCGCGGCCCCTGACCTCCGACGGCCCTCGGCTGGGTCGCACAACCCTCGTCGAGGGTCACCCGAGGTCGGGCGACCTCCGGCGGCCCTCGGCTAGGTCGCGCGACCCTTGCCAGAGGTCACCCGCCGGCGCCAGATATGGCTCGCCGGTGATCAAAGCCCTTTGCCGGACCGGCGAAGGGTTGCCTCATTTTTTAATTAAAAAAAATAAAAAATATATATAAGGGTAAAATCGGAAATATGAAAAATCAGCAAGGGTAATTTTGGAAAGAAAAATAGTGATTTCAGCATTTTGAAGGCTAGCTTTCAACTGAAAGCTGGCTTCAAAGCTGAACCAAACAGTTCAGCATTTTTCCAATGAGCTTTCAGGGCTGAAAGCCCTTTGGGAATGCTGTACCAAACGCACCCAAAGAGTTTGGATTGGTTTGGGCTTAAATAGAGTCTAGGCTTGGGCTTTAGTTTAAGACTTAAGGGGAGCTAGCCTAAAAAATAAGCAAAAAAGAAATTGGGCCTGGGGTTTAATTCCAATTGGGCTCTATCAAGAGCCCAGTCTGACATAACTCAAATCGAGGGTCTAGATTGGTGGGCCCTGGTCAGTCCGGGTCAGGCTGAACCCGATCTTGCTTGATAGCTCGACGCGGATCCTTAATATAATAAAATATATTATTATTTTAATATTTTAAAATATTTTAAAAAATAAAGAAAATAGAAAAATCCGAAAATTATACTTTTTTCAAAAAAGATTCAGGAAAGAAGCCTGGAAATAGTCTATGAATGGTTGTTCTTTAAAATATATATGGAAATATTTACAAACAAATGGTGGATTGTTGTTTACACATGCTCTTATGATTCATGAATTACTATTTCCTCATGCTAGTTAGGAATTGAATCTTGGGACTTGTGATTGGTATAAAATGCTCCATAAAGGCTTTACCTAATGTTTAAACAAAATTAGATATCGAAAGAGCATTAGTTGATTAACTAGTGTTATCAAAGTCTCCAATCTTAATTTCTTTTATTGTGTAGGAGAAAAAATTTTCTCACAATATTTTATATGCTCTTAATTTAAATAAAGAAATAAAAAAAGAGGAATAAAGGGAATTGGCAAGGGAGAGAGAACTCCATGTCACTGTTCCTATGGAATCAAGCTAAGAATAATGTTGCTTTAGAAACAAGTAGCATCACATTTACTCATTTCACAAACATTGCAAATATTATAAACAATGTAATATAGTATAGGCAACATGTGTCAAACTCATCCTACGCTCATGTCAAGAAGACCTTATGGTCATGCTTTGCTTAGTGATGAGGAAAAAAACTATATCCACTATGGTTAAGTCCCAAGAATCACTTTGTTTTGATTAAGTCTCAAAAAAAACATGTTAGTTGCAATTAAGCCTAAAACAAAATTGGTTTGTACACATGTTCATTATGTCATGTCTTAGTATGTAGGTTCATTAAGAAATTTGAATTGAAACCGTAAGACAACATGCTGACATATATATACATCACCAATATGAATAACATTCCATTTAAACTATACTTTACAGTTTAATTTCAGCATACAATCCAGTGCAAGTTTGAGGTTTTGTGGGAATGGCTTAGCCTTATGAGTGGACTTGTTTTGAATAAACAAGGAAGGGGGTCTAGAGCTACTAACTCCCCGAATGTATGATTTAGGGGTGATCGGTTCCTAGTCCGATCCAGTTCCAAGGTGGAATCGGGAACTAGACCGAGAGGATCAGTTCCCAAATTCTAGGACTGTGGACCGGATTGGCCGGTCTTGGAACCAGGAATCGGACCGACTAACCGGTCCGGTCCGGTCCAGTCCAATGGAATCAATAATTTTCTTTTTCAGGAAAAAAATTGTTAATATTACAGCACATTCTCGAAGACAATCTACTTTGTTTATATACTGTTTTATTGATTTGTTCTTTTAATCCGTATATAATTGTATTTTCCTAAGACTCTAAAGAATTTTCTTTTCTTTTTTTTGAATGCTTGAGAAACTTTAAAATATTTATATTAAAAACTATCGGTCCGGTTCCCATCTTGAAACTAGGAACCAGGCTGACCAGCCACCGATTCCAAGAATGGGAATCGGGAACTGGACCGCCAACTACGAGAACCACCTTAAACTAGGCGATCCGATTTGGTTTGGGCAGTTCCTAGGTTGGGCAATTCCCGTTGCACACCCTTAGTATGATTACATTCTGAAAATTATCTTCTTTAGTTTGGGATTATTAATAAAAAGTAAAATGTGGCTATTTCTCTTACATTGGAAAGATTCGATGGGTTAATGGGAAGGAAGTGGCACTTTTTTTTTTCCATATTTAATTTGCTTTTAGCTTTATTCACTCCTTATTTGAATAAAGAAATAAAAAAGGAGGAAAAAAGAGAATTGACAGGGAGAGAGAACTCCCTATCATTGTTCCTATGGGATCAAGCAAAGTATACTGTTGCTTTAGAAATGAGTAAGCATCACATTCATTCATTTCGCAAACATTGTAGATATTCCAACAAATCATATGCACCATATCATAAACAATGTAATATAGTATAGGCAACATATGTCAAACTTATTCTATGCTCATGTCAAGAAGACCTTAAGGTCATGCTTTGCCCAGTGATGAGGCACAAAAACTATATCCACGATGGTTAAGTCTCAAAAATCACTTCGCTTTGATTAAGTCTCAAAAAATGCATTAGCCGCAATTAAGCCTGAAATAGAATTTGTTTGTACACATGTACATCATGTCGTGTCTCATTTTGTAGTTTGACTATGACAATTAAATTGAAACCATAATACAACATGCCGACATATATATATATATATATCACTAATATGAATAAAATTCCATTAAAAATATTTCCAGATAAAATTCATCTGAGGCCCCAAAGTATTAAATGCTTAATCCAATTTTTAGAAAGAGCATTTCATACGGTACTTTACAGTTGGACTTCAACATAGATAAATCATGTCATCCAATTCTTGCAAGACATAAAGGTGGTAAAAGTTCACTTACCTAGATAAAACCGCTCTTTATTCTCATAACAAGAAGCGAAAGAGCAACAGTCCGACGATTTCCTAAGGTTCTGACCAGTACGCTACGCATCGGTCTAAGATGTGTTGGGCCCCACTCACCCCCGAACTGCCCACCGGTACACTTGTGGACTCCCCTAATCAAATTTCCGTTGATCGTGGCATTATATAATATACGATTTTGCAAGTTCCCTACTTCCATCAATCATATTAACGACCAAAAGCCCCTCCTCTGCTCCTACATTTCCTTCCTCAAACAATGACCCTTCAAGACGCAATAGCAGCTGATGATGTTAGCGAGCTATACAAATTAATTGAGCAGGAAGAATATCTCTTAGATAATGGATCTACCGAGGGCCCCTTCCCAAATACCCCACTCCACGATGCTGCTAACCAGGGAAAAACTAAAATGGCCATGGAGATAGCCATCTTGAAGCCATCATTCACTCGAAAGTTGAATCGAGGGGGTCTTAGCCCCATGCACTTAGCTTTGCAAAAGAAGCATTACCACACTGTAAGAGTACTGATGACCTTCGACCCTGAGTTGATCCGAGTCTGAGGACGAGGTGGGATCACCCCCTTGCATTTCGTAGCTGGAGAAAAAGGAAACAATGAGCAAGAGAACATGGAGCTCTTGGAACTCTTGGAGAAATTCCTATGCGCTTGCGGATCATCCATTGAAGACTTGATGAGCCAATGCGAGACTGCGGTTCACATTGCCATCAAGAACAATAATTATAAAGCACTTAAGATTTTGTTTGGATGGCTTAAGCGAGTTCATATGACAGAAATCTTGAATTGGAAAGATGAAGATGGTCGCACTGTTTTACAAATTGCTAGATTCAAAGAGCAGCAACTGGAGCTTGAGCAGCAATTTCAGCAGAAATTGGAGCACTCCGAGGTATAGTTCATCGATTTCAGCATTCACTAGTCCGCGAACATATGATAATGAAATACCAGGAGTTGAAAATACATGATGCTAAAAACATTCAGAGAAGGAGATTTGAACGGGATCACCTTGTTTGTTTGTTTTTTATGGAGAGGGGAGGCAACCCTCTCATATTGAGTACCGTTTTCTGGTTGATCCATTCTTTCATCTTCTTTGTTTAATTAGTGATTACTCTTATTATTTTGTTTCTCTCCAAATCACTCCATCCAAATGTATAATAATTTTTTTTTATGCCATTCAGATGGGTTGGAAAAATTAGGCGAACAAGTAGTTTTTTTTATACAAAAAATTCAAATACCCTTGTTAAGATAGTGATGATATGAGTACATGGATTATTTTTAATTGATTTGTTTAATTTAACAGACACATATGGGCATCTATGAAAACCCAATTAATCGTTGGAGATTTAAAATTTTAACACTGAATTATATTAAACTTGTAGGATAATCCTAATTAGTATTTGACTTAAAAGACCCAATTTAGTCATAAACTCAACACATTCACTTAATCTAGAGACCAGTATAATTGATAGTAATCAAAATTTTCCTCCTTAATTGGTATAAACCTATCAATTGTAATCGCAGTTATATTTGGTAAGAAATTAATAATATTCAATAACGTGTTTGCAAAATATTTTTTATTTCTTTTTCAGCACTTTAGATTATTAATGCTAGGGCTATTTTTTCAGTTTTATAAATAAAATAAAGAAACTCCACAGTTTCATTTCAAAAAATGCTGGTGGCAAAATTATATGAAGGTCGTGGTGCTTCTAAATCGAGTTCAACAATGTTTTGATTGGAGTTTATTTAGCGGAGAGAAAAGGTATGATGAATATTGTTTCCCATCAAACTTTTATAAAATTCGATATATAGGGTGTGTTTGGTAATCATTCTGTTCTCAAAAATAATTTTTACTTAGAAATAATTCTTTTTTATTCTATTCTTTAGACGAGTTTTTGAACATTTGAACGCGTTTGATAACTATCTAAAATATATATTCCCGAAAGAGAAATGCATTTGGTAGGATCCTTAAAATTTCTAAACCAAATCATTTTCTTTTAATTTTTAAATAATTTTATTACATTTTTCCTTTTTTTCTTTTCTTTTTCCTTTTCATCTTCTCCTTACTCTAGTCATTGACCATGGTTGGTGACAAGCCAAACAAGTGTTGATGACCTCACTAGAGCATCGCCGGCCCCTAGCGACACCGAGCCATAGTGAGGCTCATCAACCCGAGCCTTGTTGTGGCCAGGCAAAGCTCATCCTCGCACCGCCACCGCCACCGCCACCGGCGACGCTTGACCTCACCATGCCACTACTAGGTCGGTGTCGCCCAACCAAAGGGAGGCCAACTTGTGATGGCCCAACAAGGCGGAGCCTTGCCTTGGCTAGGCGAGGTCATCAAGCTCACCCAACCATTGGTAACGCTTGGCCTTGGTGGGTCACCGCTAGGTTGGCCTTGCCTTGGTTGCGTAACATAGACTCGGTGTATCACTTAGTCCATGAGGCTCGGGCCGATGAGCCTCACCATGGCCCCGATGATGCTTTGGTGAGGAAGAAGAAGAAAAAAGAAAGAGGAGAAGAAAAGAGGAAAAAATAAAGATTTGAGCTTGATTCTTGAATTGTTTGGAACAAAGAAACAACTTTTTTTTATTCTTGATTTTGGTCCAATCTATTCCTGTGAAACAAAAAAGTTACCAAATCGATTGTTATTATTTTTTCATTCCCGGGAACAAAAGAATTAGGCATTATTTGGCCCTTAGTGAGCTATAATTCTAAGTTGGCCGGTTTTGGAAGAACAATTTCCTTTCAACTATTTCCATCACAGTCATTCCTACCTAACACATTCTTTTCCGTTCTTTTATTTTCCTATTGATTAGTAAAATTCCTTTTCAAATCAGTCCACTCGACCATAAAAAAATCACTTTGTGGATAGGATAAATGTACCTATCTAAGATAGTCTCTCTTCATAACAAAAAAAAAGCGACATACAAAAAATAATTTAAGTCTAAGCATATTAGTTGACATGATTTAGTTCTAAACTTTTATAAGAAATCATAGTTACTAGAGTCATTATTTATGTGGATTTGCCTATGTTATAACTTATTTGGGTAATTTCTAGCTATCAGGTAAATAATTGCAGTTGTCTACACTAAATAATAGTTTTTGAAAAGATTTTGGACATCATTAATTAGTTTCAATGATTGCATTTGATAAATAAATTTATTGAACTTTTCCCCTTGTGTATCGGGTGTTGCATCGCCACCGTCATTCAAACTTGGATGGCATAAGCTTATTTTGTGCACAATAATAAAGTCCGTGCCAAAGCAGAGAATGAAATTGAAGGAACACATACTTTATTTTGTAACCTTTGCAGCTCTCCCAGACCATCCACCTCTTGACTGAGTACAAGTCTGTAGATATTGAGGAGAGCCCAAGCCATCAAGGGTTTCGAGCAAGATATTTACCAGAGTTTCTCAACCAGCAATTGAGTACCTTTGAGAAGTGGGCATTTATTACCTTTGAAATGTGTGCAAATTTTTTCAGAGTCCAAGATGAAGCCACTCGCGATGTGATCTTTGTAGTGTCTACCTTAATTGTGGCTGCCACGTATCAAGCTACTCTCACTCCTCCAGGAGGATACTGGCAAGATACCACTTCACATCCCTCGGCCAATTCCATCATCGTTACCGCCAATTCCAGCAGCATTGCTCTTTGAAAACCACGTCAAGCCGGAGACCCTATCCTGATCGGTTGGAGACTATGTTTGTACTTCATCTGCAATAGCATTGCTTTTTACGCCTCGATTGCCACAATCTTGGCCACCAGTCTTCCACTAGAGGCCACTTCCATCGTTTACATCTCCATACCCTTTCTCTGCACTGCTTATTTTATTTCTTTATCAATCCAGATTCCTATGCCCAATGTGGCGGCACTAATTTCCACAGGTGTACTTTTTGAGTTATCTTTGCTCGCCGCGGTGGGGCTCCTCTTGTACATGAAGATAAAGCACGGAATAGTTGAACGACTCAGAGGACGCCTCCCAATTTAGACCGAAGAATTGAGAGTATTTCCCAACTACCATTTACGTTAACAATTCTCGTCGCATGTGCATCTAATCTATGTTTCTTATCTTAAGATTTATCAAAAATAGACTGTTTTTATTTGTTGGATGTAACAGACTCATTAACTAATTTCTCTAAAGACTTTTGATCTTACTTGAATTTACGACTCTGAGTAGCTTTTTCTTAATTTAACTTTATATAATGATGCACTAGAAAAGAAAAGCGTTGAGTCAACTTGGAAAAAGGACTGCCCAAAGCATACACGCACAAAATGCAAAGAGCGGAATCTCTTGATTTCTCTGTATTTCTTTGAAGAGTCAAATTGCCTAGTCTGATAAAACACAACAAATAAGCACAGTTGCAACCCTTTTCAAGAAATTACAACTCATAAAAAGAAATATTAAGAATATAACAAAAGCCTAGCTAAACGTAAAAGAGCAACTTGATCTTATGATATCTTCCCATCAAAGATAATATGTCTTAACACATTCAAAACATAATAATAATAAAAACAATAAATTTCAGATATTGTATACCAAATGAAAGTCCTAAATTTTAGTAAAGAAGAGAATATCAAATTTCATAATCCTAAATTAATCAAATAAAAGAAATAAATCCAAACTTGAGTGCCCCGCGTCATTCTCCCTTCATTCGAAAGAAAGATCGACCTCAGGTTTTTATAATATCAGTTTATCTGATGAAGTATATTTGCTAGAATCCTCTTAGACTTTGGAATCACGACTGCAAAATAATCAAAATGTTGTTCCTCCAGAAGAAAGATCCCAACCAAACTTCAACATCGATCCATTTTTTGATTGTTTAAGTTTACTGGTATAATAAATCAATTTTGGATTAACTATTATTCTTTCCCATTTCTATCGCGTCAAATTTCTCCCCTTGAATCTCATCTGTATTTAAATCAATATCAACATGAGAGGGCCATTTCTCCCAAATCATCTTCCCATCGTCAAGGAGAACATGCTCAGAGATTCTTCTTCAAGTTCAAAATCCTCTAATTTTTGAAAGGGAAATTCAAAATCTTCGACTTCTTGCTCTTGAGACTAAACAACAACCTTATCAACGGGAATTATTAGAGGGTCAATCTTTTTCTCGATTGTTATTGTTGAGGATTACATGAAACAGGCTTGTTGGCACATCACCTCCATCATCAATCCAAGAAAAAATAAAAATAAAAGCATCTCCCTCCAGTCTACAAGATAAGAGATTTGCTCGTCGATATTTGAATACGTACAAGCAATGGGAGAGGTGATTTCCATTTGCAATAAAAGTCTTTTAGGTTCAAATATCCATCTAAACATTAAAACCTTGCGGCCAATTCATGCAACTCTGTGAGACAGCGGTAACGGGGACAATTCTTGGCAGTAATCTGCATAACAAGCTCCACCATGTCGACCGTCCATTCATCATAATAATTGCGGCCATCACCTTTACACCTTCTTTGGCGACCAACGTCTGATTACGTCCTTCAAACTCCTCGTTCACTAGAGTATGAAGTCTCTGGATATACAGGACGTGTGGACCATCAAAATAGGTTTATCGAATGGTTGGCCCAGGGCCCAATTTCCACGCGGCGTCACTTAGTCCCCATTTGGGTTTCTCTCCAGCCCTAGGACACTAAGTATGCAATATTTTTCATGGTCAGCTGCATCCCACCGACTTCCTGCTCCGGGTTCTGTTGAGATGCTTGCTGTCAATGCCTGGGTCCCCGATCTCTTTCAACAAGATCTTTGTCAATGAGGCAATTTTCGCTGCTACAAGACGTCACATTTCCACGCAGTGTTCCATATTCTAATATCAACCTCTACAGTGGAGATGAAAAGCATGAGTCACAACTCTCGCGCACATGCACATGCCCGAAGCATATATGCACCCGAATAATTATACAACTAGCCCGAATTTCGCTAGTAATCAAGATTGAAGATGCCTAGTGTTTCTTGACGTATCAAATTAGCGGTATTTGAAGTGATTCCCACAGATTTTTAAAAAACCATTGAAAATAAGCCGATTACATAATTTTTCTGGCGAGAGCAAGCTTCCGGGACCGCCGGAGGTCATCACCGGCGACGTCTGGCGTCGGCCGGATAAAACGGCCGACACTGGACGACACCGCGACTTCGTTAGGATGGATAGACCTCGCGGCGGTGCAACGCGACGGAGTTGCAGGAGTTCCGGTGAAGGAGACGTCGGGCGTCGGGCATGGAGACCAGGGAAGAAGAAGACCAGTGAAGAAGATAGAGAAAAACGCATGCAGGAAAAGACAAAAAGTTGAAAAAAAGAAAGACAAAAAAGAATAAGAAAAAAAAATAGAAATAGAAAAAGAGGAGAAAAAGCCAAAAACAGGAAAATGGAAAGAAAGGGAAATGGGCTGTGGCTTTCTAATTTTGGGCTGGTTGGTGGGCTATGGGCCGCGGTGATAAGTTGGACGGCCTTTCGGTGCGGGCTAGAAATTACTGGGCCGAGAACAAATGGGATGGGCCGTTTTAGAATTTTCGTGGGCCATTTTTAATTAAAAATTCATGTGGGCCTTACGGCCGGCCCGGTCAATAGTCTAGCCTGGATCCTAATGGTCCGGGTCGGTTTAGTAGGGCCGGGTCACCCGACCCGGTCCGAATAACTTTTTTAAGAAAAATTAAAAAAATCTTTAAAATCTTTAAAAATCTTTAAAATCTTCGAAAAATCATTAAAAAAATTAATTTTTTTTAATTTCAGAAAGGTTTTAAAATTTTATTTTTATTTTTATTTATTTTTCTTTCTTTTTTCGAATATTCCAAAATTCCAAAAGAAATTAGAAAAATTAGAAAATTCCAAAAACATTAATAAATGTTTTTTTAAATTTTCAGAAAAGCCAAAAAAAATCTTAAAAATCTTAAAAGCTTGTTTTCTTTAATTTTGGAAAATTCAAAAATATTCAAAAATATTGAAAATATTAAAAATTCTGAAAATTAGAAAACCCTTAAAAAAGAAAAAGACTGAAATTGAATAAGCATTTAGGCTCTACAATAGGTTTTCCTAGTTTATGATATTAAGTTATTTCTGCACCTTGTTTTACAATGATATTTTGGATACTATTTCTTTACCTTAGAACAGTTGGGATAGACCTTAATTTCTTCGAACGCATTGCCAAAATCTCATTAACACACGATTAAATTAGGTATCAAAAGGGCGTTAGTAAGTCCCTGACTCTAGATTCTCTAATTGCGTAAATAGTGAAACATGCTCTCATGTCTCACTTGATTCCTAATTTATCTCAATAGACTAGTGGCGACTCCCTATTTGAAAACTTTTGTAAATATCCTAACGTCACGCAAGGTATAGGCTTGAGAGAGCCCAAATTAATTAAGGCTGTCGACCCGAAATTAATAATACCCCTAAACCTATTATTTTTAAAAAAAATTAGGTCACGACAATATTGTAATATTTATTAACAGCAAAAATTTATAACTGTTGGATTATTATTATTATTATTATTGTATACTCTTATCAAAGTTCGATTATTATATTGAAAAGTTGACAAGTTGTCGATTTGATATCTCTCTCTCGTTCTGTCCACTCCTCATCGAGTCCTTTCAAAATCATTATATTTATCTATACAGGTCAGTCTCTCCTATTGAACTTCCCACCATCCCATAAAAATATTTTAAAAATGCTTCATGCGAGACATGAATTTAACCGTACGTTGACACCCGAATTTTTATTTATTTTATTCTAATTACCCATTTATTTTGCATTTATAAATACATATCAATTTACAAAAAAAAATCAGATGGGCTCAATTCTGCTCACTCCTCTATTCGCCCGTTTCTTTTTCTTTTCCTTATTTTTTCAGCCCACCTCCCTCTTATTTTGGGCTTGGCCCATCCTCCCTTGGATTCTTCTACTTCTCCCACATTCACATGCACATGGGAAAAACGCAGCGGAGGAGCAGAACGTGGGGGGAGAGGACAACGACGCCACAGGAATAACCCCCCACGACCAAGGAATGAGTCGGGGGGGGGGGGGAACGACCGAAGGAGAGAGCAGAAGGAGAGGATGCTCGAGGTTTTCTAGAGAGAAAAAGGGACTCAGTCTGCAAAACAGAAAAGAGAACTTCGGCCACAGAGAAAGGAGAGAGGAGAGAATTGGACGGGATTCTGGCTAGTCAGAAGGGGAGGAGACGGCTGGCTGAAGAGGTGATGATTCTCTGGCCTGAACGGAAAGGAGCCTAGGCTGAAGGAGAGAAAACGCAGAGAGACGCGAGTTGGTATTTCTGGATTTTCGAAAAAAAAAAGCAGCAAAACAAAAAAGGTACACAAGAAGACCGAGACGGAGGGGGATTGACGGTGAGAGAGACGAAAAACGAGCTCGGGACGGTAGTTCGTCGTTGCCGGAGGTCCGCCCATCTGCTGCTCCCCCGTCCGCTGCGGCCCTTTCTCAAACCAGGTAAGCTTCCCCGAGACATCTCTGTCCTGTTTTGACGAGAGGGTTGGCTGGAGCTCGTGTCGACCAGTTCGCACGAGTTCCGGCCCTATCAACCCTCCATCGATGTTCCTATACGCATTGACTGCTGAGTGTTGGTCTTGGTCCGAATCTAAACCCCGTGCATACCTGTATCACCTCTCTTTACCGATGCACCTCTCATGTTTGACGAAATGTCCCAGAGAGTACCGAGAATGAATTCGTATTTAAACTCGAGATTGACGTGTCCCGCTTCTATGCTTGATGAATCATGCTTGTTCTGTTTATTTGCGTGGTGTTTTACGTGATTTTCGCGAAATAGTCGTGTATCACCAAGGGGGAAGGGCGAAGTTTGCTGAAATTCCGGAAATTAAAAAAAAAATGAACGTCGCTGGAGGTTGGGGCCGACGACGGTCAACGTCGGTCGGAGTGGATGACCGGTAGGTAGTGGTGTCGACGTTGTTCCGGCGGAGAGGTTGCAGACGCGTTGGCGGCGGCGTGACGGAGTTGCAGCCGGTTTCCATCGAAGAAGATGAAGACCGAAGAAGAAGACCAAAAAGAATAGAAAAATAAGGAAAGAGAGAAAAAGAAAAATTGAAAAAAAAGAGAATAAAAAGAAAAGACAGAAAAGAAGAAGCTGCAGGAGCTTCGGTCAGGCGTTCATGGGGGAAGACGTGCATGGGGGTAGACGTGCATGGGGTGTGCTGCAGTTGCGAAGAAGACGAAGACCAAAAAAAAATTAAAATTAAAATTAAAAAAAAGGAAAAAACAAAAAAAGGGCCGAAGGTTAAATAGGGGCTGGGCTGAATATTCTTTAAGTGGGCTTAGGCTAGGTGATTGGGCTGATTTTTGTAGAAAATGAGATGGGTTGTTTTAATTTACTTTGTTAATGGGCCATTTTAAAAGAAAATTCGACCGGGCCATTCGGCCAGCCTGGTTGCTAGTTCGGCCCAGGCCATTAGGGTCCGGATCGGTTTAGTAGGGCCGGGTCTTGCGACCCGGTCCGAATCACTTTTTTTTAATAAAAAAAACCAAAAAAAAAAACAAAAAATTTCAGAAAATCAAAAAAATATTAAAAATATGAAAATTCAGAAAATGCATGGAAAAATTCAGGAATCTGGAAATTTCGAAAACAAATATTTTTATTTTATTTTATTTTATTTTATTTTCTAAAATATTAAAATATTTTTAAAAATTCCAAAAAATAGAAAAAATCAGAAAATTCCAAAAAAAATTAACAAATATTTTTCTTAAATTTTCAGAAAAGTCAGAAAATATCAAAAATCTTGAAAGCTTGTTTTATTTAATTTCGGAAAATTCAAAAATATTAAAAATTCAAAAAATTCAAAAAAAATAAAAAAAAATAGAAAACCCTTAAAAAATAAAAAAAGACTAAAATTGAATAAGCATTTAGGGCTCTACAATAGGTTTTCCTAGTTTACGCTATTAGAATTATTCCTGCACCTTATTTTTGCGATGACATTTTGAACGTTATTTTCTTACCTTAGAATAGTTATGACAGATCTTAGAATTATCGAATATGTTGCCATGACCTCATTAATATATGATCAAGTTAGGTACCGAAAGGGCGTTAGTCGCATGACTAACGTAATCAAGTCCCCGACCCTAGACCCTCTGGTTGAGTAAAAAAGCAAGACGAGCTCCCATGTCTCGCCCGGGTCCTAGTCGACCTCAATAGACTAGTGGCGACTCCCTATTTGAAAAAATTTGCGAATATCCCAATGTCGCGCGGGGTATGGGCTTGGGAGAGCTCGGGTTAATTAAAGGCCGTCGGCCCGAAATTAACAATACCCCTAAACCTATATTATTTTCGAAAAATTTAGGTCGCGACACTAACATCATAGAATCTGTCATTGACACTGAACTGCATTCTGTCTGGAGATAGAAATGTCAAGTTCGAGTAGAAGTATGCTGTTAATTCTGGATAAATAGCAGCAAAGTCAGTGCAAAATTGGTCTATTTGCAATATTTCAAAATATCTACGCAGATTTACTTCAGCAGCATCTAAATAATCAAAGTCCACTATCCTGTGGTTCATGATTCCTCGATCCATCAGTCTGTTAAAGAATGTCTTATGTTCTCTAGATCGAAATAATTTCCTGGTTGTGTTCCGGGCTACAGTAGCAATTCCCATTCTGACTTCAAAATTTCTGTAAATCTTGTCATCATCTTCCTTCGCACTATCTCTACTTCTCCTTATGTCACTGACTCGTTCTCTACGAGCAGATGGTAGTTCTGTAGTCTGAACTGCTTGGATAAGACGTAATTCATTTGCGTACCCTTTCTCTCGCAAGAAATAGAGTTTAACGTCTTCCTTAGCATTTCGTTGGACTAACTTCTCATATCTCCTCATAACTACATGAGGATTATCAGTGGGTGTTGGTAGAGTTAATCCGGTCGTACCTTTACGAGAGACATTCCTTTCTTCAGATTGTGTGGGGAAAGCGCTTGGGGATTCCCCATTATCATCTTCATTTCTTTGAGTGGGAGCTCTTGGAGATTGTCCTTGGGTGTCTTCAGAAGTTTGTGTCAGATCGAAATGTGTCTGCCCTTCTTCGATATTTCTCCCTCCTCTCCCAGCAATCCTGTTTGATCTTCTTCGAGGAGATGGAGATCTTGATCTGGATATGGAGGATCTTGAAGCCATGTTCGGAGAGGATTGGTTTTGGAGAAGATTGATTTTGGAAAATGTTTTGCTCTATTAGGGTTTCTAAAAAGGCATTATGAAGAGTTGTGAAGAAAAGACCTGACTTTTTGAGGTTTTTAAACCCTTCGTTGTGTGAACAAATGAACAGTCGCAAAAAAAAAAAACTTAGAATGGCAGTTATTCCAAACTTAACAAGAATTTTCAATCATCATAGACATATTCCAGAAAATATGCAAATCAATCAGGCAGATCAAAAATTTACTAATAAAAACTTACCAGATTTAAATAAGGAAATAACATACCAACTTCAAATACCATTATTTCCTTTTTCATTCTTCCCAAAAGATTAGTCTGTCCAGACGATTTCTTCTATCAGACTTTGTCCTGTTCTCATAAAAAAGGGTTAATAATATTTAATCTCTCACATATTGAGTCGAATATACCTTTGTCCAGTGGCTTCGTGAAGGTATCTGCTAATTGAATTTTGGAATCAATGAATTCCACATATACGTCTCCATTTTGCACATAGTCTCTAATAAAATGATGTTTTATTTCAATGTGCTTTGCCCTGAAGTGTAGTATCGGATTCTTGGTGAGGTTTATAGCATTTGTATTATCACATCTTATTTCTGTACAGGATTCTTCTTTTCCATAGTCTCTTAGTTGTTGTCTCATCCACAGAATCTGTGAATAGTAGTTTCCAAGTGCAACATATTCTGCTTCTGCTGTTGATAGAACCACAGTGTTCTGTTTTTTGGAAAACCATGAAACTAGCATTTTCCTTAGAAGTTGGCATGTTCCTGAAGTACTCTTTCTGTCCACTTTGTAACCTGCTAAATCTGCATCTAAGTAACCAAGAAGAGTAAAATCTGTTTCTTTTGGATACCACAGACCCAAGTGTGGATAAGTGTCTATATACTTGATTATGCGTTTGACAGCAGAAAGATGTGATTCTCTAGGATTCACTTGAAATCTAGCACAAAGACAAACACTATATAGAATATCTGGTCTAGATGCAGTAAGATAGGGAAGAGAACCGATCATGCTTCTATAGGTCTTCTGATCAACTTTCTTTCCCGTTTCATCCTGATCTAGTTTGATGGAGGTTGCCATAGGAGTTTCAATCTTCTTGCAGTTCTCCATTCCAAACTTCTTGATCAAGTCTTTGGCATACTTTTCTTGGTAGATAAAAGTGCCACGTTTTGTTTGATTACCCTGAAGTCCTAGGAAGAATGTAAGTTCTCGCATCATGCTCATTTCAAATTCTTCCTGCATAGACTTTGAGAAATTCTTGCACAAGTGCTCATTAGATGATCCAAAAATAATATCATCTACATAAATTTGTACAAGCAAAATATCTTTACCTTCCTTCTTAATAAACAAAGTTGTATCTACCATACATTTCTTGAATTTATTATCTAGTAAGAACTTGCTCAATCGTTCATACCAAGCTCAAGGTGCCTATTTCAGACCGTAAAGTGCCTTCTTTAATCTATATACATAGTCTGGCTTTCTTGGTTGCTCAAACCCAGGAGGCTGCTCTACAAAAACTTTTTCTTTGATAAACCCATTCAAAAAAGCACTCTTCACATCCATTTGGTATAACTTGAAATTTTGATAATAAGCATAGGCAAGCAATAGTTTGATTGCTTCTAACCTTGCAATTGGGGCATAGGTTTCATCATAGTCTATTTCTTCAAATTGAGAGTAACCCTTTGCCATGAGTCTTGCCTTGTTTCTGGTGACTTTGCCAAGTTCATTTACTTTGTTTCTAAAAACCCATTTCGTGCCAATGATAGTTCTTCTTTTGGGTTTGGGCACCAATTCCCATACATCATTTCTCTTGAACTATTGAAGTTCTTCTTACAATGCCTCTATCCAGCTTTCATTTTCCAGAGCTTCATTAATTCCTTTGGGTTCAATTTCAGAGATCAGTGCAACAATACCTGTGTCCTTTTTGTTCTTTGATCTGGTTTGAATCCCTTCGTTGATGTTTCCAATCACCAATTCCTTAGGATGACTGGACTTATGCTTCCAGTTTCTGTTTGGCACTTCGTTGTTATTAGAATCTTCTACTGATGCAGGAATGTCAAGCTGAGTTAGTCGTTCTTCTTGAATTGCTTCTTTGACTGTTTCCCGGGAAGATTCTACTTCTTTGTCGAGACCGGATCTTTCAGAAGCAGCATTTGATTCTGATTCTTCATTTATTGTTCTTCTTTGTTTTGAAACTTCTTGCTCCAGAAACTTTACATTCAAGGATTCTTCCACTGTTTGAGTATTCTTATTGAACACTCTATATGCTTTACTAGAGTTTAAATAGCCCAGAAAAATACCTTCATCTGACCTTTCTTCAAACTTACTAGGTTGATGATTAACATTTTTGAGAATATAACATTGACACCCAAAAATGCAAAAGTAGGAAACAATAGGTTTTCTTTTTTTGAAAATCTCATAGGGGGTTTTCTCAAGAATTGGTCTAAGAAATACTCTGTTAATGATATGGCAAGAAGTGAAAACTGCTTCTGCCCAGAAACGAGTTGCCACCTTGCTTTCTATAAGTAGAGTTCTGGCCATTTCTTGCAGAGACCTATTTTTTCTTTCCACAACTCCATTTTGTTCTGGAGTGTAAGGAGAGGAAAATGTATGATGTATACCATTTTTGTCACAAAAATCTGCAAAGTCTTGATTTTCAAATTCTCCCCCATGATCTGTGTTAATACTTGAAATAGAGTAACCTTTCTCATTTTGAACCCTTTTTGCAAATGTTGAGAAATGTGAGAAGGTTTCTCCTTTATTAGTGAGAAAAAATACCCATGTAAATCGAGAATAATCATCTACTATCACAAGACAGTACTTCTTACCTCCAATGCTCTGAGTTCTAGTTGGTCCAAATAGGTCCATGTGAAGAAGCTGCAATACACAATTAGTAGAAATCTGTTTTATAGATTTAAAAGAACTTCTTACTTGTTTTCCCAGTGTACATGCAGAGCAAAGCTCTGTCTTCTTATAACTCAGTGAGGGCAAGCCACGAACAAGCTTTTTGCTGACAAGCTTGGAAATTTGTTTCATACTGACATGTCCAAGTTTGCGATGCCAGATATCTGCTTCATCTTGGATTGATAAGAGACATTTTGCAGTATCTTCATTTATGTCCAGAAGATAAATGTTCCCATGCCTTCGTCTAGTGAATGTTTGTGAAGAGTCATTGCTTGTTCCATAACATAGATTCTCTTTGAAGTTAATTCTGAAACCAGCATCACACAACTGGCTGATGTTTAGAAGGTTGTAGTTTAATCCTTTAACTAGGGAAACATTGTTGATGATTAAACTACCAATCTTGACAGTTCCCAGTCCAATGATGTTTCCTTTGGTGTTTTCTCTAAACGAAACTGTTCCTCCCTTGATTCTTTCGAATCCAATGAACATCTTTGAGTCTCCTGTCATATGTCTTGAACATCCACTATCCAAGTACCATTTTTTCTTACTTTTGAAGCTTACCTGCAATGTACACACATACTCATTTTTTCTTTGGTACCCAGATTTTCTTGGGTCCATTGAAGTTAGTAGTATATGCTTTTTCTATTCATTTCTTTTGAACAGGTCTCCAGACTTTATGACATTTATTCTCAAAATGTTCTCTTTCTCCACAATTAGAACACTTTAGATTTTCTTGACCAACAGATTTAACAAAATTCTTTTTAAAATGATTATTGTAGGCTTGTCGAGGAAGTCTCTGTTGAATTCTTTCCTTAACTTTAGGAAAATCAATTAACGATTTACTTTCCTTGCAAAACCCAAGTCCTAACTTATCATAGTGAGGAATTTGAATATAAAGAATATGCTGCAGGTTTTTCGTCCCTTCAGAAAACTTTGCATTAATATTAAAAATTTCCTTTCTAAGAAATAGATTCTCATTTTGTAAAGAACTTGGATTTTTCTTTATTTCCAAAAGTTCCTTTTTAAGGGACTCATTTTCATTTAAGATAGAATCACAACTTTCCTCCATTTCTATAAATTCCTTTTTGAGATCATTAAATTTTCCTTTTAACGAATAATTCTGAAGACTTAACTTATGATTTTCCACTTTTAAATTGGAGATCTTTTTCAAGGTAGTTTTTAGATTTAAACACAGCTCATTTATGTAATTTGAGATTTCTATTCGGATATCGGAATGATTTACCTAGATTTCTCTATCTGAATCTAAGTCTGATCCTGAATCTGTTTCAGAGTCTGAGTCTGAATGTGCCATAAGACAGATGTTGCCATATTCGTCTTCACTATCCTCAACCTCTGTGTCACTCCATGTTTTAGCTTTCAGGGCCTTCTTGTATTTCTCGAATTTCCCTTTGTTCTTTTTGAGCTTGGGACAATTCTGCTTATTATGACCATTTTTCTTACACTCAAAACAAATGACGTCTTTGGCATAATCTTCCTTGTCATCAGTTTTGCGTTGACCAGACTGTCTGTTTTGTTTTCTGTTGCTAAACTTCCTGCCTTTCCTGTTTAACTTCCTCACTTTTCTGATCAGCAGTGCAAGTTCTTCATCGTCCAGTTCTTCCTCAGAATCTGTAACATCAGAATCAGTGTTAGACTTAAGAGCAATGGATTTTTTACCTCTGGATTCCACTTCCTCATTCATTTGTACTGCTTCATAAGACTGTAGAGTACCAACGAGCTCATCGACTGTCAGTGGTGAGATTCGCAGAGTTTCTCTGATAGATGTCTTCACATTATTCCATTCTTTTAACAATCCTCTCAGAAGTTTGTTGACCTTCATTGGTCTAGGAACATGTTGTCCTTGATATGCCAATCCATTTACAATTTCTGTAAAACGACTGAACATGTCTCCTATGGACTCCCCCTGTTTCATCTTGAAAGATTCATATTGACCGAGTAATATATTTACTTTGGTCTCCTTGACACGATCAGTTCCTTCGTATGTCACGTGTAGTCTATCCCATACTTCCTTTGCTGTATCACAAGAAGATATTCGATTATATTCATTAGGTGATAAAGCACAATATAGAGAGTAGATACCCTTAGCATCAAGAGTTTGTCTCTTTGTCATTTCTTCTGAAGAGATGGTGGCTGATGCTTCTGTTTCTTTCCCATCGTTTCTCTTTGTAGTTTTTCCAGTGGGGTCAATTCCCCTTTCAACCACATCCCATTTGAGTGGATCTTTTGATCTGAGAAAGGCCTTCATCTTATTCTTCCATATATTGTAATCCTTGCCGTCGAAGTAGGGTGGACGAGTGTTGCTCTGCCCCTCTATCAAACCTAGTGCAAGAATACTAGCCATAGAGGATCTTTAACTCAGAAGTAATAAACACTTCAAGATCTTAAGCACGAGGCTCTGATACTAATTGATGTTACTAGTATAAACACCTAGAGGGGGGGTGAATAGGTGTAGAGGGATTATTCGTGCAAATATATATAACTTTTGCAATCTACAAATAGAAATTAAGTAGAGAGAGTATAGAAGATTGCAAACACTGTTTATAGTGGTTCGACTTTAGACAAGCCTACGTCCACTCTTCGGGCGATCAGCCAATAGGCTGTATTTCGCTATATGATCAACGGTGATTACACACTTTCGAGTGTTTGTACTTGGTGATGATATGTCTCACGAAGTCACTCTCTTTTGTAATACACTGAGATCACTCAAATTCGCACTATGAATAACAGTTGAAGAACGGAATCAGCTTTGGAATTATGTTTATCTACTCTACCTCCTAAGTCTCAGCCTATCCTTAAATACTCTCCAAGCCACACTCGACCGATGGCTTTTTCCTTGAGAGTTTTGTCTTCCCTTTCTTGGACAGACTTTATAAGGCAAGTCTTTTTGACTATTGAAGGTAGATTAGATCCCCTTAGATTCTGTTCGCTCATACAATCAGAATCTGGGCTTCCATAAGTGCTCTATTCTTCTTTGGAAGTTGTCCATTAATTGATCCTGCCAATTAGATTAATATAACAGAATCAATATAAATAAGGTAAGTGAAATACTTTACCGTTGGTGATCTTATCTTGTAGATTTGTCTTAAGTCTGACAGACTTAAGTTCTGAGTCTGCCTAGATTTTCAATCTGGTACAGTCAGACTCAAACTCTCAGTCTGGTACGGTCAGACTCGAAATCTCAGTCTGATACGGTCTTCCGTCTGGTACGGACAGACTCAAAGACATCTCATGCTTTATCTTCTGCCACCAGCAGACTTTAAAGCCTATGTCATTCTGTGACATTTTCCTTCGAAAGATAGATATAAATATCATTCATAAAATGTTTTGTTAGCATCAAAACTAGGAGTTTTCTCAACACTACTATCGGTATTAAAGGCGGCATGCTCTCGTTGTATAATTTCTTCCATTATATTTTGTAGATGGATTTTGAGTGTACCTAGCATACTCATCGATATTATTGTTAAAAAAATGGTTGCTTGTTTGCTTGTATGAAATTTGATTAATCATAGTAGGTAGTAGCAAGGCACATTAAGAGGACATTGAGGAATTCGAGCATGCTCATCTCCAACGTTATAGGGCCAATGGAGAAATTGTCTCTGGCTAATCATCCTATCAAAAGCATGTACTTCACCATCACCGGCTCGCCCGAGGTAATTCTATAATTATTGTAATTTTTATTAAGTGATCATTGGTGCTATGCCTCATTTTCGAAGTGGTTACACGCATCTTCTTCCGAATTATTGGTATAGATTTCAATATCCGGTATATATATATGACACAAAACAGAGATGAAAAATATGATTTCATATGTTTTGTCACTATATTACCATGTACACATATTTTTCTCTATTTATATAGTACAGGAAATGTAAAATAAGGAAAATATATGCAATATTATTTTTCCTAAAATATTCTAAATCTATGATCCACTGCATCAATTAAGGAATTGGAATCTGGCTAGGGAATCAATCAAGGATCAACACAAATCCTTTCTCCAACACTCCCCCTCAAGCTGACGGCTTATAAATGTCAAAGACGCCTAGCTTGCTTAACAAATATATGCGTTGCCTTTGACATAAAGGTTTAGTGAAAATATTTGCAGGCTGTTCCACAGTTCCAATCCCTCGAGTTGTAATAATCCCTTCTTGAATAAAATGGCAATCAACTTCAATGTGCTTTGTTCTTTCATGGAAAACTGGATTTGCTGCTAACTTGAGAGCGGCATCGTTATCACAGAATAATTCACTTGCGCCATCAACTTGCACATCAAGGTCTGAAAGTAATTCTCGTAACCAAATTAGCTCAAACAATTTTTGTCATAGCTTGATATTCCAATTTAGCTGATGATAATGAAACTGTTGACTGTTTTTTCGTCTTCCACGAAATCAAGGACTTTCCCAATTTGATGCAAAAGCCAGTTATAGATCTTCTTGTCATGGGGCATATGGCATAATCTGTATCACAATAGGCCATCATCTTCATGTTGCAGTCTTGTGATAGTAGAATTCCAAGTCCTGAACATCCCTTTAACTACTTTACCACTTTTAGTGCTACACTCATATGTGATTGCTTCGGATTGTGCATAAACTAGCTAAGTATTTGTACCGCATAACAAATATCGGGCCTGGTCATGGTGAGGTAGATCAATTTTCCAACGAGTCGCTAATATGCTGATGGATCCTTAAGAAGTGAATCTTCATTCGGAGAGGAAGATCTTGCATCATACTCATGTGTTGTCAATTTGGCATTCTGCTCAATAGGTATGGTAGCTGGTTTGCATCCTGACGTTCCTGCTTTTAATATGATTTCTAGAACGAATTTTCGTTGACTAAGACAAATTCCTTCATTGGATTGAGCTATTTCAATGCCAAGAAAATATTTGGGTGGTCCCAAATCTTTAAAATGGAAGGTCAAATGTAGATATTTTTTAAGGTTCTAAATTGCAACATCATCATTTCCCATGATAAGTATGTCATCGACATAAATTAACAAGTAGATTGATGAAATACCGTTGGTCCATGTGAACAATGCATAATCATGCTTAGAGTGCCGAAAACCTACATTTGTAAGTGCCATGGTAAATTTTGCATACCACTGTCGAGATGCCTGCTTGAGCCTATACAGGGATTTGCGAAGATGACATACACGTGACTCCCTTTGTCTGCGTAATCCCTGTGGAAGTTCCATGTAAATTTCTTCATCAAGATTATCATGAAGAAAGGCATTATTGACGTCCATCTGGTGTAGATCCCAATTTCGAAATGCAGCAACAAATAGAAAAGAGCGAATGGTTACTTCCTTAGCACAGGAGAGAAGGTTTCATGATAATCAAAACCTTCACGTTGCGTAAATCCTTTAGCGACAAGTTGAGCTTTATATCATTCAATTGAGCCATCCGCCTTATATTTTATCTTATACACCCATTTGCAGCCAATAGGTCTTCTATGGGGAGGCAACGAAACAATATCCTAGGTATTATTCTTTGTAAGAACAGCCAATTCTTTTTGCATGGCCCTTTGCCATCGTATGTCACGTGCTGCTTCCACATAAGAAGAAGGTTCTTGTTCATCAGAAATTTGACTAATACAACACATGTGTTCTAGTGATAGTTGATTGAAGGATACATAGGAAGAGACTGGATATTGTGTACCTTTAGTCTTCAAGGAAGAGCATACATAGTCCTTGGTCCATGCGGGAGGGTGCACTAGTCGTCCCGAACGTCGAGGTTGAGCCATCGACGTTGGTGACAAGGATCCATGTTGTGCTGATGAAGAGCCATTGTTGTTTTGTGGCAATATTGGAGTAGAAGACTCAAAAGTCTCTTCTAATGTGTTTTAGGATGCAGGACATACTATCTCTGGACATATATTAGAGTTTGGATCAGGCACAACTAGCACGTGTCGTGGTACCACGGAAAGAAAATCCTTTGATAAAATTTGCCATTTATTTAATGTTTGCATCGTTGAATCTTCTAGAGACGCCATTTCCTTGAAAGGGAATACATCTTCTTAGAAGACAAATCTCGACTAACGAAGAACCGTCCTGAGGATATCTCCATAACTCGATATCCCTTTTGTAGAGTGGGGTATCCCATGAAAATACATTGAAGAGCACAGGGATCCATTTTACTTCTATGTCTCACATTTGTCACATAGCATAGGCAGCCAAATACTCGAAGATGACCAATGTCTGGTCTTTTTCCGAATAGCATTTCAAACGGTGTGCGTCCTTCTAATATTCTAGTTGGCATGCGATTTATTAAATAGGCCACCGTGAACACACAATCACCCCAAAAAGACTCGGGAATAAAGGCTTGGTATTTCAGTGTGCGAGCAACCTCTAAAAGGTGCCTATGTTTATGCTCAATAATTTCATTTTGTTGAGGAGTGTAGGCACAAGAACTCTCATGAAGTATTCCTTCAGAGGATAGGAAAGATTAGCACTCATTTGAAAAAAATTCACTCCCATTGTTGATGCGAATCCTCTGGACAGTTTTCTCAAATTGACTTTTAATCATGGACAAGAATTTCGACAAATATGAAAAAGTCTGATTTTTGGATTGCATGAGGAATATCCAAGTGGCACGGGAATAGTTGTCTACAATTGTAAGGAAGAAACGGGATTCATCGCGATGTGGTGTATGATAAAGACCCCAAATGTCCATGTGAATCAATGAGAATATACTAGTGGCTCGAGATACACTAGTAGGAAATGATGCTCGTGATTGTTTTGCCAGAGGGCATATTTTACAATCAGGAAAGGGAAAAATGGCGATGTGGCTTAGGCGCTTATGAGAAAGGGAGTTTTTATTGCCAGCAACAGCATTACAGTGTATGCTTTTATTTAAGGAAGACAAATCAAAATCATTGGGAAGTGCGATCCAAAAATTATAATCCTTGTTCTACCCAAGCCCATCAGTTTCCCAGTTGAAAGGTCCCGAAAGGAGCAATTTTCAAATTTGAAATTGGCTCGACAAGAATTGTCCTCATAGACTTTGGAAATAGATATAAGGTTGAACTCAAACTCAAGGATATAGAGAACATTTTTAAGGATAATGTTTGGGCTAAGGTAAACAATACCAATCTTTGGCACACTAGCAATATTCCCATTTGGAAGATGGATAGATGTATATGGATCGGGCTTGTTGTAGATATTTGAAAGTAAGCATTCATTGCAAACTATATGGTCACTGGTGCCCTAGTCAATAATCCATGCATCAACTTTAATATTAGTATTTTTGCACAATGAAGTACCTGAAAAATTTGCAACTTTGTCAATCATCCTCAGTTGATCGAGTGCCTTCATTATTTCTTGATACTGATCCTGAGTAATTGGCTGGTGGATGTTGTCATTTCCTTGTGCTGACACCTGATAAGTAGAAAATTCTTTCCCTTTCTTTTCTTTGTCATTTGGCTTGCCATGCAATTTCCAACATGTTTCTATAGTATGGTGTGGATGACGGCAATATCCACAATACTTACCCTTAAATTTATAATTTTGGCCTCCCCCTTTCTGTGATGACGTGGCATTATAAGGACCATTTGATTCAGGGTTTGGGAGGTTGAATATGAGCCATTCGATCCTCTTCCTCGCCACTGATCTGGGCCGTCAGATCGGTGAGTATTGTGGCCATCGGATTTATGCCATGTAACATCCTGAAAATTGACGCATTTTAGCCCGATTTTTAATCCGATTTTGGGAATCGACTTCTCCGTGATATCAGGACTAAATACTTGGATGTCGCCTCATTTATTTTGGGATTTTCCGTTGGACACGGAAGCGTCGGAAAAAGGAAAAATTGGACCGGGTTTCGGGCCCGCGGGTGGGCCGGCCCAAGACCGGCGGCCTAATGGGCCTTGCACCCATCCAGCCCAGCCCAAAGGGGGGCCAAGCTGGCCCATTCTCCTCTCCCTCCTCAGCCCATGGGCTTCTCTCCTTGGCCTTTTGCTTTTGTGCCCAAGTGGGCTTTGTTTATGCTTTGTTTTTGCTTGTTTTTGATTGGTTCTTGGAAGCCACTTGCCTTGGCCTTATCCTAGTCTCCAGCAGCTCCTTCTCTCTCCTCTTTCTCCCCCAAAATTCGTGCACCAGCCAGCCCTCACTCTCTCTCCCTTTTTCTCTTCCTTTTCTCTTCCATTTCTGGTGTTCTTTGCTGTCCATACTGTTTTCCAGTCGGAAAACAGCCTTGCCGCAGTCACCGGAGCCGCCACCACCGCCCAAAGTGTAGTCCTGGAAGTTAGGAAGCTAGCCGCGCACCCCTGGTCACCCCTCGTCGCCGTTAGCCGCCCGTTTCGGCCTTTTCCACTCAGCTGCACCGGTTCCGCGTGAACAGTAACCAGCACTGTTTTTGGCCCGTTTTGGCCATCGTTTGTCATCCGTTGCCATCCCCGAGCTTACCCTCGTAGCCCTCGTTCCCCTCTACGCGCCGGTGTCGCCGGATTTTCGATCCAAGTAAGTTAACTTCCTAATCCTTGTTTAGGGGTTAATCTTGCTTAGGGGTTAATTAGTTTAATTTTTGTGCTTGGTTAATTATGGGTTAGTTTGTTAATGGTGGCTGAGTTAATTAAGCTGACTAGGGTTAGATTAATTGACCAGAGTTAGTTTTAAAAGTAACTAGGGTTAATTAATTAAAGTAACCATAGTTAGTTTTAAAAGTAACCAAGGTTAGATTTTAACTATGGTTAGGTTAGATTAACTAGGGTTGAGTTAATTTGTTAACCATGGTTAAGTTTATTTATTTTTATTTATTTATTTAATTTCGGACGAAATTACTGTTCACTAATCACTGTTCACGGATTACTGTTCACGGATCACTGTTCATGCAGAAGCTAATTTTTGGCTTATTTTGATGTGTTCTTGGTTGTTATGATTTATTGAAGTGTCGATTGTTAATTATACTTGTGAATATTGATGAAATGCGTGATCGAATGCTGATTTGGAAGTTGGATTTTGGAATTGTCAAGTGAGATTGCATGACATATTGTGTGGGTTATCAGAAATGGCATGTCGCATGAGCATGAGTGGTGTGCATTCACGACAGAGCAAAGAAAAGAACGAATTGATTGATGATGTGTTGCATGGTCACATTAAGAGGAGAACCCGGCGTTGCCGGAAGACCGCCAATCCTTATGAGGTTGTGCCGTGGCCAGTGGGTCGCCTGACTTCGGTCGGATGCCTGACAGGGAGGGGTTCTATGTGGGACCGCGGTATGGGGGCGGGTCCCGGGCCTCTGTCAGTAGCGGGACTGCGGTAGTGGGCGGGTCTTGTGCTCCTTCGGGAATGCCGTCTTGGGAGTGAGCCCTTGACGTCGCCGTGCCTCGAGGTAAAGAGGACGAAACTGGTTTAGCCAGAACCGGCAACCATAAGGTTGTGCCGTGGCCCAGGAGGAAGGGTCGTAATAATCAGAGCATGTGTGGGTGTGAGATTTGAGAAAGCTGTGTGTAATGCTCTGATTATTCGCATGTCTCTTAATGTCATGATGAATTAAATGACAGTTTCTGCAGATCGCATGTGCTAAGGCCAGGTAGAGTCGCCTATGATTGCACCTGTTTATTAAACTGTCTTCTGTGGTTATCTCTCTGAAGTGGTATTGCATTGATTGCTGTATTAGGTTGTATGTTAAACTCCCGAGGCGAGCGAAGTTCCCAACTGGGGCTTAGGACTTTAACTTGCTGAGTTTATCTCAACCCGTTGTGGTTAACATTTTCAGGCCCTAGATGATGCAGTACCGAGGATCGAAGAGAGCGATCCCTCTGAGGCCCGTGAATAGGCAGCTGTAGCCTATTTCCTTTTTGACGAGCCTTCCCCCACTTGTACAGGGTTAGGTTAGCTAGGCCGGTCCCTTTTTGAGTAGGCCTTAGCTTGTCGCCTGTAGTAAGGCGTGTATGTATTTGCTGGTATGCTGGCTAACCTTCAGATATATAAAATACTGGTTGTCTTTCCTCTGCTGCCGTTGTTACTATCCCTGTTGTTTGGTTTGGGAGTTGTTCGTTTCCGCATGTGCTTAATTACAAGATAAAATGAATTGGTCGACGACAGTACCTAGGACGTCATACAAATAGACCTAAAGTGAAATGGGGTTGCCGCGAGCTCGAGAGTCGGGGCGTGACAACCCTGTCGATTTTGGTATCAGAGCCTGGTTGGCTGATGGAGTGATAAGGTGCGATAAGTCTTGTGTTGGTGCGTGGGGATAGTTAGTAGGAAAGACAATTTCTTTGCTTGCATGTGATTGACTGCAAGATCCTTCGTGGTCCTTTGTTGTAGGGTTGTCTCATTTTCTAATTCCGTGTGGGGGGGAATTGGAACGCAGGTTAGGAGAGTCCTGCAAAATAAGCAATCCAGATCAGAGTACCCCTGGGTTGAGGACCCCAGGTCAGAGGGGTCAGAGAAAGAGGACGGCGCAGGTGCCGATCGGTGCAAGGGAGGTAGCATCGGAAGACCCGAGAATGGATGGGATTATGCATGCCATTGAGGCTATGATAGGTCAGCAGGCTCAGACTCAAGCCGCTGTTGCTGCTGCTGCAGCTAGGCACGGGACTGGTAACCGGCCTATGCATCAGTTGGTGGAGCAATTCATGAAGCTAAAGCCGCCCAAGTTTTCTGGGGCTGGCGACCCGGAGACAGCGACCCTTTGGGTTCGGGAAATAGAGAAGACATTCACCTTGCTGCAATGCTCTGAGGAGGAAAAGGTGATCATGGCGACTTACCAACTGCAGGGTAATGCTGGCACTTGGTGGGAAGCTACCCAAGGATGGGTATTTCCCGATGGTACAGCCAGGGTATGGGATACCTTTAGAGAGGCTTTTCTGGGCAAGTACTTTTCAGACTGTGCGAGAGAGCAAAAACTGGCAGAATTTCAAAGGCTGCGTCAGAATCAGATGACAGTGGATCAGTACGAAGCCAAGTTTGCAGAGCTGTCGAAGTACGCGCCGCGGATGGTCGAGCACCCGTTGGACAAGGCTAGGAGGTTTCGGGACGGACTGAAAATGGAAATACGAGACCACTTGGTGTCGGTGAACTTGAAGGATTACAATGAGCTTTATGAGAGAGCTCAGATGATTGAGAGACACATTACTGAGAAGGCAACCGCATCTGTATCGCGGTTTATGCCTAGCAAGGACAACCATCGGTTTGGTAAGAAACCAATGGCGGGAGGAATGGTGTGGGAAAACCGTTGCCTACCACTCCAAGGGGAGCTTGTTACGGGTGTGGTCAGGTGGGCCACCAAGTGAGGGACTGCCCACGTAGACCCATGATGCCATTCATGCCACGACCGCCAACCAGACCGCCAGTGGGGAACTTTCAGCAGGGCAATCAGTACAGACCCCCTGCTCAAGGACGGGTGTATGCAGTCACGAGGAAGGAGGCGGAGGACACGCCTGCCGTGATTACAGGTACGATATCTCTACACGACCATGCTGCTTATGCGTTGTTTGATCCAGGAGCTTCACACTCCTTTATTGCTAAACGGTTTGTAGAATTAGTGGGATTAAGACCAGAGCCGTTGGAAACGGTCTTTGTTATTTCTACTCCATTAGAGGATTCGGTTTTATCTGCAGTAGGTTGTGCTAGCTGTAAACTGATTATAGATGGTCGGGAAGGAATAATTGATTTGATTGTTTTGGCGATGTATGACTTTGATGTCATTATCGGTATGGATTGGTTGACCAAGCAAGGAGCTACTATGGATTGTCGGGAGAAGAGAATCCGATTTAATCCGACTGGAGCTAGTAGTTTCCAGTTTGTAGGGAGCCGAGGAGGGTCCTCGATTCCCTTGATTTCTTCTTTGGAAGCAACCAAGTTGTTGAGCTCGAGAGTCGGGGCGTGACATGCCAGTTGAGCTTATCTCCACCGTTGACTCGGAAGGGATATGGGCCGTTAGATCCGCGCCCATATTTAAGATCCCCACCGTTGGATTGAAGCTAATATGAGCCGTCGGATTCCCCTTTTCGATCTGGACCGTTGATCCAGTCCCTTCTAGAAAACTCAGCATCTTCTTCCCCATTTCCTCTAGGGTTTCCTCCGAAACCTCTCACTCTCTGTGGCAACTGTCGTCTGCCATGGAAACGACCGGAAATCCGAGCAACAAAGGCCATACCTTCTGTTCCTTTTCCTTCTCCAGCAGTTGCAAGTTGCTGGCTTTCTTCTTGGACTGCTAGCTGAAATATCCTCCCGAGCATCAGAGCCGGATCCATGGCAAGGATTTGCAACTGAAAAGGTACGAAATTGTCATTTAGGGTTAAGAGAAATCGAGTCGTTTTCTCCCTTTCTTTGATTTCTCTGTATTGTTTAAGGATTGTCTCTAATCCTTCGAGTCGTTCTTCGGCCACTTCAAGTTCATTCCATAGGGCCGACAACTGGTTGAAGCAAGCGGTGACCAAGAGGTTCCTTTGCTTCAACTCCGAGAGGGCTTGTTTGAGAGAGAAAACCTTTACGCGATCGAGTTTTCCATACATTTCTTTAATGACTTCCCACATTTTCTTTTCATCTTCAGTCGGTGGGAGCCTGGCTGCGACTTTCGGCGCAATACAATTTTTGATCCAAGTCCGGACTAGTTGATTACACCGTCGCCAATGACGTTGCATGCGGTTGTCGGTCGGAAAGGGGATGGATCCATCGAGGAATCCGTCTTTGTCTTTCGTAACGAGGGCTTGTCGAAACTCTCTCACCCAGGTTGAATAGTGGTCCAATCCGGCGAGTTGAAGGGTAATCAGTCGCTGCTCCGGTCCGTCGGCCGGTGAAGTGTAAAGAGGGTCATCGGGTTCAAGGTGGCTAGTGGCGGTCAGACACGGCAACGACATCATTCCGGGTGGTAGATTCGGGTAGGGATTCATTCTCGACCCGCCCGGATTCAATTCGGGGTTGTGACCCTGAGGAATCGGGTCTGGATCTTCGGTGGTGGGCTGTGGGCTATGGTTCGCCCACTGTTGACTAGACCCGGGAGTCCATTGATTGGGCCCAAGAGCCCATGGGCCCTAGACAGGTATCCATGGCATATATGGCCATTGGATTTGAACAGGTCATTGGGCCCAGAAGGAGCCGAGGGATTTTGTGCAATCTGCTGCACTTCCTCTAGAGCTTGAATGGATAAATTTTCTGGTGTAAGTGAGTCTTCAATTTCATGGTTAGCTGGATTTTGCATCTTGGATATGAAACTGAATTCCAATCCGATGTGCTAATTTGTTTTGCATGATGGGAATTGCAGCAACAAACTAGAGAACAATCGGAGGCAATTCAAAAAAAAATATTTGCGGAAGCTGGGTTAGAGAACTTGCTCTGATACCATGACACGAAATAGAGATGAAAAATATGATTTCATATGTTTTGTCACGATATTACCATGTACACATATATGTCTATATTTATATAGTACAGGAAATGTAAAATAAGGAAAATATATCAATTTATTGTTCCTAAAATATTCTAAATCTACGATCCACTGCATCAATTAAGGAATTGGAATCTGGCTAGGGAATCAATCAAGGATCAACACAAATCCTTTCTCCAACAATATATCGATCTATAGACCACCGTATAGTATTTTAAGCAATAGTTACACTCCTATGCCATCTTTAAAAGTCAACAGAATTTTCAATCCAAAAAATTGATTTTTCTTATTCACCACAACGCACACTCACTAGACCGAGCCGTGAGTGACTTTCTTCTCCGTATCAATTGTTTAACGAATAAATGAAATACTTTCTTCGTGCTTTATTTTTGCAGAGTCTCCAAGTAACGATTATGAGCTATGCGGGAAATCTGAGAATACTTGTGCGAGCTGAGGAAGGGTTCATATCTGAGTTGTACACCCGCTCCCTGCATGATGCTTCGGACATGATCCATCACGATGCATGTGGGAAGCAGTAGAGGCCACTCCTATTCCTATCCTTCCACAATTCAACGCCTTATGATGAAACCCTATTTTTCCTCTTTATTTTTTGTTATGAAGATCTTCATACCGGGACCAAATTTGGAAATCATTGGTTGATCTTGTTATGACTACATTTCACCAAAGGTTGCTCATTGGTTTTTACTAAATCGGGTTTAGTGGTGATTGGGACAGGAATTCAATTTTGTAACAAGAATCAAGACAACTATATTTGAAGGAAAAGGAAAACACAAGTGCTGGAAACTGATAAATTGAAACTGAGAAAATACATAAATTTGCCTTGGTAGGAAAGAGGTCATTGGGGTGTAGCACTAGATTGCCTCTTACCGCTGCCATGGGTATCCAGCTTTTGAACTTTCTTGCTTGGGAAATTGATACCGTTGCTATAACATCCCTGGATTAACTCATAGAGATATTATCCACTTTGGCCCATCATATACATAGCCTCATAATTGTATCCTTTGACATATTGATAGGCATTTTCCAAGAGGTCATCATCCTAGTAGTGCTCTAACCTGGGCTCGTTTAACTTTGGAGTTTTAAAGTAAAGCTTACCATTACATAAAAAGACACATCCGTGAGTTAATTCCACTTTATACATATATGTATGTATGTATACACACGCGCACACACACACACCATATACACACGACACAAGGATCTAGGGTGTAATTAGAGAATCGATTAGTTATTTAAAACAAACTTAATCAAGCTTAAGCTTAATTAGGGACTTAATAAATTATATATATTAATTAATATTTGATAATGATGATTTCAATATACTAATTTTCCAATGATAAAACAGATGAAAGGAAATTATAATTGACTAAAATGAAATATAATTGCGACCATAAGGGTAAAATAGTAAGAAAAAGTAAAGACTAGGATGACTATCAAAATGGATCGGACCATTGCAGAGACTGGTCTCCACTGTTCCAAGGATGGAGTCATCATATTTTAGGAGTTTAGCGTCTCTTAAGGCAATGAGTAAAGAAGTGTTTAAGCCTTCCTTAGTAAGGGGTTTAGCCCCTACTTGGACAAGGCCAATGTGAATATAATTCAATTTTTGGGCATGTTTCTTTAAAGAATCTTTATTCAAGAGTTGTATGGAAGAGAAAGAATTTGAAAGGGGGACATCTCTTTTTTCATTAGCAATAATGTAATCATTTTTCCCAAAAATCCTTCAATTAGAATGCTCATAAATCTAATTAAATTTCACTTTAGGGATGATCCAATTTTCTATGTATTTATTAAAATCTTCTATACTAATCTCTTCTCTATTTATAGGGCCTTGATCTAAGGACATTTGTGATATAAAACTAGACAAAGACATGGATCTTCTTAATAAGTTCATTGCATGAGACTACTTTCTTCTCCCCATGGTTCGATAATTGATGCTGACCAACGGACTCACTAACCAATGTAGGCTTTATTGCTAGGACCACATTAGACATGCAAAAAACCTAGGAAGAATTCCACAAATGTAAATCATCTCAAGTGTCCAAATGAAGCTTATAAAGAGTCACTATATACACATATCCCAAAATTGTTCTTCTCATGTTCAATCATAGTTTGATTCATTCCTGCCCGCTTTACCATCCTAGAAGCCTATTAGGTGCGGCTCCTTGTCTAGGCCCTCTAGCCCCGATGACCACTCCCTGCCCTTGTTGGACTAGGTTGTTATGGTTGTTGATTTTACAGAGTGTCAAATGAAAACTTTCTACATATTAAAATGCTGCCTTTACAGTGAGGAAGTGTCCTGTGCTTTTGGTCTAGAGGTGCTAGGGCTACATAATTCTAAGCAATCTCAATTGAGGGTGGTTAACGTGAATCACCTAGAGGGGTGAATAGGTGATACAATAAATTATTGTGGAATAAAACTATTCAAGAATTAAATTTTGAATAACAATAAATGTAGACGTAATATTCAGAACTATTAAAGCACGATCCATAAGTCTAAAGTATTCAAATAGTGTGCAATAATTAATATTAGTAAATAATAAAGATTAAGAGATAAGAGAAATTACACACAAGATTTGTAGGGGTTCGACTTAGATCAATCCTACGTCTACTTTCCCACATTGACAGCCCACTGACTGGATTTTACTATATGATCAATAAGAGATGACAACTTTGGGTGCAAACATTTAGTGTCAGATCACAATATCTCATTCAGTCACTTTTTGTGTACTTCTCTTATAATCACAAATTTTTAAGCTAATGAAAGACAAGTGTATGATCGAAGTTTTCTCAGACTTTGGAATTACAGATTCTACACTCTGTCTATTACTTGCTTCTTGGTCCTTTGACCTCCTTAAATATTCCCTCATTTCCAAACTAGCCATTGGACAGTATCCAAAGGATCGTCTTCCAATTTACTGTTGGATAGAATTGTATCGAGAAAATTTGGTAGTTGTCGAGTAACAAAGATTGAATCCCTATTTTGATTTTGATCGCCCATACAATTAGAATCTAGGTTTCTATAAGTAGAGCTTGTCAATTAGAAAAGTTCTTGTCTCAAGATTGATTTGCCAATCAAATAAGATTGAGTCAATCAAATCTTTTTAGGTGTGAAATCCAAACCACAATACTAGCCATTATCGAGCTTGCGTCATGCTTTGTCAAGTTGTCCCATTCTAAATCTGCTTCGTTCTAAACCCGCTACGTTCTAAACTTTGCTTCATTCTAAACTTGTCACATTTTGGACTTGTCTCGTTCTATATGTAAAATCTGAGTGTGTTCTGTCTCAAGTATAAACTTCACAATGTGGATTTGAGTCTGAACATATTTAGCCTTAAAGTTTGCATTCGAACAAATTTAACCTTTAAGTCTGGATATAGTTTGAATAAGTTCGGCTTTAACAAAGAATATATCTTTTGGTTCTTTCAAGTATAGTTCTCGATAATATCCTTTACACATTTCATCATATGCATAGTGGCTTGTGCGTTTTTCACCTAATTACTCAATCATTAAACATGTTAGTAGCCTTTAATTTATTTTTTCATCTTCAAAACATTATAAAGGATTTTCCTAATAATCTCCCCATTTTTTATGATGACAAAACAATCTCTGAATATGCAAATGTGCAATTACGCTTTCAACAAAATATTAAAAATCATAGCATCATAAGCGCATAATGTAGTTTCCAAATATTAGATATCCAAATAATGTAATTCAAAATAGGAGATTACAAAATAGAAGATAGTAGATTAATTGAGCAAAAGAATATATAGAAATAAAATCAAAGCTACACTGAATAATATCAACCAATCAAGACATATGCATATACATATTCTCTACCCCTTTTTGCCATAATCAAAAAGCAATAACAATGGAAATGATATCACACAGAAAATATATAATTTAGGTCAAATTCACGTAATATCTTTAAAATATATTTTGCATAAAACACAATTTCTAGAAATATTGTCTTCTGCATAGTAAGGTGCACATCAAAGATACGCAATATAGCAAATATCTATTAAGAATCACGGATGCATTATAAATATCACCAACTATTTGTCTTAATAAAATAATAATGTAAATAAGAGATTTATTAATGACAAAAAGTGATGGAAATGGAAGATACAATTACCAAATTATGTAAAACTTAGCAAGTTCTAGCACTTTTACCTTTTCCTCCATTGTCAAAATAGTAATCAAGATCGAGATCAATTCAAAAAGATTTTTCCATACTTGATCATTGCTCTCCCCCTCAAGTTGATGCCTTTTTTAGGTGATCACGATTCTCCCCCTATTGTCATGAAAGTATTTGCAATTCACTTTTTTTGTGGCTTGTGCACATTGAACAAAATGTTGTCCCTTTATTTCCTTTGTAGCAACAAAATCCATACCGTTTGTTTGCTTTTTGAAATTTGGGATAGAAATTTATTTTCTCCAATCAAACTTGTCTCAAATACAATCTGCGTAAACTCAATAAACTTTTTGCACAAATGTGATGTTATAATATCTCACATAATATGTAATACTCTTTCTTTTGAATAAATAAATTGAATAACATATATAAGAGTATAAATTTTTTTAATATGAAGCTACTCAACCTTTTGTACAACACATTAGGGGCTTGCTCAATAATTTGTGAGAATTTTGCGCAAGAAGGATAATTTCCAAGCCTTCAAAAAATAGTATAGAATCTCCACAATTTTCGGATCAAGCTTTCCAAACTTCATATGGAAAGATCCTTTTGCCACCTAGAAATCCTTGTAAAATAGATAATAGTCTTTACAAAATATAGAAAATATCATGAACATACCTTCCTCTAATATGCAGATCAAACTTGCCAATTATAAGATATCTTCTAAGAATATAGTTAGAGTATCCAAAAATATAAAAAAAGAAAGGCAATAATATCTTTCAGGATTAAAGTGATTTTCCTTAAGCATAGATCTCAAAATTACATTATTGATGCAATACACAAGAGGAAAGTAGATATTTCTACCACATGACAAATCATGTAATAAATAAGCATAACGCCTTATATAAATCATACTTAAGTCATAAAAATCATCCAAAATCATGAAAATTTTGTGTAGAAATTAGGAAGGCAAAGGCAAGATAATAACTACGAAATTTTATTTCCTTACCCAAGGTATATGTTTAAAATATACCATTGATTTAAAGATGATCGTTGTCAATCTTCGCTTAGACATTCTTCTAATAACACAATGATTTGTATAGATTTGCAATCATTCATCCTCTGTAAAATTTCCCGCAATAAATTTTTTTCTTTTGGTATCCAATTATTTGGATCCTTCCTTCACATTAGAGCAAAAATAGGAAATCTCCATAGAAACCCAATGATACTTTCCTAACTCATCTCAGTAGAGTATTTAAGGGAAAACATCTTGGTTAATAATATAATATCTCATTAAACATATTTCCACTTTGCAAAACATGACAAAATTAGAGAGCATATAATTAGACCAAATAATCCAAATTATCTCTAAACAAGATATCAAATCAATCACACATATTAAATCAAATTCCATTTCACAAACCACCAAAAATATATCACACAATTCTTTCTTCAATATAACCAATTATAGCATATGGTTATTATAAAGTCTGAATCAACTAAGGCACAAAGATAATATATTGAATATCACTTATAACGAGAATATATACAAATTTAAAGTATGCAACCAAAAAAATTGAGAAATTTTAAAATATACCTTTCTTACCAAATTCTCTTTCTTCTTTCTTTTATTCCCTACAAGAAAAATAACTTATCTTTTCTTTGGCACCCAGATTTTCTTGGGTCCATGTGAGTTAGTGGACTATGCTGTTTTTACCCAATCTTTCTTAATAGGTCTCCAGATTTTAGGACATTATTTCTCAAAGTGTTTTGAGTCTCCACAATTAGAATACTTGAGGGCGTTTCAACCAACGACTTTTGTAAAAAATCCTTTGAAAATACCTCTTATTCGCAAGTCTAGGAGGTCTTTGTCTGAGCCTCTATTTGACTTTTGGAAAGTTTATTAGAAGATCATTTTCCATATTAAAACCAAGTCCTGTCTTGTTGTAGTAAGGGACTTGTATAGAAAGGACATGTTCTAGAGTTTTCGAACTATTTGAAAATTTTGTCGTAATATTCAAAAATTCTTTATTCAATGATTTGTTTTCTTGGACAAGTAAATCACCACTTTCCTTTACTTGCACAAAATTATTTTGTTAATTTTCAAACTTCTCTTTTTGAAAGATATCTTGTTGTCTTAGCCAAGAATTTTCCCTTTTCAATTCGAAAATCCTTTTAAGAGTAGATTTGAGATTCAAACACAGCTCATCAATATATTTAGGTACCTTAGGAGGGATTTCGGGGTAATTTACCTCAAGTTGTGGGTTTGATTCTGATTCCGAACCTCAATTTGAGTCTGAATCTGAGTCAAAATGTGTCATTAGGCAAATATTTGCATACTCCTCATATTCATTTTTGTTCTTATAGAGTCTTCTTTCTTTGGATTTCTTTGCTGACTTCTTCCATTTGGAGTTTCTTCTCTTTCTCACAAGGTGTTCAAATCTTTGGATCAGTGACTTCATCTCCTCACTGTCATCGTCCTCATCTTCCTCAAAATCTATCTCATCAAAATTAATGTTAGATTTGAAGGTAATTAACTTCTTACCTTTTGGATCTTCATCATTTATACATTCCACTTCATATGATTGGAGAGTCCTGATGAGTTCATCAACTGATAATGGTATGATTCTCTGAGTCTCATGGATTGAAGTTTTTATGTTGTTCCAATCTTTTCAGAATCCTTGCAATAGTTTGTTCGCTTTCATTAGTGCCAAAATTAGTTGCCTTTGATATGTAGAGGTGTCAAATCTGGTGAGGCCTTGCCTCGCCGATGATTAGTGAGGTTCAAGCCTTGCTGATGATTGGCAAGGATCAAGCTTCGCCAATCTAGTGAGACTCGAGCTTGCCGGCGTCGGGCAAGCTCGAGCTCGCCTGTGGTTGATCGTCGATAGTCATTGTGGTTGGTGGTCAGCCAAAGAAGAAGAAAAATATTTAAAAATTATATATTTTAAAAGAAAATAAAAAATAATTTAAACTCGATTTTTTTAAAATAAAATAATAACTATAAATTTGATTTAATAAAATAACAAAAATATTAACAGGAGTGAACAAGGAAATTTAATCATATTTTTCATATGAAATGGCAAAAAATATTATCTAATATGTTTTCAAATTTAAGGAAAAAAATATTGTAATTTTCCTGAAAAAATACATCTTGGAAAGTAATTAAGAAACAAACATAGGATTTTTTTAAAAAAATTAGAAAAATTATTTGCTAGATTTGTATTTCATGAAAGAATTTTAGCAATACTATTTTTCTTAAAAAAAAACATAAGAAATAAGTTTTCTTAGATTTAGTTAAATGGGTTGGGCATAGGTTGGAAATGAGTTGGATTGGGTATGGGTCAAATTTTGCATTACAATAAATGCGTCATAAACGAGTTAAATGAGATGATTAGGGTTGGACTATTTATGATTTGATCCAAATCTAAACCGACCCACCCATTTGATAGGTCCATTGATGTGTTGGACCATTCACAATTTCTGTAAATCTACTGAACATATCTCCAATTGATTCTCCAAGTTTCATCTTGAAAGACTCCTATTGTTCTAGCAGAATATTGACCTTTGTTTCTTTCAATCGATATGTCCCATTCTATGTGACGTATAGTCTATCCCATACTCTTTCATTTGTTTCACAAGAAGATATTCTATTATATTCAGTAGGTGATAAAGCACAATAAAGAGAGTAGATTTTGCATTTAGTGCTTCTTTTTTGGATATCTTCGTCTAAGATAGAAAGGCAAAAGGTTCAACCAATTTACCATCTTCTTTTTCAGCAGATGCAGCATTAGGATTGATTCTTTTCTCAACAAAATCCCATTCCGGAGGATCCTTAGATCTTAGGAATGCCTTCGTTTTGTTCTTCCAAACATTGTACTATTTCCCATCAAAGTATGGTGGTATAGTGTTACTCTATCCTTGAACAAGACCTGGTGCCAAAATACTAGCCATAGAAGATCTTTAGCTCAGATGTAAGAACACTTCAATAAAGCAAGCATGATGCCTTGATACCAATTGAGGGTGGCTAGTAAGAATCACCTAGAGAGGTGAATAGGTGATATAATAAATTATTGCAAAATAAAACTATTTATGAATTAAATTCCAAATAACAGTAAATGCAAAGGTAATATTCAGAACTATTTAAGCATGATCCAGAATTCTGAAGTATTCAGATAGTGTGCAATAGACAATATTAGTAAATGATGAAGATTAAGGGAGAAGAGAAATTGCGTATGAGATTTGTAGTGATTCAGCTTTGATCAATCCTACGTTTACTATCCTATGTGGACAACCTACTGGCTAGATTCTACTATATGATCAATAAGAGATTACGACTTTGAGTGCCAAATACTCAGTTGTAGATCACATTATCTTAAATAGTCACTCTTTGTATACTTCTCTTACGATCACAAACTTTTAATCTCATGAAATACAAGTGTATGATCGAAGTTCACTCAGACTTTAGAATTATAAATTTTATGCCTTGTCTCGTACTTGCTCCTCTGTCCCTTGATCTCCTTAAATACTTCCCCACTAGCAAACTAGACATTGGAAAGTATCTAGAGGATCATCTTTGAATGTACCCTTTGGATAGAATTGTATCAAAAAGATTTGATGGCCGTTGAGTGATAAAGATAGAATCCCCATTTTGATTATAGTTGCACATACAATCAAAATTTAGGTTTCCCTAAGTAGAGCTTCTCCGTTAGGAAAGTTCTTGTCTCAAGATTGATTTGCCAATCAAATCTTTTTAGGTGTGAAATGCTAACCACATCAATAGTCGTTACCGGGCTTGCGTGACATTCTGTTAAGTTGTCTAATTCTGAACATGCGTCATTCTAAACTTGCTACATTTTGAATTTGCTTTGTTCTAAACTTGTTTAAGTTTTGGACTTGTCTCGTTCTGTATGTAAAATCTGAGTGTATTCCGTCTAAAGTATAGACTTCACAATCTGAACTTGAGTCTAATCATATTTAGCCTTAAAGTTTGCATTTGAGCATATTTAACCTTTAAGTTTGAACATAGTCTGAATAAGTTCAGCTCATGCATAGAATATATATTCTGGTTCTTTTAAGTATAGTCCTTGATAATATCCTTTACTCAATCATTAAACACATTAGTAGTCTTTGATTTATTTTGTCATCTTCAAAAATATTATAAAATGGGTGCTCAACGTTGAGTTGTTTATTTTACGTTTATCTGGACTGAAACATAGGTGCTCGAGTTCCTTCTGGGGGTTGCTTTTTGGCAGTCATGAGGACAAGGATAATAAGTCTCTGTTGGGTAACACTACCGAGAATAATTGATTCTGTTTTTTTTGTTCTCGGGAGCACATTTGGAACAGAAATGCATTTGGTAAATTTTTTGTTCCCGGGAACAAATTTGTTTCGAGGAATAGATTTGGAGTAGAATCAAAAAGCAAAAAAAAGTTGCTTCTCGTTCCCGGGAACAATTTTGGGAATCGGTTTTTTTTTCTCTCTTTTCTCTCTCTTTTTTTCCCTTCCCTTTCTTCTTCTTCTTCTTCTTGTTCTTCTTGTTCTTCTTCTTCTTCTTCTTCTTCCTCTTCCTCCTCCCACCCCATCACCGCCCTATCGCCACCCTTGGTTCGCCGCCAGCGAGTAATCGAGCGAGGTCCGACAAGGTCCGGCGAGCTCGCCGGAGCCTCGCCAGGCCAGGGCGAGATCCAACAAGCTTGCCAAAGCCTCACTTGGCCACCGGTGAGGCTCAGCCTCGCAGATCTGGGCAAGGGCAAGCCTCGCTCGGCCGCCACCAGCAAGGCTCGAGCTCACTCAGGTAGCGCCTTGCCCGGCTACCACCGACAAGGCTCGAGCTCGCCCTGGCTAGTCTCGCGTCGCTTGGGCAAGCTCGAGCCTCTCCAATGGCAGCTAAGCGAGGCTCGCCTAGATCTGCGAGGCCGAGCCTCGCCCGGCCACTTGTTGGTGGTGGCCCAAGGGTGGTGGCCAAGAGGAAGAATGGGAGAAAAAAGAAAAAGAAAAAAAGAAAATTATAACAATAAGTATTAAAAATTAAGAGAATCAGAAGATCAAAAATTTTTACCAAACGCATTTTTGTTCTCGGAGTAAAAAATTTTAACAGTTTATCAAACACCTTAAATACTCAGAATTTGTTCTTGGGAGCAGAATAAAAAAAATCATTTTCGATCAGAAATTGTTCCCAGGAGTAGAATCGTTACCAATCACACCCTAAGTTGCATACTAGGTTAAGTACCAAAATAGCTAGTTGCACTGTGATCTGGTTTATGCTAAGTTCCAATTGTAGTAATATTCTCCTTCCATGTCACTTAGGGCATATTCGGTAACGTGCCAAATGGTCTCATTTTATTTTTTATTCGTTTGATAACAACATTAAGAAGTAGGAAAAAGCCGCTTCTTGGTTTTCGAAAACAACTTTAGAATCAAACCAGACCATGTTCTTTTTTTTCTTTTCTTTTTCTGTTTTCTGTTTTCTTTCCTTTCCTCTTCTTCTTCCTCTAATCAGTCTAAAAAATATAATGAACTTATAACATAAAATTATATTAAAAATATAATAAAATTACATAATAAAATTATACTAAAAATATGATAAAAATATATACTAAAATTTAAAAATATAATAAAATTAATAAATGTATTCATAAATTAAAAGAAATTTTTTTAAAATATAGTAAATATACACCATAAAATTATATTAAAAATTTGATAAAATTATATAAAAATAAAAATTATTAAAAATTTAAAAAATTATTTAAAAAATTAAAAGAGAAAATAAAATAAAAGTATTAAAAAGTTTAAAGAAATTCTAAGTCACAAAAAAAATTTAAGGATCATATTAAACGTATTTCTATTCCAGAAATAGAAATTTTAAACAATTACCAAATGTCCTCAAATGCTTAGAATTTATTTGGGAATAGAATAATTTTTTTGTTTTATTTTTGAGTGAAAATTGTTCCTGAGAATAGAATGGTTATCAAACGCACCATTATCCATCCGACTTCCTTTTTATATTGATCATTACTGATCTAAGTCGAGAGAATGATTCTTCCCTCTTTTCGGTTGCTTTCACTAATGGAAATTGCATTTTTTTTAGCTTGGATGCGGTCGTGGACTTCTGGCAATCTTGGCATGCCTTGAGGTAAAGTATTCATCTCATACTTCAGCTGGGCATGGCCAAGTTGATGCTTGTCAAGGAATAGCTGAACCTCATACAATGACTTCAATTTACTGTAGTAGGCTGCTCCTGCCATTTACCTACAAGACTTAAGTGTAGAGGTAGCTAACCATTCCAAATGTGGATGCAAAACTGAAGAAACCCCAAGCTCCTGAATGTAGCCTAGCAGATTAGAGAGATTCGTTTCTTTGGGGCAACGTCCATCCAATACTACCATACGTAAAAGATAATGAAGAGGACACAAAGGGAGATAATGGCTCATCGTCAGGGGGGCCACGATGTTATATACATGGCCGAGACAGTGTATTCAGTCTCCTCTCTCCAAAATCTCTCATGAACTTGTAGTTTGGTTCAACTTTTGGGGAATGCATTTGCATTTCCCCAAGTATCTTTAGCTCAATGGGCATTTGGTGAAAGCAAAAGTATTTGGCCAAATTGAGCTTTCCGAAATGACTTTGGTGTAAATACCATTTGGTAAACTTGCATCTACAAATAGTTTTTCTATTTTTGTTTTAAAAAAATTGAAACGGGTGGGTGGCCGGCCAAATCTGGCCACTAGCGTTGCTGTCCGGCGGCCAGATCTAGCCGACGGCGTCGCCTGAGGTTGACCTCAGGCTCTGCCGCCTGGGCGACCTCTGGCGGCAACACCTGGGTCATGCGAACCCAGGTGTTACGCCTGAGGTCACGACCTCCAGTGGCGACGCTTGGGTTCGCACAACCCAAGCACGTCGTTGCCGGAGGTCGCAACGCCTGGGTTCGCGCGACCTAGGCATTGCGCTGCGACCTCCGACCTCCGACCTCCGGCAGCGACGCCTGGGTTCGCGCAACCCAAGCGTGACACCGCCGGAGGTCGCGACGCCTGGGTTTGCGCGACCCAGGCGCAATGCCGCCGGAGGTCGCGGCGCCTAGGTTCGCGCGACCCAGGCATCGCGCCGCGACCTCCGACCTCTGGCGGAGATGCCTGGGTTCGTGCGACGCCTCGGTCATGGGAACCCAGGCAACGCGCGACCCCGCAACCCCGGGCAACAATCACCGGTGGTCGCCGCCATTAGAGGTCATGCCCAGCAGCGATGGCGGCTCCACGTTCATGATTTCTTAAAAAAAAACAAAAAAGTCGAAGCAGATTGACTTGCATTCTTGAAATGCTGAAAGCTCAATGCTGGGGGGACCAGCATTGAGCTTTCAGCATTTCAAATGCCGGCATTTGGCTAATGGAGTTCCCAAATGTTGAACCAAACACTAAAATTTTTTCCCAAGAGGCTTTGGGGGCTGAAAGCCCTTTAAGAAAGCTGAACCAAACGGGGAAGATGGTTAGTTTGGATTTGCGCATAATGTGCCTTTTGCAACGACACAGTTCTCATTTCTTCTAGCATTGGCTTTTTGTAAACAACGTATGAGTCGTCCTCCTGGAGTTACTTACATGACTGGTAAGAAGCATTACTTTGGATTGGAGGGGGGATGCGGAGATTTCTGTCTCTGGTGGACAAAGATGGCGAGTCTTGGCAAATTGGCAGAAGGACACAAGAATTGTCTACGACGCTCACTTAAGTGCAAATTTTTTTTTTTTGATTACTAAAGTGCCACTTTAAAAAAAATGATCACTGAAGTGTTAAGTCTAATATGGGTCACCGGAAGTCTGATGTGACCATATTTTATTAATTTCTTGATCCTATGTGACTCTCTGGTGTGCCCAATTAGCATATAGCCTCTAAATGACGTCATCTAGAAGTAGCAAATAGTAATAGTTTGAGTGCCAAATTTTGTTTAAAGTAATCATTTCGGTGCTAGTCATTATTTAAAAGTAATCACTTCAATGCCAAGCACGCCGCGTGAAAATGCTACATGGATTGGATTTTTTAATTAATATGCCAAGTCATATAAAATTTTTAATTATAAAAGTCACGTATTATTTTTTGCCGAAATTTCTTGTTGTTAGCATTTAATGATGTGTTTGGCAACCATTCTGTTCCTAAAAATAATTTCTATTCAGAAATTTTTATTCTCTTGCTGAATGAGTTTCTGATTATTTGAAGGCAGTTAGTAACTGCCTAAAATTTCTTTTTTTGGAATAGAAATGTATTTGGTACGATCCTTAAATTTTTTGTAACTTAGAATTTCTTTTAACTTCTAAATACTTTTATTGTATTTTTCTCTTTTAATTTTTTAATAAATATTTATACAAATTTTTTATATTTTTAATTATTTTATTATCTTTTTAGAATTTATTTTAATTTTATAATAATTTTATTATATAGTTTTATCATATTTTTTAGTATAATTTTATTATGTATTTTTATTATATTTTTAATATGATTTTATGTTATAATTTTACTATATATTTTTTAAAATTTTCTTTTAATTTTTTTAATAATTTTTTTATATTTTTGCAATTGGCTTAGGGGTGTCAAATTGGTGGGTCGGGTCGGGTTTGGGTCAAGTTGAAAATGGTCTGACCCATATTGACCAATTTAACCCGTTTTGACCCATTTTCATGCAATGTAAATTTGATGACCCATACCCGACCCAACCCGACCCATACCCCATTCATACCCAACTCATATTACCAACACATATTAATATTTAACTTAATTTAAGAAAATCTACTCCCACTTATTTAGTCAACTTTAAACTTTTCACATATAAATTATTTGAATAAAAATTTCACATTGAATTTATAAAGTAAATTAAATAATAAAAAATAGTAAAGAAAAAAAATGTGGATACCTCTAAATTGGATTGCTTTGGAAAATAATTTTTTAAAAAAATCTATTTTTTAGTTATTTTAAAAGATTAAATTTTTTAATATTATTTATTTTATTTTTTCTTTATTTCTTTCTTTTACTTTTTATTTTTATTTTCCCTTTCTTTTCTCTTTTCTTTCTTCTTCCTTCTTCTTCCCCCTTTTCCTCTGCTGGTGCTACCTGATGACGACCAGCCAAGACGCAGGCTAGTGAGCCCAAAGTCGACCAAGGCTGACAAACTCGAGGCTTGGCCGATCTAGGCTCCGCTGAGGTCACTGGTAGTGGTCAAGCTCAGGCTCGCCCGGATCTAGCAAGCCACGAGCTCTATTACGGCCAACGAGTTCGGGGCTCGCCTACCTAGATTTGGGTGAGCCACAGCTCGGCCAAGGCCGGCGACCTCGCGGCTCGCCTATCCAGATCTAGGCCGAGCTCTGACCAGTGAACTTAGGGCTTGTCAGCCCAAGCTCTGTTGCGGCTCGCCTACCCAAATCCAAGTTGAGTTCTAGCCGGTGGCGACAAGCTCGGGATCGACGATGGTGACGGCGACGTGATGGCAAGATCGGCAATAGAGGTCAAGAACGCATAGAGAAGGGGGATGGAAGGAGAGAGATGATGGGTCTATCTAATACTCAACCAATATTTGACCCATATTTAACTTTCACTTGACCTATATTTGACCCATTTAACTAAAAGTGAGTCATAATATGGGTTTATGACCCATTTTGACACCTCTAAATTGGCTAGAGGAAGAAGAAGAGGAGGAAGGGAAAGAAAAAGAAGAAAAGAAAAGAGAGAGAGAGAGAGAGAGAGAGAGAGAGAGAGAGAGAGAGAAGAACATGGTTTGATTTGATTTTGGAGTTGTTCTCGAAATTAAGAAATAACTTGTTTTTACTTGATTCTAATCCAAATCTATTCCTGGCAACGAATTTGTTCTCGGAAACAAAAAAGTTGTCAAATAGATTTTCGTTCCTTTATTTTTTCTGAGAAACAAAGAAAAGAATCAGATACTATTTGGTATGTTATCAAACGGCCTTAAGTGATCATTTTTTTTCTGATTTGGCACTTGAATGACTTGATGAAATTTTTGGTACTAAAATGAGCGTTGTACGCAATTTTTGTCACTTCTAATGTTCTTTTGCTCGGAAAATTGAACCCCTTGACTAAAGTTGCCTTAGGGACTGAATTTTGATTATTATCTCGCTTTATTTTTTGTAGACGGAATCATATGATGGCTTTGATTATCAAAGCAATACTTATTACCTTTGATATGGTGTACCACAATAGCTAGTCCTACTCACATTTTTGTATCTATGTGATCATGTTTTCCTTACCTAGAAACACTGTTTTCCAAGCAAAATCTTCCCAAGAATCTTTCGTTTTCAAGATAGTCTCTAGGAATGATGAAATCTACTACTCTTTGTGTGTCATTCTTTGGCCAAGCATAATGACAAGCAACATTGTAACATCTTGAAATTCGAGTCCCTTGAGGGAGGAATGAACATTAATTTTGCCAATGTATTGTTGGTTGATCTCACTCGGAACTGATCACTCCTCAGATACTGACCTTGAGGGGAAAGGCTAATGAGAACATAACTCATGCATGTCACGCCCCGACTCTCAAGCTCGCGGCAACCCCATTTCACTTGAGGTCTAGCTGTACGACGTCCCAGGTACTGTCGTCGACCAATTCATTTTATCTTGTAATTAAGCACACGCGGAAACGAAGAACTCCCAAACCAAACAACAGGGATAGCAACAACAACAACAGAGGAAAGACAACATCATTTTTATATATCTGAAGGTTAGCCAGCACACTAGCAAATACATACACGCCTTACCACAGGCGACAAGCTAAGGCCTACTCAAAAGGGACCGGCCTAGCTAACCTAACACTGCACAAGTGTCTACTCGCTGGTCTCGGAGGGATCGCTCTCTTCGATCCTCGGGTACTGCATCATCTAGGTCCTGAAAAGGTTAACCACGACGGGTTGAGATAAACTCAACAAGTTAAAGTCCTAAGCCCCGGTTAGGAACTTCGCTCACCTCGAGAGTTTAACATACAACCTAATGGCAATCAATGCAATACCACCTCAGAGAGAATGACAGCATAAGACAGTTTAATAAAAGGTGCAATCACAAGCGACCCTACCTGGCCTTGGCACACGCAACCTGCAAAACTGTCATTTAATTTATCACGACATTAAGAGGCATGCGAATAATTAGAGCATCTTACACAACTTTCTCATGCCTCACATCCACACATATGCTCCGATTATTACGACCACTAGAGCCACGGCACAACCTTATGGTTGGCGGTCTACCAGTCAAAGACCAGGCATCGTCCTCCCCCATGAGGCACGACGACGTCACAGGCTCTCTCCCATCGACGGCATTCCCTATGGAGCATGGGGCCCGCTCACTGCTGCAGCCCCGCAACTGACCACTGTCAGGCAACCGACCGAAGTCAGGACGACCAAAAGGCCATGGCACAACCCCAAGGGTTGGCGGTCTACCGGCAGCGCCGTGCTCTCCTCTTAATGTGACCATGCAACATATCATCAAACAATCCATTCTTTTCTTTGCTCTGTCGTGAATGCAACATCACCCATGCTCATGCGACATGCCATTTCTGATAACCCACGCGATCTCACTCGACAATTCCAAAATCCAATTCCCAATCAGCATTCGATCACGTATTTCATCAATATTCACGAGTATAATTAACAATCAGCACTTCAATAAATCATAACAACTAAGAACACATCAAAATAAGCCAAAAATTAGCTTCTGCATGAACAGTAATACGTGAACAGTAATCTGTGAACAGTAAATTCGTCCGAAATTAAATAAATAAATAAAAATAAATAAACTTAACCATGGTTAACAAATTAACTCAACCCTAGTTAATCTAACCTAACCATAGTTAAATTCTAACCTTGGTTACTTTTAAGACTAACCATGGTTACTTTAATTAATTAACCCTAGTTACTTTAATACTAACTATGGTCAATTAACTAACCCTAGTCAGAATTAATTAACCAGAATAATTAACCAATCAACCTTAATTAATCACAAATACACAAATACACTAATTAACCCCTAAACAAGGATTAGGAAGTTAACTTACTTGGATCGGAAATCCGGCAACACCGGCGTGTAGAGAGGAATGAGGGCTACGAGGGGTAAGCTCGGGGATGGCAAAGGACGACGAACGGTGGCCGAAACGGGCCAAAACAGCCCTCGGAACACTGTTCACGCGGACTGACCAGCAGAGGGAAAAAGGCCGAAACGGGCAGTTCGGGGCGACCAGGGGTGACCGGGGATGTGTAGCTGGCTTCCTAACTCCCAGGACTATACTTTGGGCAGTGGTGGCGGCTCCGGTGATGGCGGCAAGGCTGTTTTTGGGCTGGAAAACAGCATGGACAGCAAGAAACAGCAGAAATGGAAGAGAAAAGAAAGAGAAAAAGGGAGAGAGATTGAGGGCTGGTTGCTGCACGAATTTGGGGGAGAAAGAGGAGAGAGAAGGAGCTGCTGGAGGCTTGGATAAGGCCAAGGCAAGTGGGCTTGCCACTTGTTGAAGAGCCAATAAAAAACAACCAATAAACAAGCATAAACAAAGCCCACTTGGGCACAAAAGGAAAAGGCCAAAAGAGAGAAGCCCATGGGCTGAGGAGGGAGAGGAGAATGGGCCAGCTTGGGCCCCTCTTGGGCTGGGCTGAATGGGTGCAAGGCCAATTGGGCCGCCGGTCTTGGGCCGGCCCACCCACGGGCTCAAAACCCGATCCGATTTTTCCTTTTTCTGACACTTCTGTGTCCAACGAAAAATTCCAAAATAAATGAGGCGACGTCCAAAAATATAGTCCTGACATCACTGAGAAGTCGGTTCCCAAAATCGGATTAAAAATCGGGGCCAAATTGAGTCGATTGCGACCGTAGTACAATTTGGATTATCGGGCGCCCTTTTTGGACTTTCCTCACATTTGACCCGTGGTCAATCATTCTTTGATCCATGTTAACGTCAATTCTCGAGTCAAGGACGTCCCTCGATTGTCTTGTGATCCCGGGGGCTCAATTGATAATCCCGAGTACCAGATGAAAAGGATTCGGTTTAACGTCGTTCGTAGTTCGTATCGAAGTCGTGCGGAAATCACCCGCAGTTCGACTTCATACTTCTGCCGAATCGATTTATTTTCGTTTCCTTAATATTCTAGTACTTAGAGGATATCGTTCCCACCCAGGTCCTCATGGTCGAAGGGTTCGTTCCTAATCGAAATTGCGAGTCGAACGCGTATCGTTTCCTATCGACGCCCCTCTGTAATCCGTTATCTCACAAACACATAGTTCGGAAAATTTGTACTGACCAGGCCTTTGACTACATTGCCCTTTTATAAAATCCTAAAATGGGGTCGATTTTCAGGATGTTACAATGCGACTAAAGAACTTGACTTGGGAAAACGACTCAACCGTGAGACTTATGTAAGGACGGTCCTGTAGATATGCAGGCTGATTTCAGGATCGACTAGACGTCAATTCACGGACAGAAATAATGGGACGACGGATGATTCCGTCTATTGTTATCGAATCCACGGACGACCCTATATTGATCCTTGATAATCATGTACTTTGAAATAATAATCGACCCTTCACAATTTCATGTAGTCAAGGGCGTCCATGTGTCGAGAAGTCTTGAACGTGAATTGACACGAGTCAGTTACGTGTGAGTCCTCAAAGCTGCCTGTCAGTCTAAGTAGTACCAAAATGGCATTTGGGCGAAATTGACAAGGCATGTGAATCCAATATTGGACTTCGAATTTTTGGGAATGGTCGAGAAGGACTTTTGGACGATGCCTCTTAGACAGTCGACGATGACAGTTAAGCCGAGTTTTGGAAAAGGGGTTTTTTGACCGAGGAAATGAGCCTACGAAGACGTGGGCCGAGCAAGGTCACTGTGGGCCTCATGCCCAAGGTGGGACAACCGCCGTAGAAAGCCCGAGGCAAGCAAGTGAGCTCGTTGAACCAAACTGACCATTTACCCTTCCAAGCCCGGTGTCCAAACCTAAGCCAATTCGAGCCCAACAAATTCCCGAGCCCGTTCATATTCATTTTCAAGCCTGTTTCCTAGGCCCACCCTTCATTTTCAGCCCAAGGACCGAATGGGAAATGTGCAAGGTGAAAATGACCAATATGCCCTTGGATATTTTAGAGAAAAGTCAAAGGAAGAGACAGAAGATGATGTCATCTTGCCTTGGGAGTTGGGGCAAGCATTTATGGCCTTGATGAGGCTTATCCTTCAGCCTTCACTTCACTCTCTCTCCTCCCCTTGCAGCCCTCAAAATCGCACAACACTTCTCCCTTGTTTTCTCTTTCTTCCTACAGTTTCTGCTTCTGACCTCTCACCAAATTTTGATGTTGATTGGTTGGAAATGATTGTCAGAATGTGACTTGAACTGTTGATTGTTGCGACTTTCGTGAATGATTGGACTATTGCTATTGTACGTAACTGCTGGATACTGCCGCATGACATTATACGTGTGTTAACTATAATAGCATGTCGCATGAGCATAAGCGATGTTGCATTCACGACTGAGCAAAGACATAAATGGATTGCTTGATGAGGTATTGCATGATCACATTAAGAGAAGGAACCCGGCGTTGCCGGAAGACTGCCAATCCTTATGGGGTTGTGCTGTGGCTGTTTGGTCGCCTGACTTCGGTCGGATGCCTGACGGGGGACATTTTGCCGGACTACGGTAGTGGGCGGGTCCTATGTTCCTATCAGTTACGGGATTGTGGTAATGGGCGAGTCTTGTGCTCCTTCGGGAATGCCGTCAGAGAGAAGGGATGACCCCTGACGTCGCCGTGCCTCGAGATAAAGAGGATGAAGCTGGCTTGGCTAAGAACTGCCAACCATAAGGTTGTGCCGTGGCCCAAGAGGAGAGGTCATAATAATCGGAGCATGTGGGAGTGTGAGACCTGAGAAAGTTGTGTGAGATGCTCTAATTATTCGCATGCTCTCAATGTCGTGATGATTTGATGCATGAGTTGACAGTCGTGCATGGTGTGACAATGGCCAGGTGAGATCGCTCGTGATGCGATTCGCATGTGATTGATGAATTGTGTCATCTAATGGCCATGTGCCTTGCTTACATTGTATGAGATTTGACGTGCAGGGTATGGCAGACCGGATAAGGTTGCATGCGAACTGAATATTGATTGTTGGTTTCCCTTGTCTATTGTTTGGTCTGCTGTTTACTGACTGTCTGTTGTTGGGTTGAGTGAGAGGTGGTTCTGGAGAGATACCCCGGGTTGAGTTGGCATACTAATCGGGGCTTAAGGGGAGAACTTGCTGAGATTTTATCTCAATCCGTCGTGGTTAACCATTTTCAGGCCCTTAGAATGGCATACCTGCAGTGGAGAATCCTGCCCCCGCTCTACCAATGATCGACCCGATGGAACATGAGTCCGATGGGTCTAAGTGACCGTGGTGCTGAACCCGAGGGTTTATTTATATAGTTGGATTAGCCTAGTTTCTTTTTGGTTTAGCTTAAAGGATGGATTGGCCCTTTTTGTCAGACTTGTAATTCGAAAAACGATTCTCCGTTGGTTAATCCAATGAAGAATAAATGAGTAGTTGCTGTTGTTCTTGCTATTCATCCCTCTATCCCTGTTTGATTATTTGTTTGTCTGGGGATGGTTTGTCTTCCACTTGCGCTTAACGAAAGGCAAAATGAATGGTCGTCGACAGGTCCTGGGACGTCGCTTTCAATTGACCATGGAAATGGGTTTGTCTCGAGCTCGAGAGTCGGGGCGTGACAACCTCGTCGGTTTTGGTATTAGAAGGAGGTCGAGACTTGGAGTGATAAGGTGCGTGGGATTTTTGGGATAGTTAGATAGGGATGGCTTTTATATTACATGCCTATGATTGCTTTTGTGGTTTTGTGTGGTGGCAAGTTGTTCATAGTCCAGAGTGATGAGCAATCCTGAGCAGTCAGCCCCTAGGCGTAGGGTAATGTCTTGTCATACCAGTGCTAGAGGTAGCGCGTAGGTAGATCCTAGGTTAGACTGGATCCTACTGGCTCTAAAGACCTTGTTAGGACAGCAAGCTGTGTGCTTTTGTTGTGGTCCATGTGGTTCCCCTAGTGAGAGGAGAGGCCTGAGAGAGATCAATGCCTAGGCTGGTAGAGCAGTTCCTGAGACTGAAGCCTCCAAGGTTCAGTGGCGTGGGTGACCCTGAAGCTACGGCCCTTTGGATAAGGGATTTCGAGAGAACTGTTATAGTGTTGAGGTGTTCAGAGAAAGACCGAGTACTTTTGGCGACTTATCATTTCAAGGTAATGCCATTAATTGGTGGGAAGCCACTCAAGGAAGAGTGTTCCCTGAAGGCACAACTCTGACTTGGGGTGCCTTTCGTGAAGCTTTCATTGGATAATACTTCTTAGGCAGTGCAAGAGAGTCAAAGATGACAGAGTTCCAACAGTTTCGTCAGAATCAAATTTTAGTGGATCAATATGAAACGGAGTTCACTAAGTTGGCCCAATATGTGCCGAGATTAGTGGAGGACCCTTGGATAGGGTGAGATGGTTCAGAGATGGCTTGAAACCGGAATTGAAAGCCAGCTGGTGCCCTTGAGTTTAAAGAGTTTTGATGAGATGTACGAAAGGGCCCAGATGATCGAAAGTGCGACCGCATCTGGCTCACGCTTCGTGCTTAATAGAGATAATCGCTACTTTGGAAAGAGACCAATGATGGGGAGAAAGAATCCCATCCCACCCAACAGAAAGTGGATTGTCATGGAAAGACAATTTAGTTTAATCCGGTAGTGGGTGATAGTTTTGAGTTTGTGGGAAATCGAGGAGGACCCTCGACCCCTTTGAAATTCGTCGTGGGAAGTAACTCGTTTATTGGACGAAGGTTGCTAAGATTATTGAATGGTTGAGGTTAATGGGTTAGTGGAAGAATCAAGGATGGATCGTTGCACTTATGTATCGCTTATCAGTAGCTCAACCAAGGGACGGTCATGAGCAAATATCCATTACTAAGGATGGATGACTTGTTTGACCCATTTCAAGGAGCTTCGATGTGTTCCAAGATAGACCTAAGGATGGGCTATCAGTAGTTGAGGATTAAAAAGGAGGGTAAACTAAAGACGACATATCGTGTGTGATTTGATCACTACGAGATTACCATACCGCTGTTTGGATTAACTAATACGCCAGTTGTTTTTATGGATTTGATGGATTGAGTGATTAAGGCGTATTTAGAGTAAATGGTAATTGTGTTCGTAAACGATATGTTGGAATATTCAAGGAAATTAGAGGAACGCGAACAACACTTGAGGGTGGTGCTATAGACCATTCGAGAGCAAAAGCAGTATGCAAAGTTTAATACATGCGAGTTTAGGTTTACTCACGTTGCTTTCGCTATTAGGTGATTTTAGACGAAAGGATTTCTATGGATCCGCTAAGATCAAGGTAGTTATGAATATGTTAGGACTTATGACGCTGATTGAGGTTCGAAGTTTTCTAAGTCGGATTGGTTAGTACAGACAATTCGTAGAAAGATTCTCTACGATAGCTATGCTTCTGATACGAAGCTTAATAAAGGACGTAAGAATTTGAATGGACGAATAAGTGAAATTTTTAAGAGCTTAAGTATAAGTTGATTACCGCACCAGTTTTGAGGATTTAGTCTAGTATTGAAGAATATGAAATTTACAGTGAGGTGTCGTATAAGGGATTTGACTACGTGGTAAGGCAACAAGGAAGATTGGTTGCTTACACATCACGACAATTAAGGTCATTGGATTTAATGGAAGTCAGATAAGTTTTATCTTGATGATTTGAGGAGTTGTAGGTATAGGATCATAAGAGATGATCTATTAAATGGCGATAATCTTTGATAAGAATTACGGTGGATGATTTATTGCTCGGAAGTCTTAGATTCAATTAAAATATGAATTTACCAAGGTGGATTATTTCAAGAGATATATAAGATAAGGATTTGAGGAATGGATTTTTGTTTTTGGTGGATTAAGAATTAATTATCCCTTGATGCTAGATGGATGAGTGAGGAAATAGCATTATCGATGATTTCTTCTCGAGGTATCAGGAAGGATTTGAAGAGGTATTCGAAAACCTTTAGTACGATAAATGACATTTGGTTTGCACTAATTTTCAAGTGGTTGAGGTGAATTATTGATTTGGTTGTTAATGGTCATGAAAGGATTGTTAAAAGAAAAATTGGTGGTTTGTGAAATTCGAACAACGATTTGATGGAAATTCGATGAATCAGATTTCAAGTGTCAATAAGTGACCCCGTGGAAACAAGCTCATGGGTTGACGAGCTGGAGAAAGTTTTACACTTTGAGGTGCTCAGATGAGGTTAAAATTGTGAGGCTTAGTATGGGACAGGCCAAAGCGGATAATACCTCTAGGAGATGATGCATATCAAAAAGGGACTTTTGCTAGTAGTGGTGCAGTTCGAAGATGCCTGTAACGACTGATCCGACGAGGGTGGGGAGTGGTCGCTAGGGCTAGAGTGCCTGAGCAAGGAGCGACTCCTGGTAGATTTCTAGGATGTCGAAAAGGGCAGAAATGAACTGAACTACGCACTGTGCAAAAAGAGAGTACTTGTGGGATAAGATTTTATCGGAGTAGTATACCAGAAAAATGGTCAAGTTTGTTGAACTCCAGTCTATGGAACAAGGTCAGAGAATTGGGAATTGTTGGTTCAAAATTTGGTTTAGCAATTATTGAATGCAGTTCAGATTATCAGAGACAAACTAAAGACCGCTCAGAGTCGTCAGAAGAGTTATGCAGATAAGCGTCATAGACTATTGGAGTTTAAGGTGGGCGATCATGTGTTTTTGAAAGTATCGTGGATGAGAGAGAAAGAAAAGTTAAGTCCGAGGTACGTTGGACCCTTTGAAATTTTGGAAAGGATCGGGGTTTTAACTTATCGTCTTGCGTTGCCATCGAAGCTTGCTCAAGTACATGATGTTTTCCATATGTCCATGTTGAGAAAGTACGAATCAGACCCGACTCATGTTTTGAATTTTGAGGAATTGGATATAGACGACAGGGTGTTGTACGTGGAGAGGCCGATACGAATAGAGGATTGTAAAGAGCAAGTACTTCGAAACAAGACCATCGCCTTAGTTGAGGTGATCAGGTAGCATCGCGAAACATAGGGAGCTACATGGGAAAGTGAGGAAGTGATGAAGCATCAGCACCCCCGTCTTTTTAAGGATTTGATAATAGCTGCAAATTTCGAGGACGAAATTGTTATAAGGGGGGAAGAGTTATAACATCCTGAAATTCGACTCCTTTGAGGGAGGAATGAACATTAATTTCGCCAGTGCATTGTTGGTTGATTTCACTCGGAACTGATTACTCCTGAGATACTGACCTTGAGGGGAAAGGCTAATGAGGACATAACTCATGCGACTAAAGAACTTAACCTAGGAAAACGACTTGACCGTAAGACTTGCGTAAGGACGATCCTGTAGATATGCAAGCCGATTTCAGGACGACTAGAAGTCGATTCGCAGACAGAAATAATGGGATGACGGGTGATTTCGTCTACTATTATTGAATCCACGGACGAGTCGATGTCGATCCTTGATAATCATGTACTTTGAAATAAGAACCAATCCTTCACAATTTCATGCAGTCAAGGACGTCCATGTGTCGAAAAGTCTTGAACGTGAATTAGCACGAGTCGGTTCCGTGTGAGTCCTCGAAACCGCCTGTCAATATGAGTAGTACCAAAATGGCATTTGGACGAAATTGACAAGGCATGTGAATCCAATATTAGACTTCAAATTTTCAGGAACGTTCAAGAAGGACTTTTGGATGATGCTTCTTAGACAATTGACAATGTCAGTTAAGCCGAGTTTTGGAAAAAGTGGTTTTTGGACCGAGGAAACGAGCCTACGAGGATGTGGGTTGGGCAAGGTCAGTGTGGGCCTCACGCCCAAGGTGGGACAGCTGCTTTGGAAAGCCCGAGGCAAGCAAGTGAGCTCGTTGAACCAAACCGACCATTTACCCTTCCAAGCCCGGTGTCCAAACCTGAGCCAATTCGAGCCCAACAAATTCCCGAGCCTGTTCCTATTCATTTTCATGCCCGTTTCCTAGGCCCACCCTTCGTTTTCAACCCAAGGATAGATTGGGAAATGTGCAAGGTGGAAATGACCAAAATACCCTTGGATATTTTGGAGAAAAGTCAAAGGAAGAGAGAGAAGATGATGTCATTTTGCCTTGGGAGTTGGCGCAAGCATTTATGGCCTTGATGAGGCTTATCCTTCAGCCTTCACTTCACTCTCTCTCCTCCTATTGCAGCCTTCAAAACCGCACAACACTCCTCCCTTGTTTTCCTTTCCTTCTTGCAATTTCTGCTTCTGACCTCTCACCGAATTTTGAGTTGTTCATTGCCTTCCTTGTGGAATCTCGGGCCATGCCACCTATTAATCTTTTCAGCATAGAAAAAGCGTGCAGATGGCATTAGCCATTTGCTGAACGAAGCCTCCGGCCAATCCGTACGGTCGCCAGAAGTCACTGCTCGCCAGACCGCCTACTGTAGCGATAGCTTTGCACAATTCCACCTTTTCCTCCGTTTCTCTCCCATTTCGACCAAATCACCGCCTATACCAGCTACCAGTAGTTCCCCCTTGACCCCCTGGAGCCGCTGGTCGCCGGCTTGCCGCTCGCCGGAGCTCCGATAAGCTCCGTTCAGCTCTTTTCCTCCAAGCAGTGCAGTTTTTTCAGAAGTTCAAGGAGAACCAGATGTTGCTGCTATTGTTTCAGTCTCGGGACTGCCTTGGATCGTCATTGTAGAGGTCCCCGGGTGTCAGGTTCGTCACCACCACCGCCTCCGCGTCTCCGGCCCGCTTAACGGGTGAGTTTAGCCTTAATCCCTATTTAGTGCCTAAACTTGCTTAGGGTGGGTTAGTTAGTGTTAATGTTAGTTTAGATGGTTTAATTAATTTGTAGTTGCCCTAAGATAAGTGGTTAGATAGATGATTAAGATTAGATTAGCTTAATCTTGCTTTATATGCTTAATTATTGTTTAATGGTGGATTATGTGATTTTTGTGGATTAACTAAGCATGTTTAGTTTAAATTGCTTGATTAATGATTTTAATTAATGTTTTGTTTAATTTATTAATTTAATGTGTTAATTAATTAAATTATTTATAATTTCGAATTATTAATATTTCTGAAAATTAATTATTTTGGGGAAAATAATTAATTGAATATTTATGTGAAATGGTTTTAGTTGAGTAATTTTGTGGGAAAATTACTACAGTCTAATTTTCTAAAGTCCATAGTATTTATATACTACATTATTAAATGGCATTGATTTATTAAAGAATGGTTTTTATTAAGTGAAATTATTTGGGTTGGATATTAATGATGGAATTGGAAAATAATTATAAGTATTTTGTGGGACTTAAATTATTTTTATCGGGACAATCGACTATAGTATTACATGCTTCTTAAATGAGAATGGTTGATTGTCGTACTCATGAGGACACGTGTTTATTTATTATTAAATATTGAGACACGTGATTGGGTACTAGTAATTATTGAGGTACGTGATGATTTTGGAAAAGTATGCAAGAATTGTGATGTTGATTGGTTGGAATTGATTGTTATAATGTGACTTGAACTACTGATTGTTGCGACTTTCGTGAATGATTGGACTGTTGCTATTGTACGTGACTGCTGGATACTGCCGCACGACATTATACGTGGGTTAACTGTAATGGCATGTCGCATGAGCATGAGCGATGTTGCATTCACGGCAGAGCAAAGATATAAATGGATTGTTTGATGAGGTGTTGCATGATCACATTAAGAGAGGGAATCCGGCATTGCCGGAAGACCGCCAATCCTTATGGGGTTGTGCCGTCGTCATTTGGTCACCTAACTTCGGTCAGATGCCTGACGGGGGACATGTTGCAGGACTGCGGTAGTGGGCGGATCCTGTGTTCCTTCGAGAATGTCGTTAGAGGGAAGGGATGACCCCTGACGTCGCCGTGCCTCGAGGTAAAGAGGACGAAGCTGGCTTGGCCAGGAACCGCCAACCATAAGGTTGTGTCGTGGCCTAGGAGGAGGGGTCGTAATAATCGAAGCATGTGGGAGCGTGAGACATGAGAAAGTTGAGTGAGATGCTTTGATTATTCGCTTGCTCTTAATGTCGTGATGATTTGACGCATGAGTTGACAGTCGTACAGGATGTGGCAATGGCCAAGTGAAATCGCTTGTGACGCGATTCGCATGTGATTGATGAATTGTGTCATCTAATAACCATGCGCCTTGCTTACATTGTATGAGATTTGACGTGCAGGGTATGGCAGACCGGGTAAGGTTGCATGCGAGCCGAATATTGATTGTTGGTTTCCCCTGTCTATTCTTTGGTCTGCTGTTTACTGGCTGTCTGTTGTTGGGTTGAGTGAGGGGTGGTTCTGGAGAGATATCCCGGGTTAAGTTGGCGTACTAACCGGGGCTTAGGGGGAGAACTCGCTAAGATTTTATCTCAACCCGTCGTGGTTAACCATTTTCAGGCCTTTAGAATGGAGTACCCGCAGTGGAGAATCCTGCCCCCGCTCCACCAGTGATCGACTCGATGGAGCTTGAGTCCGATGGGTCTGAATGACCATGGTGCTGAACCCGAGGGTTCTTTTATATAGCTGGATTAGCCTAGTTTCTTTTTGGTTTGGCTTAGAGAATGGATCGGCCCTTTTTGTCGAGCTTGTAATTCGAAAAACGATCCTCCGTTGGTTAATCCAATGAAAATGTATAAATGAATAGTTGCTGTTATTCTTGTTGTTCATCCCTCTATCTCTCTTTGATTGTTTGTTTGTCTGGGGATGGTTCGTCTTCCACTTGCGCTTTACGAAAGATAAAATGAATAGTTGTCGACGGGTCCTGGGACGTCGCTTTCAATTGACTATGGAAATGGGGTTGCCACGAGCTCGAGATAACATTCATTAGTGTTAAAAATCCAATCCAAAAACTTAAATTGTATAGTTTATTATTTAAATATTTTAACACTTCCTCTTATGTTTTGTCTGGCCTTATTTTTCTTTAGTCTAGTACGAAGCGTAGACATATTTAATTGGGGAGGCAAATAGAGCTTGGAAAGATTTAAATTCAAATCCACCTAACTCTAATATCATATGAGAAAATCCAACCCAAAATCTTAAGCTGTTAGATATAGACATGATTGATTATTTAGGGATAATAACACAAATGGTCCATAAACTTTGACTAAATGTACAATGTAATCTATGAATTTTAGCATAATGTATAATGTAGTCCATAAATTTTTAATTTGTCAAATATGGTCTATTGACTTTTGGCACATATTCAATATCCTAATGTGGTCCTTGGACTATATGAACATGTACCAAAAGTCCCTATTATTTAAATGTGGTCATTGGACTTTTGGTACATGTTCATATAGTCTAAGGACCACATTGGATAAATTAAAACTTTTTGGATTATATTACATATTGGATTAAAGTTCAAGGACTTCATTATATATTTGGCCAAAGTTCATGAACCATTTGTGTTATTTTCCATATTATTTAAATATCTTGATAGTGAGATTTGGAGGCTTTCATTCAAGTAACTTTGGGTTTAGTCAACTAGAAATGGATATCTATAGAAAGATAAAGGGGAAAATTGTCCAAATATTCCTAAATATATTATACTTTTGTTAATTCAATCCTAAACATTTTAATTTTACAAATTTAGTCCTAAACATTTTTCATTTTTTGTCAATTAAGTCCATATGGCCAATTTTGACTAGAATTTACTAAAGTAGAAACTAGCAATGTCACGTGGTACGGTCAACATAAACATGGATAATTTTTAATAATTTTTTTTTTTTGAAATTTTTACGCATATATTTTTATTTTTTCCATTTTTTATTTTTTATTATCTTTCCTTCTTTTCCCTTTCTTCTTTCTATTGCCGATAGTGGCCATAGGCAATGGTCAGCAAGCTGGCCTAGCCCGCCACAGTTGAGGCAAGGCTCATTGAGGGTTGCCTTGCCCAAGCTAAGCGAGCCAACCCTCGCCTAGGGTAGGGTGGTCTTGCCGAGCGTTGCCTTCCCCCAAGTGACATTGAGCGAGGCTACCCTGGCCTAAGCAAGGGCCAGCCTCTCCAAATCTAGTGAGGGGAGCCCTCGCAAAGGCTAGGGCGACCTTACTCAACTTCGCCTTTGTTCGGCTGACACTCAATGAGGCTGACCTTTGCTAAGTCTTGCTTTAGTGAGGGTGAGCTTCATTGAGGCTCATCTCGCCTGGCTACACCTTGCTCGAGGCAGGCGAGGCTAGTCGGCTCGTCCATGGCCACCGACAAAAGGAAGAAGAAAGCAAAAAAGAAATGAAGAAAAGAAATAAAAAATTTAAAAATTCATAAATTCATAAAATATTAAAAATTATTAAAAATTATACACGTCAGCGTTTGCCATCCTACATGACACTATTTGGTGTCCATGTTAGCGAATTCCAGCCAAAATTAATTGGATGGACTCAATTGGTAAGAAGTGAAAAGATTTAGGATTAAATTAGCTAATTGAAGAGTTTATAACTAAATTGGCTTGTGCAATAGGTTTAGGACTTTTGGACAATTTTCGACTCATCATATAATGTTTCATTCCATTAGGAAATTTTAGCTGCCGATGGTATAGTTTTTCTTAGTTTCTCATCTCATTGCCCATGGTTTGGAATATGTCGTTGTGCGCGGAAGTTTTGAAAACATTGCTTACGAAGGGGATGTTCGAAAGTTGGGGTTGGAATTATCTAACTTCTCTTCTTGAATGTTTAACCTTTTACTTCATTTATTTGCAATTATGATGGTTTTAAGAGTATGGCACCAGATCTTATCTCTTTGGTCCTTGCTGACTGAGTCATTCTTAAACATACAAATGAACACTGTTGGAGTTGGGTCACATCTACATAAATAGAAGAGGCAACAGGTTAAACTGGTTTACAGGTAGTTTTTAACACTGTCTCTTATGAAGAAGATATGAACCTTTGGTTTTTTGGACGAAAATATTTTACTGGAAAACAAATTTTCCATTTTTCAATGTTTAATGTGAGAAAATAAACTGGTCAACTGGGAAATTCAAGTTTGAAAATAAATAACACATCTTCCTAATTTAAAAAGTGGAAGTCAATCTCAACTTCAGAGCTGTCATATAACGTGTGCAACTTCATCTTGAACAAACGAACGAACTGCGAGCGTCATTCGCTCGGAAGATAATCTTTGCATCTTTCTCAGGGGAGCAGGTCATGAAAGGTTCGTGCCGCAAGCCATCTTAACATCAATGGTAAGGCTCTTCTTGACCTCAAACTCTACAATCCCGTATCTGACGTAGCTATCATCACCGCAAGCTTTGACTTCGAAATTCCCCTCCAAGACCGGAGAGATTTCGATCTTCCTCCGCCTGTAACCCCTACCTAGCTTTATCTCCGCTGGCATTGATGGTGCAAGCCAAGTCCGATGTGATGAGCTGCTGCTGGAGCTTGGGCTTGGGGAGGACGAAGTAAATCTTGTTGGAGGAGTGCTCATTGTTGACTTAGAGAGGCGGTATGAGCTCGTCGTGGTAACCTACCGGAGTTGCATATAAATCATGAAGAGGACAAAAAAGAGGGAGGTGATGAATAGGATGAACAATTAGGTCAGTTCTACTCAGGAATAGAACCACATGGAGAGAAACCAGGCTGGTTCAATCCGGGAACCAAACCACATAGGACTGATTCGAATTCAGAGAAAAAAATTTGAGAACTGATCGAGTCGGTTTGATTCCTGATAGAACTGGTTTTCCAAACCAACCATAAATTATCTCACATCTCTAATATTTCTTTTCTAGTTTTCAGTCTATTTAGTTCTCACAACGGTTGAAGAAGATCAGTTAGCAACACTTGTCACGGATAGACTCTGGTCAACTTGCAAATCAACATCAACACTTTTCTGCAGTCAACTCATGTGTGGCCGGCAAGAGTCGCTCGCCCCTGCCTGTGGCCAACAATGGTCAGCCAGTGACCTTGCCAGCCCATAATATGGGAAAAAAAAAGGAAAAACAAAGAAAAGAAGAATAAAAACTACAAACAAAAAAAGTAATAAAAAATTCTGAAAAATTAAAAAAAATTATCCATGTCGGCGCCATATAAGACAACTAATATCCATGTCAGCGATTTCATATCAAAATGGGTTGAATGGACAATATTGGTAAATTATCAAAAAGTTTAAGACTCAATTGGTACAATTAAAAAATTTAGGACTAAATTGGTACAAATGCAATGTCAATGATTTCCGGTCAAAATTGATTAAATGAACTATATTGATAAATTGTCAAAAAATGTAAAACTCAATTGATATAATTAAAAGATTTATAATTGAATAGATATAAATGTAATAAATTCATGACTTTTTCATGACTTCCCTCTTGCTCTTTTTTCTTGTTAGGTGTATTCCCAGATTTTTGGAGCTCTCTACAGGGAGCTTGGAAGGTCCCTAGGGCCCACTACTTTTCCCCTTAAATGGGATTTTTGTTTTTTTTGTGAAACCTTAACTGGGACTTGCTTACATAAACTAGTTGAGCAATCAAATAAAAACATGAAACATAATAGGCCGGGTTATGGATCTATCCTGAAACGAACTTGGATTCAAAACCGATCTAGTTCAATTCCTGATTAGGTTCTAGAATAACCTGGAAGCTATTCGCCCTTGAATCAATCACAGTTAGTTTTTGCTTGGAGGACTTAGGATACAGTTGGGGATATTGCGTCTCTTTTTTTTCTCATCTATCTCTTTCTCCCTGTTGGGCCTTCATGAACATTTGCATGGAGTTAACGTCAGAAATGATTAAATAAAGGCATGTTTGAACATAAGAGTACACATCTCTTACATTTTTTCCACTCCATCCACGGCAATCACCAGCTGTATCGTTTATGTGTGTGCTCTATGAGGTAGAGAGAGATAAAGAGAATTTTGAAAATGTCTTCATTCAGGCCGGGTTTGGCAAGTTTACCATTTCTGATAAGAGTAAACATTATTAGGACTGAGAGGGAAATGGCCTGACGATACAGACTTAGAAATCTAACGTTGCAGTTTGCACAAGCCCTGATTTTCCTTATTGAATCCATAACTGCAAGAAAAAGGAAAGAGAGAGATAAAGGGGATTAGGTTTCAGTCTCTAGTGTTTCTTTTTCTCATGTGTTGAAATAAAAATATCTTTTGGTTATTATTATTATTATTTGGGATAAAGGTCCATGAAATTTGGCTCAATGTGCAATTGTCATAGGACGATTCTTGCTCTTTGGTTTGTGACACAATGTTATTACTGAATTTTTAATTTGTTCAATGTGGTCTCTAAACTTTAACACAATATGCAATATCATTTTTGTAGTTTTAATTTATTAAATATAGTCCTTGAATTTTTGGCATATGTTCAATCTAGTCTTTAAACTATATGAAAATAGTTAATATCATCCTTCCATTAATTCAAGCTCAGGGACTAAATTGAACCTGTACCAAAAATTTAGAAATCATATTGAATAAATTAAAACTGCAAGAACGACATTGCACATTAGGTTAGAGTTTATGACTACATCAAACAAATTAAAAGTTCAAAAACAACATTACACATTGGACCATCGAGAACTATTTATGTCATTTTCCGTAATAGTTTCTTTACTCACCGTGATCCTCTGAGATTTTTGCCTTTGTGGGGAGGTTCTCCTACTTCTTCAATTACCCGTAGACTAGGTTTCAACTTGAAAGTGATATTATAAAAATGATAACAAATTTTCCTTTTCAAACAATGAAAAAAAATTCAGTCCGTTTTTTAATTTCAGCCAAACATCCATGCTATCATTTTTCCGAAAAATTGTGGAAAATATTTTCTAAATATGTATTACTTTTCACAAAACAGATTGAGCATAAGTAGTTGGAACTTATCATGTGATAAAAAAAAATTACCCAACAAATGCATGAATCCTTACGTTTTCAATATGAAAAGTTGGTCATGTTGAAAAAGTTATCTGTTATTATACAATATACTGAAATTCCACTTTCGATGTAAAAAGATAATAATATAGAGAGTCATTAATATCAATTGGATTGAATATCATTTCCTAGGGATAACTATATTAGAAATGCCAAAAGTTGTTTTAGTGCCAAAAATTGTGTACAGCGATCACTTTAGTGCATAAAGTTTTCGCTGGCTCACTTAAGTGTCAAACCGGAAAAAAAACGATTACTTAAATGCCTACGACGAGAAATTCCGGCCAAATTGATTACGTGGCATTTATAATTTAAATTTTTTAAAAATTCCAGTCCATGTGGCATGCTTGGAACTGAAATGATTATTTTTTAGTAACAATTAATACTAAAGTGATCATTTTAAACAAAATTTGACATCAAAATTATCACTATTTACAACTTGTAGATGACGTTATTTAGGGGTTATATGCTGACTAAATACGCCAACGAGCCAAGTAGGACTTATCCTATCTTGAAATAGAAAATATACTCACGTCAAATTTCCGATAACCCAAATTAGAGTTGGCATTTATGTGATCGTTTTCTTTAAAAAGTGGCACTTAAGTGATAAAAAAAAACTTTTAGCATAAAATGAACGTCTTACACAACTTTTGGCATTTCTCGTGAACTTATCCTATCTTGGAAAGTTATGATCACTAGCAAAAGTTTTTTTTTTGTTGGTTCTTGCTGTATTTCTAGTCTAACTCTTACTTTTAGACTTTTGTTTTGTATCCTTGCTGGGTATGGGAGTCAAAATCCACACTGAAACTAAATTGCCCGTACCCCAACCCCATGAAAGGTGAGGAATCGTACATTCCACCTGCCCTTTTCCATTTGAGAAAGGCAGTCACTTGGGTAAACCCTAGTGATTAATTACTAGCAAAAGTTAATAGTAACAAGTTGGTATATTCTCAGTTTTTCAGTCAGCAAAGTAGATTTTATTAACTACATGAAAATCTGAAAAGTTTTTTTAATTTTTTACTACACATAGTCTGGAAAAACATTGACTATGGTGAAAACTGAATACAAGTATAATTAGCACAAAGTTGTCATAATTATCATAATATTTGAGAGAATAGAGAGACGCAATCGGAATAGATCCAGAAAGTTTTCTCAAGGGTAAGCTCGGCAGGTAAGTAATTGTAAATAACTAAATCGTAGTAATCTCTATAATTGATGTACTGCTTTCTGAGTGAAAAATCATATTTGTAAGTATGGTAAGAGTACATTCTGCGAACATGTGATTACTTCTTCATGATCATATAATCCTGGTACAATATCATACTTGTGGCCGCAAACCGGATAAAAAACAGAGGACAATAACTTACCTGTGCTTCCCTAGGAGCCTTATGAGAGCATGGTTGAAGGGAATCTTTGAAACTTAAAGTATATTAGCGTAAAGATTTCGTCGAAGAGTACGAAGAGTGCTCCCATAGCACTTTTTCATCAACTAACTGAAAAATATTGTGATCTTTAATATATTGACCATTCTCAGGATATGCATAAGTAATATTTTGAAAATCGAATATCTACTGTACATATTTAATAAAGACAATAAAAGCACTTACTAACAAAATCTTTGCATGATTCCGAAAGTCAGCCCGGCGAAAACTCCCACCAAACTTAATACATACTTGTTTTGCGCGCCTGTGTATGTTCGGCACATGGGGAAGCGGTCACACGCTTCAAAAGCCTCAAGCACCCGATTGCTGGAAAAAAAGATTAACACCCTCAAATCTCACGTCAGATAAAAGATGCCTTACGAGCTCATTCGTAAACACCCCTAAATGACCCCGTTTTTAGTACTCAACGGGGATCCAACTGGATCTTTAGAAAAAACTTGGTCTTATGATTTTTTCGGCAGGTGGTGTCCCATGTATAGCTGCTTGTAACTACCCGCCTTTTATTATCCACCTAATCCCTACAATCCACCGAAAGTTGTGATACACAAAATCACAAGGACTAAGGGTGATCAGGGTCTGGCTCCGTCCCAACTAGGAACTGAGAAACCAACCAGTATTTTTGGGACCACAAACCGAACCAAATCGATTGGTCTAGTTGGTCTAATGGAACTGGCCACTTAGCAAAAATAGATAAAAAAATACTAGAGTTGTTACTATTCTAGGGTCTGTTGCTATTTTTAAGAAATTAAAAAATATATATTTTAAAAAAAGAGTTGGTCTAGTTCCCTCCCGAATCAAGAACTAGATTGAAAATCACTAGTTCCATTTGAATCGGACCAAATCAGTCGGTTCGGTCCGGTTCGGTCAGTCCAATTTGTTGGTCGCCCAACCTCTTGTGACTAGCTAGAGGCTACAACCGATGAGGGTTGGCCTCGCTTGCTTCAAGCAAGGTTGCCCTCAATAGGATCTAGTGAGGGACAACCTCGTTGGCCTCGTGTCGCGACCTTCCCAAAGGTGAATCACCATGGGAAGACTAATAGATTACTAAGTCCAAAGACTTAGTGCGGACTCTCCCAAGCCCTACCAACTGCAACTTGGTACTCAAAATTTGACCTTGTCTCTTGGGAAGAGACCTCCTTTTGTGAGCCGACCTTCAAGACCTGCAGTAAAAAGAGACGCTTTTTCTCCTCTCTCTCTCTCTCTCTCTATTGCATTGTCGCTCCTTTTCTCTCAATTGTGGCTGTATTTTTTTTGTGTCTTTTCAGTGTTTGTGGCCCCCTTTTTATAGGTGAGAGGACTATGTTATTTAAGGAAAGATGATAAATCTGCACGTTGTCTATTTAGCTCTTGTATCCCATGTGCAATATTTTTCCAATATTTCATCCGACGCTTTCCTTGAATATTGAAAGAATAATGAGAATATTCTCGGGAACATTCTCATATTCCCGGGAATATTCTCATATTCCAACTCGTCACCCCTTAACGGGAATATTTCATCTAACACTTTCCTTGAATATTGAAAGAATAATGCGAATATTCTCGGGAACATTCTCATATTCCCAGGAATATTCTCATATTCCAACTCATCACCCCTTAACGGACCTGGCCAAATTCTCTTTCACCGCAGGCTTAGTCCAATTTGTTAAATTAAAGTTTAGAACCATCAATTGAAGCCCATTTGCCACATGTCCAATGCGAATGCAATAATAAATGCTCCTAAAACTATATGCTATGCAATTTAATCCTAATATTTTTTGTTTAGGGGTTAAAATTAATCCCTAAATTTTTGTGCATTGAATTACGAATGATTAATCAAAATTTAGGTGTCAACACTTTGTGAACTGTGACTCAAGTTTTTCATGCGCGAGCTTGATTTGTGATCCCATCATATTACAGTTCGGGACTTCATCATCATTAGACGAAACTCCGCCTATTACCAAGGACTTATTTGAAGACTAACCACGTACCTGAAGTATAATCCAGGTGCAAGATAACAATGGTATGGAGCGATACTCTGACCTATTTGTAGACATGTATCCAGAAGCAATATACTCACATGTTTCCCCTTTGTCCAAAATCTCCGATATATGTCCGAAGGTGATGCAGCCTGCAAACAACGTGGAATGGAGTTGCCTGGATTAATTCCTTGATACGTGGAAGGAAAAAAGGGAAAGAAGAAGCTGGCAACAGAAACAGTTATCTTGTTACAGCTTTTGACGTCGTCGAAGCAGCCACAGAGGCCAGTGCTCCATGGGTGTTCTTCGACATTGTCGGGTTGCTTGAGCTCATGCTGGTGGGCTGTGGGAAGAGCGGGGAAGGGGAAGGGGGGGGGGTTTGAAGAGATTTTTGATATCCGGTTCACTTTAAATGACAATGGGACGGACATGATTTTAATGACCATTGAGGATGCAATCCCTAGTGTAAAAGTTCTGTGCTATTTTCATTTACACATATTTTGAGACCTCATAGTTTCTCGATGAGCACTATAGTGGTAATAATAATATCTTCTTCTCATATTTATCTTGAATTGTAAGATCTCTTAACTTCAGTATTATTTTTATTACACATGATTCGAGTGTCAAAATTCAATTTCTTAGTAAGAAAATGCTAATTTAAAAAGAAGAGTTAGCTACAACTTAGTTTGACGCTTGATGTTGGGAAGTATATAACTTTTTAATCATCTAATTTATTTATCAATGCATTCCTTCTTAAGTGAGGGCAGCTATGAAAGTTCAGTGGAAGTGCGGTCCTAAATAAATGGAAGCGATAATGCCACGAAAAACCCCAAACTTTACCCCGTGTGACACATTTATCCTAAACTTTTTTTTGTGATACATTTATCCAAAACTTTACCCAATGTAACACATTTACCCTAAATTTTTTTTGGTAACACAAAAAATCCCAAACTTTACCCAAAATTTTATTTTGAATGGCATTTTCATCTTTTACTTTTTCTTCCCTTTCCTTTTTCTTTTTCTTTCCTTTTCTTTCTTTCCTTTTTTTTCCTCCTCCACTGCCGCCGGAGGAGCCGCTGGTGTCGGCCTTTGCTTGACTCAGGCAAGAGCTGCTCTCCCCAAATCCAGCGAGGGCTACCCTCGCCAGTGTCGATCGAGGGCCACCCTCGCCTGGGCGGGCAAGAATAGCCTTCACCTTGGCCTCACCTGCCCAAGCGAGGGTGGCCCTCGACCTACACCAGCAAGGGCGGCCCCCGTTGGATCTGGCGAGGGTTGCCCTTGCCTACTAGGGCCAAGCGACGGCAAGGGGCGAGGGCGGCCCCTGTCAAATCCGGCGAGGGTTGTCCTCGCCTGCTACGGCCAGGCGATAGTGAGGGCAACCCTCGCCAAATCCGGTGGCAAGCTCGCCCGCCTAGGCAAAGGCGACCCCCACCGGATCTGGAGAGGGTTGCCCTCGCCTACTATGGCCAGGCGATAGCGAGGGCAACCCTCACTAGATTCAACAGGGGCCGCCCTCGCCCACCCAGGCGAGGGTGGCCCCTGCCGGATCTGGGGAGGGCATCCCTCACCTGAGTTGGGCAAGGGCCAACGCCGGTGGCTCCTCCAACGGTGGTGGAGAAGGGAAAAAAAAAAAGGCAACAAAGAAATTATAAAAAGTAAAAGACGAAAATGCCTTTCAGAATAAAAGTTTAGAGTAAATATATCACATAAGATAAAGTTTATGATTTTTGGAGGTATTATCTCTCAACGAAATGCGTGCCCTCTCAATTATGCATGATTTGTCTTCTCATTTGTCTTTCAAATCATTAGTCCCCTTTCTGATATCCGCCTCGCTATGGGGATTGATGTGCGGGCACCCGGTGAAAAACGAAGGGCCAAGACAGATGAATGAATAAATGCTAGTTGGACTCTTAGATGAAGCGTGAATGATGACGATGGACGGATGTGATTTTAAAGACCATTGATAACGTGGTACCCATGCGAAAAGACTGTTCACTGCGCAGGCGGAACTGACCACGAAGTTTTTATCCTTTCTTCCAAGTTTTTCATGCATTCTTCCAAGCAAGAAGATATACATCACACACTTGTACCTCACAAAAGTTGCCAAATCGGAAGTCATCTACAGAACTTCCAAACTAAAAAATTTACCATGTTTCAATCAAACGTCCTTTCAGTTTGACCTTTTCATGGATTCCGAGTCTCTTCTTGATTTTTCAGAGCAGGAAGGACGTTTTGGTTAATCCTGTCCGATTCACAACATGTTTTGTCACTGTTGTATTGGCCCAACACATACAAAATATCTAGATGAGTTGCCAGACAGCCCAAAAAACTATGCATAAAAGTCTCAAACTTCCTGCTCAAGTCATGGTGGAAAATTATAATACATGAGGTTGTGAAACGCAACGCGAGCATGAGCGACAATGATGGATCGAAGGAGTGAGCTAGTGGTGGCTGTCGACAACATATCCTTTTATGCTAGTCGTGCAATTATAGAATCATATACACCTGTTGCAAAAGTGTAGTTTACACATAATTTCTCCATGCAATGGCGAACCGAGAATTGAGGTAAGTAGGTAAGACACACACATTTGATTTAAATAAAATATATAGCAAATATTTTCTCCTAGAAGGGGCTAAGGCTATGAGTGAGTATGGTTTTAGGGTAAAACCAAGAACTTGAGAATCGGACTGGTGAGAATCGGTTTGATTTCGAGTTTTAAGATATGTAGGTTAAGTGCCAGATTCCAAAAATTAAAAAACCTATTTCGACATATAGGTTTTAAGTAGGATCGAGAACTTGAAACCTATAATAAGTCTTTTTTTTTTCTTGTTTTATGTCTTCGTGCAATCTCAGCATTCCATGGTGTCCAATTATAAGTGTGTAATCTTAAACTATTAGTCTGAGTTAACATTTCTGGCAAATATCCCTGACTAAAACTTCTATTTTCTTAATATTTATTATTTTCGTGTTTTTAAATATGAGTTGTGATAAGTGACTTATAGCAAATGGTGGTTATTATAGATGATAATTTAGTAATATCATCCAACTGAGAGTATAGGTGGAACTTGAGTAAACTTTGGAACATGTGATAGGAGGGTGGGTTTTAGGTTCCTAGGAATGTAGGGTAGGTTTTAGTTTCCAAAAATTAAAAAATTTATTCCAACAAGTAGGTTCAAGTATTAGGTGGAACCTGAACCGCTCACCCCTAGCGGAGGCTACCACGAGCCTCCTAGGTCTGCCAATGTGCACATGCCCTATATGATCGAAATTCGAATTTATTATGTCCGAGTTCCATATGAAGTGGAGAAAATTTTATGAGCTTAAGGCTCCATTATTTTTGCGAAAAATAAATTTTAGGAAAAATGTTTTCTAAATTTTTCAGGATTTGGCCCAAGGATAACAAACCAATCGAGGAAAATGAAGCAAATAACATTTTTCCCACTTACTCTCTCTTATCTCACACACGTCTTTTTCTTGCACACAGCCCTAGACCCCTTTGGTTCAGCTACTCCGCCCTCAAGTCCGATTACTTCCTCTACCGCCACAACGTCCTCTTCCTCTTCCTCATCTTCTCCCATGTCCCACTCCCCACCGTGCTCTGCTGCCAAGTTCGATGGCCTTCATTGATGTGGGAAAAGTTGAAGGGGATGAAGATTAGTGCAAGTCTTGCTATGTTAGCGGCCGTCAATTATCTTGCTCCGATTCCCGTGATGCATTGTTTGTCTGGCTTGATTGTTTTACATGCTTCGTTTGTTAAGATTAGTGACTTGATTTGCTCGATGTCTGGGAACGGAAGTCCGAGAGGTGGATATTTGTGGTCCGGTGCATGATTGTTACTGCAATGGCAGATTTTTCTGAACAGAATTGGGTGTCCAAATTGTTATTTGGAAATTCGGTTTTGCTATGATTTTTCTCTATGTTGATTCCCTTTTTTGATTTTGTATTGTGAATACTCATAATGGCTTTGGTCTTGTATATAAGATGGTTGGCAATTGATGATAGAAATTTGTGGTAGCCCAAGACGCTCATGTTTGAAGTTCTCGGTATGGAGGGCACATTTATGGTTCTGGCGTACATAATCTCTGTGGTTCAATTCGTGTAAATACATAATAATATTTGGTTGGTATAAAAACATATGATAATATTGTTGGGGTGGTGTTCAAACTCCCCATCGATAGGATGACATGGGAATCTGGCTCGAATTTTCTGCTGAATGTAACCCTAGTTTAAGGATGAAGCACGATATAACCTTGTGTCTCGAGTTCTCTTTCTCACTTTTACTCTCTATTTCCTTATGACTGTGCATCAATCACCGTTCCTTTGTGCATGCAATGGGGGACTAAGAATTTGAGGTAAGGAGGTAAGACACAAAATTTTAATTTAATCAGCAGATATAGAAAATTTTTCGTCCTAGGTGGGGTGGAGGCCACCACGAGCCTCCTAGGTCTGCCAAGGTGCTCATGCCTTATATGCGTTCCAATTCAAAATTATTACATTAGAGTTCCATATGGAGGGGGGAAAATCTTATGACCTAGGTGCTTTTGTTTAGTGGAAACAAATGATTTAGGAAATATTTTTCAAAAAATAATTATTTGAATTACTAGAATGACTAAAAGATAAATTTATCGTCCATGAAAATATTTAAACATAAACTATTATTGATAATGAAAATATTTTTTATTAATTAATTATGTTAAATGATATAAGCGATCATTTTATATAATTTTTTTTTTGAAATAAATAGAGCCTAAAAGTTGATAACCATTTGCCTTTAACTCCCAAATGTCACGATTGATTATTCTTTTGAAGACTTGACCTTTTTGCACTCGATCCACTTGACGGATGAGAGCAAGGAGTCATTGTTGGTATAAAAGGTTCAAGACTGGTTAAGAAGTTGCAATAAACAAACGGAGAAATCGACCCTTGATGTTATGTAGTTTCAGTACGATTTATGTTTCGCAGGGAGTGCAATGATGACAAGTCCATTGAAATTCCCTCGACAAAAGGACGGAATAAACAAAAAGAAGCACATGTTGAACAATGCTACCAAAAGATTCATAATTTGACAACTCATATTCACCCCTAATGTCTCACAGGACGGACTTAATCAAACTCAATAATACAATTAGAAGCTGAGCTCCGACTTTACAAATCATGCAGTCTAAGAATAATACATGACATATGATATTCTGAGAAACAACTTCACTTGCATAATCAAGTACAGGAAGGAGAAATATCTACTTGGTCGATATAAGATGTTGCCCCTTAAGCAGCCATAGGATTCTAGCGCTTCATGCCGCCTTCCACCTTTGGAGCCATTGCCACCTCGCTATGCTGCCTGGCGTTTCCTTCCCATCCTACAATTTTAAGTCAGTACTTAAATCAACACTTCGAAAGACTAGTATGTACACTATTTCGGAAGCTAGCCGGCAAGAAGATATTGGAAAGAAAAAGGGTTTTTACCCTTCTCCACGTTGTATCCGCGATTCTTGGGCTCTCGGTACTCTTGACAAAGCGCGCAGGGCATGCAGCAGAAGTGGACTAAGCAATCATTGCACGGATCTTCCTTCAATCGGAATTCTTGTCGCAGTTTGGTTCGGTAGCAGCAGGAATAGAGGCATGCGCACGAAGTCAGGCAGTAGATCAGCATATAGATCGCGCAGTTCATGACACATGCTGCAACATAAGGTCGGATAAGTAAGTGGAAATATACAAGTAGACTTTGTGACTTTTGGGTAATAAATTAGCCTTTCTCACAGGGAAAGCTTATCTCCTATGTTATCTGCCTTAGTTGTCAAATCCAGAATCTGGGTAAGTTCATTAAATTCAACATCACATGTCCACTGTTGAACTCTAATAGACCGGCTCTTAAATGATCATGTATTAAGAGCTAAATTGGCTAAAGGGATGGGTCATAATTATTATGGAGAACCTGCATGGCCCAACGATCATATTTGTGGACATGTATCCAGAAGCAATATACTCACATGTTTCCCCTTTGTCCAAAATCTCCGATATATGTCCGAAGGTGATGCATGGGCACCAGAAGGTGATGCAGCCTGCAAGCAACATGGAATGGAGTTGCCTGGATTAATTCCTTGATACGTGGAAGGAAAAAAGGGAAAGAAGAAGCTGGCAACAGAAACAGTTATCTTGTTACAGCTTTTGACGTCGTCGAAGCAGCCACAGAGGCCGGTGCTCCATGAGTGTTCTTCGACATTGTCGGGGTTGCTTGAGCTCATGCTGGTGGGCTGTGGGAAGAGGGGAGGAGGGGCTGAAGAGATTTTTGATATCCGGTTCACTCTAGATGAAGTATGAATGACAATGGGACGGACATGATTTTAAAGACCATTGAGGACGCAGTCCCTATCGTGAAAGTTCTGCGCTATTTTCATTTACACATAATTTGAGACCTCATAGTTTCTCAATGAGCACTATAGTGGTAATAATGATATCTTCTTCTCAAGTGTCGAAATTCAATTTCTTAGTAAGAAAATGCTAATTTTAAAAGAAGGGTTAGCTACAACTTAGTTCGACGCTTGATGTTGGGAAGTATATAACTTTTTAATCATCTAATTTAGTTATCAATGCATTCCTTCTTAAGTGAGGGCAACTGTGAAAGTTCAGTAGAAGTGTAGTCCTAAATAAATGGAATGCGTGCCCTCTCAATTATGCAAGATTTGTCTTTTCATTTGTCTTTCAGATCATTAGTCTCCTTTCTGATATCTGCTTCGCTATGGGGATTGATGTGCGGGCACCCAGTGAAAAACGAAGCGCAAAGACAGATGAATGAATAAATGCTAGTTGCACTCTTAGATGAAGCGTGAATGATGACAATGGACGGATGTGATTTTAAAGACCATTGATAACGTGGTACCTACGCGAAAATAGACTGTTCACCGCGCAGGCGGAACTGGCCAAGAAGTTTTTATCCTTTCTTCCAAGTTTTTCGTCCATTCTTCCAAGCAAGAAGATATACATCACACACTTGCACCTCACAAAAGTTGCCAAATCGGAAAAGTCATCTACAGAACTTCCAAACTCAAAAATTTACCATGTTTTAATCAAACGTCCTTTCAGTTTGACCTTTTCATGGATTTCGAGTCTCTTCTTGATTTCTCAGAGCAGGAAGGACGTTTTGGTTAATCCTGTCTGATCCACAACATGTTCTGTCACTGTTGTATTGGCCCAACACATACAAAATATCTAGATGAGTTGCCAGACAGCCCAAAAAACTATGCATAAAAGTCTCAAACTTCCTGCTCAAGTCATGGTGGAAAATTATAATACATGAGGTTGTGCAACGCAACGCGAGCATGAACGACAATGATGGATCGAAGGAGTGAGCTAGTGGTGGCTGTCGACAACATATCCTTTTATGCTAGTCGTGCAATTATAGAATCATATACACCTATTGCAAAAGTGTAGTTTACACATAATTTCTCCATGCAATGGCGAACCGAGAATTGAGGTAAGTAGGTAAGACACACACATTTGATTTAAATAAAATATATAGCAAATATTTTCTCCTAGAAGGGGCTAAGGCTATGAGTGAGTATGGTTTTAGGGTAAAACCAAGAACTTGAGAATCGGACTGGTGAGAATCGGTTTGATTTCGAGTTTTAAGATAAGTAGGTTAAGTGCCAGATTTCAAAAATTAAAAAACCTATTTCGACATATAGGTTTTAAGTAGAATCGAGAACTTGAAACCTAGAATAAATCTTTATCTTTTTCTTGTTTTATGTTTTCGCGCAATCTCAGCATTCCATTGTGTCCAATTATAAGTGTGTAATCTTAAACTATTAGTCTGAGTTAACATTTCTGGCAAATATCCCTGACTGAAACTTCTATTTTCTTAATATTTATTATTTTCATGTTTTTAAATATGAGTTGTGATAAGTGACTTATAGCAAATGGTGGTCATTATAGGTGATAATTTACTAATATCATCCAATTGAGAGTATAGGTGGAACTTGAGTAAACTTTGGAACCTATGACAGGAGGGTAGATTCCAGGTTCCTACGCATGTAGGGTAGGTTTCAGTTTCCAAAAATTAGGAAACTTATTCCAACAAGCAGGTTCAGGTATTGGGTGGAACCTAAACCGCTCATCCTTAGTGGAGGCTACCATGAGCCTTTTAGGTCTGCCAATGTGCGCATGCCCTATATGATCGAAATTCGAATTTATTATGTCCGAGTTCCATATGAAGTGGGGAAAATTTTATGAGCTTCTTAAGGCTCCATTAGTTTCGCGAAAAATAAATTTTAGGAAAAATGTTTTCCAATTTTTTCAGGATTTGGCCCAAGGATAACAAACCAATCAAGGAAAATGAAGCAAAAAACATTTTTCCCGCACAGTCTCTCTTATCTCGCACTTGTCTTTATCTCGCGAACAGCCCTAGTCCCCTTTGGTTCAACTACTCCGCCCTCAAGTCCGATTACTTGCTCTACCGCCACAACGTCCTCTTCCTCTTCCTCATCTTCTCCCTTGCCCCATTCCCCACCGAGCTCTGCTGCCAAGTTCGATGGCCTTTTATTGATGTGGGAAAAGTTGAAGGGGATGAAGATTAGTGCAAGTCTTGCTATGTTAGCGGCCGTCAGTTATCTTGCTCCGATTCCCGTGACGCATTGTTTGTCTGGCTTGTTTGTTGTACATGCTTCGTTTGTTAAGATTAGTGGCTTGATTTGCTCGATGTCTGGGAACGGAAGTCCGAGAGGTGGATATTTGTGGTCCGGTGCATGATTGTCACTGCAATGGCAGATTTTTCTGAACAGAATTGGGTGTCCAAATTGTTATTTGGAAATTCAGTTTTGCGATGATTTTTCCCTATTTTGATTCCCTTTTTGATATTGTATTGTGAATACTCATAATGGCTTTGGTCTTGTATATAAGATGGTTGGCAATTGATGATGGAAATTTATGGTGGCCCGAGACGCTCATGTTTGATGTTCTCGGTATGGAGGGCACATATATGGTTTTGGCGTACACAATCTCTGTGGTTCGATTCGTGTAAATACATAATAATATTTGGTTGGTATAAAAATATGTGATAATATTGTTGGGGTGGTGTTCAAACTCCCCATCGATAGGATGACACGGGAATCTGGCTCAAATTTTTTGCTGAATGTAACCCTAGTTTAAGGATGAAGCACGATATAACCTTGTGCCTTGAGTTCTCTTTCTCGCTTTTACTTTCTATTTCCTTGTGATTCTGCACCAAATCCTACCAAATATATGTATTACAATGGTGAGTATTGAGTTTTGGTCTTGAGTTTTGCTTAGTTTTGGTTTGCAGTGTTTAAGTTAACATGGTAAACAATGGAATGAGTGAAAAAAAATGATTTCCTTACCATATAACGGAAAATGTTTTCTAGTTCATTTTAGGTTTCGGCCAAATGGTGAAAAATATTGCTATTTTTTTGAAAAAAGACTTCTCGAAAAATATTTTTCAGAAATATCACAAATTTCACAATACAATCGGAGCCACCCTTTTGTCTTTAACTCTCCCACAATTGATAATTCTATTGAAGACTTGACCATTTGCACTCGATCCAAACGACGGATGGGAGTAAGGAGTCATTTGTGGGTGTAGAAGGTCCAAAGTTGGGTAAGAAGTTGCAATAAATAAAAAGAGAAATTGGCCCTAAATGTTATGCAGTTTTGTTACGATTTATCTTTTGCAGGGAGAGTGACAATGACAAGTCCACTAAAATTCCCTTGACACAATGACGGAACAAATAGAAACAATTACACATTGAACAAACATTCATAAGTTGACAACTCAATACTCACCCAAAAGATCTTATAGTACAAGCTTAATCAATCTCTTAGCACAGAATAACACAGACATATGTTATTCAGAGAAACAAGTTCGCTTGCATAATGAAGTAGAGGAAAGAGAATTATATTCTTGGTCGAAATAAGATGTTGCCCTTTAATCAGCCACAGGACTCTAGCGCTTCATGTCGCCTTCCACCTTAGGAGCCATTGCCACTTCTCTATGTTGCCTGGCGTTTCCTTCCCATCCTGCACACCAATCCTGTCACTTTAAGGCGGTACTTAATCAACACTTCAAAAGACTAGTATGTACACTATTTGGAAGCTAGCCAGCACAAAGATGTTGGAAAGGAATAGGTTTTTTACCCTTCTCTATGTTGAATCCGCGGCTCTTGAGCTCTCGGTACTCTTGACAAAGCACGCAGTGCATGCAGCAGAAGTGGACTAAGCAATCATTGCACGGATCTTCCTTCAACCCGAATTCTCGTTGCAGTTTGGTTCGGTAGCAGCAGAAATAGAGGCATGCGCCTGAAGTCAGGCAGTAGATCTGCGTATAGATTGCGCAGTTCATGACGCAAGCTGCAATACAAGGTCGGATAAGTAAGTGCAAATATATAATTGGATTATGTTATTTTTTCGGTAATTAATTAGCCTTTCTTAGAGGAAAACTAATCTCCTATATTTTCTGCATAAGTTATCAAATCCAGAATCGGGCTAAGTGACATCACATGTCTACTGTTGAACTCTAATTAACCGGATCTGCTTGCTTTGTGAACTGTGACTCAAGTTCTTCAAGCGCGGGCTTGATTTGTGACCCAATATTATTACAATTCATCCCGAATGTTCATCATCATTAGACAAAACTCCACCTATACCAAGGACTCATTCGAAAAATAACTGTGTACTTGAAGTATAATCCAAGTGCAATATACCAGTAGTGTGGAGGCGATCCTCAGACATTTTTGCAGACATGTATACAGAAGTTATATACTCACATGTTTCCGTTTGTCCAAAATCTCTGATATATGTCCGAAGGTGATGCATGGGCACCAGAAGGTGATGCAGCCGGCAAGCAACATGGAATGGAGTCGCACGGATTTATTCCTTGATACGTGGAAGAAAAAGAGGGAAAGAAGAAGCTGGCAATATGAACAGGTTTATGTTACAGCTCTTGATGTCGTTGAAGCTGTTGCAGAGGCCAGTGCTCCATGGGTGTTCTTCGACATTGTTGGGATTGGTTGAGCTCATGCTGGTGGGCTGTGGGGGGTCGAGATGATGCAGAGTTTCTGATATCGGCTTCGCTTAGGGAACTGATACGCAGGCATCCAGTGACGAACAAGAAGGGTGAAGAAGGACGAAAGAAAAAAAGCTGGTTGCACTCTTGGAATTCAATGGGACGGACGTGATTTTAAAGACCATCGAGGACATGGTCCCTACCGTGGAAATTTCTCTGTGGAAGAATTTCGGGTGAGTCCCTTATAAGATATTGTAAGATAATACTTGTGACACCACTGCGGAGGTACTTGCGGAGGTACTTGAGGATTGGAAAACACGTCTGGGTTATTGTAAATTTTGTACTTTTATAATTCATAATGAATTATTGGGGTTGTCTCTTTCCATGGAGTAAGTATTGACACTCAAATTGAACCATGTAAATTTATTATATCTTTGTGTTTTCTCGTTGAGTACTTGTGTAATATTTTCTTCTCATATTTTATCTTAAAATACAAGATCTGCTAACTTCCGTGTTATTTTCATTACACATAACTTGAGTATCATTATCCATTCTTTGGGAAGGAAATGCCAATTCTAAAAATGTTTCATTACAATTTGGTTAAACGCTAGATCTTGAGGAGTTTGTAACTTTCTAATCATCTAATTCAGTTATCAATTCGTTCCTTCTCACGGGAGGGCGACTAAGAAAGTTCAGTAAGTGCGGCCCTCAATATATGGAATATGTGCCCTTTAGTATGAAAGATTGTCTTTTCATTTGTCCTTCGAGTTATTAGTCTCCTTTTGATTGTTCAAAGCAAAAAGGACATTTTTTGTTTTTTCCTCCAACGTTGTCCAATTCCCAATCTGTTCTGTCACTCAGTTGATTGGCCCGACGCGCACTAAAAATCTAAATAAAGTTGCCAAACAGCCCAAGAACTATCCAAAAGCATCAAACTTCCCACTGAAGTTGTGGTGGAAAATTCTAATCCACGAGGTTGTAAATTGTAACGCAAAGAGCATGAGCGACAATGGTGGACCGAAGCAGGGGTCAGTGGTGGCCGTCGCCTCTTGGCTAAAGATCAGTGCCTGTTATTGACGAGCATATGAATGCAACTTACACATGCTGCACGCCATGCAATGACAAACCAAGAATTGGAGAATTGCTGGGTGGGCCAATGGAACCGGGGAAATTTAGAGAGAGAGAGAGAGAGCCATGTGCATGTACCAGCCACGAGGGATGTTGGGTCGACGATAAAACAATGATGCGGTTCACAACATGCACGATACGCATCCAATTCAAAACTCCATTTCTCTGCTTTCGTTCTGTTTCCGAAGTGCATTAGGATGAAATGTTCTTTGGGGGGTGGGTGTTTCTCTTCAATTTTCGTTGATGCTGATCACAATTCACAACTGCTCTATCGCCTTATTACTTCATAAGGTATCTTCACCATCTTCTTACTCTTGTTGCTTAAAAGCTTTTATGAAAGGACAAACTTGCCATACGAGAACATCAGAACGATAAGTTCATTTTGTTCTTCTCATCTGCTCACGGTAACTTCATGAAAAAGCTCAATGTAAGAACGGCTGCTAAAAATTTTCATGAACTCTGGTTTTAGAGGTGATGAAAGTCCCGAGAGCCAAGAATTATACAAAGATAGAGAAGCAGCAACAGCAGCCAGGAACAGTGACGAATCAGAACATTAAATGATCAGCAGCCTTTGACATTTCTTCAGAGCGACTGAGATTATGCGTGTGAGAGGTTGATTGAGTCTGAGAGTTTGTGGATTAAGGCTTATTAGTTTTTTCATGTTCGTAAGATATTGAATATATGGTCCAGTCCGAATGGGGGTTCCACCCATGGAACTGGACTGAAAATCACCAATTCCAAATAAATGGAACCGGAACCGCTCAGAACCGTCAAGTTCAGATGGTTCCTTTTGCTCACCTCTAGTGGTGATCACATAGCTAATTTCATGGACTCACTTGGGAATTAGACTTGACTAGTGGTCCAGTTCCTGTTCCTGAGTGGTTCCAAGAACCAATGGGCGGTTCTCAGTTCTCAATTTGTGGAATCGGACCTTCATGAGCAATTCTCGGTTCCAGGGTGGGAATCGACCCACCCTAAAACCAATCACCCTTACTTTGTGCATGCAATTGGGGGACTAAGAATTTGAGGTAAGGAGGTAAGACACAAAATTTTCATTTAATCAGCATATATAGAAAATATTTCGTCCTAGGTGGGGTGGAGGCTACCACAAGCCTCCTATGTCCGCCAATGTGCTCATGCCTTATGTGCGTTTAAATTCAAAATTATTACATCAAAGTTCCATATGGAGCGGGAAAAATCTTATGACCTAGGTGCATTTGTTATGTGGAAACACATGATTTAGGAAATATTTTTCAAAAAATAATCATTTGAATTACTTGAATGACTGAAAAATAAATTTATGGTCCACGAAAATATTTAGACATAAACTATTATCGATAATGAAAAAAAATTTATTAGTTAATTATGTTAAGCGATACAAGCGATATTTTTTTAGAAAATATTTTTTAACTTTTTTGCAAAATAAATAGAGCCTAAAAGTTAGATAACCATTTGCCTTTTAACTCCCAAATGTCACGATTGATTATTCTTTTGAAGACTTGACCTTGTTGCACTCGATCCACTTGATGGATGAGAGCAAGGAATCATTGTGGGCATAAAAGGTTCAAGACTGGTTAAGAAGTTGCAATAAATAAACGGAGAAATCGACCCTTGATGTTATGCAGTTTCAATACGATTTATGTTTCGCGGGAAGTGCAATGATGATAAGTCCATTGAAATTCCCTCGACAAAAGGACAGAATAAACAAAAAGAATCACATGTTGAACAATGCTACCAAAAGATTCATAATTTGACAACTCATATTCACCCCAATTGTCTTACAAGAAGGACTTAATCAAACTCAATAATACAATTAGAAGCTGAGCTCCGACTTTACAAATCACGCAGTTTAAGAATAATACATGACATATGATATTCCGAGAAACAAATTTACTTGCATAATCAAGTACAGGAAGGAGAAATATCTACTTGGTCGATATAAGATGTTGCCCCTTAAGCAGCCATAGGACTCTAGCGCTTCATGTCGCCTTCCACCTTTGGAGCCATTGCCACTTCGCTATGTTGCCTGGCATTTCCTTCCCATCCTACAATTTTAAGTCAGTACTTAAATCAACACTTACACTTCGAAAGACTAGTATGTATACTCTCTCGGAAGCTAGCCGGCAAGAAGATATTGGAAAGAAAAAGTGGTTTTTACCCTTCTCCACGTTGAATCCACGATTCTTGAGCTCTCGGTACTCTTGACAAAGCGCGCAGTGCATGCAGCAGAAGTGGACTAAGCAATCATTGCACGGATCTTCCTTCAACCCGAATTCTTGTCGCAGTTTGGTTCGTTAGCAGCAGGAATAGAGGCATGCGCACGAAGTCAGGCAGTGGATCAGCATATAGATCGCGCAGTTCATGACGCATGCTGCAACATAAGGTCGGATAAGTAAGTGGAAATATATAAGTAGACTTTGTGACTTTTGGGTAATAAATTAGCCTTTCTCACAGGGAAAGCTTATCTCCTATGTTGCGTTAGTTGTCAAATCCAGAATCTGGGTAAGTTCATTAAATTCAACATCACATGTCCACTGTTGAACTCTAATACACCGGCTCTGCTTGCTTTGTGAACTGTGACTTGAGTTTTTCATGCGCGACCTTGATTTGTGACCCCATAATATTACACTTCGTCCCGAACGTTCATCATCATTAGACGAAACTCCGCCTATTACCAAGGACTTATTCGAAAACTAACCATGTACCTGAAGTATAATCCAGGTGCAAGATAACAATGGTATGGAACGATACTCTTGACATATTTGTGGACATGTATCCAGAAGCAATATACTCACATGTTTCCACTTTGTCCAAAATCTCCGATATCTGTCCGAAGGTGATGCATGGGCACCAGAAGGTGATGCAGCCTGCAAGCAACGTGGAATGGAGTTGCCTGGATTAATTCCTTGATACGTGGAAGAAAAAAGGGAAAGAAGAAGCTGGCAACAGAAACAGTTATCTTGTTACAGCTTTTGACGTCGTCGAAGCAGCCACAGAGGCCAGTGCTCCATGAGTGTTCTTCGAAATTGTCGGGGTTGCTTGAGCTCATGCTGGTGGCCTGTGGGAAGAGAGCGGGGGGGTGGGGATTTTTGATATCCAGTTCACTCTAAATGAAGCATGAATGACAATGGGATGGACATGATTTTAAAGACCATTGAGGACGCAGTCCCTAACATGAAAGTTCCACGTTTTTTCATTTACACATAATTTGAGATCTCATAGTTTCTTCTTCTCATATTTATCTTGAATTGTAAAATCTCTTAACTTCGGTATTATTTTCATTAGACATGATTCGAGTGTCAAAATTCATTTTCTTAGTAAGAAAATGCTAATTTTGAAAGAAGGGTTGGCTACAACTTAGTTTGACACTTGATGTTGGGAAGCATATAACTTTTTAATCATCTAATTTAGTTATCAATGCATTCCTTCTTAAGTGAGGGTAACTATGAAAGTTCAGTAGAAGTGCGGCCCTAAATAAATGGAATGTGTGCCCTCTCAATTATGCAAGATTTGTCTTTTCAGTTGTCTTTCAAATCATTAGTCTCCTTTTGATTGTGCAAAGCAGAAAGGACACTTTGGTTTTTCCTCCAATGGTGTCCGATTCCCGACGTGTTTTGTCACTCAGTTCATTGGCCCGACACATGCCAAACATCTAAATTAACTTGCCAAACAGCCCAAGAACTACACAAGAGCATTAAACTTCCTACTAAAGTTACGTGGAAAATTCTACTCCGCGAGGTTGTGAATCGGATGAGCATGAGCTACAATGATGGACCGAAGGAATGGGTCAGTTTACACAAAAGTAGAATAATATGTACCCAATTTGCAAAGTTGCGACTTACACATGATGCACCCGCCATGCAATGGTGAATTGAGAATTCGAGATAATGGTCGAGATGAATTACCTATATGAGTTGCACTTTTGATAGAGGGAATTACCTTTTCAATTTTCATTGACCATGAGTAGGCTACTCCAAATTGGGGCCTCATGCACATGCCAAAAGGCTTAGACTTAATCGATTTATGAGGCTTGCCGAGGTTTTATACAACTTTGGTTTGTTAGGTTTCAAGACTTGTATCCTTGAACTAGAAAAGCTAGATTAAAGTTCTCTTTTCTGTAAAGCTATGTCTTGATTTTGTCGGCCACTTTAGGTAGGTTTTCATGGCCAATCTAAAAATAGGGGAAAATTACCAAAAAAATCTCGAACTTATTGGAATTGTACAAATTCAATCATTAATCATTTAATTTGACTAATTTAGTTATAAACATTTTGATAATTTGCCAATATAGTCATTCTAGCTAATTTTGGCCGAAAATTGCCGATATGAACACAAACAATATCATGTAGAATGGCCGACGTTAATGTGAATAATTTTGATAATTTTTCTAAATTTTTTTGAATTAATTTGTAATTTATAAATCTTTTTCGTTTTCTTTTTTTGTTTACGGTTTTTTTCCTAAGCCCAATGAGGCAACCTTTGCTAGACACTAGGCCGTGACCTCACCCAATAAAAAAGAAAAAAAATAAAAGAAAAGAGAAGTAAAAAATAAAAAAAATTCTAAAAAGGTCACAAAAGTGTTAACATTAGCATTGATCATGCCACGTAGAACAATCAGTATTCGCATTAATGATTTCTAGTCAAAATTAGTAGGAAGAATTATGTTGGCAAATCATCAAAACTTTTAGGACTAAATTGATCAAATTGAAGGATTTATGATTGAATTGACTCAAGTGCAATAGATCTAGGACATTTTTTATAATTACCCCTCTTGAAATGTAGTGATGATTTTTGTTCTATACATCATTGATGGGCATCTTGATTTTCCTGGTGGGCTTATCATATGCCTATAAGAAATGCAATGATCTCTAGTAATATGCAATCATGTGTCCTTAGTAAAACATAATCACCCAAAAGAGCACTGATTATGCGAAAATCTGATATTTTCCTAATTCAAATTAGTAATTTTGGTCAAAATCCGTGGTTTAAATGTGAATTGGCTATACTTTAAGGTAGTAAAACCTATGATGCCTTATGCGCAGTAATAATGAGGATTCACGCTATTGAGAACTCCGGTGGTTTAGTCTTATTCATTACGACAAATTGGAGGGTAATATATGTAGGTTTAGAAATTAGAGGGGTGCAAGGTGCAATCAAATGAAAAAGAGATTGGTTTTGACAGATTTTTGTCCCTTTCTTTCAATTTATGTTACAGCTTTTGATGTCGTTGAAGCTGTCGCAGAGGCCAGTGCTCCATGGGTGTTCTTCGGGGGAAAGTACAACGCAAGTGCCAAAACTTGGCACAAAGGGATACTTAAGTACCAAAAGTTACAAAAGGTACACTTAAGTGCCACTTTTAAAAAAAATTGGATTACTTAAGTGCCAAGTCGCCGGAACCCCGCCAGAAATCCTACGTGGCATTTTTTTATTAATTTTTTTGCCTACGTGGCTCGCCGGAAACTGAATCGGCCAAAAATCAGCCAAAACGACGTCGTTTTGGCTGACGTGGATTTAAAAATTATTAATTAAATAATATTAAATAATTAAAAATAGTGCAGCCCTCGCCGATCCCTCTTCCTCTTTTTTTTTTTTAATAAAATCGATTTTAATTTTTAAAAAATCTGACGTGGATAATTTTTTTAAAAACAATTGCCACGTGGATTTTTTATTTTGAAAAAAATGCTCCGTCAGCAAATGAAGTTGCCGGAAAATTGACACGTGGCAATTTGGCCGGAATTTTTCGCCGTTGGCACTTAAGTGATCCATTTTGCTCTTATTTTGGCACTTAAGTGTACCTTTTGTAACTTTTGGCACTTAAGTGTCCCTTTGTGTCAACTTTTGGCACTCCAGAGGTCCGCATGTCGTGTTCTTCGACATTGTTGGGATTGGTTGAGCTCATGCTGGTAGGCGGTGGGGGTTGGAGATGATGCAGAGTTTCTGATATCGGCTTCGCTTTGGGGATTGATATGCAGACATCCAGTGAAAAACGAGGAGGGTGAAGAAGGACGAAAGAACAAAAGCTGGTTGCACTCTCAGAATTCAATGGGACGGACGTGATTTTAAAGACCAATGAGGACACGGTCCCTACCGTGGAAATTTCTCTTGCAAGAATTTCGAATGAGTCCCTTACGAGATATTGTAAGACAGTACATGTGACTCCACTGTGGGTGTACCTGAGGATTGGAAAACACTATCGGGTTATTGTAAATTTCGTGCTCTCAGAATTCATAATGAATTATCGAGGGCCATCTTTCTCCATGAAATAAGTATTGACACTCGGGTCAAATCATATAAATCTCTTATATCTTTGTATTTTCTCGTGGAGTACTTTGGTAATATTCTCTTCTCATATTTGTCTTGAAATGCAAGATCCCTTGACTTTCACATTATTTTCATTACACATAACTTGAGTATCATTATCCATTCTTTGGGAAGGAAATGCCAATTCTAAAAATGTTTCGCCGCTCGATCTTGAGAAGTTTGTAACTTTCTAATCATCTAATTTAGTTATCAACGCATTCCTTCTCACGGGAGGGCAACTACGAAAGTTCAATAAGTGTCGTTCTCGATATATGGAATATGTGCCCTTAATTATGAAAGATGGTCTTTTCATTTGTCTTTCAAGTTATTAGTCTCCTTTTGATTGTTCAAAGCAGAAAGGACATTTTTTGTTTTTCCTCCAATGTTGTCCGATTCTGACATAAGTACAGAGGGAGTGTCAAAAATTGACACTAAAGGATACTTAAGTGCCAAAATTGGAGGAAAAATGATCACTTAAGTGCAAACGGTAAGAAAATCTGGCCAAAATGCTGACGTAGTATTTTTTCGATGATCTAGGGTCGAAACAGTGTCATTTTTGTTGCTAATGTGGCAAAATAAGCCCAAAACGGCATCGTTTTGGGTGCTGATATAGCCATAGCACCCAAAACGACGCCATTTTAACTAAAATTTATTTTTTAATAAATATTAATTAAATGATATTAAAAGCGAAAATTAAAAAAAAGGGGGCAACCGCCCGTGGCCACTGCCCCATCGCCGGTGGGGCGGTGGCAGCCACAGGCTACTGCCCCTCTTTTTTTTTAATTTTCGCTTTTAATATCATTTAATTAATAGTTATTAAAAAATAATTTTTTGTCAAAAGGGCATTGTTTTTGGCTTATTTCGCCACATCAGCACGAAAAACGACGCCATTTCGACTCCATATCGCCGAAAAAATGTCATATTAGTATTTTGGCCGGATTTTCTCGCCGTTGGCACTTAAGTAATCACTTTTGCTCCGATTTTGGAACTTAAGTGTGCCGTTTGTAAGTTTTGGCACTTAAGTGTCCCTCCATGCTAAGTTTTGGCACTCCTGGGTCCATACGTCGTCCGATTCCCAATCTTTTTTGTCACTCAGTCGATTGGCCCAACACACACTAAAAATCTAAATAAAGTTGCCAAACAGCCAAAAACTATCCAAAAGCATCAAACTTCCTACTGAAGTTGTGGTGGCAAATTCTAATGCACGAGGTTGTAAATTGTAACGCGAGAAGCATGAGCGACAATGACGGACCGAAGCAGCGGGTCAGTGGTGGCCGTCGCCTCTTGGGCAAAGATCAGCGTCTGTTACTGACGAGCATATGAATGCAAATACGTGTGCCGATTCGTATAGGTCAACATGCATGTGCAATATACATTGATTGTCGAATAAATGAAAGGATAAGTCGAGTGACTCAGACGCACGTACAAGTGTAGAAAAATAGGCGCACAATTTGCAAAAGTCCAGCTTACACATGCTGCACGCCATGCATTGACAAACCAAGAATTCGAGACTTACTGGGTGGGCCAATGGAAGCGGTGACATTTAGCGAGAGAGAGAGAGAGCCATGTGCAAGTACCAGCCCCGAGGGATGTTGGGTCGAAGATAAAACAATGACGCGGTTCACAACATGCACGATACGCATCCAATTCAAATCTCCATTTCTCTGCTTTCGTCCTCTTTCCGAAGTGCATTAGGATGAAATGTTCTTTTGGGGGGTGGGTGTTTCTCTCCAATTTTCGTTGATGCTGATCACAATTCACAGCTGCTCTATCGCCTTATTACTTCATAAGGTATCATCACCATCCTCTTACTCTTGTTGCCTAAAAGCTTTTATGAAAGGACAAACTTGCCATTCGAGAACACCAGAACGATGCCTCATTTTGTTCTTCTCATCTGCTCACGGTAACTTCATGAAAAAGCTCAATGTAAGAACGGCTGCTAAATTTTTTTCATAAACTCTGGTTTTAGAGCTGATGAAAGTCCTGAGAGCCAAGAAGTATGCAAAGATAAAGAATTAACAACAGCAACTAGAAACAGTTGAGGAGTCAGAACATTAAGGCTGCGCATGGTAACTATTTTATTTTTATTTCTGAAACAGATTTATATTCCAAACCTATTTTTGGAATAGAAATCCATTTGGTAAAATAACTTCATTTTTCTATTTCTAAAACAGATTTCTATTCCATAAATAGGTTTGGAATAGAAATTAGAAACAAAAAAATTTTACTTTTCTATTTCTGAAATAGAAATCAGAAATTATTCTTTTTTCTTACTTCTCACTCGAAGAAGTTTCTTGCTGTTCGCCGCTCACCACCACCACCACCACCACCCCCACCTGCCACTGCCGCCGATCGCCGGTTGCAGCCGCCCCTCCCATTGCCGCCGCCACTCAAGAAAGTGAAATTTTATTGATTATTAAACAAATTTCTATTCCAAGAATATAAATTTTTTATCGTTATTAAACACGTTTTTTGGCTTAGAAACTCATCTAGGAATAGAAATAAAAAAATCGATTTATTTTCCATAAATCAATTTCTGGCCAGAAATGTTATCATTCACGTCCTAAATGATCAACAGCCTTTGACATTTCTTCAGAGCAACTGAGATTAGGCATGCAAGAGGTTGATTGAGTCTGAGAGTTTGTGGATTAGGGCTCATTAGTTTTTTCATGTTTGTAAGATATTGAATATACGGTCCAATTCGAGTGGGCAGTTCCACCCATGGAACTAGACCGAAAGTCACCAATTCCAAATAATTGGAATCGGGAACTACTTAGAATCATCCAGTCCGGATGGTTCCTTTTGCTCATCTCTAGTGGTGATCACACAGCTAATTTCATAGACTCACTCGAGAATTAGACTTGACTAGTGGTCCAGTTTTCGAGTGGTTCCAAAAATTGATGGGCCGTTCTCGATTTTCAGTTTCTGGAATTAGACCTTCATAAGCGATTCTCAATTCCAGGGTGGGAATCAGCCCACCCTAAAACCAATCACCCCTACTTTGTGCATGCGATGGGGGACTAAGAATTTGAGGTAAGGAGGTAAGACACAAAATTTTCATTTAATCAGCATATATAGAAAATATCTCATCTTAGGCAGGGTTAGGCTACCACAAGCCTCTTAGGTCCGCCATTGTGCTCATGCCTTACATGGGTTTAAATTCAAAATTATTACATTTGAGTTCTATATGGAGCGAGGAAAATCTTATGACCTAGGTGCATTTGTTCCGTGGAAATAAATGATTTAGGAAACATTTTCCAAAAAATAATCATTTAAATTACTTATAAAAATGAATGACCGAAAAATAATTTTATCGTTCACAAAAATATTTAAACATAAACTATTATCGATAATGAAAATATTTTTATTTAGCTAATTATGTCAACTAATACCAGCAATATTTTTTTAGAAAATATTTTTAATTATTTTCGAAATAAATGGAGCCTAAAAGTTTATATCCATTTGCCTTTTAACTCCCAAATGTCACGATTGATTATTTTTTTGAAGACTTGAACCTTTTGCACCCGATCCACTTGACGGATGAGAGCAAGGTGTCATTGTCGGCAAAAAAAGGTTCAAGACTGGTTAAGAAGTTGCAATAAATAAACAGAGAAATCGACCCTTGATGTCATGTAGTTTCAGTACGATTATGTTTCGCAGGGAGTACAATGATGACAAGTCCATTAAAATTCCCTCGACACAAGGACAGAACAAACAAAAAGAATCACACATTGAACAATGCTACCAAAAGATTCATAAGTTGACAATTCATATTCATGTCATATGTCTTATAGGACGGACTTAATCAAACTCAATAATACAATTAGAAGCTGAGCTCCGATGTTACAAATCACGCAGTTTAAGAATAATACATGACATGATATTACCAGAAACAACTTCACTTGAATAATCAAGTAAAGGAAGGAGAAATATCTACTTGGTCGATATAAGATGTTGCCCCTTAAGCAGCCATAGGACTTTAGCGCTTCATGTTGCCTTCCACCTTTGGAGCCATTGCCACTTCGCTATGTTGCCTGGCGTTTCCTTCCCATCCTACGATTTCAAGTCAGTACTTAAATCAACACTTGCACTTCAAAGACTACTATGTACACTATTTCGGAAGCTAGCCGGCAAGAAGATATTGGAAAGAAAAAGGGGTTTTTACCCTTCTCCACGTTGAATCCGCGATTCTTGAGCTCTCGGTACTCTTGACAAAGCGCGCAGTGCATGCAGCAGAAGTGGACTAAGCAATCATTGCACGGATCTTCCTTCAACCCGAATTCTTGTCGCAGTTTGGTTCGGTAGCAGCAGGAATAGAGGCATGCGCACGAAGTCAGGCAGTGGATCATCATATAGATCGCGCAGTTCATGACGCAAGCTGCAATATAAGGTCGGATAAGTAAGTGGAAATATATAAGTAGACCTTGTGACTTTTTGGGTAATAAATTAGCCTTTCTCACAGGGAAAGCTTATCCCCTATGTTATCTGCGTTAGTTGTCAAATCCAGAATCTAGGTAAGTTCATTAAATTCACATCACATGTCCACTGTTGAACTCTAATAAACCGGCTCTGCTTGCTTTGTGAACCGTGACCCGAGTTCTTCATGAACGAGCTTGATTTGTGACCCCATAATATTACACTTTGTCCCGAACGTTCATCATCATTAGACGAAACTCCGCCTATACTGAGGACTTATTTGAAACTAACCGTATACCTGAATTATAATCCAGGTGCAAGATAACAATGGTATGGAGCGATACTCTGACATATTTGCGGACATGTATCCAGAAGCAATATACTCACATGTTTCCCCTTTGTCCAAAATCTCCGATATCTGTCCGAAGGTGATGCATGGGCACCAAAAGGTGATGCAGCCTGCAAGCAACATGGAATGGAGTTGCCTGGATTAATTCCTTGATACGTGGAAGGAAGAAAGGGAAAGAAGAAGCTGGCAACAGAAACAGTTATCTTGTCACAGCTTTTGATGTCGTCGAAGCAGCTACAGAGGCCGGTGCTCCATGGGTGTTCTTTGACATTGTCGGGGTTGGTTGATCTCATGTTGGCGGACTGTGGGGAGAGGGGGGCCAGGGAGGGGGGCCGGGGGGTGGAAGAGATTTTTGATATCCAGTTCACTCTAGATCAAGCGTGAGTGATAATGGGACGGACATGATTTTAAAGACCATTGAGGACACAATCCCTAGGGTGAAAGTTCCATGCTATTTTCATTTATACATAAATTGAAACCTCATAGTTTCTCAATGAGTTATAATAGTAATAATAATATCTTCTCATATTTATCTTATATTGTAAAATCCCTTAATTTTGGTGTAATTTTCATTACACATGATTCAAGTATTGAAATTCATTTTCTCAGCAAGAAAATACTAATTCTAAAAGAAGGGTTGGCTGCAACTTAGTTTGATGCTTGATCTTGGGAAGTATGTAACTTTTTAATTGTCTAATTTAGTTATCAATGTTTTCCTTCTTACGTGAGGCCAACTAAGAAAGTTAAGTAGAAGTTTGGCCCTAAATAAATGGAATGTGTGCCCTCTCAACCATGCAAGATTTGCCTTTTCATCTGTCTTTCAAATCATTAGTGTCCTTTCGACTGTGCAAAGCAGAAAGGATACTTTGGTTTTTCCTCCAATGGTGTCCGATTCCCGACGTGTTTTGTCACTTAGTTGATTGGCCCGACACATGCCAAAAATCTAAATTAACTTGCCAAACAGCCCAAGAACTACGCAAGAGCATTAAACTTCCTACTATAGTTACGGGGAAAATTCTAATCCACAAGGCTGTGAATCGGACGAGCGTAAGCTACATTGATGGACCGAAGGAATGGGTCAGTTTACACAGAAGTAAAATGATAGGCGCCCAATTTGCAAAGTTGCAACTTACGCATGATGTGCCCCCATGCAATGATCAATCGAGAATTCGAGATAATGATCGAGATGAGTTGCCTATATGAGTTGCACTCCCGATCAAGGGAATTACCTATTCAATCTTCACTGACCATGAGCAGGCTACTCCGGATTAGGGCCTCCTACATATGCTAAAAGGCTTTGACTTAATTGATCCATGAGGCTTGCCAAGTGTTTTATGGGATTTTGGTTTGTTAGGTTTCTAGACTTATATCCATGAACTAGAAAAGCTAGATTAAGTGCGAGTGATAATGGGATTTTTGATATCTAGGCCGCCGAGGGGAGGGGGGTGAAAGAGATTTTTGATATCAGGTTCACTCTAGATGAAGTGTGAGTGATAATGGGACGGACATGACTTTAAAGACCATTTAGAACACAATCCCTAGGGTGAAAGTTCCGCGCTATTTTCATTTACACATAATTTGAGACCTCGTAGTTTCTCAATGAGTTATAATAGTAATAATAATATCTTCTCATATTTATCTTATATTGTAAAATCCCTTAATTTTGGTGTAATTTTCATTACACATGATTCAAGTATTGAAATTCATTTTCTCAGCAAGAAATTAATCATCTAATTTAGTTATCAACGTGTTCCTTCTTACGTGAGGCCAACTATGAAAGTTAAGTAGAAGTGCGGCCCTAAACAAATGGAATGTGTGCCCTCTCAATCATGCAAGATTTGCCTTTTCATCTGTCTTTCAAATCATTAGTGTCCTTTCGACTGTGCAAAGCAGAAAGGACACTTTGGTTTTTCCTCCAATGGTGTCCGATTCCCGACGTGTTTTGTCACTTAGTTGATTGGCCCGACACATGCCAAAAATCTAAATTAACTTGCCGAACAGCCCAAGAACTACACAAGAGCATTAAACTTCCTACTAAAGTTACGGGGAAAATTCTAATCCACGAGGCTGTGAATCGGACGAGCGTAAGCTACATTGATGGACCGAAGGAATGGGTCAGTTTACACAGAAGTAGAATGATAGGCGCCCAATTTGCAAAGTTGCAACTTACGCATGATGTGCCCCCCATGCAATGGTGAATCGAGAATTTGAGATAATGATCGAGATGAGTTGCCTATTTGCACTCACTCTCGATCAAGGGAATTACCTATTCAATCTTCATTGACCATGAGTAGGCTACTCCAGATTGGGGCCTCCTGCATATGCCAAAAGGTTTGGACTTAATTGATCTATGAGGCTTCTTGCCAAGTGTTTTATGGGATTTTGGTTTGTTAGGTTTCTAGACTTGTATCCTTGAACTAGAAAGGCTAGATTAAAGTTCTCTTATTTATAAAGCTATGTCTTGATTTTGTTGGCTGCTTTAGGTAGGTTTTCATGGCTAACCTACAAATGGGGGAAAAATTAACAAAAAAATCTCAAATTTATTGGAATTATACCAATTCAATTATTAACCATTTAATTTGACTAATTTAGCCATAAATATTTTGATAATTTACTAATATAACCATTCAGTCTATTTTTGGCCGAAAATTGCCGATGTGAACACAAACAGTGCCGTGTAGAATGACCGATGCTAACATGAACAATTTTTCTAATATTTTTTATATTAATTTGTAATTTATAATTTATAATTTATAATTTATTTCTTTTTTCCTTTACTGCTTTTTTTTTCTAAGCCTAGTGAGGCAACCTTTGCTAGCCATTAGGTCGTGACCTCACCCAGGAAAAAGAAAAAAGAAAAGAGAAGAGAAGGAAAAATTAAGAAAGAATTCTAAATTGGTCACAAAAGTGTCAACATTAGTATTAATCATGTCACGTAAAACAACTAGTGTTCGCATTAATGATTTTCAGCCAAAATTGGTCGGAAGGATTATGTTAGCAAATTATCAAATCTTTTATGATATTATCTAAATTGAAGAGTTTATGATTGAATTGACTCAAGTACAGTAGATTTAGAACTTTTTTGATAATTTTCCCTCATGAAATTTAGTGAGGATTTTTGTTCTATACATCATTGATGGGTATCTTGATTTCCCCAGCAGACTTATCATATGCCTATAAGAAATGCAGTGATCTCTAGTAATATGCAATTAGATGTCCTTAGTAAATCATAATCACCCACAAGAGCATTGATTATGCGAAAATTTGATATTTTCCTAATTCAAATTAGTAATTTTGGTCAAAATTCGTGGTTTAAATTTGAATTGGCTATACTTGAAGGTTGTCAAAACCTGTGATGCCTTATGCGCAGTAATAATGAGGATTCACGCTGTTGAGAACTCCGGTGGTTTAGTCTTATTCATTACGACAAATTGAAGCGTAATGTACGCAGGTTTAGAAATTAGAGGGGCGCAAGGTGCAATCAAATGAAAAGGAGATTGGTTTTGAAAGATTTTCATCCCCTTCTTCCAATTAATAAAATAACATAAGAAGATAAGATTCGACTTAATTCATCATTTTAGTTATTCACTCTCAAGCAAAAAAAATTACCCAATCAATCATAAATCTACTGAATAGATATCAACTTAGTCGTAAAATTTTCATTTTGGTCACTTCAATATTAAATTTTTATATAAAATTTCAATATAATGATTTCCATTTATTTTCGTTGGAAATGACAATTTAATAATTGATGGTCATTATACTTGGCATGATGCCGTCTCAGTAATTTCCGATGGAAACCTCCTAAGTGGATTTCTTTTACACGTCACGAGTAATGAACCTGTAGCCTACCTGAAACAAGAACGAAAGAAGTCATTCAACACTTTGTTCATCTGAAGCTATGCCTTCACCAAGCTATAATAAATCGCCATCATTGCCGGCACTGCTGCTAATGCCAGCCCAGCTGCACCTCAACCTCCACGTTAACCTGTCGGTCACCGTTAGCGTCCACGTAAGATGACCACGTGTCGTCGGGTCCATTTTTTTGGTTATCAATGTCGTTTTGCATCGAGAAATGTTTCAGTATGGGCTACAATGTGTACCTACTGTTACCCAAGTATTTTCAATAAAAGTAATTGCATGGCTTAGCAAATAGAATGGGTTAAAGGTCGGTCCAACGGGCAAAAATTTCGATTTTTTTAAAGGATATGTCGGAGCGTATTATGTCGTGTTGATTTTAACTTAATCATGCTCAAACCGAGTCGAATTCGGATTGCTCTTGCTCAAAACATTTCCTTCTTGGACGGTGTCATGTTCTTATGATGTATTAGAAGTGACCCCTCCAAACACCAGACCTATCGATTATTTTTCATATAAATGGATCTTCGGAATGCCAAATTAGATTCATTCCATAAATGGAAAAAAAAGAAAAGAAAAAAAAATCTCCCTTGAATTCCTCCAGACCATGATTCCTTATGATTGGCTTTCCGAAACATGTATTTTTTCGCTCATCTCTGCTTTGTAAAGAAAGGCGTGTCGTGCATGAGAAGAGGTCCTTTTATGGTTAACGTCGTAGCTCCCTTATGTAGTCTTGTACTCTTGCGCTTTTGCGATGTTTGAAAAATTATCTAAAAAATCTTAAACTTATTACACTTTTACCTATTCAGTCTTATAATTTTAATTTTGTTAATTAAATTCTAAACATTTCTGAATTTTGTTAATTAAGTCCATTTGTTTTTTTTTTTTGTCGCAATTAAGTCCATTTGTTCAATTTTGACCAAAATTACTAATGTGGATGCCAACCATCCATGACCAGCACTGATGTAGATAATTTCTAATATTTATTTTTTTTATTTTTTTCTTTCCCTTCTTCCACCTATGGGTGGCGAGGTCAACCTTGCCATCGCTGGGTGAGCAAGGCTCACCATTGTCGAGCTAGTGAGGTTGATGCTTACCCTTGCTAGTGGCTGACAAGGGCAAACTTTGCAAGACTTCAATGACGTCGACCTCACCGACTAGAGGAGGAAGAAGGGAAGGAAAAACAGAAAAAGAAAAAGAAAAGAAAATTAATTAAAAAATAAAATTTTCAAAAAATAAAATTTTCAAAAAATATTAAAATATATTAAAAATTGACTACGTTGGTATTGTTGTACGGCTCGTGTAACATAAGATGGCCAATGTTCATATCAATGATTTCCAATCAAAATCAGTTTGATGGACTTAATTATTAAAATGCAAATTTACGACTCAATTGATAAAATTAAAAAGTTAATGACTGAATCAACAAAAGTACAATAATATAGATGATGCATTCATGAACATAGAAATGTATTGGGACATTGTGCACGTGAATGCATAAGAGGTCATGTCCCTAAGTCATTTTCATCTTTTGATAGCATAGCGATGGTCCGCAAATGTCGAATCAAGTTCCAGCGAAGGGGTCCCTCAAGGTGAACATGGATGGCTCATTCTTGGAGGGCTCGACGAAGGGGACCATCAGGTGCATATGCGGAGATAGTCACAGTCGTTTGGTCGATGGTTTTGCCAGATCGGTGAAAGTACACTCGATTGAGCTCGTAGAGGCAAAAGCGCTGCTTAAGACCCTAGTCTTTCTGGATGATAGAAGAGGACACAGAATAATGCTGGTATCAGATTGTTTAAGTTTTAGTTCGTGCGGTGAAAGGAGCATATCAGTCTTCATGGGAATCACTCCAACTTATCACTGAGGTCAAATCAAAGCTACTGGTTTTCGCTCACATTTCCTTGGCCCAATGCTGTCGAGAGGCAAGCCAAGTCGCGGGTTGGTTGGCAAAGGCCCAACGCAACAAGTTTTTAATCTAGGATTGACTTGCCAATCCGTCTGATCCACTTTAGAACTTATTATATTCGAAGTCTTCTATCTTGGTTTTGCATATTTCAAGTTAGTAATGAAGTCTTATTTTGAAAAATGAAAAAAGTGGAATCGGGTGAACATGGAGCAGTTCTCTCTGAATGTTGTTTTCCAGCACGTGCTTTACAGATGTTCTGCAAATCAATAACTTTATACTGATTCTGATTCATTATCTTTGGATCCGAATAGATGAGAATGCTCATTCGTTCATGTTTGTAATTCGAAACACTAGGTGTGGGCTTAGTGCCTATCTTCTGGTCATCTCAGCTTTGACCTTTATAAAGCCACAATCAATAATTATGAAAGAAGGTTATAAAGGGAGGTTACAAACGGTTACTGAATGGCTGCATCAATGGTTATATTAACTCCACTACCTTGGCAATTTCTTTGATTCTACTAACTTGATGGTTACTTTATTTCACTACATTGACAGTTGCATCAAATTATCAATTCCACTTTTTGTCGATTTGTTAAGTTGTCCATTATTCAAGTTGTTGAAAATTTTATTCATAAATGACCAATCTACTTTCATTGATTGAGTCTATCATATGTCAATAATAACCAAATGTTGGTCAGTTTTTAGTGAAAACACTAGGTTTTGATATAGTACCTATCTTCCAGCCTTCACATCTTAATTTTTTTCCCCTCATGGCATATCCCGTGATTAAATTATAAGGGATGAAGGTTTGGTCCCTAAGATATAGAAAAATATCTCCCTGCACTTATCAGGACCACATATATAGAGTTCAAAATTGGCGATTCGATACATGCACCTTCCACACATCTCTCCCGCAAGGCGCTCGCAACGTTGCTTGCCGCTCATGACGCGAATCCACGGGATGAGCAATCTATTCTATACAAATCAGATAAAAAGGAAGAGCAGGCAATGGATGAAGTGGGTTTGGGCTGGGGTGGTGACCGTACTGCTTGTATGCCTTGTTTCCTTGTTGCCGTTTTGAAAATCTTAGTTATTAAGATTCTCCAAAGTGATCAACCAGATTCTTGATAATCGAACCTGAATGTTATGTAGAAGGTTCAAGGCTATGTACGAAGTTGCGATCAATAGATAGAGAAATCGATCTTAATATGCAGTTTTGGTACCATTTATGTTCCATGGGGAGAGCGACAACACAAGTCCACTAAAATTCCTTCCACACAAAGACCGAACGAACGGGAAGAATCATACACCGAGCACTGCTATCAAAAGATTCATAAGTTGACAACTCAATACTCACCCGAAAAGTCTCATAGAACAAACTTAATCAAAACTCTTACCACAGAGTGTGCCTACCTAATGAAATAGATAATACAGTAAGGAGCTGAGCTCCGACATTACAAATCACATAGGATAAGAACAACACATGACATACGTTGTTCCGAGAAACAAGTTTACTTGCATAAAAGAGAATTACATTCTTGGTCAACATAAGATGTTGCCCTTAATCAGCCACAGGACTCTAGCGCTTCATGCCGCCTTCCACCTTTGGCGCCATTGCCACTTCTCTATATTGGCTGGCATTTCCTTCCCATCCTACACACCAATCCAATCATTTTCAAGTTAGTACTTAAATCGACACTTCAAAAGACTATTATGTACACTATTCGGAAGCTGCCGGCACGAAGATGTTGGAAAGGAATGGGATTGTACCCTTCTCCAAGTTGATTCCGCGGCTCTTGAGCTCTCGGTACTCTTGACAAAGTGCGCAGTGCATGCAGAAGTAGTGGACTAAGCAGTCATTGCAAGGATCTTGCTTCAACCGGAGTTCTCGTCTCATTTTGGTTCGGTAGGAGCATGAATAGAGGCATACGCACGTATTCAGGTGGTAGAGCAGCGCAAAGATCACGCCGTTCGAGATGCAAGCTGCAATTCCAAGCTCCGATAAGTAAGTGAGAAATATAAATAGCCTTTGAGAACTTCAACTGTCACGCCCCGACCCTCGAGCACGCGACGATCCCCTTTTTCTCTTTCGGTCATTCGAATGCGACGTCCCAGGACGCGTCGCCGACCATTATTTTTATCTTTCCATTAAACACATGCGGAAGCAATAAATAATCCCCGTACCACATAACAATCGGGAT
>CM026411.1:15681705-15861867 GCA_014858505.1 Corymbia citriodora subsp. variegata
AAGCATGCACAATAATTTATACAAATCAACAAAATTAATATTTACCTACAAGAAAAAAACGCAAGTTAGGAAAACATTTAAACAAGTTTTCTTTTTCTTTTTTAATTTTGCACCATTTTTCTTTTTTAAGGCACTGGAAATTTTATTTAAAAAAATGAAATTCAAAACAAGAAATTCATGGCACGATTCGAGGAAATAAATGCATGAATTGAACGTTTTTTTTTTTTAAATTTAATGAATTGAACGTTTTTTTTTTGAAATTTTCTTTTAATCCTCTTTTTTTTTTTAAAAAAAGGATGGTCATGGCATTAAAATCATAACTAACCTAAATTAATCATGGACCAACTGAGACATACGAGAAAGTAAGTAAATTGCAAAGCACAAGGATAAAAAACTTATTTAATCAAAGGAAATTGATGGCAATCACACATACACACACATGATACGTGTGGTTCGATTTCTAACTAAAAATGTATAATGAGGTTAAGAGGTAATATGACCGACGCAGTCTCGCGTTCGTGCCAAATTCTCTCAACCTCGGCTCTACCTAAAATTTCGGGGAAAAGAAAGGCGGCCTCTACATCGCTGTCTCGCGTTCAAGGCAGTATCTTTCTTAACACCATCCTAAAATATCCTATGGCGGCCCAGGTCCGGTGGCAGGGTTGTGTGTGTCACAGTGTAGTGCTAAAACAATTAAAGCATGCACAATAATTTATACACAAAAATTTATTTCAACAAAATTAGTATACCTGCACACACAAAGAAAACCCAAGTTAGGAAAATATTTAAACAAGAGAAAATGGCCTAAGTCCACAAAAAATTTTCCCCAGTGGAGTCGCCAAGCTGTCGCGACCTCCCCCTCGCGTCCCGGGAGGCTAATGGCTCAGCTGAACGCCTTTCATCAAGGCTTCTGCCAGGGCTCTCCCAAGCCCACCAATTCACGACTTAAGGGTCAAGTTTTTAACCTGCAATTCAATTTTATTAAAAAAGGAGTCGCCACTAATCAATTTGGGGTGGGTCGATTAGAAACCCAAGTAAAATATTTGGAGAAATATTTTACTCCTGCGCAACCAGAGAAACTAGGATCGGAGACTTGATTACACTAGTTAATCACTAATGCCCTTTCGGTACCTAATCTTGTTTAAACCCTCGGGTTTGATATTTTTCCATTTTTTCAAGGATTTTTCCATGCATTTGTTGAAACAAACATTTTTGGCTTTTTCTAATCTTTTAGAGAATATAAAATATTTCTAGACATTTTTGGTTTTTTTTTTTTAGAAAATGAGAAATATTTTTAGATTTTTGCTGTTTTTCTGAAATGATAAACTATTTTTTGATTTTCTGATTTTTTCTGAAAAATATAAAATATTTTTCGATTTTCGATTTTCTTTAAATAAAAACTATTTTTTTGGATTTTCTGATATTTTGGAAAATATAACATATTTTCGAAATTTCTGATTTTTTTGGAAAATAGAAAATATTTCTGGATTTTCTGGTTTTGGGAAATTATAAACTATTTTAAAAAAAAAATTGAATTTCTGAAAAAATATTTTTTAAAATATTATCATAATATTAAAAGGAGCCGGGTCAGATTCCCAGGTCGGGCTCGACCTGGATTGTCCACCATCAGCCTGAAACATGGACCCAGCCCAATATTTTTTAATAAAACACTCTGAGCCCAAAGCAAAATTAAGCCCATCCAATTTTTCAAAACCCAGCCCGCCAAAGCCAAGTATGGCCCATTAGACCATAACCCTAGCCCAGAAACAAAGCAAATCGGGTCAGGCAAACCCGCGGCTGACCCGGTTTCTTCCTCCTTCGCTGCGGCTCCCTTGCAGCGATCGAGACAGCGACTTCAAGCGTCGCCTCCTCTCCTCCGCCGAGGGCTTAACGGGACGCCATTGCTGGCTGCGTGGGGTGGATGGTCGGGTCCTAGACCGACCGGTAGTGTCAAGGCGGCAGCCACCGTTGGTCGGGAGGACCTCCATCCCAGCGGAGACCGAAGGCAGCAGAGGGAGGGGGCAACAGACGACATGCATGACCGGGACAAGATGAACTTGCTTTCAGGAGGCGAAACTGGCGATGGCGACACACGCAGCAAATTAGTAAGGGGTCGGCGAAGGTTTCCCTACGCGACTCGTGGCGTCGGACAGCGGACAAGCTCGGAAACCGAGCTGCCTCCGTCTGCCTCGCGCAGCCTCCGAGCCGAGATTATTGGGGAGCCGACCCCGATTTCAAACCAACAACAACGACAGAAAAAAAAAAACAAAAGAACAACACCCACCAGTCGTCGGCTGTCGAAGGTCACCGAGGCTCAAACGTTTTCTCTCTCAGATCTCTCTCGATGTCTCTCTCTTTTTTGGACTTGCAGAACCTCTGCTCTCACTCTTTCTCAGATCTCTCTCTTTCTCTCCCTCACTGATCTCTTTCCTCTGGTTTTTCTCTCTATTTCGCTGCTTGTTTCTGTGTTTTCTGTGTTTTTTTCAACCTTCGCTCAACTCTATTTATAGGCCAAGGAGGACCCGGTCAACGGAGAGCTTGGCTGCCGGTCCTCGGTGTGCCGACCGGTCTCCCTCTTGGCCGGACCGGCGTCGCTTTCGGCTACGCTTGCTCGGCATTGAAGGCTTCTTGCCAAGACGTCCCCTCCGCCCGGGTTTTGCGCCGGATCTCGCGCGGCGGCATTGATGGCGCATGCGAGACGTCCCTGTCGTCGCCGGCCTCCGTCTTCCGCTCCTGCTCTCCTGCTACTCACGTGCAGGGAAGAAGAGGAAGGGAGGAAGAAGATAGAGGGGGCCGGGCCGAGCCGGAAATGAAAAGGGCTGGGCGGCGCAGATAAGAAGAAAAGAAGGGGGCTGGGCCAGCCCTACCGTGGGCCTGTTTCTTTTCTTTTTATTAATAATAATAATAATAATAATAATAATAATAATAAACAACCTGAAAATAGGGTAAAAATATGGTAAAATAAAGATAGATAATAAACTTAATATACACAAATGATATTAGTACCAAGGTGATGTGAAAATCATTTTTGTTAGGGTCAAATTGAACCCTAATTTTCTATGCAATTTAATCTTAGTACTTAATCAAAATTCAGGTGTCAACAGCTCTATCGATTAACCCCCAAGCTCCACTCATATTTTGCCAATTGAACCAATTCATTTGCTTTGCCTACAAGCAAAAGCCAATATCTGTTGCAATTTAATTATGTGGATTTAAGGATGAAGTTGCTGATTATATGACAAAGTTGTCAATTAACAATCCTTGTTGCTAATTTCAAGACTCTCCATCTACAACCTAATAACTAGAGGTTGTTTTGATTGATTTCTACCACTATTTGAAGACTTTCTATGTAGACAACTTCCAAGATTAGTGCATGAATTTAGAGTCTTATCAAGTTTCAATACATCTGATAATCAATTGCATGCATCTAAGTCTACTTATTCATCGTTTTTTTGTGAGTTTTTATTTTGGTGTTGGTTTTAAGAGTCATAATTAGGTGAATTCCTCAAGAGTCTATTCAATTTCAAGAACTCGAAGAGTCTTCTCTTTTGTTTAGCATATCTCTATAAATTTAGATGTAATCTTATTGTAAAAGTAGAACACTTGAATATTGAGGATATATGAGATTTTTTGTCTCTGTGTGATCAAATATCTTTGGAGAGTGGATTACTTATATCCCGATTTCTTTATCCTTGGAAAGTAGATCACTCTTTGGACTAGTGGTTCGTCTTTTAGGCCCTCATGGTGAGCTAATCCTATCATGAAATACTTTATCCTTGGCAAGTGGGTTATCCTTTAAATTTTAGTGTGAACTTTATTGATCTCGGTCTTCTACTTTTGCTAGTGGTTCATCTTTTATGCCTTAGTGGTGATCGTAATCTATCCTGCAACTACATTTAGTCATTGATTCCATTTCATACTGTTTGACCTATGTATACTTCCATTGGCATCAATTGGAACATCTCTTGTCCGCCCTCGCAACCACATCCCGCTAGGAGCTTGAACACAAAATTTAGAAATTCATCCGATTTGGCTCATCAGGATATTTGGAACTTGTAAGCAACGAAACCCCCGTTTGCTCGTGCCGTCCTCTCCTCTTCTTTTTGTTCTTTTGTCTGGTTGTTTTTGTCGTTGGAATCCTCTGCAGAGTAAAAATAGAAGTGGGCTTGAGGCCCTTATGAAATCACTTGGGCTTTGGGCTATCATTTTGATATTTGGCCCAACTATTTCATAATTAGGTGAATTCCCCCCGAGAGTCTATTCAGTTTCGAATTTGAAGAGTCTTCTCTTTTGTTTAGCATATCTCCATAAAATGAGATGTAATCTTATTGTAAAAGCAAAACACTTGAGTATTAAGGATATATGAGATTATGTGTCCATGTAATCAAATATTTTTAGAGAATGGATTACTCCTTTCCTGATTTGTTTATCCTTGGAGAGTGGATTACTTCTTGGATTGGTGATTTGTCTTTTAGGCTTTGATGTTGAGCTACTCCTGTCTTGAAATATTTTATCCTTGGTAAGTGGGTCATCCTTTAAACCTTAGTGGTGAATTTCGTTAATTTCTATCTTCTACTTTTGCAAGTGGTTCATCCTTTATGCTTTAGTGGTGATCGTTATCTATCGTACAGCTATATTTAGTCATTGATTTCCATTTCATACACTTTGACCTATACATATTTCCATTGACATCAATCAAAACATCTTTCATCCACCCTTACAACCGCATCACGCTAGGAGGAGCTTGAACACAAAACTTTACAATTCATTCAGATTTGGCTCGTCAGGATTGGAACTTGCAAGCAACGACACCCCCGTTTGCTCGTGCCGTCCTCTCCTCTCTTCTTTTTGTTCTTTTGTTTTGTTGTTTTTGTCGTTGGAGCCCTCTGCAGAGTAAAGAATACAAGTGGGCTTGAGGCCCTTATGAAATCGCTTGGGCTTTGGGCTATCATTTTCATATTTGGCCCAACTATTGCATAAACAAACGTGATTCGAAGCTACGTTGCACAATTAACCTGGAAATCGGGGAGGGAGTAGATGACCAGAAATGACGATCAGATTTGGTCTTTATTGATAAGCAGCTCCGTTGTCGTAGCGATACCTTGGATGAGAGAGAGAGAGAGAGAGAGAGAGAGAGAGATAAAGAGAGCACGATATGGATAGATCGAGCCTGCTGTTTTTGCTGCGAGACTGTTGTTGTGGCTAGCGATGCCGGGACATGACTGGCCATAAAAACTCCTATTTTCAGAATCCTCAACGCACATAGAAGTCAATTGTTGGTGGTCACAAAGGACAGCGATGATGATGGTTGTTTTAACTAAGCAAAAGGGCGGGATGCAGCAGCGAGAGAAAGAGGGACGAAGGAAGAGATTTTGGGTTAATATTCTAAACCTTTTAATTGTGCAAATTGAATCATAAACTTTTCCACATTTTGTCAATTAAATCTATCCGATCAATTTTGGCTAAAAATCCTAACGTAGATTCCAACCATCATACGTGATGTGACATGACTGGCGCTGACGTAAATATAGTTTAATAATAGTTTGAATTTTTTTTATATTTTTTGGTTTTTTCATTTTTTTTTCTTCTTCCTTTAGCCAATCGAGGGCCTTGGCAATGACTAGCAAGGTCAACCTTGCCAGATCTAGTGAGGTCAAGCCTCACTCCTAGTTATGTGAGGCTTGCCCTTGCTAACTAGTGCTTTGCGACATGGAGTTCTCGTGGTGAGAGACGTGCCAATTGCGGTTGCACTTGAGAAAGTTTGGAACGTGTCTCTTATATTTCCTCATTTCCTCTTCCTTTCTCAAGGCCAACACTAATGACAGATTTACAATGAAGTTCCGTCGCTCGTAGCAACCTCATTGTAAATTTGGATGAGTCAGGTAGGTTCCTAGTCACAATTGGTAGATTTCTAGTGAGGGTCCCTCACTCACAGTAGATATAATGTGATGGCCTTGCCAATCCTGATGACAGCAAGCCTCGCCCAGCTACTGGCGAAACTCGACCTTGCACTTATCGCTGTTAGTGGGTGAGGTCAACCTTGCTGGCCCTTGCCACCAAATGGTTGTCAGCCATCATCAAGGCCCAAAGATCCAGCTAGAGCAAGAAGGAAAGAAAAAAAGAGAGAAAAGAAAGAAAAGAAAAGAGTTTAAAATTAAAAAACAAAAAAAATCGCTAAAATATGTCCACATTAGTATTGGTCATGTTACTTAGAAGGTTGGTATCCATGTCGGCGATTATCAGTCAAAATTAGTTAAATAGAATCAATTGATAAAATGTGAGAACGTTTTGAACTCAATATGCACAATTAAAATGTTTAAAATTGAATTGGTAAAGTGTAATGGGTTTAAGATTATTAGGACAATTTTCACCTAATTTTAACATCACTCACCTTTTCTAGAATAGTGAAAAATGGCAGGACGAGAGATTTAGCAACGACTACATTCTAGAACGGTGTTACAAGGATCTCGTACCCGCTACAAAATGTTGAAATTTACATTGCCATTCACCCTTTTTTATTTTATTTGGTTAGATAATGATTGAGTTGGTATTCTACAACCTCAAAAGCTGCACGACATCTAGTTTTATACAAAGGGGAACCACCATGAATAAATTCAAAATGCTGCAGATCTAACTGAACTAAAGGATCGGGCAAAAGTTAAAAAATAGATCATGTTATTACTCCAAAAGATAGAGGGAGAGCAAACAAAGTAGGGAGATAAAAACCTTGAAGTACATTGCTAGCCTCAACTCGTTATGGATCATAAGATTTGAGTCAGATGTCAATTTCTCAGTATATTATGGACCGAGTGATACTAATAGGCAGATATGTGAGTCCCATCCAGTATCCAGAATCAAGCATGCAAATCATTAAGTATCATAGGCCACACTTCGACAAGAATTTATCTTAAAACAATGTTCTCGCGAGCCAAACCTTACTTCAAATATTGACGCAATTGAGATGTGTCAGTATTTATCTCTCTTTTCATCAAGAAATCATATAGTAAATCTAATGTATGAACTCCTGGAGTGCCAAAACTTGGCACGGGAGACACTTAAGTGTCAAAAGTTACAAAAAGTACACTTAAGTGTCAAAATCAGAATAAAAAGGATCAGTTAAGTACCGTCGTCTAAAAAATCCAGCCAAATTACCACGTGCCATTTTCCGACGACTTTATTTGCTAATGGAGCATTTTTTTTTTTTAAATGAAAAACCCATGTGGCAATTTTAACAAAAGAAAATGTCCATGTCAGACTAAAAAAAAAATTAAATCGATTTTATTTTATTTTTTTAAAAAAAGGAGAGGAATGGGGGCTGTGCAGCCCTGGCTGCCACTACCGTCATCGACCCACCATCACCGGGAAGGGCTGGCGACAGTGGGTGAGGGTCGGCCCGAGTTGCCAGGCCCTGGCCAAGTGGCTGATGACCCTGGCTGACCTGCAGTGATGGTGACAACCCTCCCCCAGATCTAGCAAGGGTTGCTAGCCATCGCCTAGCTAAGCCAAGGGATACTGGTAGCCTAGACCGACGGCCCTTGGCTCAGCTGGGCGAGGGCCCGCAGGCCCTTGCTGCAGGTCGGTTGGGGTTGCTGGCCACTGGCCAGGGCTTGGCGACCCTAGCTGACCCTTCTCGACGATGGTGGGGTAACAACGGCAGCGGTGGCGAGGGCTGTGCAACGCTCGCCGAATCCCCCTTCCTCCCTTTTTTTTTTAAAATTAATCAAATTTATAGTAATATATTTTAAATTATTTAATCTTATTTAATTAATAATTTTAAAAATTTACGTCAGCGCAAAATGATGTCGTTTTGGCTGATTTTTCGCCAACTCAGTTTCCGACGAGCCGCATAAGCAATTTATATTATTAAAATAAGTCATATCGGATTTCTGACAACTTTCGCCGCAGTTGGCATTTAAGTGATCCAATTTTTTTTTAAAAATAGTACTTAAGTACTTTTGGTACTTAATTATCCCCTCGTATAAAGTTTTGGGACTTAGGCTGTACTCATGCCTAGTAAATCTAGTACATGTACCAAATTAATTATGGACAGCCAGATCCAATGGAATCAGCATAAGAATCACGTGGAACCCACCCCTTTTCAATAGTATGGATTGAATTCTACTATATAAAGTTGAAGTCGTCTCTAAGAGAACTTTACTCGTGCTCAAAACATGGCAGTTTGCTTGCTCCCTGCGAATGCCACATGACAAGACATATAGCATTGTTTTGCTGCACTACCCTCATTAATCTATAAAACTTTACCTTTAATTTCCCATTTACCAATTTTTATATCCTTTTCATTTAAATTTGAAGATAAATATATAAAAATATTTTTTGAAAAATATTTGTTAATTCATATTATTTTAGGATGAAATGATAAAAAAGACATTGTTCATTCATTTTTGAAACATTTTTTATAGTTAAAGAAGACAAAAAAGTAATGATCAAAAAGAGAAACATAACCATTTTGTGGGTCATTTTTTAAAGATCCTATGAAGGATCGTGGGAACATCGTTACACTTTTCTTATGCCTATCATCTCCAATACGTCAGATAAAGTGAGGAGATGTAATCCATGTTTGATGCGAATGAGGGTCAGGATCAAATCAAACATAACTAATAATTTGAGGGCTAAAAATTTCACTTTTCATTAATGGAGGGACAGGTTGCAAAAGTTATGGAACTTTGGGATCATAGGTAAAATTTCCTTTTTAACAAATTTGTACTTAACCTTTTCTCTGTTTTCCTCACTAGAACAAAGTTCTCGCTCAAAAACTGTCCGTAATACTATCCATACCTACAAACTTTCACCAAACACCATCAATATTGTTGTTTTCTTACATGAACAGCTTGGGGATCAAAACACATACGCATTTTCATATTAAGCAATCACTTATTTATCACATATGATTATTGTTATGACAGATGGGGAAAGCCAAACGAAATTAAAGCTGAGAAGAATAAAAGAACACAATATTTACGTGGGACCCTTGTGAGAAAACTCACGGAGAGAGGAGAGGCAAAATCTACTATAGAATCAAGGATTACGAAAGGTGGCTCTTAAAAGCTCAGATACTTTTTGTCTCAACTTCTTATATATAGGCAAAAATCAAATCCAAAGTAAGGAAACCTCTTTTTAGGAAACCTTCTCCAAATAGGAAAGTCATTCAATTAGGAAACCTTCTCCAAATAGGAAAGTCATTTAATTAGGAAACCTACTTGTATTATGAAACTTTCCTTTTTGGGCTCAAACTAAACCTATTCAAGATAAGAAACCTACTTGAATTAGGAAACTTTCCTTTTCAAACTTTAACTTTGGACATATTCAAACAATCTCTACCTTGGCTCAACATTTAAGTGAAGTTATAATCATTTGGCTTGGATTCTATATAAGCAACAAACAATATTCTCCCTACGTGTGAGCTCCCACTTAATTTAGATATTCTTTTGTATCTAGATATGAAGTCTGCCATCGGGCCTGCATTGTTACACCATAATGTCCACTACCCAAAAATTACACCTTTTGCCACCAGGTTTGCATTATTACATCACAACCCCTAGCTCGGAAATTATGCATAACTTCATCCACCAAACACTGGAATAAACCATCGAATCTCTAATACCAATTTGTTAGGAGTGCACAATAGACGCCCGATACCTTTCGCCCGGGGAGACTATAAAGAGGGAGCCTAAGTTTGAGCCTATTAATTTATCCAATTTTCTAATTTTCTAACACACAAAAGACCTCTCTTACTTAGCTCCATCCCTCTAATACTCATATGGCATAATATCATATGCCATAATTTAGTGTTATCTGATTCTATCATAGTGGAAGCTAAACCATTAACCCTAGCAATTAATACAAAGTGCCCGTTTTTAGCCCTTTCATCAACAAAAGTGAAGCTCTCATAATTTTCGTGACTCCACTTTCAGCTTCAACCATACGAAAAGTGAAGAGGTGTTGCTTGAGCTTTAAGCGATTGGTGAGAGATTTTGTCAAAAAATCCTGTCCAATTTATTCTAAACTTGCCGTTGTTTTTTGATATAATACCTCTTGTAGAACTTCATTCATGAGGCACAAATGGATAGCAAACAGTGCTTTTTCATCCAAATCTTCCTAGGTTTTCTTTTGACGTGCTTTCTGGCTTCTTCCCTTTCTCAAATAGAGTTTTCTTCAAACCTTGCTACATAAGAATGGCCAACATACAACCTGCCATAGGTTGAAACTACCACTCTTATCAGACTTCTCAATATCAAATTTAACTTGAAGCCATAACCAAAAGATCAAGAAAAACCACAAGCTTTGATACTAGATTGTTATGACAAATGTGGAAGTTAATATGAAATTACAACTGGGAAGAATAAAAGAATACAAGTTTATGCGGAAACCCTTGCGAGAAAAAACCACGGAGAGATGAGAAGCAAAATCCACTATAGTCAATATTACAAAAGGTGGCTTTCAAAAGCTTAGACTCTTTCTGTCTCAACTTCTTATATATAAGCAAAAATCAAATCCAAAGTAGGAAAATCTCTTTTTAGGAAAACTTCTCTAGCTAGAAAAACCATTCAATTGGGAAACTTATTCAAAGTAGGAAATCTACTTGAATTAGGAAACTTTTCTTTCCAGGCTCAAACTAAACCTATTCAAAATAAGAAACCTACATGAATTAAGAAAATTTTCGTTTTGGCTCAAACTTAAAATATATTCTAACAATTATCTTGTATAGTGATTGATTATGTCTACCACGTTACCGGTATAAGAGATCTTATAGAATTTGTAATTTACAATAGTCACATGTATGGGTGACTCTTTCGAACATCACAATTAAGTAAAGAAAATGCTGACATCGTCGATATTGCAACACAAGCACAAATTTAAGAGCATGACGGATTATTTGTACCCTATGCGTATGGAGTACGGTACAAGAGGATAACCGATGACAACTCCAGGTCAACTTGCGCTAATGAGTCTCACATGTATCTATGAAGCATGCCTAATTCATCAGTAGTTAGATGAATCTTTACCATTACCACTCAAAAATAGAAAAAGAAAAATTAGGTTCATGCTGGAATTTGCTTTTAACATTGCCACCTCATCCCGTGTGTCATGCAACGCGATTCACGCACATGCGCACGCATCAAGTTTTCCCTTACCCTGGCCCACAAGACAGAAACAGGCATTAGCGCTTGCAGTTCGTCAAAACTATGGATGAGTAGTTCAGGATTCTATATAAATAGCATATTTGTTATAATAAATTCCTCATTTTTTAAAACGTAGAATCTATTTTGCATACTCTGAAACCTAGAACCTACCCTATCATAGATTTTAAGGTCGATTCTAGGGTCTATTAGGTTTTATCTGTCTACAATTCAATTATTATAATTTATAATTAGACACACACAAAATGAAACATTAACAAAATAAAAGTCTTAATAATAAAATAGAAAGTCAAACTAGTAGTTTCAAATTATATATTCATCATTGAATGTCATATATAAAAACTTGTTCCAAGTTTAAAATTACAGATTCCGCGTTCTAGGTTCTGCTAATTTAAAATTTGGAACCTATCCATTGAAATAGGCTTTTTAATTTTTAGCATATAGAATCTACCTTGTATATTTTGGAACTTGAAACTTAGCAAGTTTTCAGTGGTCCAGTTCTTAAGTTTTAAGTTCTACCCCAAAACCATACTTATTGTCAAATCTGAATTCCAAAAGACAACCTTGGGCGACACGTTGCTCAAATTCGTTCTCTCTCTCTCTCGAACTTTTCCAGAGAAAGATGTAAAATAACACAAACTCTCCACCGTCAGATACGACCTACCCAAACTTTTTCAACGCCTGCAGTCTCATCTGCCCGAACCCTAATTGTACCCGCCAACCTCCATTATTGGTTTGTTGCCATCGAATTTAAAATCTACTTTCTTCATGTTTGCCAAAGATGCTTGCACGCAGATCATCATAGTTTTCGCTTCCTCATTTGGTATAACTCATCTTGCCATGGAAGGGTCTTCTTCAAGAGGGAATCAGAGCAATGAGAACGACGAAGAGGCCAGGAACAAGAGGGGATCGAGGTCAGAATGCGATCTGCCCCGGTACCGAGGGATCCGGCGGCGTCCTTGGGGCAAGTTTGCGGCCGAGATCCGGGACCCTTCGAGGAATGGTGCCCGCCTCTGGCTTGGGACCTTTGAGACAGCGGAGGAGGCCGCCCGAGCCTATGATCGGGCTGCCTTTGCCTTCCGAGGCCATTTGGCCGTCCTCAACTTCCCCAACGAGCAACGACACGATGCTCAGATTGACCACGATGCCCCCGGCCACCACAGTTCTTTCTCCACGTCCCTGTCACTGTCCTCATCGCCATCGTTCTCTTCAGCAGGTTCGTCATCATCCACTGTGTCAGCTCCTGTCGAGCCGTCCAGAGGTGTGATCGAGTTCGAGTGTCTGGACGATAAGTTGTTGGAGGAATTACTGAAGTCGCACAGCGACAAATAAGGTGACTCTGGTGACTCTGGGTAGGCGAGTGCATACTTACCGTTTACCAAAAAACAAAAAAGGTGACTCTGGTAGGCGAGTGCATATTTAGGGTTTCCGAAGTTTCATGCCAAGTAGTTCTTTAGTTTCTTGTTTCTCGGTCGTTTTTGTTGCCAAATGTAATTGCTTCATGCAGGCTGCAGCCTACCAGCTTCTAGCTGCCTTTCCCCCTTAGTGTTGTTTTTGTCGGCCCGGGCAACGTCCTTTTGTTGTAATTTTATCTAGTTTCTGTTGGATATATTGTTAATATAATCCAAATAATATGTTCACATACAAGCCCAATAGGTAAAAGCATGGTTATTTGGGCCCATATGGGTTGGAGCCCAATAACTTGCATATATATATACTCTAGGATTTCCCTACGCTGGAGATAACACTGTTAAGCGTTCTAAACTTGACGTCTCTTGGTGTAATACTTCAAGCAACTAAAAAGACTTTCTTTTCTCTCAAACCTATAACCTCCAACAGTTTCCTCTTGTTGTATACTTGACTCTCTTTCACTCAAGCGATAGTTGTCTGCTGAGTGCAAGATGGTGCCATGTATCTCTCCTTTGTATAGCTTGTTTTGGTTGGAAATCTTATAAATACTTACCTTAAATGTAATTGCTTCAATAAATCACATTTGGCAATCTTCAGGACTGCATTTTCACAGCAGGAGCTTGACATGACAAGGCAATATTGTAATCTCGATCAAAATCAGTGGAGCAAATGGCTCGTGTCATACCTTTATCTTTCTGAAGTACTTCTTTGGGTACTTGCACTCAATTTAAGCAGCAACATTCATGCATACACAGACTTCTGGGATGCTTAAGTTATCTCATTTCAATAAACTGTTGCGGTTTATCTTAGGTTTTCTGACGTTAAATACCTAGATACAGTTTCCGAAATCGTTTCATAATAATCTATCCTGGAAGAGCTCTGTATTTGAGGACAGATCGATGTAAAACCAGGCTGAGCTAGGGTTTTGCAGTTTTTCTTCAAAGTTAATTTTCAGTGATTTGGGTGCTTTGAAGCTGAAACAAAACTTTAGTATTATTTCAAATCATTGGGGTTCCTTTTTGTGGATAGGACGTGATGAAAAAGACAGCCAACAACTTTGAAAAATTGTTCATGATGTAGACCTGAATTCGCCACTCTTTCAAGGAGGCGGTTTCGGTCCTTCTCCTTGACAATTAGGTGTTGGCCTTGACCGTGACCCGTCTTCTCCTTTTTCTTCCTATTTAAATAAGGTCAAATGTCCCGGCCCAACCTGCTTTAATAATCTCTTTCATGGGGCGCTTTGCAACAAATTCCCAGAATTAACGGCAGTGATAGATGGAGAAACTCGATCTTAGGACGAAGCCTTTTGAGATATAGTTTGGTGTAGAATCCTTATTCAGTTCCGTGTCAAAACGAGTCGGGCCATTGACGTTTAATCTCGATCATTCAAAAGAGATCAGCTACCCAAACTGGTAAATGACCGTCAAAAGTTAGGAAAGTAAAAAATAACCAGCAGCCTCTCTTTCGGTGCGACCGCTGATTTGCCAAATCATCAAAGTCGAAGGCCAACTCGGCGTAAGGAATCGTTCACCACGGAAGAAAGGAGGAGGGAAGAAGAAAGGAAGAAAAAACAGAGCATCGGAGTTGCAGAAGAAAATGGAAAAACAGAGCCTGCTTCCCAACTCACTCAGATCGCTTTCCATAACCCAATTTCAGGGCCCCAGAATAATCCGACTTCTGACATGATGGTTTATTTACATTGATCGCATTCGGTAAACTATTCAATTCACTCGAATTTCACTTATCTTTCGATTTGTCGGAGAAATCAAGCAGAGCTTCCAACACCTCATCGCCTAGGCACTCGATCTCGAAGACTTCCCTCCCTTGCCCCAGCCTGTCCCCGCCGCGGCCAAGGGTGGCAGACGGCGCCGATCCTGACGACGTGGCCAATGATGTCGCAGCAGCCGAAGAATGGCCCCCACCGACCGCCGAGGGATACTCACCGGGGAAATTGAGGATGGCGAGCGGTCCCCTCATGGCATGGGCGGCCCGGTCGTATGCCCTCGCGGCCTCCTCTGCTGTCTGGAAGGTGCCGAGCCAGATGCGGGCCCCCTGCCTCGTTGAGTCGCGGATCTCGGCGGCGTACTTGCCCCACGGCCTCCGCCTCACGCCCCTGTACTTCACCTCGCTCCCGCCTTCTCCTGCCATTTTCTCTTTCGTCTTGCCTTTGGGGTCTTCGTCCATTCTCGGCGACCCACCTCTGCACCGCTCGCCCCAGATTTATAGCGAGCTTAGGCAGAGCTTGGAACCCATTGGGCCGATCCGAAGTTCAACATCCACAAAAGTTAATCGAAGAGTTGTTAATAATTCTTGCGCTTTTCGGGAGATTTTCAACGTGCCGAGAGACTGTTCAGGGTGATGCAATCGAAAGAGTTGCCAGTGCATGCATGGACAATGATCTGGTTCGATGGCTCTCGCTTTTCAGGTCCACAGAGTTAGTTTACTTCAATTATACTTCAGAAATTCGTTCTTGAAAATCTTCGGTAGGAGGAGTGACGTCATCCGGGCTTACGTGGTCGCCCTCTCATCTTGCTAACGCTGTCACTAGCTTTGCGCATCTTGGAGTTTTAAAGTAATTTTTGCATATTTTAGGGGAAAGTCTTATGATAAGTTTGACATATTCGACTTGGGTTATATAGATTATTGCAAAATTTCGGGTGACGTCATGCGATTGCGTTGGTCTTACGTTGTCTTATGAGGCAACGAAAGCGTTTGGATTCTTTAAGAGGCTAAAAGATCGTAGGACGATTCGGACTAGGTTTTAAAAATGGAGACAATTACGCATGTGATTAAAATGTCTCGCGGGCGTCATGATTGCTTACGTCATCAATAGGGTTCAATCTTTTTGTTGCCCCTGATTACCTATGCTGTGTATCTTTGGCAGCGATTGATTCGCACAAAGGTCCGCAGATCATGTCACTTGATGACGTCCTGAATTTAGTACTTGAAATGGTAGCATAGTGGTCCAAACATATGGATAGTGCGACAATTGTATGAAAACTTGCAAAGTCTTGGGACAACTGATGTTCGCATGATTTTCTTTTTGACATGTAATTTCCTTGGTATGACAAAATAAGTATATTAGATAACTTCCCAACATGTTACAAAAAGCAAGCTATGAAATGATTAAGTGTCGAAACTTTCATATGATACTTATTTTAGTGCAAAAAAAATTTCAACATGCTTCTATTGAAAGTTTAGAAAACAAACAAAGTATGCTTTGTCCTTATCCCACGTAAGAAAGTTTGGAAGATTAAAGCCACTTTATAAGTGTTAGCTTTTCCAATTGGTTAAAAGGAAAAACTGGAGTGGGGGCTAGACCCCACAATACTTGTGTACAAGTGTGCGAAAAATAATTGCATGATTTTGACATAATTATTAAGCACATTTAGCACTTTGCACATTTGCGCGCTGGCGGTTTAATTAGCACTAATCCCCTATCTTTTAATTTTATTCTATATGGTTATTTTGTTAATCAAAAGGTTGCCTTTATTTTTTAGCATTTTGGAAATTATGAAAATTTAGAATTTTATTTATTATAAAGTTATTTTTCTAGTATTTTTTATTATTCCGATTTTTTTATGTGTTATTTCAAGATAACTTTTGGTTATTATACTAGTTCAGTTTGTAACATTTCCTAAAGGGTTACATTGACTCATTTTACAACTTCTTTCTAAAGATTACATTTGTTCATTTTGCAACTTCTTCCAAAGGGATATGTTTTCTAACTTTACAACCTTTCATAAAGAGTTGTTATGTTGTTTTATAAGTCAGTTTTGGAAAAATGAGTATAAAATCATTTTTCAAGTCCCCTTTCTAAAACTGTAGCCATCTTTTCAATTGATTTCTAAATAGACTTTGGAAAAATACTAGAACTGCTATCTAGTATTATCATTTAAGACTTTCTTGTATCCTAGAAGATATTTGCCTGTAACCATTAGCAACATGGTGAAGTAAATAAGTCCTTAAAATAAATGATATCATGTCTCAAAGTCCAATTTAATTGTTCTAATAATTCGAATTTATATTAACTTCATTGTTTTACCCAAGTACGAACATAATTTTTTAATAGCTTTAGTTACGAACTCACTTCCTTCCCTGCCATAGCTGCTGGATCAACAACGTCCTCGACTCCAATGACCCCATCCTCGCCTCTGGGCCTTTCAGCTCCTTTGCCCCCAATGGTGCCCTCATGAGGTCAATTTTCATTGTCAATTCGCTCGGCCTCATGACGTTCGTGTTCTCGAAAGCAATTGCCGGAGTGGGTCCAGTTCATGCTCGCCAATGCCAAGGATGACCGCGAGCTGGTTGAATTTGCTCTTTGTTTAGAGGTAAGAGTCAAGGAGGAGTCAGTTAAGGGCTCTTTGAGTCAAGTTCAGTTGAATGTGTTCGAGTATTTCATGTTCCGGTTCACGTATTGTCCTGTTTGTTTGGGGAATTCTGAGAATTTTGGTCATATTTCAATAAAGAAGAGCACGAGGTTTAGGTTGGAAAATAGGACAGGTGCGATACATGGTTTATCAAGCACGAAGCGTGGGAATGAGTGGAATAGCCAGTGTAATCTGTATTTGAACCAAAGTAGAACTAGGGTTTGGAGGGGGAAATGGCTTGCTTCATCTGAATTAGAGTTTCTATTTGGGGCAAAAATATTGAGCAATGTTATTTAGGGCCATTAATGCTAACAAGAAAAATTATCCGAAAAGTACTAAATTTATTTCACTTTTGCCAATTCAATTATAAACTTTTCAATTTTGTTAATTGAGCTGTAAATCTTTTGCCAATTGATTCAATATGGCCAATTTTGGCTAGAATTCATTAACGTGGACACTTGTGGTAATGTGAATAATTTTTAAAATTATTTTATTATTTTATCTCTTTTTTCCCATTCTCCTTCCTCTTTTGTTCTCCTTCCTCTTTTGTTGATCTCAACCTTGCCTATGTAAGGGTCGTCGTCACTCGACACAGGCAAGGCTTGGCCAAGCGAGGTGAGCCCTAGCAAGGCTCCACTCACCAAACCTAGCATAGGCAATGCCAACCTCACTTGGGCAAGGGAAAACATGGTGACGTTGATGATAGCCAGGGCTACCATGAAGTTGGCTAGTCCATACAAGAACACCGTTGTGAACAAATGCCCTAGTCCTCTCAACTTCTCCATCGATCCTCCTCTCTCTACACACGCACAACATAGTGAAAGAGAGAGATGAGTAAGCAAATCATCAAAGATTCTCCTCTCTCGCTATTCTCCATACAAGAACATCATCTACAAAAATTTGCTGCTTAGATTTAGCCCGTGTGAGGGTCGGCTTCAGATTTGGTGAGGGGCGCCTCACCCTCATGGAGACAAGGCCAACCCACCCGCTATGGCCATTGGTCGACCATCGCCTATGGCTGGTGGTAGTCATCAGCAAAAGGAGGGAAAAAAATAAAGAAAAAAATAAAAAATCGACAAAAAAATTAAATATTATTTAAAATTATCCACGCCAGCTCAGGCTGTGCCACGTATGATAGTTGATGTCTATGTTAGTGAATTCCGACCAACATTGATCGGATAGACTCAATTGGCAAATTAACAAAAAATTTCGTGCTCAATTGGTAAAACTAAAAAGGTTTATAACTAAATCGATAAAAGTGTAATAAGTTTGAGAGTTTTTCGACAATTTTCCCAATGTTGAATTGGAGTGTTAATGAGCCATGTTGATCGCAAAAATTGATGAAGTTTTTTCACATTAGACTTTTAGTGTCTCAAATTAGCAATTATACTTAAGTGATCACTTTTTTTTTTTATTGTAAATGTATTAGTTAAGTGATCCAGTGAAAAGGTTTAATATGAGTGTTGTATAAAATTATGACACTTTGAATGTCATTTTCCTATTACATGATACATCTTGTTGGAAACCTCATTCACATTCTCTCTAATCATATCAAGTGTGTGTATGCAAATTTGTTAAACTTGTGGAATTGGCATGACTAGATAGGTTCCAAAGCATGTATACATAATAATTCAGTGGTTAAAGTCTGATTTCCAAAAAATTTGCAATGATGATTTGGGGGTAGGTTCCAAGTTTGGGCTTGTATCCACCTTATACCCAATATTTTATACTAGGGGTGAGCACGGTCCAAGGTTGACACTAGACCTACCCTAGATTGGCCCAACTTGACCGGTTCTAGTCTGGTTCTTAGGGTGATTGGGTCAGTCCTTGGTCTTTGGACCCTTGGATCCTACGTCGTACAAGTTGGTCCTTGATCTTAGAAGTTTAGGATTGATCCAATTCGGACTAACCCTGAACATATTATGCATTATATATAATATATTAGATATATTATATATTATATATCTAATAGATTATATAGTATATACTTTTGTCTACTATAAATCCTAGCACCTCCTCCTCTATTTTCTTCCTAGTTTAGTTTGCCATATAAATAAGAAAGTAGAAAGAAACTCAACTCTAATTCGACTAAAAAAATAGAAGAAGAAGAAACCCTCTTCGCTTGCCTCCGTCTTGCTTGCCTTGTGACTTGCCTCTCTTCACTCACCTCGTCACTCGCCTCATCACTCGCCTCGCCGCTCACCTCTATTCCCTTACCTCGCGTGTTTGTTTTTATGATTTGTTACTTTTAGCCAGCGTAAAATTTTTGTTTACCTTATTTTATATGTACGTTTGATATGTATTGGTGTTCATAGTTTGGTTATTTGATACTACATTATTGATGGATATATAATTTGAAATAGTATGTTTGTCATTTTAAGGAATACAAAAAATTAAATAAAAAAAAATTGATTGGTCTCGACTTGACTCTGGAACCAAACTAGTTCGATCCTTAGTACAAGCTCAATAGAATCAGTTCTCAATCCCAAAAATTGAGGAAGGTGCATGAGTTAGGTGTTGAACCAATCCAACCCGGATCATACTCACCCTTATATTGTACCTTGTGTGGGGCCCCTAGTAAAATCACACAAGGTACAGGATGCCTGGCATAATAATTATGCAAATATACGTTTCATTTTTCTCATTCACAAGTGTGAAAGGATGGGAGGATGCAATATGTTGTACTTAATATTTGATGTTATTAGATCTTAAGATTATGTCACCAATAGACATGGAGATGTACTTTACTACTTATTATGTTATGCAATCATGTTATTTAGAGTTTACAGAGGCGTATTGAATGTTACTTTGAAATATGTGGAACTGACGACTTCGAGATTCAAGGCTTGTTTTAAGAGGCTAATTTAACGGATCAGGTTCCACAATTTAACATCGGTTCATATCGGTAGATTCTAGAGTACGACAAAAATTCCCAGGATGTCATGCTCAATGAAGACCGATTAAGGAGATTTGTGGAAGAGGTATTTTCTTGTTCCGGCTAATCACATGGGGTTCAATTTAGGGTGTTGAAATATTATCTCATATCGCTTGATAACGGATTTTTTATGCTTTATATATGTATGTGACCTTTCTCCATTTATCAAAAGTTACGGGTCAACGTTTGATTTTCTCGTAAAGACACCTAAATCAGCACAAACGCGTCTCCCTTTTCTTTGAGATGCAAATGAAATTATGTCGTAGTGACTCTTTCGAGTGCGTGCGTGCAATCGACGGTATCAGTAAAAGTACTGGGCCCATCGATGAAAGTTGAATATCTTCCCCAAAAATTAGTGCGGATCTGAACTGTTCTAAAAAGTAGTATGGCGGTAAAAACTTGTCATCATGCGAGAATTGTATGAAAAATTGCAATCCCCCCCCCCCCCCAAAAAAAAAAAAAACCTTTTGGCATAACTTTCTTTATTTGACATGCAATTTACTTTACCTAACAAAATAGGGATATTATATAATTTCACAGAATGATACAAGGCCATGAAATTACCTGCTCCACTTCACTGTTATATGTAGTTGGAAATCTCATCTGCATGCTCTCCTATCTTATCAGGCGTGTGCAAGAGAATCTGTTGAATTATTCACTGGTCAAAGTCCAGTTTTCCAAACTTTGGCACCAATGAGTACGGGATAGGCTCTGGAATTTTGGGTCGTATCCACCTTATACCCCATAAATTGTACCCTATGTAGGGCACTTTGTAGAATGATATAAGATACATGATGTGCTGTATAAAATTTAAACAAATATGCATATGCATTTTAATTTCAATTTTCTCTTTCTTTACAAAATTTACGCATTTGAGTGTGTGAAAGGATGGGAGGAAGCCACATATTATACTTTTTATTCGATGCTATCATGTCTTAGGGTTATGTTACTGATAGGCATGAAGATGCAGTCTATTTCATATTATGTAACGCATTAATCTTTTTATGCTGAAGGTTGAATCTGTTTATAAAACAGAGTTATCACAATATTATGTAATATATTTTTTATTAAGCTGTACATGGTATCTTGAAGTATGTGGAACTTAAGCCAAAAAATGGGAAAATTACCAAAAAAATCATTAACATATTGTAATTGTATCAGTTCGGTCCTAAATATTTTTTATGCCTAATTTAGTCATAAACCTTTTGCATTTATGCCAATTCAATACATCCAGCCTCTTTTGGCTAGTTAGCTTCTTCTTTTTTAGTCAAAGGCCGGTTGGCGTTGACATGACAATTTTTAATTTTTTTTTGAATATTTTATTCTTTATTCTTTTCTTTTTCCTTCTATCCTTCTTTTCTTTTTCTTTTCCCCACAATGGCCAACAAAACTCTAGGGAGGCTCATTAGTCATTAAGCAAGGGCCATGAAGCCCTCATCAACTGTCAACAAGGGTCACGGCCTTCACCCACAATCGACAAGGCCATGGCAAGGATTTCCTTTATCAAGACCCCCTTTCAAGGTCCAAGTTGTGGGTTGTTTTGGTCGAATCAGGTCGTCCGTGTATTAGTGTATAACTAGGCAAAATCACTCGCGGCCGAGTACTATGACTGGTCAGATCAATTCATGACCATCTACCAATCCAAAGTCATCCATAACCAATTCTTGTGATCCAAAAGTCATCTTATAAGCCGGTGATCTAATCCCATCGATATGGTTGGTAGACAATTCACGACCGACACCTCAACTAGTTCATGACCGGTCAGTCGGTCAGACCATGATCAGTCGGTTGGTCGGTCAGACCATGACCAATCCTTGATTCCTTACCAATCGAACCGATCGATCCCATGACCACTAGTCCACAGTTGATCTATTCAAGACCTTATTGTTGTTCCTCACAAGGTCATAATCGAGGGTGTTATAATTCTCCCCCCTTAAAAAATTTCATTCTCGAAATTTCATAACATACCTAGGCACTCAAAATAAATGTGAGTACTTACGCCTCATGATTTTTTTTCTTTCCCAAATAGCCTCTTATGTTCCATGGTATTTCCATAGAACCTTGACTAGGGAAATTGCTCTATTTCTGATTATTTGCTCATGTTTGTCCACGATCTACACTGTCTCCACAACATACAACCTGTGGTCATCTATCTCAATCTCTTTGAAGTTGAGCACATGTGCCGGATCTAGCTTATACTTTCTTAACATGGACACATAAAATACATCATGTACCTAAGCAAGTTTTGGCAGCAATGCCAACCGATAGACCATATTCTCTATCCTTTCTATGATTTCGAAGGGTCCTATGTACCTAGACTTAACTTACCTTTTTTACCAAAACAAGACATACCTTTCAATGGAGACACATTGAGGAACACATAGTCTCCTACTTAGAATTCTAGAGGCTTCTATCTCTTGTCTGCATAACTCTTTTGCCTACCTTAGGCAATTTTAGATTTTATTCTTACTTACTTGAACAGTGTTTAATGTAGATTGAGTTAAGTTGGGACCAGTGACCTTCCTTTCCTTGACCCCACTCCATTCGAATGGAGTTTCTACAAGCTTTATCCATGCCTTACCTCATATAAATCCATACCATTCACTTTGCCAATAACTGTTGTTATGAGCAGATCTGACGAGATAAAAGTGACATTTCCAACTTTCACTAAAATTTGTCACATAAGCTCGTAGTAGGTCATCCAATGCTTTGAATAGTTCTTCCTGTTTGACCTTTTGTTTATGGTAATGCTCAAGTTTTCCAACTTTCACTAAAATTTGTCACATAAGCTCGTAGTAGGTCATCCAATGCTTTGAATAGTTCTTCCTGTTTGACCTTTTGTTTATGGTAATGCTCAAGTTTTTTGTGGCCATTTTGACTTGATCACGTTTCCACTGCGCACTCTGATAATTACAATTCTTTTATTATGATGTCAAAATCATACATGACCAACACAACTAGCTCTATCATTTCAATTTACTCATACAATCTTATGTTCATTGCACTCTATGGTAGCTAGTACTTCATTCTGTAATGGCAGTCTTGGAATTCCCCACTTCCTCATGAGCAAAAGCATACACTTTTCCTTGAGCTAGAGGATAGTTATCTTGCAGTAAAGCTCCATTTTGCAGCATCACTTGTGGTTATTGGGGTGGTATCAGTTGCTGCTTTTGTGGACAATTTCTTAGTATGTGGCATTGCTGACCACAGCTATAACAAGCACAAATTCAAGCCAAGCATAGGGCATTGCCATGCCATTTCTCGCAGCGGTGACATATCTCATTTGGGGAGAATTGTAGTCTTTGTTTCTTATTATTCTTGTAAGGGTGTTCTCATTCCTGTATTGGCCTCTTGTTACGATGTCGATTATCTTGAGAAATTGAATAAGGAAATGTCCCTTAATAAGTTACCGCATTAGCTCGTTCCAGAAAATATTTCTTTATTAGCTGGGCTCGTTCATACAATTCATTGTAATCCTTAAAATTTAATGGTACCAATTAACTTCGAATCTCATGTTTCAAATCATCTCGGAACCTTTTGGCTTGATCGACCTAATTTTCGATCAATCAAGGAGCATACTTTGACAACTCAGCAAATTTTTCTTCATATTGGTCGACTGTCATATTCCTTTGCTATAGTTGTAGAAATTCTATTATCTTCTTCTCTTGGGCACACTTCAAAAAATATTTGCCATTAAAGGCTTGGATGAAAAGGTCCCAAGTTATGAGAGTACCCTTAAGAAATACAATCCTTTTAGTAGCCTTCCACCAATAATTGACATTACCTCGAAGTTGATACTCTACTAATGTTACCTTGTTTTCATATGTACACCTCAAGAGATCAAAAATCTTTTCGATCCTCTCAATCTAAGATTCAGCCTCCTCGAGATTTCCAATTCCAGCAAACCTTGGAGGTTTCAATTTCAAAAACTGCTCAACCAATCCATTCTTTGGACAATCACTATTTCCATTCCCAATACCAACTACTAAGGCATTTGCAAAAGCAGAGCCTAACTACTATTGAGCCTGCTGTTGCATCAAGCTTCCAATGGTCATCAAAGCTTATAGAATCCTATTCGGTCAAGGGTCATCTTTCGACTTTTCTTTCGAACTCAACTAGTCTTGAGTCAATTTTCCTCTCGTGGTCACCTAGTCTTGAGTACTCATATTGGCTGCTAATGGATACAACTATGGTATCCTAAGGAGAGATTCTTTTACAAACACAACCAAAAGTTAGTGCTTACGACTACCACTAAAGAAAGAACAATCAAACAAGCAATCACATGTATAAATATTCTTACTAATTAACTATCCCATGACTCCAGTGCTCCATATGACTCTCAATAATAATAACACCACTTTGATACCAAAACTGTCACGACCTTCTTCCAAGGTCTAAGCTATGGGTTATTTTGTGACATCCGAGGCTTGTCCCCAACCTAATTTGTCTTATCTTGTTTATATGTACATGCATAAGTGTAAACACAACAAAAACTCTGACAAACATCACTGGAAAAGCATGTGATGTAAGTATACAACACACTACTATTTCTCATTAATAGTTTTACATACAAACAACTTCCTTTTTACATGTCGCAAAAGGCCAAGGTATCCCTATCTCTACTATCATTGTGGCTACCAAAATTGGGAACCCTTCTTATGATGGGCTAGTACTACTGACTAGAGTGACTCCCGTTAGACGTTGTCCTGTCACGTAGGTTCATCGGCCCTCTAAAACCACAAAGGGATCCTATAAATTCTTTGTTTGACCAAACGTACCAAGCCTTGTAATGGTGAGGGACCTACTTGACTCGTCGGACTAGACGACCCACATGGTGGTGATGTATCTTTGGTTTGTTATTCCAACTTCAACATGTATAACATCTATAATCGACCCTTCCATCCTTATAGATAGGCCAAAATGTATAGAAGGTGGGTCAACCATGCTTACAAACCTATAAAGGTAAAGTGGTGAGTTTTGGGGAAACTCAATAAGTAAAACCCCTAACTCAGAACTAGTAAGACATCTCTTCATCAAGACTAGCTAAAACAACTCATGCAAATAGTATCAATGGCCAATCAATTGCAAATTCATATGCGATGCCATGACTAAAATAAGGATTTCACTTACTCACCCATCATCTAACACATAAACACTTACAACTCTAACTTGAGCATAACCAGCATTCATGTAGATCACTTTACATTGTCCTAGTTCAGTTAGGCTCTCTTAGCCCAATTGAGGCTTCCAACTTCTTGTTGGGCTTTTTGGCTCAACTAGGGCATCTCGGCTCATATCGAGGCTTCTCAGGGCTAGCTTCTCAAGGCTTTCAGGTGTAACTCGGGCATTCCGTTGCGAGGGTATCATCATCTCATCTTTCATGGGTTGATCACACAAATGCATCACTTATGCCGATTCTTGTATTTTCCTCTAGCCGACTCATTCATGGCTCAACAACAACTTGGTCATTCATAATCATGTGTGCCATGTTTTCTACGACCAATTCTAATGATGCTATGAATGACTCTAAATCCAAGGTTTAGCTTAACCGTCAAGTATCAAGGACCCCACACCAATTCAAGACATGAGCTCGGTACACTTTGATGCCAACCAAAACCTTGTGGACTTGAGCAATCCCCATGCCAAACGAGACTATGATTTGTCACACCTTGATGTTGGTCTAAGACCTTGTGGTCTTGGGCAATCCTCTCACCACACAAGATTTGAGTTTTGATATCTCATTATCGACTCAAGTCTTATGGCTCTAGGCATTCCTGACTTACGATGAACACATGCCATGAACCTTGGCATCATCTTGATCGTGAAAGATTCTAAGCACATGCATAAGATTCATGTACAAGCCAACATAGACATAATCTCCCATTCAAATCAAGGTTCATCAAGAAAGGACTATCTAGACTTCATGATTGAAATGGCAATACTAGGGAGAAGTAAGAGATTATACTTACTTTGACAAACCTCACAAAACTAAGGAAACTAACTTGAGGGAGAGGGGTGGCTTTGCTTGGCTGAAAAGAGAGAGGTGTGAGGAGGAGGGGGGGCAACCAAGAGGACAGAAGGAGGAGGGAATGGATGGCAAAGGTGAGAAATGAGGAGAGATCCTCCTATTTATACTACTCAGTGTCATCATTACTGATCCAAGCGGTCCATTCCAAGTTTTCTAAGTAGCCTGCCTATAATTCTTAAGTGGTAAGCCTACTTGACCAATAATTTTTCCTAAAGGATGAGTTGCATGGCTAAAAGGTCTTGCTTGGTAGTCTAGTGCATAAACATCATTGACAATGGCCCGCCTTTCGCTCTCTATTGAACCATTTGGATTCTCACATTTATGGAGATTTAATGAAATTCAAGGATGATGACATCTAATTTTGCCAACTCGGCATCTAAATCCCTTGGGCTCATAATGAAAGGTTCAGGTGTTGCATTCTGATTGAGCCATATGTCAGTCGTCCCTATCATAGCTACCAAAGATATTTGTTACCATAGTCATAGCCTTTGAAAAGTTGAAGACACCTTATCCTCTTCATTAATTGAGGGTGGTTCTAGAGCCTTCTTTAGTTTGTCTCTTCCTTCCTCAAGAAGGCAGTCTAGAGAATTCTATTGTCTAAATTGATTCTGTAGCCCTCTGGTGTACCAGTTATCGTGCCCACGGTAAACGCTGGGTAGCCAAGTGCGGAGCGGATAACTGCTGAAAGCATCTAAGTAGTAAGCCCACCCCAAGATGAGTGCTCTCCTATTCTGACTTCCCCGAAGCCTCCGGTAGCACAGCCGGTAGGGGTAGGCCCGATCGCCTGTGATGTTTTAGCTTTTTCAATGAGATAGTTCCCGGACTTCGCTGATTGGGAGGACCCGACTTGGGGGGCCGACCGGTAGCGGTAGGTTTGAGTTTGATCAAGAGCATATTTCTTCTGAGTGATCTTCATTCCACTAGATGAGCGCTCAACCTGTATGCCCTCGAGCCTCCTTTGCGCCGCCTTCCTCATCGAAGCCGCTGGGTTGACCCCGAAGGCCGAATTCGGGGAGTTGAAAATAAGCGTAGATCCGGAGATTCCCGAATAGGTCAACCTTTCGAACTGCTGCTGAATCCATGGGCAGGCCAAAGAACGAGGTTCAAAGAGGGAGTAGAAGGAAGAGTCGAGGGTAGTGTACTTTAACTTTTCTTTTCTCCTAAAGACTGAATATTGGATTTCAAAAATCCCACAAGAGCTGCTATGCTTTGACATAAAGGAGCATTGTGAACTAATCAGGTGTGATCAGTCTCATCTGTGTAAGAATTAGGAATTCCTCTTCCAACTCGTCCCAGAATGGGCATTATGGCAAAGAACAAGAAGAAAACACAAGGAGAAATTTGTCCAATAGTAACAAATGGTGCCTCCACAGGTTGACATCCGATCCAACCTAGGGCAATCACTCATTCTTAAAACCAGCATTCTTAAGACCAAAGAGTCGGGCGGAAAAGGGGGGAAAGCTCTCCGTGGTTCAAGCCTCACGCCTCCATAACTCGCCCAAACCGTCTCTTTGGTAGTCAGTTAGCCTAAAGGGTCAGCCCTCTAGTCGGCTCATGGCTGGCCTTAGAGTCAACACAATTGGCCCTAGTCGAGTCCAGAGGTGGCCCTCAAGCCAATCCCTAGGCCTATCACCAGACTTGTCGTGAGCTTTCCTCACGTTTTAGTCATTGGTCCTCCGATCGTTTCAAGGTCAATCCTAAAGCCACCGATGGCAAAGTACTAAGCCAAGACACTCATGGACCTTAGAATTAGTGATGGAATAGCTGGGTCTATCCTAGGGCTCATTCCAATTGGCACCCGATCCATCCGTATGGTTCATGGCAAGTGTTTCACTGATCCAAGATCAGACTTCACCAATTCAAGATTCCCTTCCAATCACTAAAATTTAAATAGAGAATGATGCATTTTTGGTTGGAAAACAATCACTTTTGGTCAAATCGAATCGTCCATATATTGATGCATAGCTAGACAAAATAACCCGCGACCAAGCATATGACCAGTTGGATCAACACATGACCATCCACCAATCCAAAGCCATCACATGATCAATTCTTGTGATCCAAAAGTCATTTTATAAGCTGGTGATCCGATCCCATCGGTATGGTCAATAGACAATTCATGGCCAACACATCGACCAGTTCATGACCGATCTTTGATTCCTTACTAACCAAACCAATTGATCCCATGACCACTAGTCCATGGTTGATCTATTTAGAACCTTATAGTCGTTCCTCACGAGGTTGGAATCAAGGGTGTTACATATTTGCTCATAATGCCTCGAGATGGACGGTAGAGCCACATCCGAACTTGGCATCACCTTGATCCTTCTAGTTGCTCGACAAAATGCCTGACCTATTCCATTCACTTTTGTGATTCTCTACACAGAGAGAGAGAGAGAGAGAGAGAGAGAGGACCCTTGGGAGATTTGCAAGCCACGTAGGTTCACAGTTGGTTGTGCCTGCGGTCGGTGAGGCTACCCTTGCCTAATTCTAGGCAAGGTCGAGCAAGGACCATGAAGCCCTTGCCCAATGGCCAGTGAGCATCGTCGGAGCCTTGTCAGCCACTATGGAAAAAGAAAAAGAAAAAAAAAGAAGGAAGAAAAGGAAAAGGAAAAAAAGAAACGAAAGTTTCAAAACTATTAAAAAAATTGCCACGTTGATGTTGGCTAGATGGTTGACGTCCACATCAACACTAGCTGGCTAAAATTGACTAAATAGACTAAATTTTTACAAATGCAAAAGGTTTAAAAATAAATTGACACAATTACAATAGGTGTAAAACTTTTTTGGTAATTTTCTTGCCAAAAGAGAGTGTTAAATATTTTTTCCTCTTGTCAAAGCCAGAGATTAATTTTATTTCTCAAAAACTCACCACATTGTTAGTGAATCCAAGTTAGTGTGGCATAAGCAAAATGAATGGAGCTAAAATCACATCAATTCTCTATATGATTTTCCTTGTGCAGAGGTCCAAAAGAAAAACATACGCCCTTTTGGAGAGATATTAGTTTACCATTTGAGTCACGAGTACCCAACAAATTCATACCTAATGATTCTCCCCAAAATGGTGATGAAAATTCGAACTGACAGTTGGTTGAAAGACCCAAGCAAAGGTTTAGCTAGTATAGTCTCAAGGAGTGAATGAATGGGATTAGCCAAGATGGATCTGAGATGCATGAACCAGTGTGGTCCCAATTAGGGTGGGCCAAAAAAATCCCCCCATATCATATTCGATGAGGACAAATTAAGGGGATTTGTAGAAGAGGCCTTTCTTTTTTCTGGCTAATCACATGGGAATTCAATCTAGGGGAAAAGTCTTCTTTTTTAAGTGCCGTGTCCAATTTATGTGGTGATTTTCTGGCTCACCCATAAATTATTCTCAAAGTCAGACATCCACGTCCAATTATATATGTTTGGTGGAGATCCTACATCATCATTTGCTACTAAACACTATAAGACCTAGGAACGATCCTCATCGTGATGCAAGTCCTACCGTCACTTCTCCAACGTAAGCCCTTGAGAGAAGATTGGGTTTTAGAGAGAGATTATTTGGCGACGAATGGTGATGATGAGTGGGCGATCTTAGGCTATATTTAATTTGGTGAAAAGTGATTTTCCAGGTCATTATCTAGTCATTAATATAACCCTAGTTAAAACACGTGATGCATACATACTTGTCACATCCCGCTCAATAGGCCACAAAATAAAGAATTCAAAAATAGATGAGGTGACAGCGGCCGGAATGAAGCGCAATCTTTTTAAAGTGTGGATTGAAGAGTCAAGAATTATTTTAGCATTTCGAGTGCGCTATTTCATATTCTCTCTCCTATCGTTGTCGTTTCTGCTTCCGAAGGGGGAAGGAATCTGGCGCAAAAACAAAAGCAAGCCAATAGGCAATAGATGCATTAGATCTCTTGTAATTTTTTATGATGTATATCGTAACGTCCTTCTCTTGACTTTGAATTCTCCTTGTGTCGGGAAAAATCTCAGACTAAGTTGGTCATCGAAGAAAGAAGTACAGTCGACTGTTGTTATTAACTACAGTGATAGCCAAGGTAGTTCTTTTCCGAGACTCAAAAGTGCATTTGCTACATTGATCATAAAAAAAGTAAGTGGATTTCTCTCTTTTATGAGGTGAAGGTTGCCTACTTTTCTTCCCTCAATTTGTGCTCCAAATTTTGTGAGGTTTTTTTTCATAATCAAAATGAACACGGATTCAAAGCTCTAAATCTCACAAGATCAAACTTTGCTATCAATTGTTGCCAAGCTGTTTTGGTTATTGAAGTAACTTCTTTTAAAATGAATTACGGCCTTAACTTGCACTCAAAACTGTGTGAAGTTCTTTTAAAATCAGAACGAACACAATTATAAGTGAACGAGATATATCGATATAATGGAATGGAAATTACATAGTTGTCACAACCCCTTCCTAAGGGGTTTCCTTAAGGGGAGTGAGTTTAGCATATTGTTAAGCAAGAATGAGCGTTGCCTCTACTTTGGCTCAATTGGTATAGGTTCTCCCAAACCCTTACTAAGCACAACATTGAGAACTTCAAAGTCGAGAACTTCAAGTTTGATTGATCAAAAGAAGAGACTCTCTCCTATAAGGGTGCCGTCATTGGCCTATAAGGGCTTGTCAAGAACCAAGTAGAACATGGAAAACATTTTACTTTTCATGAACCATAAAATCTAAATTCGAGGACTTAATTACACTAATTATCTAATTAGTGCTTTTTTGGGACCTAAACTCGATTTCTTTGCCTATGGAGTGATTCGTGTGGTCTTATTAAAGCTTATGGAGTCCTAAAGTTCTTTCCGTCAAGTGCTCATGCACGGTTATTTGGATTGATTGAGATTTTTTCTAAAGTGTGACATGGTCATCAAACAAAAATAAAGGAAATCAAAGGCATCAAACACACGTAAAGATCAATCATATCACAAACAAACAAAGTAATAAAAAAAAAACTACAAAGAAGAGTACGGACAATAAACCCGATATGAGTCGGGAAAAAAATATTAAATGGCCTTACTATAAAGCCCTGAGACATGATCCATGAGCTAAAAATGAAACCTTAAGCAATGAAAGAATGGCTAAAAGTAAAGTGCTAAAGTAACCCAATATAAGTTGGGAAAAAATATACACTGCTTTATAATTAAGCCCTAGGACATGAACCCTATGAGTTAATTTCAAAAATAAAAGACTTAAGTCTGATTTCAATTAAATAGGATTGCCACTAAACGCTATTAGAGCGAAAAAGACCATGAAAGTAAACCCTAACAGCAATCCTAAAATAAACGTCAATTAGATTTCTTTTGTGTTTTCTAATTTTTATTAACTTTTTAATATTTATTTTTCTTATCTTGGCAGTTATCTCATCTGAAAAAAAACTAGTTAAAATTCATTTTTTTCGTAAAATTCATATAATGTAATCTCCTAAACTATATGATCATAAACCGAATGACATTCAACTAAATATATTCCTAAGACCTAACCTATATTTTTTTTAATCTTTTTTTATTTTCTAAATTTCATTTTTTATTATTTTAATTTTAATTTTTACTTCTTCGGTCCTTCTTTCCCTGAATCTACGAGCTCTCTCAATTCTCTAACGTCCCATATGCTTTCCTTCACTGAATTCCTCCATGAAAGCATTGAACAATATCCAAACATATCTAATTGTGATTTCATTTGAACCATTGCCAGCCAGCCATCCCTTTCTTTATCTTCAACGCATCGATATTCATGTAGCATATGCACTCCGCTTTTCCATAGATTCCTCCGGAGATAACTCCAGTTCTCCAATTTTTCTAGCCGGGAACCATCCCCCGGTCGCCACAAATACGTGCGTATCACAAAACGTAAGAAACATATACGTTCAGTGATACTCTTAGTAACTACTCTTCTCAAGTCTTTCTTGGAGATGCGAACAACAATCCCAAATTTTAATCTAGCAAAATTACCTCAAAGGTCCACTCGTTACACAACATTACTCGTGACAGTGATTCGTGCTTTAGATATTGATCCATTTAGGCTCAAAGATTAGGGCTCCGTTTGTTATGCAGAAAATGAATAATTTGGAAAATATTTTCTTAAAAACGACGATATGTATCGCTTATAAAAATAAATGAATAAAAAACATTTTCATCATCCACGAAAATATTTAGAATAAACTGTTATTGATTATAAAAACATTTTCAATTGGTTAATTATTTCAAGAGCGATCATTTTTAGAAAAATATCAGCTATAGTCTAATTCATAGAGACTGGAGATAGACTGGATGAAACAAATAGGTACATCATGATTTGATCAAGCAACAAACATCTATTAATTTGTGTAAGCAATTTCATTCAAACATTTGCACAAACGCTTAGTGATCAGTTCAAACCCAAATCTCAATCCAGACACAACTTAGAAAAACAGAGCAAGGATGAACATACCTTGGAGATGCCATCTTTGGCTATGAATGGCGATTGGTCGAAGAACGGAGGACTCGGAGGCATGGTGCCAAGATCCGAGCTCTTTGGACTGACTTCTCAGCCTGAAAACAGAGCTGAAGAGTGAAGTATAGGGAGTGGCTCAGGAATGGCGAAGGGGGTCTACTGGCGGCCTGAAATCAATGAAGAAAACCTGCAAGCGAGAAAGGTCGATGAGAGGAGTTTGTGTCAATTCAGTCTCACCAGATAGTGCTTCGCTCGCGTTTACAGGCACCAGTGAGAAAAGAGAAGAGGAGAAAGATGGGCCGGGCCTCGTCTATCGGCATGGGCCTTGTGTCCGATGGGCCTTGGCTTGAGTGTGAAACTAGAGTTTCAAAATTCTGGGCCGAACAAGATGGGCTGGTCTCCCGCGTATTAAACCATTCTGCGATTGGTAGATATGGGTTGGGCAAACTGGATCGGGCCTTTTCCATTTTAACCAAATTCGAGCCTATATTTAAGGATTAACATTGAAGCCACGTAAATTTTACTTTCATTAATCCGCATTTTCAATTAGTTATAAATGGGAGAGAGGCATGGCATTATTAAGAGAAACAGCTCTTCAGAAGAATCAACTTATATTTTGCTGCATTATCTTTTCCGCAAAGGGAGGCCAAATTGCTTCGAAGATTTCAAGAAAGAAACAAACGAAAGAAAGGAAAGGAGAAGGGACCACCCGCACATGAATTTCATAGCCTAAAGTTGCCTTCCTAGGTTACTTCCTCAATGACTTTGTCTTGTCCTTACTCTGAAGTCCTCGAAGCCCATTGGAAAATTTTGAGTTTACATCAAATTGCACATTGTAATCACCCACAATGTGAAAGTGCTTCACGAAAGTGAAGGATTAGGAGAGAGAAGAGGATCATATGCAATCTAACCTCCACGACAAATTTCTTATATGGCATTTTATTTAGATATATGCAGGTTTATCCGGTCTAGATAACATCATCAAACATTAGACGGGATGATAATTATCTTATCCGGAGTCAAATCCAAAACACCAAGTGTAACTTTAAAGGATTAACGAAAGAGATGATTATATGCAATATGGAAATCTATTATGAAGAACTAGAACTTGACTTTGTACTTGAGGGAAATGGTTATCATAGTCTTACTATATTTTTAAGGATTAACAGGAAAACATGTAAATTTTGCTGGCATTAATCAACATTTTCATTAGTTATAGATGTGAGAGAGATGCGAAATATTATCAAGAGAGTCAACTTTTCAGAGGATCAACTTTATCTTTTGCACCAAAATCATTTTCGTAGAGCAAGGCGAAATTGCTGAAAATCTTTTAAGGAAAACACAAACGAAAGAAATGAAAAGGGAAAACAGAACTCGTACGTGATTTTCATAACAAAAAGTTGCCTTGCGAGGTCGGTCCCTCAATGACTCGTCCTAATCCTTGTCCTGAAGTCCTCAAAACATGAAGGAAAGATCGAAGTTTGCACCAAGCCGTACGTCATGATCACCCACGATGTGAAAGTGCATCGAGAAAGTGTTAGGACAGAGAGACGACGGGAGTGACCATAATAATATCACTGCAAACTCTGCTCTTCACCTAACAATTCAGAAAACCTTCGATCTTACAGATATTATGCAGGCCACAGCAAGATGGACACTTGTCTTGTCTTTTGTATAGACCCGTCAGATCCGTCAAATGGGTAGATCAGATAAAAAATGGTTCGATCTATATTGACATATTTAACCTGTTTTAATTCATGTTCATGTAATGTAATCAAATGATCAATACTCGACTCAACACAAATCCGACTCATATTCGACCCGACCTGTATTGTTAAAAGCCATTATTATTGTAGAGAAACCCAAACTGACTTTAAGCTCTATGTTAAATGAATAAAACTTCAAATCAAATTTTAAAAAATTAAAAAAATAGTAAATAAAATAAAAATGTAAAAAACCTATAAATTGAAAATTTTTAAAGAATTTCGCCAATTAAATATATCTTTGTAAAAAACCTAAAAATTGAGATAGGATGGAGGCGAGCGGTGAGTGTCGCGGTCATTGTCGTAGTTATTGGTAGGTCACCACCACTCACCGAGCTTGAAAATAACTCAAAAAAGAAAAACACAGTTAAAAATAGATCGAAAATGGGTCACGCATTTTATCATTGGGTCGAAAATGGGTCACACATTCTGACTCATTCTGACTCATTTTCGACCCATTAAGATAAAACATAACTCACAAATTGACTCCCCTACTCTTGTAACTTGGGCACAATATTCTCTTTTCTTCTTTTAGTATCTCCTGAGTGTGTTACAGAGTAGAGAATTTCTCTTGCGCGACTGTTTGTGGTCCTTTCTCCTTCTTTTGCTTATTTGTTCTTCTACCTAAATGGCCTTTAAGGATTAACTAGGAAAATGATCATACACAACTAATAATCTATTTTGTATAGCTGGTGCATGATCTTTGGGCCGAAGGGAAATGATTTATCATAGTCAGTATTTATTCAGGGAACCAGATAGAGCCACAGAAAAGGAGCGGGGCTCCAAGTTTTTGAACCGGGTCAACGGGTCCTGGGCCGAGCGTCTCGTGGGCTTCTCAAAATCGATTCAGATGGGTCGGACTCATGGGTTGAATTTTTTGAATGGGTTTGGCATGGGGAATGGGCTGCTCAAATTGGACTAAGCCTAATAGGTCGGACTAGGCCCTTTCTATGATGCCTCTCTTCTTTCTTTTTATTATATTATTTTCTTCATTTCTCCTTTTTATTTTCATCTCTTTTTTGTTTACTATTTTTTTTTTTTGAAGTATTGTCTCACTTTCACCACTTAACAATGGATCCTAAATACCCTATATATTCATGTGGTTTCTCTCAATCTATTAGTTTAAGCTTTTGAATTGAATTTTCTAACATAGTAAAAAAACTAGTTTAATTCATCTTCACGAATGTATAGGATCAAATTCCACATGAATATGCGCAGTCAGAATTTCACATGCCACTTGTAATCCAACATGAGATATTGAATTTTTATCTCACATCACTTGATAATGGGTCCTAAATACTTTAAAAATTTATATGGTCTCCATTCATCTATTAATTTAAACTTTTGGGTTGAACTTTCTAACAATTTTATTTTGTTGTTTTACAGAATTAATGTTCAATTTGCCAGCAAAAATTAAGCGTCAACACAATCAAGTTGGTTTCTATTCAAAGCGAACTTATACTACAATTGGGAAAATTACCCAATTAATCATAAATCTATTGTACATATGATTATTTATCCTAAATTTTTAAATTTACCAATTTGCCCTAAACCTTTATGCAAATTTTCAATATAATCATTCCGATCAATTTTCACTTGAAATCATTAAATACACAATTCAGTCATCTCTGGCCATCCTATGTGGCACATTGCTGTGCAGCAATGTTTTGACAAAATGGGTTTGGCTAGAATTTTGCGTAAAGATTTAAAATTAAATTGACAAAATTTAAAAATTTAAAACCAATTTAACATATGCATGATAGGATTGAAATTGATTGAACAATTTTTCCCGTTTCAATGCTATTCTAATTCTTTTAGCGCATAAGCTTTTGCAAGGATCATAGAATCTTGACCCCTAATCCCATTATCAATCACAGATCACTCTCTTGATTTATGACAGTTGCAAGGTGATTTCTTCCAACTAATATTGTAATCAGTGAGGTCATTTTCTTTTTTCTTCCTGTCAGCGAGGTCAACAAAACCTGCAGCCTGAAAGAAAGCATAAGTGATTAAGGCATGTTCATAAAGCATTTTATTCCTCTGAATTCAGAGGCTTGGGATTGCCATGATAAGCATGGGTGATATTCATAGCTTGTACCTGTAATCAACCCATCAAACAGTGTTGCACTTTCTCTAAATAATTAAGTTTGAGTACGGTGCATGTTACATATTTTATAGTTTAAGACACCCTTTCACGCAAAGGCTTATATGACAAGAAAATCGCGAAGAGTATGGCCCAATATATCAAATCTATGTGCGAAGAACTTGTCAATGTATTAATAAAAGGAAAAATCCCCTGCATAAATGAGTAAAAGGGAAGTGTCAAGAATCAAACTCAAGATCTTTGGCTGTGATATGAAAATAGGTTGATTACCGCATTATTTCTGCTAAAAGTCGAAAGGGTTAGCCTATGACGTGTTTTCTATCCTATACTCACCAACTTGAAATATGATGAGATGGAGAAGGTAACGATAAGTGGACCCAACTGTTGACGTACATAGCAGGTGCGGTTGGTCCATCTTTGAAACGCGCCGTAATGTGGGAGGCAGAAGCGCACAAGGACAACATCAGATTCTCAGGGAATAGACTATTATGTGCTAATATAACTCTCTGATTATCCGCATTCTGTTTCGGTGAACTGACATATATGCTCAAAAAAGAAATAATTTAAGACTTTATTTGTTTCACAAAAAATAACATATAAAAAAATATTTTCTAGATTTTTCGACATTTGGTTCACCGAAAATGAACTAGTCGATAAAAACATTTTCCATCAATAAGAAAAAAATTTCTTTTAAAATAGGTGAATATTTTCACTTTTCAAGAAAGGGAAAAAACATTTTCCATATCTTCTTTTACCAAACACATTTTCCTTTTATTTTAATTTTTTCTTTTCACTTTTTCATTTTTTATTTTTTTAAAAATCGAGTTTTTAATTATTTTTTCTTTTCCTTTGTTCCTTTTCTTTCTTTTTCCTTGCCTAATTCGACAAGCTCAAGCCCCACCAGATTTGATGAGCTGGCAACCTCAAGCGAGGCTCTAGTCTCACCCAAGTTGTCAAATTTGGTGAGGCCCAAGCCTCATCAACCTCTAGCAACCTCGAGGGAGCTTGAACCTCGCGTAGCTTGTTGGATCTAGGGAGGCCCAAGCTTGCTCAAGGACAGTCGGGTGAACTCAGGCCTCGTCAGCCTATGGCAAGGCTTGAGCTTGTCCATAGCCGGTCATTGGCTAAGAAAGAAGAAAAAAATAATAATTAAGAAATCGATTTTGAACAAATCAAATAATAAAAAATTATTAAAATGAGTGCATGAAGGAAAATATTTTCTTATCAAACAGCTAAAAATATTATTTAACTCATTTTCAGATTTCAGTCGAAAATAAATAAAATACTATCATCTTCCCAGTAAAGATTTCTCGAAAAATATTTTCTAAAAACGTCACATTTTTCATTAAAGGAACCAAAGTCCAAGTGATCATCCACAAAGGGAGGCATGTGGAATTCAATTGAGCGGGTCAGCAAGTTGTTTGGAGCCATGGTCCACATTTGAAGCCTTCAAAACCTGTCACTGGCCATAGGAATACTCTTGAATCATGGACTGATGCCTACTCCCACAAAGAATCCATCTTAACAAGCATTACTCCTAGCGATGCAAACAATACTCAGATCTGACGCAAATATACTGCGAGTAACTTGAATCTGACACCATTAGGAACACGATTAGCTCGCTGGAAACTTAACAAGACGCTCTGAAAAAATCAGAGAAAAGGGTAGCTAACATTGCTCTTGAATACCTGATATTATTTTGCTAAAGACGCATATGGCCCATATAAATCTTTAAGGTTTAGTTGCAGAGGATGCATGTTGACAGCACTTCCAACGCTATCTACGTGCCAGAGATGATCATAGATTCATATGAACAAATCTAAAATCATGAGTAGCATTTGAGTATTCATACAGTTCATTGCGATGGGCTTTCCCCTTCTCCTCCGACAGTCATCCACCTCCTCCTAAAATCAAGTGGAGGCAATTCAGAATGTTATGTACAGTAAAGAATAAGAGACTCCTGCCGTCGAAGTAAATGTCATAATACATCACGGAAAACCCACGTCTATTCACAGTTGCAGAATTACGCCCCACGTGGTATGGACAAGCTTCACATAAAACTCGTCCGCTCTAAGTTCCCTCGTGGAGTATCAGGAGGTCTGCTATAAATGTCATCAAAATGAAGACTGACGTCCCCGGCTTCCTCAAAGTCCTCCTCATAAGTCGTGCGATCCAACCTCTGAGGTATCCTCCAGTCCAAGCCTTCCTCTTCTTCTAAACAGTCCGAGAAACCATCCCGATTATTGTCATGCACATACTGGTGGAAATCAGGAGGATCAATGAAACTCGTCTGAACCTGAGTATCATGTGGCCCACTCCTGGCCCACCAGTGACTCCTAATGTTGTGCCCCGAGTTGTTACCAGAGTCGTGAGGATTAAACACGCTTTCTCGAAATAGAGGAGTGGAGGTGGAAGCCCCGAGATGAGAATTTGATCGATCTCCGTAACCATGATGCTCCCAGCTGTGTTCCTGTCTATCCTCATGTCGCCCAAAGCTAAACGGGGCCCAGATATCTTCCGGCATCTGCAAGCGCACCTCGGAAGTGACAGCAGGGACGTCTTCACCAAACCCAGCAAAGCTCGTGCTGCGGTGACCAAGGATGTAATAGCAATCAAGAATGTATGGATGGCTCCTCTGCTCTTCGTCAATCAACCAGTGTGAACCCAAATTGAAGCCATAACCTGTCATAGTGTACGGCATTTCCCTGGAGAGAAAGCTGTTCCTGTCTCCTCCATGTATTCCAATGTTGGGGTTCGCTCGCCACGTCCCGTGAGGTGAATTAGCATGTCGGGCCTCCTCTCCTCGCAACATCCGATCCCTGAAGGTTCTGAGATTCGAAATGAACTGCTTCCCCTTGGTATCAGGCTCCCAAGAAGGATAGCTGCTGTGGAAGCTGAAACAAGTAATAGAGTCAACCCAAGAACTGAGAAGCCACCACTACAGATAGCCCTATGATACAATGAATACAGCTGATCAGAATAATTTCTGTGTCCATCTAGTGCTCACCAAATTATATTTAATTTCCACTTAACCAATAGTAGTATTGTCTTCCCTTGCGTCAAAGATATGCTGCCCCATCATTTTTTTTACTTAATTTCAATCCAAAATTTATCTGCAGGAGGACTATCTCCTGCAAATTATGATATCTCAATGCCCAATTCTTACAATCTCTAAGGTAATTCAATAGGAAATCATCTCATTTTGATGCAGCATCCTTAATGATACATTTGTCTTGATAATTGTATCTTTACTACTTCATCTAGAGTGGAATGCTTCCTGATTCCACGTATAAAAGGCTCCACCTTCTTGCAGATGAATCACCCAAAAGAAAACATTATACAGCCTATTCGTAATAAATATTTAGTACGTTAGTCAGGAAAGGATGGCTACTTTCATTGCTAAGAATGAATATTAGGCAAAAAGGCAATCAAGAAAAGAATAAAAGGTCAAGATAGGTGTGAAAAGAGACCCAACCAACAAAATCAGCATTGTACCTCAAAAATGATTTCTCCATTTTACCCTGAGAGCTCCTCTTAGTGCAGGGCGCGTTGTCTGGCGAGCCATAATTGATATTTCCATGCTTTTGAAAATCGAACACACTAAAACTGCCAGGACATAAAGCAGAAGCAGGCAGAAAGTGAAAGGACAAACCAATTTGCAGATTGCAACGGCCAAACTTATGAAAATATTTATTGCTGTAAAAGTTCTAATGAAAAAAGAAGAAGCAAAAGCTGGCTAAGTATTGCTTCATTAAAGAAGAAGCGAAAAGAGACCTGCAAACATGACCAACACCTTCAACATCCACCGTGAAATCAGCAATGAACTGCAAGATGTCATCCACGCGCTGCCAAATTTCAAACAGGTTTACCAGTGTGAGATCATACAACAGCATAAGAGAGAAACCAAAATGAAACCAGTACCTTTGGGACAATGAACATGAGTAAATATGGAGTTAGGAATATCGAAGCCATCTCTTCCAGTAACATCATTCCAGTATACTGCACAAAAAAACAAGGTCCGCATCAGGAACACAAGGAACTTCCTGATATTTTGGGACTAAACAATTGTAGAGAAGAAGAAGCCGTTAATTGAGGCAATTCCCCAAATAATGAAATAAGAGAAAACACTTCATTATTTATCACTTTTCCTCATAGCACTGTTCAGATGCTGTCAATAAAGTAACCAAAGGAGCAAATTCAATGACATTTTCAGGATTACCTGGAAAAGGGTTGCAAACTGTAACCTAACTGCCTCAGTATTTTCTTTTCCACGCCATCTTTTTGGCATGTAATGAGTATGCTGGACCACCCTAGACATGGTTCCCTCTGGGTCAAGAACCAGAAGCTCATCTGCAATTGCAGCACGGCTAATGGCAGTAATTGTACCAAAAACAGCAGCATACCAGAATAAATTGCGTCCAAATATCTGCACATGTGAAGATGAAAAATAAGCTTATAGGAAATAACACTATGATAAAATAAAATATAAAAACCCCAAAGTAGTAAAGAGTAAGATGCCTCACATGGCCCTCCAGAAGAGACTCTTCGAGAAATGCAATTATCAGGAGAACAGCAGCAAAGCCACCAGACACAAAGGAAATAAATTTCGCAATGATCGAAATTATAGGAGATGGGAATTGTCTTAGATAATCAGAAGCATGTATTACGCTGCTATTTATCCGATGCTTGAACAAATGGTCAACCTGCCACACAAACAGTAATACCGTGAAGCCTTCGCATTTAGGTGAGTACATGATTACAAAGCAAAAAAGGGGCTAAATAGTACAACATACCCATAAACCAATCTTATCGCACTAAGGTGTTTCAGCTATATGGATCTTACTAAAGTGTTGCACGATTTTATGTCTATTAGATCCACTGTAACCTCTAAAAATGGCTAATTCAACAAACAAGAGAAAGAAAAACCTTTTCCCCCAAATGAAAGGTCGTAGTCCCCTAGCCACTAGTTTTATATACTAAATTTCTATATATGCACTGATTATCTCAATGAAACAAAAAGATTTGCATTAGGAACTCATGATTTAGCTAAATTCCTAGTCATTCTGAATCCATTTGTGAAGGGCTATAAGCATATGGAGAGGGTGCATAATTACCTCAGCCATGGACAAAATGTCAGCTTCTATTATTTAATACGTAAAAGGATGTCAAGGGAAAAAGCAGGCCATCAAGTATCAGAGATTGTAGCAATACCCGTCTTTACCTACATAGGTATTAGCTCAGAACATCTCCTAAACAGTTTTCCACTTACATTGCTCGGAATTAAGTAAAGACTAAGAGAAGACAAAACCAATCCAAGCTTATACAAATCTCTTTCTCCATCAAAACTCCAGCTGAAATAAATCATATAGTGCAAGTGTCTTAGCAATACCTCATTGTACTCCCTAAAAATCCACTTAGACAAATTCGACCATCTCCGTGATGATGCCGTGCTTGGATGATTGTAGAACTGCTCAGCATGCCTCAGAAACAGGTAGACCAGCATGAATATGACAAGAAAAGGAGAAAGCAGGAGCATCACAAGCCCAACTAGCATCAGCCTCCTCTTTAGTGTCTTAGGGGTAGAGACAAAGTCACTTTTAACACAAAAGTTTCTGCATAAAAAAGACTTTCATCTCAGAAAACCACAAGTCTGGCAGTAGGCAGCTGACATTGCTCCACATTGTCATTAAAACAATTTTTATTCCATTGTCCAATTAACCAACTACGAATAACCGAGTAGTGCCAGAATCCCCCACCTAATGCAAACAAAGGGGGACTGTAATACCCAAAAAAGAACTACAAAAAGACCACTCTACTATGCTTAAGAATTCCACTTGATCGCAACACCTTGATCTAAGCTAGAAAGCATTCTTTGCATAAGAATGACATAAGAAAAGTAACATGATTATCCAACTCAAAATCAGTCCAGCCCGAGATATTTATATAAGTAGATTCAAAGCCCAACTTATTAGCGAATAACAAGTGGAACACAGCAATCTTGCAACAGCAGAAGAAAACTGTACATTGTCCAAAGATAGTGAGATAGTGAAAATAAGATAATCACATGACAGCTTCAACCATTTAAAAATAGCTAAAAGGTTGATTCCAAGCTAGAAATGGCAGAGATGAATCAAGAAATAGAGCAACAAAATCCAATTGCTGAAACATCACTACAAAAACAAATGTGATCCAATTTTCAAAGAAAATTACCAGATGTTAAAATGAGCAATAATCAAGGACAAGCACCACCAAGACTGTCACATTCTAACCATCGATCTTAGAATAGCAAAAAATACTAAGCATTCAACCGCATGGTGTTAAACTTCAAAGACTCCACAAACTCGTCTCAAGAGATGCTTCAAAAGTATTGACAGCCTAGTTTTAGGGCGTGTCTAGATAGACTGTTACATTTTACTAAATCTAAATCTTGTAACGGACACACTGACTTTCATAGCCCGAAAAACCTAAAATTTTCGGAATATACAAATGTTGGCACATAGATTCACATGTAATCTTTTCATAACTTTTTGAAATTTGGATAATATATTATATTTTGGTGGATTTAAGATATATAAACGGGCCCTTAAAACACATTAAATAAGTAACCATAATCTGATCAGATTTTTGTGCGAGAACACAATACCTGTCAAACATGCTCTGGAGAATACACCAATTTAAGGTCCATTCAAGGGTCTTAGTGAGGATAAGACGATGTTGTACAAGGCCCCTGCCAACTTTGACAACAGGACCTGCACCTGGGACCCAAATAGAGATTGGGAAAGCAAGGACCCCTTTATTGAGCATTCCAATCAAATAGTTCTCCTTCCGCATTAGTCGCATCACAATATCATGAGCAGAAAGATACTTAACAATGCACAGTTGTTGTGAATTCTGCAACTGGACAACTTTCTCAAGAATAGTCGCCCAAGGGATGGTCTGAAGTTCATTGTCCGTGACATGAAGGCTGCAGAATGGAGACAGTCACACCTTGCTTACTGTGTGCTACCACCATGCCATGCATAATGAAAAGGAATAGGACCAGATAAATCTGAACTTACCTGTCATAATAGAAATGGCGGATCGCAAGGGTGTCTTTAAGTTGAGCAAAAAACCGTAAAAAGCAGAAAATCCAGTAAATGGAAAATATTCCTAGATATCCAACAATTACAGCTTTAGAAACCGTTAATGGAGTTAACGGGTGTTCACGCAGAGCTTCCTTAGATAGATCACAGGGCTTAATTCCAGATTCCACAGCATCCATCCCACACTTGGCATTCCGAAGTCCATTCCAATCGACATATAATAGGAAAAATCCTGAGAAACATATGGTAAACCCCAAGCTCAAGAGCTCGACTATCCATTTTATGATGATGCACCAGAGGCCTTTTTCGCAGTAATAACTGTAAAGTCTCTCAAAGAACAAGTCTAAATCAGTTATTGGTTCCAAACTCAGACTTTCTCCATTTAAAAGAGCTGATGGACTCTCACTGCCAGGGCTCGGCACTCTTCCATATTCAGACAATTCAATCTCAGGAGGCACATCCCCAAGCAAGCCTGTAGTAAGAGAAGATTCACGCTGCCACTTCAATTTAAATCTGCCCAGAGCATTTCGGCCCTTTCGACTACCGAACATTATTAACAAGCACTACCAGTAGGCAAACACAGCCAATCCATTCCCCAAACGAATCAGAGGGTTGAGATAGGGGTCTAAACAACAAAAAGTAAAAAACAAAAACAAAAACATGTCAGTTGTTCAATTATTAACTCATATTGTCAGTCAAACTTAAAACAGACTGAGAACCCTTACACTAAAACCTTCATGAGGTCAAACAATCAGTGCAGGATGACAACAATTAAAAGAAAGGCTGATAGAATGTATAAGAGAGAAAGGATGACAGAACGTACAAGAGAGAAGGGTAAACAATCAAAACAACAGAAAGAAAAACTAGGGCAATTATATGGATGACACGAGATGGATAACCTGGGATGAAAAATGAACAACAAAAAGAACTACTTTTCTCAAATCATAAGCAAATACGTCAGTAATGTAAATTGCACAGTATAACAATTTCCTGACATGCAGCACATGGCTGAACACAGCTAGAACTAAATGTTCCCTGAGTTACCATGTGTAATCCGCCATTGATGCTCCAACTAAATCGTTTTTTATGAAAGTGAGTTAAATTTTCTTCCATTTCTAAAAGGCACAATTAGAGTATGTGTTCCATTGGTGCTGCTTTAGAATGCCTCTTTTTACAGTACTCTCCTAGACTTCTTTTAAACAAGACCTCTATCTTTAAGCTTTCATTAGCAATTAATTAAGAGTGGATATCTAGGTGACTGGATGAAAGAGAATTTTTTTTTCCTCATCAGAAGGATAAAACAAAGAAAAAATTTCAATTTTTCAGGAGGAACTTACAATCCTCGATCTGATCTTATAAACCGCTTTTTTATGACCTTAAAATGATCCTACTCGGGGAGCTCAACTCTAAAAATTTAGCTTTAAAGGAAGTTATAAAAGGTATGCCTGCCACATTAATGTGGCAAACGAAAAAATCAAGCTTTGGCACTTATATTTTGCAATAGAACAATTAATTCAACAGCACCTTAGGCTCCCAAGGGGCTTTTTCTATAATGACTAAGATCGTAAGGCTGTCCAAGCATGGGAAAAGAAAAAGCTTTCTCATATACATTGCAATGAGAGGCAGTTCACTTTTGACTTTTATGCTGCCAATGCATAAGAACAGATAGACATCAGCATATCACCCCTTGACTGGCCTATGAGCTGCAATGAATTGTCTCAGCAAAAGAGAATCTATTGTGCTCATGTTAGAAGTTGTCCATAAAGTGTTCAATCCCTTTATACTAACCAAAATTTCTCATCTTTTTAGGTAAAATCACAAAATTTGAAGGCTTCTAGGCACAGTGAATATTCATTTTGCCCAGAACAAACAAGTATGAGTACTGAAAATTAGCAGAGCATCATGAAGCCCAGAACAACATCTCCTGAATATCTGTTAGGTTGCCAATCCTCTTTATTTTTCTTCCTGTTAAAATAGCATGTGATTTTCTCCCTCCTCGTCTCTCTTGAATCAATAAAGTTAGAGAGTGATATATCTTTAATTCCTGATGTAAGAACTTCTAACCATACCTGAATTAAAGTCAATCAACAGTTTAAATTTCCGTTTTGCCAAAAGATCTCCTTTTGGCTAATGTCTAAACCATGATTTTGTTAAACAAACAAAGATTAAACCTTTTGGCTAGCTTCGGGAAGATTTGGTATCCTTAATTTTGTGAGGCATAATATTGCTTACCTACATACCTTCATTGGCGTGTGCCTAACAGTTCATAGCATTATGATATTTTGGCATTGCAGCGACAATACCAAAGTTCTCACCTAAATGAAAATGTTACGAAAGGCCATAGAAACAACAAAGGATTAGAGATGATACTGAGGCATCTCCAAGCCATACAAAAAAAATGTAACTATAGTAATAGTGATCAGAGCCACAATTAATTTACTTAGGCACATTGGATTAGCTACTTCCAGCCGAACAAAACAATGTAGAGCAAAAAGAAATTGTCACTTATTTGATAATCAAAGGGGGAAGAAGAATGGCTGACTCAACAAGGAAGCGATACAATGCTAAAAGGTTCTTTTAAGCTAACCTTGGCCAACATGGCATAGAGGTTTGATGGAACGAGAAATCAAAATATCCTCCAACAGCAGGACCCTGGAACACAATCAGATCCTGTCCAACCATTAAGAACACACATTCAAATTAGCAGAATCAAACCAATTAATTGGCACAGATGCCACTCCGGAGATTCATCCATAAGCATTGGTACATCAGTCGAGCACATAAACCACAACTTTAGTCTCAGTCAAATTTAGCAAAATCCCCATGTAACCGCCCCGAGTACACACACGCACAAGACCATTCAACAACAGAGGTAAACTTCGCCGACACAGGAGTCAAATACAGCACACGCCGCCCATGACTAAACATCAGATACTGAAAACAACCGACAAGGACCGCCAATCTAACTAAGAAAGATTGAAATAAAGCTAAAGGGTTCCCATAATTCAGAACATAGCTTCAGAAATCGAAGCAAAAACAAGAAGGGCAACAGACGAAAACAATCACCTGCGAACCCACCAAAGGCTAGGCCTTTCCACCGATGTCGACGAACCCATAAGCCGGTTCCAGCTGGGATTCGACCAAATGCCCAAGAGCCGAACGCCACCGAAGGACACCAGCAAAACGCCAAGCCTAAAGCAATCAAGAATCACCGCCGACAAAAGGGAGAAACACTGAGACCGGATTCGAGGGTTCGAAGCAAGAAACGGAATCGAATTGATTGAAGAAGAAGAGGAAGACGAGACGGACGGAAGCGCAAGGGGGAGGGGGAGGCTTGGTTGCGTGGAACGAAGCGGAATTTTTCCAGACGAATAAATTAAACCGGAAAAGAGATGAAGACGAAACAGCGGAGGAACAAAAGGAAGGAGGGGGTTTCTATATATTTATTTTTTTAAATTATTTTTTCTCCACCTGTTTATCTTTCCAACGTTTGAGGTTTCCTCTTCCCGTTTGTTTTGTCTATGTCCTGCTTCTCTAGGAAGCGATGGTCTTTCAATTGAAGAAGGTAAACGTGAAGATGGGGTCACAAGGAAACCTCTTTTGCTGTCGTTCCTCCGTTTGCTTCCCGTTTCCAACTTTCGTCTCGTACTACACAACTTAGAGAGAGAGAGAGAGAGAGAGAGAGAGAGAGAGAGAGAGAGAGAGAGAGAGAGAGAAGTAGATTATTTTTTTAATATTATTTTTTTTGGTCGAATAGTTTTTTTTTGACTGGATTTTTTTAGATATTATAAATTGCATAAATATTTCGCATCACGCTTTTGTTTAAGAAAGAAATCTTTATGGATCCAATTCATTCCGTATTAAGAATGGATAGTGGTGTAATATTGATGTATGAAAAAATTGATAGATTTAGGATACATTTGTTTCGCGAAAAAATGAAATATTGAGGAAAATATTTTCTTAAAAGCGATCGCTTATACCTCTCAAAATAATTACTTATGAAAAATATTTTCTTTATAGATAGTAACTTTTGTTTAAATATTTTTTGTTCATTCATTTTATAAAGGATACGAGCAATTGTTTTTAGGAAAGAATTTATTTTTTTACAAAATAAACACACCCTTGCTAAAATAACGAGCAATCATCTTCTGACTTTGGTGGCATAACTTTCATCGCTTTTCTATTTTTATATCATGTTATGTTATAATTACAGTTGTAACATGTTTTCGACTAATCAAATTCAATGACATAAAATTGACTAGAAGTTGATGATAATCTCACCTCATCTACAAGAACATATATGTGACAGTTCTTATAAAACAAACTCTTAAAGCTTCAACTTCTATTCGTGCTAAGTCAAAAGTTTGTGGGCTAGTTCAGAAATGTACCAATACTTATTAAAATCGGTCGATTCCCCATTTGAATCTAAAGATTCAATTTGATTATGACTAGAAAGATATGTATCTATTACGTGAATGTATCTACAACTTGGTAATTGCAAAAGAATCAATTTAATCACCAAAGATTGCTTGATATAATAACAATCTCCTCATATTCATCAACTATCATATTTTTCCCTAGCAAATTCCGTGATTTATGGTGCTGGTGATATTTTTGGTAGTTACAGAAATAATATAAAATCATTTTTTGTTTTGTAAGGTTCGATCATAAATAAATTGACACAAAAAGATTTGTAATACTCATGTCCTAATAATATGCTATTCGGAAGATATTCTTGCCATAGACAATAGATCTCACTCAGGACTTTGCACTTTGTAAAATTTCTTACTTAATTTAAATAAATGTATGACAAAGAATACTAAATTTATGCATTTCAGTGAATCTAACAATTCCCTTTGATTCAATTCTTGATTTGCAAATCATAAATTGCTATTCATAAATCCGGATTTCGCTATTACAAACATATATAATGTATATATTTAATTGCAATTACATTTTTGGGCTGATATTATGAAAAACCCCAAATTAATATATTTGTAAAAAATTTATGTCAAACTAATTTTTTGACCATAAAAAACTCAAAATTTATACATTTGTAACAATTTTACCTTATGTTAATTTTTGTTAAATTAAATTAAACTGTGAAAAATCATAAACCTGTATACTTATGACAAAAGGATTGTTAAATCCTAATCGGCACTTGTCAACCAACACATGTCATATATCTCGGCAATTTGATGATAAAATCTAAAAAAAATTAATGAATGATAAATTTGTCATGGGTGTACTACTTTGAGTCTTTGGCAATTAAAAAATTAATTTTGAGTAAATTTATTATAAATATATTAATTTGAGATTTTTCATGGTACTTATCCTACTTTTTAGGCAAAAGTAATTGTGCATAAGTGCTTTTATTAAGAGGCCACCTCCATGGTATAGGTGAGCCTCAAATAGGCAGGTGCAAATGGTCTTAGCTGGATCATTCTACATTCTGCTGAAAAGGAAAGCGGGCAACTTCGAAACAAAAAGACTCGACTTGGTTGCTTCGTGTTCTCATTCGGGCTACCTTTGGATTGGGACTAGAAATTATAAAACTAGGGCTGTTTTTTTTGCGGTGCAAAGTCATCTCGAGATACATCAATACCCAATCAAATTTCAAGCATAAACTAGATATGAAAAATGGTGTCAAATTATATAAAATTTCGTAAATAAATGGGTGCATGTTGTGAAATAACGTGGAAGCTAATGAATCTTGTAATTCAAGTAAAGAAATCACATGAGAAATTAACGAGAAATGCTCAAGGACATTTACAACTAGTAGCCAAGATAAAATCACATATAATGGGAAAATAATGCTGATAAAAGTATCTCATAGGAAAGGTGGGAAAATGAAGATAAGATTTCTTATATCCATGACATGAAATTTATTTCTCTCAAATAATAAACTTCTTAAATTAAAAAAGAGATAAGTACATTAGAAATCTTAAAACTTGTCGCGAAAATTCACTTGAGTCCTAAAACTTTCAAAAAGAGTAATTAAGTTTTAAAACTTGTCATAAAGTGCAATCAAGTCCTAAATTTTTTTTAAAATGCTATAAAATGAAGGATTTAATTTAACCAATCTAACAAGTTTTAAGACTCAATTGTATTTTCTGAAAGTTTTAAAATTGAATTGCACTCTTGTAATAAGTTTTAAGACTTGATTGAAATTTTTGAAAGTTTTAAAACTAAATTACACTTTGTTGACAAGTTTTAAGACTTCCAATATACTCATCCCATTAAAAAATTTAAAATTTAAATTTAAATTATATTATAAAAAGAAAATTCAAAACAATAGAAAAGCAATGATTTTATTCATATTATTTAATACAAATTTTATTAGGGAATGATGGAAGGGAATAAAAGAAAAATAAAAATAGAAAAAATAATTAAAAAATGAGTAAACAAAAATGAAGCAAAAGAAACCTGTTTTTAAATGAACAAATTCAAATTCGGAGTGGATCTTTCTAATTCACTTCGTCTCTTTCATCTTCATATCTTTCTATTCCATAACAATGATTTCTATTACATTTAAGTATGATTTAAAAGTTTCCATGTCAACAAGTCAACCGAATAATTTCTTGTATTCCCTCGCTTAAATCCATCAGGAGCATAATGTTCTACTGATCAGCGATTATAGCTTTTAATCATTATCTTGAATCAGTGTAGAGTCTATACTAATCATTAAATCACGGTAGAAATTGATTTCCCTTTCTTTCTAAAGAATCCTCCTGATTTTCCTTGAATAATCAGAATCTTATGACAATCTTGAGGGAATTGTGATCGTTTCGATCTAATCTTATGGCGCAAATATTTAATGAATTTGCTTTTTTTTTTCTTATTAATACTTGTCCTTCCACAGAATGAGAAAGTTAAATACTTTCCTTACGAGCAATTCAATGAGATAATACGAACATACCACTTTGTTGTATTCTTTTGATATTTAGGAAGAAAGTTTCTGTCGCGGGATTTTGATTATGGAAAAAATTAGAGTTAATACTATGAAAAAATCAAAATTAGTATGCATATGACAAATTTATCCAAAACTAATTTTTTTATCATGAAAAATCCTAACTAGTACATTCTTGACAATTTATCCTATGTCAGAATTTTACTGTCTTGATAAGTTAGATGACAAGTGACAATTGACATGCATAATTTTTTTTTTGTCATATGCGTACTAATTTGTGATTTTTCATGATATTAATATAATTTAACAAAAATTGACAAAAAGTAAAATTTTCACAAATATATCAAATTAGGGATTTTTATAAATTTGTCACATGTATCAATTTAGGATTTTTGGTAGTAAAAAAATTAATCTAAGATAAATTTATCTTGAATATATTAATTTAGAATTTTTCACGATATTAACATAAAGATTTACAATGCAAAGATCAATTCAGACACTTTTAAATTTTTTCACAATTCCATTTGGCGATTGGTTGGCCAACTTATGTGCGGTCGACACGAGAGGCGCCAACCGAGAACGTAGATGCGTCGTGGTTCTAAACTCATCATTAATACGTCTACATCGGTCGCATTTTACACCTCTTTAATCATATGTTATTTAATTCTCGTGATACTCCCGAGAAACCACCAAAATGATTATTTAATTTTAATCGAAACTCTCAAACTATATGAAGCCAATCCCGATGAATCCTTTTCAATCTTTATATTCTCGATCCATCAACCCCTCAATCCCACGTAGAAACCACTTTGCATAAACAGATTCAACCCAGCCATTTCCCTAATAGCATCCGAGAGAGAGAGAGAGAGAGAGAGAGAGAGATGAGGCATCACCAATTGGAACTGCGAGACTTCAGAACACCACAGCACCCATCGCTCGGCACCAACCACTGGGGCGGCGCATCTCCGCTGTTGGCAAGGAACGTGCCCAAGGAGTCCCTCGAGCAGAAGTACTTGAAACTCACCTCCATCCGCTCGTGCGACGAGATCTTCCTGGTCACGGGCGGCGACGAGGATGGTGACGCCTTCAGCCATCTCCCTCGGCCTATTGGATCGGTGGCGGCCCTAGAGTGCACACCCGGTCAGTCCACCGAGAGACGGGTGGCCCGCCGGGGGCTCTTGTCGAAGCTTGTGATCAGGCCGAGGCTGGATCGGAAGGCCGAGATTCGCTTGGGATCGAATGGTCGTGCTAATGAGAATGGTAATCCGAAGAAGAAGAAGAGGTGGTTGCCTCGATGGGACCCTCGGAATAGGTGGCCTCAAGGTTGGTGTTGATGCTCTCTCTTTGGTAAATTCTCGTTGAGGGGAGGGCTTGAAAGGACTGATTGGTGATTGATGATGGGGTTGAGATTTTGCTGGGAGTTCGAAGCGTGTATGGGAATGGTTCCAAATGCAGAAAGATGTAAGTTGTTGCAAAATGCTCGATACAAGGTACCGAGCCAATCGATTCAGTTCGATTTGTATTCGATTGTATGCTATTTTTGCATTTTGCCTAAGAAACTTAGTTTCATAAGATAGTTGTTTGAGATAAGATTGAGAAATCTTCTGTGGGTTTAATTTCATGTCGATGGAATGGATGTGATCAAAATGATCTGAGCAGAGAATCACATTTTAATATAATCAATGCTGTCATGAATTTCGCAATACAATTAATATTGCTCTTTAAGTTGATTTCAAGAATCTTTTGTCGGAGATATCCATGTATGTCACTATTAAAGAAGTATGATGGATACATATCGACATTCTCTAGATATATACCTGTTCGATCCTTTTCCTATAATTTATGTTCATTTTAATTTACACTCGTCACTAGCCCTAAAGACTATGGAGGCGGGTTTATTTTATCTGAAGTTTTGTCTCATCCTGTTGGAGTACATTGAAGTCTCATGTGATGGCAAATAATTGTTAAAGTTTAAGACACAATATGAACAAAATCGAAGAAAAAGAAATTGCGCTACTTTATTAAAGTGCGAAACAAATGTCTTACATAATATGTGTTGACTTCTTCCAACCTTGTCGTGGGGACACCTTTCAATTTCTAAGATAAGCTAGACCTAGCAGAATTAATTAGTTTATGTTATTCATGTATAAGAGTAATAGGGGTTCCTAATTTCAATTAACTAATCAAAAATATTTGAGATTTAATCTTGCTAATGCTAGTATTATATGAACGGCACTTGACATTCTTCCATAATTAAACACATACATGTATAAGAAAAAGTTGACATCACAAATATTTAGCAAAATCACATTTTAAAAAACAATTTGATTTGTAAATTGATGGAAATAAACTATGGACATAACATGAAGAAATTATACTTATAAATTTGAAAAGTGATAAAATATTTCAACATTTGAATTTCTTTCCATAAGGTTAAAAATTTTAAAATTGGCGTACAAGAGAGACAAAATGGAATTGCTAACATAAATATTAGAATATTTAGAATATAACGAAATGCATGTACCGTGGGTAAGAAGAGAAAGAACCGTGACCCCTTAAAGTAGGTCTTTTTTACGTCGTATATGTAATTTGAAATGTGAATCTTCAAGTGTCGCTCGAAGTCATTTTGGAGATATCGTGATATGTCGCATGCACGAGGAAAAAACCTTTTTCTATATGATAAACAACCTCATATTCAGCACCCACAATCTAAAGAAAAATCCACAATCCTACTTCTATTTCCATTGATGCATTCCCGTTAACCAAACCCTATTCGAAAGTAACATATGGGTTAATCAAGTGGATGACTTAGTCAACCCAAAATATATTTATGTACCAAGTTATTAAGGGTTCTCGAAGTTTACATGGTCCATAGTTTCATTCTCCGAGCCAATTGAAGATCGGTCGGTCAAAAGGATCATTACGGGACTACAAAGAACTAAAGTTTCCTCATTTTTCTACCGCCCTCTTGCTTCAATCAAAGCTTCGGAATGCGTACTCCTTTGACATTGTACGCAGCAAGATACTATGTCAAGATAGATGAACACGTCTCGTTCCCCCACGATCGTCATGGCCTTGGAAATAGCGCGACGTGAGTTTAGACGACGTCCAAGTTCAGCTGGGAGAGAGCCCTTTTCGATGAAAAAAGGGTAATCGCGATCTTGTCCCTTGGAAATGCAGACTGTCTGTCCCGATAGTTGTTTTAGTGCATTGCGTGGAGCTACATGAGCTCGAATCATTATTTGCCAAAAAGAATTGAGTAAACTATATTTTACACTTTCGAAGTACCTACCCTTTCTTGAGAATGACATATAAGATGACTAAACTAGTTTTTAGGCATAATGATGCAAACAGTCTCTAAAATTTGACCCAATATACAAATTTGTCCCTGAATTTTTAATTTATTCAATTTAATTCCCTAACTTTAACCTAATGTGTAATATGATCCATGAATTTTTAATTTATTTAATATAGTCTTTGAACTTTTAGTACTATATGAAAATGCTTAATGTAGTCTATGGTCTTGAATAATTAGAAATAACTATATTATTGAACAATTTGATATAGTTCAGAGATTGGATTAGACATATACAAAAATTTCAGAGATTATATTGACCAAATTAAAAGTTTAGGGACCGTATTGTACATTAAGTAAAAATTCATAGATCATATTAAACAAATTAAAAATTCATGAATTATTTATGTCAATTTCCATTTTTGTATTTCAAGCCCCCCTCCCCCCTACCCCCCGGCACCTTCTTTCCTTTTCTTCGTTTTTCTGCAGCCCTTCTTCCGAAATTGCCACCCACTCCTTTTGCTATCCCATCCATCTCAGCCATGCGACGTAGTCGCCTTCATTGTCACCCGTTTTGTTGTTGTCACCGTTTGTGTGTACGTGTACGTTCAAAGCAAATGCGCTGTCCAAGGTCCCCGACCTTAGGCGACCACCGACTGGCGACTAGTCAAGTAGGGGTCGGCACTCACCACCTCCACGTCTCCGTTGTTTCACGCGAGTCTCTATGGCTTCATTCCGCTAATGAAGAGAAGGGGGAATCAGCATAGGGAGGAAAAGAATAGCCCAAGTGCTAAACTTAGTACGATGGGACACTTCAACGTGACTTATTTTAATAATTTTCAACATCTATGTGGCTCGCCGGAATTCCATGTCAACTCACATTCACCAAAAATAACGCCATTTTGACCAAAGTTTGATTTTTAATATAAATATTAAAACCGAATTTTTTTTTAAAAAAGTAGCGGTAGCAAAAGCGAGGGAGGCTCCCCCGCCTGTCGGCGATAGAAGGTGAGAGTCGTCGATTGTTGGGCACAAGTCGGCAACCCTTGTTGACCGTAGGCGAGGGCCGACCACCCTTGCCCTGGCTTGGGCGACCTTCACCCAAGCTGAGGCTAGGGTGAGCAACCCTTGCCTAAATTTGGGAAAGGGCCACTGCCCTTTCCTAGCATTTGGCGAGGACTGACCGACCCTCACCTATGGTCAACAAGGGTCATCGGCCCTTGCCCAGGCACTGGTGATTGTCGTGGCCAACGCCGTCGCCCCTCCGGCAATGGGGTGGCGGCCATAGGCGGGGGAGCCCCTCTCGCCTATCCTCTGCCTTTTTAATTTTAATTTTTTTAATATTATTTAATTAATATTTATATAAAAATCTAATTAAGGTCAAAATGGCATTGTTTTGGGTTGATCTAGCCACGTCAACGCTTAAAACGACGTCGTTTTAGGCTTATTTGGCCATGTTAGGGCCCAAAACAATGTCGTTTTGACCTTAATTCGTCGGAAAAGTGTTATGTTAGCATTTTGGTCAGATTTTCTCACCGTTGGCATCAAACTGATTATTTTTTATCCAATCTTGTCACTTATGTGTACTTTTCTAAACTTTTGGCACTTAAGTGTTCCTTCGTGCCAAGTTTTGGCATTCCAGGGGTCCACACGTCTTAAATAGGGCCATCTAAAGAATTTCAACTCTAGAATTGTATGAAGCTTATGCAAAACTTACCTTTTGTATGCAAGGCCACCGATATAGGCAAAGGGCTTGTATTTTATCATTTCATTGGTGTGAGATTTTGTGGGATTACAGTTGACTGTTCTGAAAGCTTAAGCTGGTTGACAAACACATGGTTTAATATTTAATTATATTATAACACTCCCCCTCATGGTTAATTTGGTCTTTCTGCCTAGCACTAATAATGGATATATCTAATTGGAGAGGAAAATGGGGTATTGAAATATTCGAACTCATGACCTTTAGTTTTGATACCGTGTGAGATTTTGTAGGATGACTATTAATTATTTAAAAAACTTAAGTTGGTAAATGAAAATGTGATTTAATATTTAGTTATATTCGAACAACTTGACTTGCACTAGACTTGTAACCCTAGATGAGAGAAAGAGAGAGGGGACGCTAAGGATAGGGGGACGGCGATGGGGATCGAGCACTGATTGTGGCATTGCATTTGCGGATCTGCCGGACCAAGTTGAGTGCGATGGAGATGGAGGTAGAGGTAGAGGGGATGGGGAAGAGTTTTTAATTTCTCTTCATTAAGGGTAATTGACTAACTATACCAAATGTATTCATTGCCTTATATTGATCGATTAACATGGTGTGACCGATCAATTACATTATTATACACGATACGCTTGTCGTCTTACATGATATTTTAATTTAACAATCACTTCTTTTTCATTAGCCTGTTACATCAAAAATTATTGCCACATGGTGTGATTATCACATCAAATAAAAAAAAAAATCGACCAATTATAGAGGATCACTAGTAGATCGCTTCCTTTTAGAACGACAACCGATGTCACTCAAATAAAATTCAACTTTTTCCCTTGGAAAGAGTTGAATTTACTTGTAACTAATGTAAAAAATCGTTTCCCAATGGGCTCTCTTGGAAAATATCAACCCTTACAATTATCTCCAAAGGGTAAGAACACTAGAAGTGCCAAAACTCGTGTACGGCTCACTTTAGTGCCAAAAGTTTATTTTGGATCAGTTAAGAGTTACAAATTTGAAAAATCGATCACTTGAGTGCCATAAGTTTGAAAAACCAATACTTGAGTGTCACTTCTGACATAGTCGCTAGAGAAAATGACGTGGATGCCGGAAAAGTTGACGTGGTCATCAATCGTCCGATGTGGCCATTGGTCTACGTCAACTTTTCCGGTGAACATGTCAGTTTTTCCGACGTTCACGTTAGAAGTAGCACTCAAGTGATCAGTTTTTTAAAATTATGGCACTCATTTGATCCAAAATAAACTTTAAGTATCAAAGTGAGTGAGCGCCGTATACAAGTTTTGATACTTCTAGTATACTTACACCTACCTCCGGCGTGAGGACTAACTGTTTGCCCAGGCCCTGCCTAGAAAAATCAAGGCCTAACAAAGTTAGCTAGGCCCATCCAATTGGAACTATTTTCTCACCCAAGCCAACTTGTTAAGTGGACGGGCTTGGGCGAGCCCACGGGCTGCCGAGCCCATAATTATGTCTAGTGCCACGGTGTCAGAGTTACTCATGTATTACCATTGCTCAATTCACAGATTGTGAAACACCATTAGATCTTCTTTTTCCAAGTTTAAGTTACCATTCATCCTTTTCTTTTTGCCCACTTTGTCCAACTGTTAAAGTTGAGTTTAAATAGCTTGAGTATCTAAGGTAGTATTGTCAAATTTTTTATACTCGGCTCAAGTTGCTCATAAGTTTAATTATATGTTTTATGTGGTTTAAATAGGAAAATTCTAAATAAAAACCCCTAAATTTTATTATTTTCTCAAATAAGGACCTCAAGTGGACTTTGTTTCAAATTTAGGCTACTCTTATTTTTTCAAATAAATGTTTGAATAGACATTTTTTCGGGTTAACAACAAAGAAGGGCTTAACTTCACTTGTTGATAAGGGCATTTTCGTCCTTTAATTTTTTTTTCCTGTTTTTTTTTTTTTTTTTGTATTAGATGAAAAAATAAATTTATAAAAAAAGGTAGGGGAAGGGAAAACGCCGAGGGCTCTATAGGTCTTCGTCACCGCCATGCCACCATCATTGGGAAGGGCGGGCAATGGTGGGGTAGCGGTGGTGAGGGCTTAGCCCTTGCTTGATTTCCTTGCCGTTTGTGTGTGTGTGTTTTTTAAATTTAATTTATTTTTACTATAATTTAAATAATATTTAAAATTAAAATTGTATTGAATGAAAATGCCATTGATTGGCTAGCCGACTGGCAAGGTTAGGTCATTATTTGAAACTGTCATAACCACTTTAAGTCTTTATTTGAAATTGCTATGAATCCTTATTTGGAATAAAATCCACTATATGCCATTGTTTGAGAAAATAAGCATAGAATTTTACTGGTTTAAACCTATAAGAAGTGTATACACGGATTTTTTTTCTTTTAAACTATAAAATGGTACTCAAAGAAGTTGAAAGTCAAGCTCAAGCTCTGATTCGGCATCAAGTTTGGCTAGTACTGCTTTATGATAATTGAGTCTTACTGCGTATAAAAGCATTGCATCCCATCAAGCTATGCTATCGAGTCTTGGATAGTCAAGTTGGGTCGATATAAATTGGGAAACGTGTTGATATAAAATATGCTTGTGTCTCTATGCCTCGGCCCCGACAGACGAAACAACCCCGACGCTGACCGAACAACGCAGAAGTGATTCTCTTGACCTGTGAAGCGGACCTTATATCGATTTGATTGTTAATTGGTCTGTCCTTTAGCACGAAGGCATCGACTGCATTTCTCAGGAAAGAATATGCTTCTCAGGCATGGTCACCTCACGTTTCATTCTATAAATAATTCCCAGAACTGAGGATTGGCCACCACCGATAAGGAACCGAGTTGGAGAAGCTGATTTCGAGCAGATGCGACTTGCAACATGTGCCAGATTCTTACGTGCTGCCTCCAGAAAGCAGACCTGGGAAAGAAGAATTTGTGCTCTGCGAAAACATTCCAGTAATCGACCTCGAACGAGACCGAGCAGAAAACGTCCGGCAAGTTCTGAAGGCAGGCCAAGAGTTTGGCTTCTTTCAGGTTTTGCAAAGCATTGCATCTGCCTTGAAATTTTTTGATGTTTAATAGGATCAAGGATTATCATCATGCATACATAACTTCATTTTCACCTTCGTTTTCAGTACTGCATTAGTATTAATTCAATCATCTTAATTCGCCAGAAAGAATCTGCTTCTTGAAAACAATCAAATTTTGGAAATAGACAAGTCTAATGGTGCACAGGCACCACTGAATTTATTCTGAATGCGATGTTGCAAATGCTGAAGAGAAGTAAATGTGCTATTTCATGTCAACTGCAGTTGACGAATCATGGGGTTTCAAAGACGCTAATGACTGATGTGTTGGAGGTGGCGGAAGGGTTCTTTGAGCTGCCAATCGAGGACAAGGCGAGTGTCTACTCGGAAGACCCAAAGAGGAGCTGCAGGTTGTACACGAGCATCGACTATGACAAAGAGAAGGTGCACTTCTGGAGAGATAGTCTGCGACACCCTTGTCATCCTGTGGACGAACACGTTCAAAGCTGGCCCGAGAAGCCTGTTCGTTATAGGTATCCTTTTGCTTGCCTTTCCGTGTATTATAGATATACATACGTTCCGGTCTGGCTCATTAGCTGAGTTTATCGACAGCAGAACGGCTCAACAGACTCTTGTTGAGTCCAAATCTTGGCCAAAAACGTTCAATGTCCATGAATACACATTTTAGCACTTGCACCTGTCCACGGTCCACACCTTTTTCCTCGTTTCTTTCCGTTACTAGACTTGACTCGATCCAGTTATTAGTACAGGACATGTTGGTTCCAACCAATTTGATTGTATTGTGATTGATGAAACTGATCACAAGGCCTAATATGGGAACCAACTATGCATGAATCGCTATTTCAACATGTATCAGTAAGGATTAGGCATTGTAGACCTGTCAAATTGCACGTGTCAAACTTCACTAGGAACCTATAGTAATTTTAAGAGATGATGCAAGCAAAGGGGCTCCCAGGATCGCCTTCCACCCACTTTTAATCTGCTTATGCATTGCAGAGAGCTCGCGGGAAAGTACTCAGTCGAAGTAAGAAAGCTGAGCATGTTGCTGCTGGAATTGATTGGGGAAGGCCTGGGACTAGAGCCGGGATTCTTTGAGCGGGATGAGTTGAATCGAGTTCAGCTAATGGCTCTGAACTGCTATCCTCGTTGTCCCAATCCAAGTTTGACCCTCGGATTGCCACGGCACCGCGACGTGAATCTCATTACCGTCCTTCTTCAAGGGCCAGTGCTTGGGCTTCAGGTCCTCGAGGACGGACAGTGGCTTGCCCTTCAGCCTCTTCCTGGTGCCTTCGTGATCAACATAGGACTTGCTTTGCAGGTTCACATCACACCCCTCTGACCTTTCTGATCTAGTCTCACACGATCACCATTTTAAGAACTTAAAGAATTCAAAATTTGTCTAAGGTTTGTCAGCTTCTGCAGATTATCAGCAATGGGAGTCTAAGAAGTGCAGAGCACCGAGTGATGACAAACAGAACATTGGCGCGGATGACAGTCACCACCTTCATACATCCTTCCGGTGATTGCATGGTTGAGCCTGCGAAAGGGATAACCAAGAACCACAACCCACCGCTTTATAGATCCTTTCTGTACAAGGACTTCCTTTCTACTTACATAGTAGACACATATGAAGGAGAACCACCCCTCAAGCGTTATACCCTTTAGAAGGAAAAATCTCACAGCAATACTTCTCAAATCGTGCTAAATTCGTACTACATTATGCTAGTGCTATGTCAGATTTTCCTTTGCTGTAACTGCGTTACGTGTGAAGAAGCTATTCAACAAAACAACGGATGATCCAAATGGAAAAACAATAATTTTCATCCCGTTGACTTTTGGGAATTCTACTTTGCCATTGCATTTTTTTTAATAATAAACCACGATCCATTTTAACATCTGAATTGCGAGTAGCTAGCACATTGACTGGTGGAAATTCAAAAGTACTGCACAAACCGGGTCAGAGAACTGACTCTAGACTATTTTCTCACCCCTTATTTGCTCTCGTTGATCTGTGGTGACTACCTTGTCTTCTCCAAGTTAAATAGCCTACTATACTGAGAAAGAACAAAAAAATACTGCGCTACTTAAGCAGCTTTGCTCGAATGAAAAAAAAAAATGATAGATGAGATATCAAATTAGGATTAGGATAGCTCCTAGAAATTAACACTCGCATTGGTCGTGTTCAATTTATCATCTATAGAAACAGAGCAATCTTGTCTTTCACAGGTAAAAGCACAACAAAACTTGGAGCTGCATATGCAGATAAACACGATTCACCAAGGCACAACAACAAAATTGATCGCAATCAGTGAACATCAACCGACCCAACATCAAACACAAACCATGACTTTGGCGGTATCTTCCCACCAGCGCCTTGAGCGCCATAACTGCATTACAGAGATGGACATAGAGGATCAACAAGATGATTATTAAGAGGAGGTGAAGAATGTGTAGCAGTCTCTTTTATTTACATCGTATATAGAAGTTATTTGACACATTGAGCACTTAAAAGTCTGATATATACAGTATATTAATTAGCATGCTTAGCATCCGTTCTAGAGTTGCCAGAATTCACCACAAGCTAGGCTGGAAAAATGCAACCAACAAGACCAGCGGGAAGAAAAAGGAAAGAAGAAAGGAAAAAAATGCAAAATGTCAGTCATAAAAAACGTATCGAGTAAACATAAGTAAAAATGCAATTTGCATACCCCATTGCAGGTGGAATAGTGAGCCTTTCTTTTATCTCCAATGCGCATTCCTAAAAGTAGCACAAGGAAACAAATTACAAAAAGAAAAATACACAAAAAAAAGGAGATACGCTCAAATTATTTTGAAAAATGCTAGGCTCTTACGTACCATTAACCCCTACATCCCATCCCTTTATCACTTGTCCAATGCCTGCACAGTCAACAGAATGCATTTAAAACAAATGAATTTGGTTGGGAATGAGTCTTTTCAAGAAATGGAATTAAACTGCAAATGACCAATAGTGGGGAAAAGAATAGCCCAAGTGTTAAAATTTAGCACGGGGGATACTTAGGTACCAAAAGTTATGAAATGTTTGCTTAAATGCCATCTTTTTTTAAAAATTGAATCACTTAAGTGTCAATTTTAACAAAGGATGCCAGAAATTAGACATAATTTATTTTAATAATATAACTTGCTTACGTGACTCGCCGGAAGCTAAGTCAATAAAAACTCAACCAAAACGACATCGTTTTGGTGTTGACATGTCATTTAAAATATATATTAATTAAAAAATATATAAAATTTTAAAAATAGATTATTATAAAATTAATTAATTAAAAAAAAAAGAGAGGAAATGGGCCATTGCCACCGCCCCACCATTACCGAGAAAGGCCAATGACGGTGGGGTGAGGATTGGCCGGGGTTGCCAGGCCTTGGCCAATAGTTGGCAACCTTGGTTGACTTGCGGTAAGGGCCTATGGGCCCTCGCCTAGTCGAGCTAAGGGCTACCGGCGGCTAGCTATGGTTGCCCAGTCATAACTAGTAGCTAGCGACCCTTGGCCTGACTGGGCAAGGGTAGGCAACCCTCATCAAATCTAGGGGAGGGTCACGAACCTTGGTGAGGGTTGCGAACCTCACCCCAGATCTAGACGAGAGCTCACAGGCCCTTGCCATTAGTTGGTCAAGGTTGTTAGCCACTAACTAGGGCCTAGCAACCTCGACAGACCCTCGCCCCACTTTCGTCGGCCCTTCCTAGCAATGGTGGATTGGTGGCAGCGAGGGCTACTCACCTAGTTCTTCCCCCTTCCTCTTCTTTTTTTTTTTTTTTTTAATAAAATCGACTTTTGAGATTTTTTTTGATATGGCTTTTTTTTTTGCTACATGGACAATTTCTTTTTCTTAAGTTGTCACGTGGATATTTGTTTTGAAAAAAATTGTTCCGTTAGCAAATAAAATCACTGGAAAATGACACATGTACATTTTAGCTGAATTTTTTCATCATTAGTACTTGATTGATCCTTTTTGTTTTGATTTTGACACTTAATTGTACATTTCCGAACTTTTGCCACTTTAAGTATCTCCCCATGCCAAGTTATGATACTCCAGGAGTCCACACATTTTAATAGGGAGAGAGTTCCTCCTTTTCTTGGAAGAGGAGGACAGGATTATAATCTTTGGAGATATTTATAATTTTCATGTGTGAACTCAATTCTTTGAGGTGATATATAAACCAAATTTGGAGCAAAACTATTGGAGCTCTAAGAGTACCCTTTTTCTTCCTCAAACCTATAGAGAGATAAGAAGGTTTCGGCAAGGATCATTGTGGGAAAATCTTTTAAAGGCGCAAACTTGGGTGACAATATGAAAAACCAAAGGATCCATGATCTTTCTAGTGTAAGGAAAGATGACGAAACCAAAGAAAGCCACTGGGAAACCTTAGGATTAGATCACGCAATTCTTTTCCAAAACCCAAGAAATGTTGTTCAAGAAATGTGCAAGGCATGAGATTACAATCGCCCTTAAAAATACCCTTAATTTGAGAATTAAGAACACTTAAGAATTGGCTTAGAAGAAGAATGAGGTCAATTTCAATTGAAGGATTTGCTAAACCAAGGAAATTGTCCCTTCCAATGTTGATGTTGTACTTCTCAATTGTAGAGATCAACTCATTCGGCCAACGACAAAAGTAAAAGTCTTAGAATTCCAAAAGCGAGACAACGCCTTGATCGTCATCACGCATGGCTCCACATATAATAACAACGGAAGGTGACCAACCATTTTGTCAACTTACTCCTTATGCCTAATCTCCCACATGTTTATGAGAGCATTTGACATGAGAATTATGTGGATCTTGGATATACCCATCTAGACCTAAACCTATTATAGGTCATTAGGATTAATAATCAATTGCTACAAGAAAAATAAAGAACATGGAATTTAAATTCAATTGAAAGTACCAACTAAGGGAATATGGCAAACATAGACATGTCGTATGAGGACTCGTGAGGTTTGACATCTAAAATTAGGATTCTAAATATTCAAGGTCCCCATCTTGACTAATAAAAAAAGTTTACCCCTCGCTACTATAGTTGGTTGATGCATTTTTTACCAATCAAGATGAATGGGATTGAGTCATGGATTACCACGAGCATTGGCCACGGTGGTTCCAATATCAATACATCCTAAAGGTATCTTGGTTGCGATCTGGGGTTTTAGACCACGGGTTGTATGTGCCAGTGTCATGCTAAAGTAGGTAAAGCGTATACTTAAAATTAAAGCATCTATCATTTCAATATAACCCACATTCATTTCGTACACCTACAAAACAAGGGGTTTACAAGCACACCTCCTCTTATATTTCCCACCATAAAAATCATATAACACGAGTTAGTGGACTAACCTCGGGTTTCACATGACTTTGATATACAATTGATTCTACAAAAAGTAAATTAGGTTAGATAACAATAAAGCCTTAGTGGAGTCGCCAAGTCTGTCATGACCTACCACCTCGAGGGCTGATCCCAAAGAGGGTAAGTTTAGAGGTAATTATTTAAGAGATGATCCAAGTGATATTATCAATAGATATTATCATTTTTGCAATGCATCGGCTAAAAATCAAGTATCAATAGATATTATCCTCTTTTTTTCACTTTATTCAACTGTCCAAGTTAAGTTTGAATAGCTTGAGCATTTAAGCTAGTATCGTTAAATTTGAAATATTTGGCTCAAGCGGCTCATAAGTTTGATGTTCATATGTTTTATGTGGTTTAAGCCAACGTATTCACAGATTTTTCCTTAGTAACAATAAAATGGTACTCAGAGAAGTCCAAAGTCAAGTTCAAGCTCCAATTCGCCATCAAGCTTGGCTAGTATTGCGTTAGGATAATTGATTCTAACTGTGTATAAAGCATTGTTCCTATCAAGCAATGCTATCGAGTCTAGAATAGTTGAGTCTGGTCGATTAAAATTGTGAATCGTGTTGATATATAAAAATATGCTGATGATATCCCACGATTCTTGAAAGCTTGTGTCTCTATGCCGACAAAATAACCTTACTCTGACAGAACAACGGAGGAGTGATTCGCTCGACCTGTGAAGTGGACCTTAGTTCAGAACCATAGCATCGACCGCATTTCTCAGGAAAGAATATGCTTCTCAGGCATTTTCACCCCAGTTAACACAGTTTCATTCTATGAATAATTCCCAGAATCGAGGATTGGCCAAAAGGAACTGAGTTGTACACTGATGGAGAAGCTAATTTTGAGCAGATGCAACTTGCGACACGTGCCGGATTCTTATGTGCTGCCTCCAGAATGCAGACCTGGGGAGGAAGAGCTTGCGCTCCTCAAAATCATTCCAGTAATCGACCTTGGAAGAGACCGAGCAGAAAACATCCGGCACGTTCTGAAGGCGGGCCAAGAGTTTGGCTTCTTTCAGTTTTTGCAAATCATTGCATTTGCCTTGAAATTTTTTTATGGTAAATAGGTTCAAGGATTTTCAACATGCATACAAACCTGCGTTTTCACCTCCGTTGGAGCTTTTCTAGTACCTCAGTAGTATAACTTGGTCATTTTAGGCTCTGCATGGTAATGCTCTCAGGAACAACTGATTCTGTTATTTTGTTATCGAGAATAGATTTTTTGTTCCTGAAAACAGAAATGTGTTTGATAAATTTTTTGTTCCTCGGAACAAATTTGTTCCCAGGAATAGATTTAGAACGGAATCAAAAATAAAAAAACAATTGCTTCTTGTTCCTAGAAACAACTTCAAGAATCAATTTTTTTCCCCTTTCTCTTTTTTCTTTTCTCTTTCCTTTTCTTCTTCCTCCCTCAGCCTTGCCACCCCATCGCCGCCCACCGGCCATCGTCGTTGGTGTCGGCCACCGCCACTGGGCGAGGTTCGGTGAGCCTTGCCTAGCCCGGCGAGGGTCGACCTCGCCCAAGTGGCACGAGGCTCCCAGTGGCTAGGTGAGGCAACCTCACCCAGATCAGGCGAGGAGATCCTCGCCCAACCACCAGCGAGGCTCGGCCTCGCAAGGCTCGACCTTGCCAGGCCTAGGTAAGGTCGACCTTCGCCACCGGGGTGAGGTCAACCCTTGTTGGGCTGGGCGAGCCTCCAGCGAATTCATCGGACCTCGCCCAGCCAGTTTCTGACCACCACCACCAGCGGCGATCGGCCAAAATGGGAAAGGGGAAAAAAAAAAAGACAAAAAAACAAAAGAAAAATGTATTTAAATCATTAAAAAATTAAAAGAAAATATTTTGGACTAAAAATTTTAAGGTTTTACCAAACTCAGTTATATTCTAGGAATAAAAGTTTTGAATAGTTATCAAACACCTTCAAATGCTCATAAATTGTTTTTAAGAACAGAATAAAAAAGAATAATATTTTAACTGAATTTGTTCTCGAGAACAGAAGTGTTACCATGCATGCCCATAGTTTGCTAGAAAAAATTTGCTTCTTGAAAAGAATTAAACAAAGTAACAAGTACGTTTGATGGGGCGCCAAAAATCATGTTTTGTAAATAGATTGTATAATGGGGCATTTCCACGAATAAATTTACTCTGAATGCGATAGTGCAAATGCTAAAGAGAGATTGATGTGCCGTCTTGTGTCAAATGCAGTCGACGAATCATGGGGTTTCAAAGAAGCTAATGAGTGATGTGTTAGAGGTGGCAGAGGAGTTCTTCGAGCTGCTAATTGAGGACAAGGCGAGCGTCTACTCCGAAGACCCAAAGAGGAGCTGCAGACTGTACACAAGCATCGAATATGACAGAGAAGGTGCACTTCTGGAGAGACAGTCAGCAACACCCTTGTCGTCCTGTGGACGAACACGTTCAACACCAGCTCGTTATAGGTATCTTTTTGCTTGCCTTTCTGTGTATCATAGACATACATTCTCGTCCGGCTGAATAGCTAAGTTTATTGACAGCAGACCGACTCAACAGACTCTCTTGTTGAGTCCATGTCTAATCAAAACACTTCAATGTCCACGAATACACATTTTAGCGCTTGCACCTGTCTACGCTCCACACCTTTTTCCTCGTTTCTATCCGTTACTAGACTCGACTCCATCCTGTCATTAGTACAGGACATGGTAGTTCCAACCAATTTGATTGTATTGTGATTGATGAGACTGATCACAAAGCCTAATAAGGGAACCAACTATGTGCGAATCATTATTTTAACATGTCAAATTGCACATGCCGAACTTCACTAGAACCCATAGTAATTTTAGGAGCCGATGCTAGCAAAAGGGCTCTCGGGATCAACTTCCACTCACTTTTAATCTGCTTATGCATTGCAGAGAGCTCGCGGGAAAGTACTCAGTCGAAGTAAGAAAGCTGAGCATGTTGCTGCTGGAATTGATTGGGGAAGGCCTGGGACTAGAGCCGGGATTCTTCAAGGGGGATGAGTTGAATCGAGTTCAGATAATAGCTCTGAACCACTATCCCCCTTGTCCCAATCCGTGTTAGACACTTGGTTTGCCACAGCACGGCGATGGGAATCTCATTACCGTCCTTCTTCAAGGGCCAGTGCATGGGCTTCAAGTCCTCAAGGACGGGCAGTGGCTTGCTCTTCGGCCTCTTCCTGATGCCTTCGTGGTTAACATAGGACATGCTTTGCAGGTTCATGTCACACCCCTCTCGACCTTCCTAATCTAATCTCATATGATCTTTTTTAGACCCTGCAATAATTCAGTATTTGCCTAAGAGTGTCAGTTTCTGCAGATTATCAGCAATGGGAAGCTTAGAAGTACAGAGCACCAAGTGACGACAAACAGAACATTGGCACGGACAACTGTAGTTTCCTTCATTTCACCTTCCAAAGAATCCATGGTTGAGCCCGCAAAAGAGATAATCAAGAACCACAACCCACCGCTTTATAGATCCTTCTAGTACAAGGACTTCCTATCTACTTTAATAGTACACATATGAAGGAAAACCACCCCTAAAGCGTTATACCCTTTAGAAGCAAAACTCTTACATAGCTACTATGCAAATTGTGCATGTACTAAATCATGCTAAGTGCAATGTTGGGTTTTCCTGTGCTGCAACTGCCCTACCTGTAAAGAAGCTACTCATCAAAGCAAGATAATCCAAATGTAAAACCAATAAATTTTATCCCATTGAGATACCGTGCTTTGTCATATGGTCCAATTTATTTTGCATCACAATGAACCCCGATTTCTTTTAGCCTCTAGAGTGGGAGTAACTAGCAGATTTAACTAGTGAAAATTCAAAAGTACTGTACAAAATAGGTCAGAGAACTGAATCTATGCCCTTTTTTCACCCCCTTAAATTACTCTGATGGATTTGCAGCAACTACCTCTTGTCTTCTCCAATTTACATAGCCTACTGTACTGAGAACGAACAACAGGATACTGGGCTACTTAAGCAGCTTCACTCAAAATGAGAAAAAAAAAATGATAGGTTTACCACAAGTAATTCAACATTTAAATGATGAGACTAGGAGATAGAAGATTAGGATAGGTCCTAGAAATTAACACTTGCATTGGTTGTGTTCGATTCAGTATCTATAAAAACAAAGCAATCTTGTCATTCAAGGGTTAAAGCACAACAAAACTTTGGCACTACTACATATGCAGCTAAACATGATTCACCAAGGCACACCAACAAAACTGATCGTAATCAGCGAACGTCGACCAGCTCGACATCAAACACAAGCCATGAGTTTGGCGGGATCTTCCCACCAGCGCCTTGAGCACCATAACTGCATTAGAGAGTTGGACATAGAGGATCAACAAGCTGATTATTAAGAGGAGGTGAAGAATGTGTAGCAGTCTATTTTATTTACATTGTATAGAAAAGTTATTTGACACATTGAGCACTTAAAGTCTGATATATACAGTTTAGTAATTAGCATGCTTAGCATCCATTCTAGAGTTGCCAGAATTCACAAGTTAGGCTAAGAAAATGCAACCAATCAAGACCAGTGGGAAGAAAAAGGAAAGAGAGGAAAAAAATGCAACATATCAGTCATAGAAAACGTATCGAGTTAACATAAGTAAAAATGCAATTTGCATACCCCATTGCCGGTGGAATAGTGAGCCTTCTTTTATCTCCAATGCGCATTCCTAAAAGTTGCACAAGAAAACAAATTACAAAAAGAAAAAGACATAAATAAAGGAAATATGCTTAAATTATTTTGAAAATGCTTGTCTCTCACTCACCATTAACCCCTACATCCCATCCCTTTATCACTTGTCCAATACCTGCACAGTCAACGGAATGCATTTAGAACAAATGATTAGCAAAGATTAAGTTCCAGAAATCAACAGTTCATGTACCACGGTTATTACCCAATCGGAATTTAAATGGTGCTCTTCCTGCATTGGAATCAAATATCTTGCCATTCTTTTTCAGTTTGCCAATGTAGTGCACACTAACCTGAAACCAAACAACACATACTCATTACAGAAACTAAACTAGACTTTCCACAAAATCAAGAGAAGAAAGCAATTCTAACACTTCATAAAAAGGCTTAACTAGGTGAATCAACATGACTTGCAGCATTCATAGTCCATTTAATGAAAAGAACCTCAATGTTTATTCCTCCTTTGCGTTAACAATAACAGGAAGTCCATTCATGAAAAATCACTCATTTAATTTTATTTTATATATAGACGCTTTAAGGTGTGAAAAAGACATGGAAGAAAAGTAAAAGAATAAAATAAAAATTCAAAATACGTCAGCCAAATTCTATTGCTTTCACCATGGAATCAAAGCCAGGAAGTAGAAAAGGATTGAGAGGATGGAGATAGTTAGCATCTTATCCAGTTCCAAGAAATTTCCTCAATAGAAGCAAAGAAGAAACCTGTTTTCCAGGAGCAGCTCTTCTGCCATCTGGTTTGCCCATTGCTAGCTCCTCAATAACTAAGCCATTCGGAAAAGTCCTAATTTGTGAGGGCTTGGCATCACCTTCTTGTTCTTTGGGCTCAACCTTGGACGTGCTCCTGTTTTTCACGTCTGTCAAGGCTTGATCCCCATTTGCTGCTGCTGCAGGCTCCTGGGACTTCTTTTTCTTTCTCTTCTTTTTCTTCTCCGGTTGGATTTCACTGGGGTATGATGTACATTTCAGACCAATTAAATAAAAGGTTCTTTTTATTTTTTCTATTTTCTAGATGTAAGACATTGAAATTCTTATTCTTAGATATACTCAAATTAGTAAAATCCTTGTTCATTTGATGGGCAACCCAACGTAAAAAATAAGGGCCTTTCTTTTCTTTTTTCCAGTCAAGATAACAAATTCAGGTTTAACAAGGTCCTTAGCATATCTAATTAACAAACTACCCTTTTCAGAACTATGGACACAAAACAAAATACCAAATTACCATTATAGTGTCAATCAAAACAACCCACCCTACAGACACTATTCTTCCTAGTCCCCAAACCTCGGCAAATAATCATACATTTGTAATTGAACTGCCAGATACTATAGCATTAATTACCAAAAAAAATCAATCTTACAACCTTTTATTTTTTTTTCCTTTTCTAATAAAGACTCAAATCTTTTAAACTTAAGCATATTTCTCCCTATTGACCATCGAACTTGGATCAATATGCTGAACGAAAAGGAACTAATAATTTAAAATAGAAGGTTGAGTCAAGATAACCCACTGGCTACTTAAAGGTTCATCATCATCCTGGTTTCCCTCAGGCATAACCTGATCCATATGCTCATTCTTCACCTCATGAGATTTGCTTTGGTCATTAGTTGATGGAGCAATGTTGCTGTCATCAACATCAGTATCAACTTTCCCTTCTTTATCCACTTCTTTCTGTTTTTTCTGTTTCTTTCTCTTCCTTTTCCTGCCAATGAAGTATACAAACTTAATTAATTTAAAAGAGTAACAAGAAGTCAAATGTTAGTACAAGTCCCATCTAGTCCAGTCACCCCAGCTTATAAATTATTGCAGATCGATAATTATTGATGCCGCATGATGAACATATTCCAACCATGTCCGAGAATGAAAAAAGAGAAGAAGGTAAAGTCAACATGTTCCATTAACAAGAATCGGGTTAGCACCATTATACCCAGTTAAAAACAAAGATGACCTAATACTTTACCTATCTGGCTGACTATCTTGCTCGACACTTTCTGCCTCTCTCTTTTGGTTGTCAGCCTGAACCTCATCGACTTTCTTTCCCAATTCCCCAGTTGTCTCCTTTTTTTGTTTTGTAACTGCTCCAGGCTTCAGGGTAACAGCATTGCCTCCATTTGAAATAGATAATGGAAAGCCATCTTCATCCTCACTTTCCACAGGCACGATACTACTTGTATTCCTGACAACAATTTGACGTTGAGACTGAGAATCTTCTTTCGAATCACTTGGTCTATTCTTCTTTTGTTTTTTGGACAAAGGATTCCCATTGACAGGTTTATCATCTTCTGTTATCTCCTCAATAACCACTGCAGTGTTATTATCATCAAATATAAGTTATTAGAGCAGATCATTTTAGAGCATCAGACTCATAACCAGAGTTAATGGCAGAAATACACCATTCCATGAAATTATGAAGCAGACAACAAAGACACAGACGTGACAGGAGGAATCAATGAACAGAAGATTCCCTTCAATCGCAAGACAACTGAATGTTTTGAAGGGCATAGAAAGGCCTTCTGCATCAATCGATACACCAACACAACACCCAATGAACATCTATAGCTGTTGTATACAGAGCAAGGCACAAGTCAAAACCAGAACATTCATGCACGCATACCGAGTTTCTGTATAACTCAACCAACAAGCACATGCCAATGCACCTTGACTTCCTCCAGGTTTACCAGAAACATACAAAAGATAAAAAAAAGGAGTAATAGAAATGCTTAGGTAAATGTAAAATTAAATTACAGAAAGTCACCTCCACTGTTGCGGACCTGAGCAGAAGAGGGCGCAAACATCTCATCGTCACTTGTATCAGTGTACTCATCCTCATATTCATCCTCACTATCAAACTCCTCAGATGAATCCTCGGACCCTGAGTCCAGACCATCCCCTCCAAAAGAATGACTTTAAACTTTAGTTAAGACGAACTCAAATAGAGTTGCACCATCATGTACAAAATTATAAATTCACAAGTTCATGAGGCACTCGAAAGGATACAGTCCACATTCATGTCCAGCATCCTCATCATCTGCCAGCAGGTAACCAGAAAGATGGATGCTTTTTGGGCCCATCACAGAGAAGGACACTGAATCTTCATCGTCAAATTCAAGATCCAAGGAACATGACTCAATCTTATTAGGTAACAGGGTACATAAAAATATAGGGGGCTTATCTTCCCTGAAACATTGCAATATGCTCTTCTCAGCAGACGAGCCAAGTCCCAATGTTGCCTACAATTCACACAAGAAGTACACATCCATTGAGAACAGTGATCAATCTTATTTAAAAAACAAGGTTATGCACTGCAATATCCAATGCTGTCCGAATTCATCGACAGAAATTTGTATGGGTCTGAAAGGCACATTATACTATAGCTTCCATTTCGTTTTTATCAGTAAAGCTTCTCGTTCCCTTTCAATTAACGTCACTATGCTTGAATAGGCAAGAGAGAGCAATGACAAGAAGAAGAATAACCTGGGTTACATGAAGCCTTCCCTGTAGATTATCGTCCAGGAAAGGGTTCACTTTCTTTCCTGGTTTTACTTCAATCCCTGCAGAGAAACGTCATACTGATGTAAGAAAAGTGCAACAGAGCGGCATGAAAGTAGGGGGCAAAACGTGTAAAATCCTACTAAGCTTTCTCCACCATGAAATGCATGAGAGAAATCATTAGTGACCCAAAAAGTAATCAGTCTTGTTCATGATTCAAGCCTAAATGAGGACAAATCGGATTGGTTCAAAGAGAAAATCCTTCAACTATTACAACATTTCCAATCTCTACTCCATAGAACTCCTGCTCTCAAACGCAAAACAGCAAGCGAAAATCGTGAAATTCATGAACAAAGAAGCTAACTTCATAAGAACAACAAAAAGGAACCCAAGAACGTCTTCTGGTTTAGTATCAAGAATTCCGAAGTCATCGAAATGGCATCAGAGATGGAAGAAGACGTGCTTACCCCAGAAACCCATTGATTCTTGAATGAAATTGATTCGGCTCTCTCAGCGTCTCCAGGGTTTAAGGTTCTCGCGCTTTCCAAAAACCCTACCGATCCCACTTCGGCTATTTAAGCTTCTCATATGATCTGGAAGTTTCAAGTGCCCTAAATGGAATTATGTGGCACAATCCGAGTTTCTCGAAAATGATTAATTTAAAAATTTTATATATCTTAAAAATATCACTTGAATCGCTTATAATTTTTTTTCATTTGATTGATTAGTTCAAACAACATCAATGATTTTTCCAGAAAAATATATTCTTCAGAAAAATATATATATTGTGAAATAAACAAAACATTTTATGTTACATGAAAAATAAATGATTTAGAAAGTATTTTTTTTAAATAATTGTTTATATGACTTACAAAATGGATGAATAAAATTTTTTTATTATCATCAAAGAAAATGTTAAGACATAAATTAATGTTGGTGATAAAAACATTTTTAATTGGCTAATTATTTCAAACGATATAAATGATCATTTTTAGGAAAACATTTTTCAAATTATTTATTTTTTGCAAAATAAATGGAGACTGCATTTTCACTTTCGACCCATAAGCTAGTCCATTTGGTCTACACTTTGGGAAAAAAGAGTTTTTTTCCTTTTTTGTTTTCTCTTCTGTTGTGACTCAACCTCGCACCTTGGCGTTTAGAATTAGGCGAAAATGTGAGTTTAGAGATATTTGTTTAATTGAAAGTCCTCGAGGTGCATCACATAAAGAAGGCTTGAACCGTCATCTTTGATATTAGTCCTTGAGGTCCATCAATCGAGAATGTGAGTTCTCCTAAGCCATACTTCATGTGATAAGAGTTCATTTTAAAGTTCTTTAAGCATCCTAAATATTGAACTAGAAGTCACCATTAGTCTCATTTTTGGGGGGTCGGTTAGATTACCAATTGAGGGTCAGGAGTATTCTCTCGATTTCTATAGAACCAGAGATCGAGGGTTTGGGGATTCGAGTTATGCTAATATTTCTTTTAGTACCCTTTTGGTACCTAATTGGTTTGGTTGTCACCTAAAGTGATCATGCATTTCTATTTACATTTTTGTGCAAATTTGTTCAAAAGCATCATCAAATGACCACACGTGGATGGTTCTTTTAGGCAATCTAAACTAGCAACGTTGCACAAAATAGAGCATACGATTAATGAAATTGCTTTGCAATAAGTAGACGCCCAATTGAAATGAAAGACAAACCATTCTAAGAGAATAAAAGAAAAATCCACAATTTGTTGGGCATATATTACAAATTTTAAACAAAAACCCTAGACGTGGTTGAAATCAAATGGGTATAATTGTAAAAAGACAGAATTGGACATCGACCACGCCAACGTCATCAAGTGGGTGTTTTGATCACCTCCTCCTCGAGACGTCTTGATGAGGTCGTCTTTTATTTGAATTATTTAAAATACAATTCATGGTGTACAAATGCACATATCATATCAAAATAGTCGCAAACAAGGTACAAGTTTAGTAAATGGGCTTTGGGATCGGGCTTTGGACATGCACACATATCATCCCATCCTATGACCACTAAAATTGATTAAATTATGATTAATGGTTATTGGCCATCTTTTATGTTCACAAACGGTGGTCAATTTCCATTAATCCCTAAATTGAGGGTTGGGGGATCTCGGTACCTACACATTATTGGCCATCTTTTATGTTCACAAACGGTGGTCAATTTCCATTGATCCCTAAATTGAGGGTTTAGGTTTCCCTTTGGCATTCTCCACACACATGCATCGATCCTATGCATACATCTAACAGTCACATACATAAGGAGTTGGGCATGCATTCAGACCAAATGGTCTAATTTCTCAAGCTATCAAATGAAGCGAGTGAGCCCAAATAGTATCACTGGTTCATTAATTCCATAATTTGGGTCAATTAATTTTGAAATCGATTGACCAAGCAAACGAACTCCAATTAAGGCAATTCACGTGTCATTTCAAAGCTGAAGATATGTGAATTAAATCTCAAGAAGATTATTACGCCCAATTCCATGTGTGAAGAACCGGACCTTGACAGGAACGATGAGACCTAACCTGATCGCTTATGCGCATTTGGTGGGAGTACATAAACGATCGTATCAACTTTTTTTCATTCGGCCTTTTCTAAAAGTTGAGATTTTGTTGGATTAACTAATAGATCCCTCCGGTTTAGGTTTCCACTTACACTGTTGCTATCATGCATATCGTGCGACATGTTGAGGTGTTAGAGTCGTTCAATTTCGTTCTTGGCCATTTTGCTTCTAGTTTTTCCTGTAATGTGCTCGAGACTATTTTGCCAATAGTTAATCTTTGTGACATCCGGCCAAGCTCTAATCATGCTCCGGCCACAACTAGCTTGAGGATAGACTGAGGATGGGTGTCGTAAGCATCGGAGGACCGTTGGACTGCTAGATGATCAGGATTGCCAAATAGCTTCACCGGCGTGGAGCTCGTCCTTGGAGCCGAGAAGGAGAAAGCTAGAGACTGGTGACCTCTAATGGCAATCGGACTTGGCGAATGTTGCGACTAGCTCAGGGCAGCCATGAGGTACGTTGGTGTGGCGGTGGATCATTGGATGAAGGCCGCCAGTTTGTTGGATTGAGATGATGAAGTCGTTGGATTGCTCACTGGTGTAGGAAACGATCTTCGGACCGAGAGATGAACATCACTGAACGAGAGGCTTCGGCGAGAAATAGCTGTAGCCAAGCTTGTGATCGCCTTGGGGGATGATCGGTAGTTATCGAAGATAGGGTGGCTCGCCAGTGAACAGCCAAGACAGGGTGGCTCGTGCACAAAGAAATTCCCATAAACCATCAGCTTAGGGGAGACTTCATGCGATTATGAAGGATGAGGCTGAAGCATCTAAGACAGCTGTTACAGGTATCATTTCCTTATCTAACTAGAATGCCTATGCCTTGTTTGATACGGGAGCTATACATTTATTCGTGCTCACTCAATTTGTGCAATTGAGTGGGATGAAACCTAGGACGTTAGAAGTACTGCTTAGTGTTTCTATGCTGTGAAGGGATACAATTTTATCCACTTTAGTGTGTAAGGACTGTAGGATCATCATAGAGGACAAAGTCTGCAGTCAAATTTGATGGTATTAACTATGCATGACTTCGATGTAATCTTAGGAGAAGAATCCATTTTAACCCACTTGATTGCCCTAGTTTTGAATTCTATGGAAATAAGATGACCCCTGCCATACCACTTATCATTGCACTTGATGCTCATAGACTCGTCGAGAATGGTTGTCAGGGCTATGTGGCATGTGTACGCACTTAAGTCAAAAAAGAAAAAAGGCTTGAGGAAATTCCCATAATTCAAGAATTTTATGAGGAATTACTAGGACTACCCCTAGAGTGAGAAGTTGAGTTCGCCACTGAATTGGCTCCAAGTACATAACCCATATCGAAAGCCCCATATCGAATGGCACTAACGTAGTGAAAGGAATTAAAGGTGCAGTTGTGGGAGTTACTTGATAAGGATTTACTAGACCTAGTGAGTCAACTTGGGGTGCATCTGTGTTGTTTGTGAAGAAGAAGGATCGCTACACCTTTGCATTGACTATAGGCAACCGAATCAAGTGACAATAAAGAAGAATAAGTATCCATTGCCTAGAATCAATGACTTATTTGATCAATTGCAGGGAGCATTAGCATTTTCTAAGATTGACTTAAGGTCATGATATCATCAACTGAGGATCAGGAAAGAGGACATCCCTAAGATGGCCTTTCAAACTTGATATGGATATTATGAGTTCCTAGTTAAGTCGTTTTGAATTAACTAATGCCCTAGCTGCCTTTATGAATTTGATGAAGAGAATGATCAAACTGCTCTTGGACCAATTTGTGATAGTTTTTATAAACAATATCTTGGTATATTAAAAAGGCAAGATGAGCATAGAGAGCACTTAAGAATTGTGCTGCAGACACTTAGGGAACATAAGTTGTATGCCAAATTCAGCAAGTGTGAATTTTGACTGGATAGAGTGATATTCCTAGGTTATGAACTGAAAAGTGAAGGTTATTAGTAGAACTAGTAAAAGTCAAGGCAGTGATAAATTGGCCTACACCCTTGATAGTAATGGAAGTACAGAGTTTCTTAGGTCTAGTAGGGTGTTATGGAAGATTCGTGGAAGGATTCTCATGAATTACAGGACTATTAGGGCGCGAATGATAACATTTCTGTTTCAGAAATCATTTCTGGAACAGAAATAGATTTTTCTATTTCTACTTCTGGATGAGTTTATGGACAAAAAAACGCGTTTGATAACTGAAAAAAATTTCTATTTCTGAAACAGAAATCTGTTTGATAATTGAAAAAAATTTCTATTTCTTGAAAGAGATTTTTTTCTTTTGGATTAAGTGAGTTGTTCATTCTTAAAAATTTCAAATGCTTATGAAATTAAATACAAAGTGAAAGTTGTTATATTATATTTTCTAAATTTTCACCAAAAAATTTTCAACATCCACTTGGATAGACAATTACGGCCAAACAAAATACTTATCAATGGTCTCCATACAATAGGAAATCCTCAAATACAATATCATATAACTAGAGTTAATATATGATGTCCTCCAATATAACATCACATTACGAGAGCTACCATAGGAAATCTTTAAATACAAAATAATTAAAATACATTACAATAGTTGAAAACACAATTTTATGGAATCTCCGGCATATTATGATCCCTTGCCAGTTTATTGGCAATATTTTTCCTAAGCATATTCATCTCAGTTCTCTCCTCGGTTGATGTATCCCTTGTAGCCTCATATTGTGTGGGACCAAACGGGTACTCTGGATCTCCATATAGGGAAAAGTTCTTATCCCTCCTGTCTTGATCACAGGTGTAATTATGAATAGCACAACATGCAATTACAATATATGCTTGCTTTCGAATTGCAAATGAAGGCATGTGTCTCAAAATAAAGAAGCGATTTTTTAATGTCCCAAATGACCTTCAATGACATTCTTCAGTGAAGAATGCTTATAGTTAAATAACTCTCTTGCTATTCTTGGCCGTCTCGCTCTACCCCTGTAATCATTTAGATGATACCGTTCACCTTTAAAAGGAATTAAGAATCCCAGAGCTGATGCATAACCAGAGTCTGCCACGTAGTATTTTCCTATAACAAGATATTCATATATTGCTCATGATTTGCAAAAGGGACACAATCATAAAGAAAGTACTCCTTATAGAACAAGTAAATACCTGGTGGTGGTCGAGGAAATTCCAAGTGAGGAGTCTTGAGTGCTGCTGATAGAACCCGACAATTGTTGGCAGATCCTTCCCAACTAGCATACACAAAAGTAAATTTCATATCAAATGAACATGCACACAAAACATTTTGAGTGGTAATTCATTTTCTGCCTCTAAATGGGATTTGCTTCGACACAGGTACAGAAGCATGAACATGGGTACCATCAATAGCACCTATGCAACCCTGTCATTTTATCAAAGACTAGTATTATACAATATTATTAATAAAATAAAACTAATGGTGTAAAGAAATGTATGAAAATCTTACCTTGAAGTAAAGATTATGGTTGGGATCCATAAGAATTTCATTTGGGACAATATCAAAGGAAGGTGGTATGATAATCTCTTTTGCTAGTTCGAGAATTGCTTTCAACACTATAGTGAAATACTTGCTGATTGTTTGTCCCGAATGTTGAAATCTCTCACATAAATTTCTATTTGAGTTTTTGTGACAAATCATAGATAAAAAGATTCCAATTTGTTCATCTACTCTTATATATCGACTATCTGCTAACCAACCTCTTGCCTTCACCAAATCACAAAGGTTAAGAAAGACGTGTCTCTCCATTCTAAAAGCTTCATAGACTCTATCTGAATGTCCATAAAGAACCTCTCTCATCCATTCGGGTCCTGACAATATGCTATCCCTAATAGGTTCCCTTGTGTGTATTGACATATCCACTGCAACTACAAATAACCATGCTATCAGTATATCGATATCAGAATCATCAAAGTCGAGTTCAACTGATTCAACTGCTGATACTTGATCACTATGGACACTACTTTCACCACCTTCCATATTACCTATAACATCACACGAAATAAGAACATAAACACAACAAATAAGTAAGGAAACATCATATGTGAATCAACAATAACCATAAAGTTTTCATAGTTGCATCCAAAAAAAAAAAGATTCTTAAATACATAAGTCATAAAGCGAAATCAAACTAAAAATATTTCTAAATATCTCTTTAAAGAGATTCCAGAAGTCCGCGTCTCCTTTCAGGTAGAGAAATGATGAAAGCTTCTCTCCAAGTGGCATTAAGACATGATTGGTTCACAGCTTTGTTGTAAAGATCCTGTTCTAAGTTAGGCATGCCATTTAAGACAGCAACCACAGCTCCTATGGAGTAGGGGTCTATTGGTGATGGGACATCTGAGGTCACAGAGCCACTTGTTGATTGACTAGTCTTGAATTTCATCATTTTGTGAATGGCTTTACAGGCGCTGGAAACATCATATGTGCTACTCTTCCTCCTCCTTTTGGAATTTGGAGTCCTATCTAACTTGTGCTTCTGACGGTCTAAAGTACTAGTCACGTTAGGCGTGAAGTCTCCATCATCAACAGGGTGTTCATAAAATTCCTCCGGATCACCTATCACATCACCACCAACATCACCGCCACCATCACCACCAACATCACCGCCACCATCACCACCACCATCAACACCATTGTCGTCTCCCTCCGAGGACAACACCACATCACCAAATACAATACACAAATCAGGATACTGAGGAAACCCATCATTCTTAAATTTAGCCCATTCACTATTATACTGTAATTTCACAATAATAATATATGTCAGTAATACAATCAAACCTTGCATCCACATTAAAAATGAAATGACCCAAAAAAAGTGATACCTTAATGTGAGTCTCCCATACACTTTGATCTGCCACGGCAACTGTATTGTTTACATTGTCTCATCCAAATCCAGATTGTGACAAAAGCTTCTTGAAACTACCATACTGCCTCTTCAGTTTATTGACCTTGTTCTTCAACTGAACTATACTAAAGTGAAGTCCGGTCCGTTTATTGAATTCGACATGTATGTTATTCCATCCTGTTTTGTTGTAGGTACATGTAGTGCGATTTCCCTTTTTTACCTCTGCTACTAACAAACTTACAAGTTCATTAGTCAAAGGTTCAGTCCACTTTGCCATAAAAGTCTCTTTTTGGGATGCCATTTAACTTTAACTGGTTAAGTATCAAATGAGCCATATCAATTGTTGTACCCATTCAAGCAAAAAAAATTTCATGTCAAGATCACATCAATGAAATATTCTATGATTATTAATAGAAAAGAATGCACGAAGAAAATTAAAATGAAACATCGTCATGTAATTGTACAATTCTTAGGGAGGGTTCCAACTTTGATTGTATATTCTTTATGGATAGCTTTGCAGCATTATAAGGCCAAAGTTCTTTCTTGGTCCTTGTTCATTTGAGTGTAAGTTTTGGTTCTAGTTCCTAATTAGAATTGTAAATACAGCAATCTGAAATACTTTGGTTTTTACTCAAAATTGCTATTAGTACTCTGCTTTGTGCATTTACTTGTGCCTGCCATTGGGAATCCGTTGGCAGTAGCCTAGTACAAACAAGAGGAGAATAATTCACAATCACATCTACATTAAGTTACTCTCTTTTGCCATATTTTTTGTTTGGGCTTATTTTTAACATTTCTATTTTCAATACCAAGCGCATTAAATGAAAAATTGATGCTTGGACAAAATCTTTTCTGCCATATTTCCATTCAAAACCCTGTTGCAGGAACCAACAATTGGAGCTGCATTTTTCACGCAAATTTTGTCATTAGCCAAAGCAATAGTTAAGTTCGACATATGGGACACAGCTGGACAGGAACAATATCATAACTTGGCCCCTATGTACTATCAAGGAGCAACGACTGCAGTTGTTGTATATGACATATCAAGTGTGGTATAAATTAGTTATATTCTAGTTAATGGACAGATAATCTAGATGTTCTTAGCACTACTAATTTCATGCAACTAAAAGCAAGTCATAAACCTGCCATCATCTAACTATATATTTCCCCATGATGTTCATTTGAAAGAGTGCACCATCATTGACTCACAAACTACACCCAAAGAACCAAAACAGGACAAGCTGGATTGAGCATGGAACGAGTACGTGGAACTTAGAAAACAAAATCGATTGGGAAAAACAAATGAGCTACACATTATGTATCATGTAACAATCCTTATGTGATTTCTTATCTAAAACTTGATGCGCATCATTGCAAAATGGAATGAGTAATCAATTGAACTCTATTCAAGTATTGGTTTTTCATGTATTCCTGTGTGTTTTGACGTATGTTCTTCTTATAATTAGTATATGCCTATAGTTTCGTTCAACATTAGTGAGTGGCTGGCTTTTTAGACCCTTCATATGGTACTCATTTTCATGTGTTCACAGAGGGAACGGGTAGAGAATTTTCCGCCTCCTAAGCCCAAGGTAAGCACAGCTAGACCAACTCATGATGTCTAGTTCGACCAACCACGTCCCTTTGCCACTGTTGTTGTATCGATGGTAAGGGATTGACATGCCAGCAACACGAATGGTCCACCATAGAAACTGAGTTCTATCTCCTACTCCCATCAATAGCCATCGCCCCTTGGCCTAGCCCCACCGTCTTTGTCTCCAATCGACAATGGTCTAGACTGAGGCCAAGCGACCAAATTTGGACTAAATCAACAGACTAAGTTTTGGGTGATTTCAAGTTGATGTAGGCACAAAATCATGATCATGACCAAGAGTAGTGTGCAAATAGTCCAAAAGAAAGCAATGCAACGCCTCTCTCAATGCAACAATGGTCATCACAGAAACTTGACATCATAAAATTTTATCTTACAGCAATAAGCTAGAGGACCACCTAATCCCCAAAGATTTTATCAAGAAAACTCTTTCAAAAATCTACTATCACAAATGTAACTCTTCCTTCTAATAGAGCAGTCAATTTTTTTCTGAAATTGTAAGGACAAATCAATTCACATGAAACAGGGTCAGGCGATTGGAAGAAGAAGCATAAAAAATTGACGCTTATTCAACACAGATGAGGACATAGAGATAGAGAGAGAGTTAACGGAGATAGAAAGAGCACAGGAACTGACCGCTCCGGTCGAGATTAGCCACAGCAATCGGCGAAGACAACGAAGAAAAAGGAGAGAAGGAGTTGATTGAGCCGCGTCTTGGATCGGCGATCGGCGACCACAAAAGCTGCTGCTGCTCTGCAAATCTCCCCCTTTTTGCCGAGGAAATATGCGCCGCCTACAAGAAGCTCGCCCTCCAGCGCCACCCGGACAAGCTCGTCCAATCCGGCCTATCCCCGAAGGAAGCCACCACCTAGTTCTAGGAGCTCGCGCATGCCTACGAGTTCCTCTCTGACCCCAAGGAGCGCGCCTGGTATGATTCTCACCGCTCGCACCGACCGCAGCAACTCGGTGTTGAGCTTGCCGATCCCGAATCTGTTCTCGTATTTCTCAAACACCGTCTTCTCAAGGTACTCCGATTCGGGGAAGGGGTTTTACAAGGTGTACGCAGATGTGCTCAGTAAGATTTATGCGAACGAAATCAGTTTTGCGAGGAAGATGGGGTCGAGGATCAAGGTGAGTGAATGAGGCGTTGAATAAGGAAAAGGAGAAGGAGGCGTTGAAGAAGGAAAAAAAGAAGGAGGCAGAAATTAGGGTTTGGCAAAAGAGACGTGAAGGATAGCCTTTAGTTGAGAAGAGAGAGAAAAATAATTTCTTATTTCTGTTCCAGAAACAGAAAAGTAAAAAAATTTTGTTTCTGATTTCTGTTCCAAACCTATTTCTAGAATAAAAATCTGTTCCAGAAATAGAAAACTGAAATTGTTTTACCAAACGGATTTCTGTTCCAGAAATAGGTCCGGAACAGAAATCTATTCCAGAAATAGAAACATAATGGTTACCATGCGCATAGTGCAGTTAACTCGGAAAAACTCAAAATTCAATTAGTGAAAGGAATGTGAATAAGGCTTCCAAGAACTTAAAGGGAAATTGACCATAGCCCCAATACTGATAATACCATTAGGATCAGGTGGATTTGTAGTCTACAGTGATGTGTCCTATAAAGGACTAGTTTGCATTTTGATACCGCATGAAAAAGTTATTGTGTATGCATTGATACAACAAAAACCATATGAAATGAATTACCCCATCCATGACTTGGAACTTGTCACAATTATTTTTGCCTTGAAGATATGGAGGCATTATCTATATGAAGAGAAGTTCGAGATTTACATGGACCACATAAGCTTAAAATATTTATTTTCACAAAAAGAATTAAACATGAGGCAAAGATGGTGGATGAAATTACTAAAGGACTACAATTGCAAAATCTTACATCACCATGGGAAAGCAAACAAGGTTGTGGATGCTCCCAATCGGAAATCAGCAATGATGATAGCAAGTACGATGGTCAAAGAGTGGAATTTACTAGAAGAAATTTCCAACTCTGAGTTCAAGGTCGAAATGGACGACCTTGCAAGTGTAACAGCTACTCTTATGGTTGAACCCGAAATTGTACAACAAATCAAGGCATTGCAACAATTGGACCCTAAAATTTCAAAGATAGAGGATGAGACCTTGAAAGGAAAGAGGTCGGATTTTCAAGTTTTAGATGATGGAATTGTGAAATTTTGAGGATGCTTTTGAGTGCCCAACAACGATGAAATAAAGAGAGATTTTATTAGAAGCACATTGAAGCAATTATAGTATCCTTCTAGGAAGTATAAAGATATACAGAAGCCTTCACCAACATTAAAGGTGCAACGAAATGAAGATAGACATTGGGTTGAGATAAACTCAGCAAGTTAAAGTCCTAAGCCTCGGTTAGGAACTTCATTCACCTCGGGAGTTTAACATACAACCAAATTCATCAAATCAATCCACACCACCTCAGAGATATAAAAGCAAAAGACAGTTTAATAATCAGGCACAACCATAGGCAACCTTACCTAGCCTTGGCACACGCGACCTGCAGAAACTGTTAATTAAATCATCATGACATTAAGAGGCATGCGAATAATCAGAGCATTATATACAGTTTTCTCATATCTCACACTTACACATGCTTTGATTATTACGACCCCTCCTCCTAGGCCACGGCACAACCTTATGGTTGGCGGTTCCTAGCTAAGCCAACTTTGTCCTCTTTATCTTGAGACACGGTGACATCAAGCGCTCACTCCCAAGACAGCATTCTTGAAGGAGTATAGGATCCGCCTACTACCGTAGCCCTGCAATTGACAGAGGCCCGAGACCCACTCACTACTGCAATCCCACAAAGTTAACCTCTCCCTATCAGGCATCTGACCAAAGTCAGGTGACCAAACGGCCATGGCACAACTCCATAAGGATTAGCGGTCATCCGGCAACGTCGGGCTCTCCTCTTCATGTGACCATGCAACACATCATCAAATAATGTGTTCTTTTTTTTTTTGCTCTGTCATGAATGCACATACAATTCGTGCTCACGCAACATGCTATTGCAGTTGACACACGTATAATGTCATGGAGTACAATTCAATCACTTGTGAATATTACAACAAAACGAAATTCAATTTCAACCAATCAATAACCACGCACATTCCATAATTCTTGGGAATAATCTACAATTTTCACTTCAACAACCTTAATAATCAAGAACACAACAATTTGAAACCAAAATTTGATTATGTATGAACAATAATTGTGAACAGTAATCATGAACAGTAATTATGAACAGTAAATTCATCCGAAATTAAATAAATAAATAAAAATAAATAAACTTAACCATGGTTAACAAATTAACCTAACCATGGTCAAATTAACCTAACCATAGTTAAATTCTAACCTTGGTTACTTTAAAACTAACCTTAGTTACTTTAATTAATTAACATTAGTTACTTTATTACTAACTATGGTCAATTAACTAACCCTAGTTAGCTTTAATTAACTAGCCTAATTAACCAATCAACCTTAATTAATCACAAACACACAAATATACTAATTAACCCTTAAGCAAGATTAACTCCTAAACTCTTATTAGGAAGTTAACTTACTTGGATCGGAAATCCGGTGAAACCGGTGCATAGAGGGGAACGAGGGCTACGAGGGGTAAGCTTGGGGACAACAATGAGTGACAAACGTGGCTGAAATAGGCCAAAAACAGTGTTGGTTACTATTCACGCGGAATTGACCAATAGAGGTGGAAAAGGCCGAAACGGGCAGCTAGCGGCGACCAGGGATGATTAGGGGTGTGCGGTTGGCTTCCTAACTTTCGAGGCTATACTTTGGGCGGTGGTGGCGGCTCCAGTGATGGCAGCAAGGCTGTTTTTCAGCTGGAAAACAACAATGACAGCAAGAAACAACAGAAATAGAAGAGAAAAGGAAGAGAAAAAAGGGAGAGAGAGAGAGGGGGGGCTGCTGCACAAATTTGGGGAGAAAGGAGGAGAGAGAAGAAGCTGCTGGAGACTTGGATAAGGGCCAAGGTAAGTGGGCAAGCCACTTGTTGAATAACCAATCAAAATAAAGCAAAAACAAGCATAAACTAAACCCACTTGGGCACAAAAGCAAAAGGCCAAAAGAGAGAAGCCCATGGGCTGGAAAGGAAATGGAAATTGGGCTAGCTTGGGCCCCCTTTGGGCTGGGTTGAATGGGTGCAAGGCCCATTGGGCCATCGGTCTTGGGCCAGCCCACCTGTGGGCCCAAAACCCGATCCAATTTTTCCTTTTTCCGACACTTCCGTGTCCAACGGAAAATCCCAGAATAAATGAGGGGACATCCAAATATTTAGTCTTTATATCACTGAGAAGTCGATTCCCAAAATCAGATTAAAAATCGGGGCTAAATTGAGTCGATTGCGATTGTAGTGCAATTTGGATTATCGGACGCCCTTTTAGGACTTTCCTCACTTTTGACTCATGGTCAACCATTCTTTGATCCACGTTAACGTCAGTTCTCAAGTCAGGGACGTCCCTCGATTATCGTGTGATCCCGGGGGCTCAATTTATAATCCCGAGTACTAGATGAAAAAGATCCGGTTCAAAGTCGTTCATAGTTCGTATCAAAGTCATGCGAAAATTACCCGCAAGTCGACTTCGTACTTCTGCTGAATCGATTTATTTCCGTTTCCTTAATACTCTAATACTTAGAGGACATCGTTCCCGCCCAGGTCCTCATCGTCGAAAGGTTCGTTCTTGATCGAAATTGCGAGTTGTACGCGTATCGTTTCCTATTGGCGCCTCCCTATAATTCGTTATCCCAAGAACACAATGCTTGGATTATTAATACTGATTAGGCATTCAACTAACATTGCCATTTTATAAAATCCCAAAATGGGGTCGATTCTCAAGATGTTACAAAAACTTTCAACAAATACAATCAAGTCTTAAAGTCATTAAGTTGATGCAATTAAATCCTAAAACTTGTCAACATATTCCATTTATTAAGTTGGACAGGGTTAATGGAACTTTTTTTTTGTCTCAAGAAAAACCCCAAACTTTAGGTTCAGTCCCAAATCTGCCCCGAAATTTTCTTTGTCTTGGAAAAAACCTCAAACTTTATGTTTAGTCTCAAATCTGCCCCAAACTTTTCTTTAATCTCAGAAAAAACCCCAAACTCTTAATATATTCCCAAATCTATCCCAATTTTTTTTTGTCAAAAAGAAAATCATCAAATTTTACTATAATCCTAAATTTGCCCTCATTAGCCTCTGTCCAAAAGCCGTATTAGTAATCCCTAATTTTTTATATCCTAAAATGGTTTTATTTTGAAAATAATTTTCTATAACATCTTGTTTATGTGTATTTATTATCTACGTGGAAATGCCATGTTAAGTTGGGACTAGACCATGGGGTATATTTGAAAACAAATAAAAAATTGGTGATTTTTTTAGTACAAACGGAGGGTAAAACCCCAAATTAGTATACCCGTTAATTGCGGCGTGTTATTTAGTTTAGAAATTTGACGGTAAAATTTAATGGAAAATAATATATGGTAATTTTTTTTGGTGGTCAAAAAAATAATTTTGGGTAAATTTGTCATATGTGTACCAATTTGAGATTTTTTTAGACAAAACAAAATTCGGGGTAGATTTGGGACTAAAATTAAAGTTTAGGATTTTTTTTGAGACAAAAAAAAAGTTCGGGGCAGATTTGGGACTAAACATAAAGTTTGGGATTGGGGTCGATTCTCAAGATGTTACAAAAACTTTCAACAAATACAATCAAGTCTTAAAGTCATTAAGTTGATGTAATTAAATCCTAAAACTTGTCAACATATTCCATTTATTAAGTTGGACAGGGTTAATGGAAGGATTTGATTGCACTTTTTAAAAATTTAATTACTCAATTGCATTTTAGTGACAAAATTTAAAACTTTCAATATACTTTTTTTCCCTTTCTCTTTCTTTCTTCTTTCTCTCTTTCCTTCATGTTTTAGTCCACTAGAAGTCCTAAGTCTATCACAAAAGTGCAATTAAGTTTTAAAAATTTCAAGTCCTAAACCTTATTATGAAAACAATCGAGTCTTAAAACTTTCAAAAGATACAATTGAGTCCTTATTATAAAAGTGTTATCGAGTGCTAAAACTTGTAATGAAGATAGAATCAAGTCCTAAAGTTTTTAAAGTAAAATTAACAAAATGAGTTGATTGGACTAATTTGACAAGTTGGACTTAGATTGTACTTTTTGAATGTTTTAAACTTAATTGCATTTTGTGACAAGTTTTAAGACTTAATTGCACATTTTGAAAATTTTAAGACTCAACAACACTTTCATAACAAGTTTTAAGATTTTCAATTGACTTATCCCATGATGGAGAATGAGTTTGGTATATAGTAGTTAATATAATTAGCATACAACTCATAGGCTTAAGTCTTTGAATAAAGATGGGTCAATTGGATATTTTGACAAGCTCATATTTTGCCGCGCGCTTCCAACAAATAGTATTGGAGTTGATGGTAGATTGGTGGGTCCTCAATTTGTTCTGGAATTTGGCGAATATCTTAAGGATTTGATGACCAAGGCAATTTTTAGACAAGTGGTCATGTGGTATGTAAAGCAATCCCAATGGTAGCCTTTATGATTCAATTTGGAGAAAGAAACCACATATGAAGGAGATAAGCTAATGCGGAATGATACCTGAATTAAGGGGGAGGTTCAAGCTGGAGAAAGAAACCATGGATTAAGGAGACAAGTTGATACAAAAGGATACTTGAAGTAAGGAGGAGTAGACTTAAATTATGCTCACATGTAAGTTATGTTGAGAAGTCCTACATCATAAAATTGATATGGTGTAAAACAAATAATTTATTAAAATTAACTCATAACTCATTAATTTAAGTTTTTAAATAAATGTGGGTTCAACTAGATATTTTAATAAGCTCAAATTTGGGCTTTCTTTTCTTGGGTGAAGGTATCGGGCTTCTACTGCATACTCCCAACAAAAATAAAAACAAAATCATCCATTAATTGCAGGAAAATACAATCTTCAAATTCATTAGTAGAAAGAGGTGAAAGATTATCTTCAATTTAAAAACAAAAAAATACAAACTGCAGTTGTATATGATCATTTTAACATTTCAAATAAAAACAATGATAAAGCAAAAACTTGCCACCTGTACCTTGAAGAGTGTAGTATAATCATATTAAATCAAACCATCAATTTTTTTTAATCTTCAAGCAAACTTTCGTTAGGAGTTTGTTGACACCTAATTTTTAGTTGATGTGTTAATAAAGGTAAGAAACCCGAAATTAGGGCTTTCGATTGCAACGGAACCCATTTTTTGAACAAAAAGTGTCATTTTCAATTCTGTTTATTGGCTTAGCTTTTTTTTTTTTTTTGATCAACTATAATACTTTTCCATTACGATCTTATAAAGTGCGTTTGTGAAAGGGGGAAGTCCATACATAAAATTTGCAAAAGAGGATAAGGGGGTTGCGAAAGCCAATTCGTTGGGAGAATTTGATCACGGTGGGCTCTTGCGGTCCAATTTGCAACTTGACTCTTCTCGCGTGGGCTGTGTTGTACTTGGACCCAAGGCAATCTTTGCAACAAAGCCCTGCAATCTGCGACTATTGATTGGGCCGCCTAAGAGGGATTTTCCAGGCCCGTGACTCCTCTAAACACAGGGAGGCTGTCGGTGGATATCGTGACTTTCAACTCACGTGGGAAAAAGCAGCTTCGGGAGTTCAGTTCTAGTTGGAGGGTTGTTCTGTTTTGTTCCGTGAGCCATAGCAAGACGTTCCTCAGAGCTAGGGTTTTGCCGACCACTGCAGAAGGCGCTTGAATCGTTCTCGCGAAGCCTCCGATGAGCACCCCTTCCTCGTTTCTGCAGACACCCGCGACAGATCTGATGAGTGAAGTCTCTGTCCAAGAGCAGTCTACATCTAATTTTAGCTCGTTTTTTTTTTTTTTCCGGTGGAATCCAGTTTCGTGTAGCAGCTTCGTCCGCCTCTATTTGTATGTTTTGATGCCTGTTCCATTTTGCAGCATTCCTTTGCTTCCAAATCTGCCACAGGATTCCAGCAAACAAAGCTTTCGAGGATGTGTCTCGTGTTGCAGTAAGAAATTCATAGATCCATTTGTCCATGCGGCTGATGTGTGATGGGTTTGTGTCTGCGGTTATGCCTTGTTCAGACCATATATTTGCTGTCCAGTCGCATAAGATGAATAGGTGTTCCATGGTTTCGAGTGCTTTGCAACACAGGGGACAAATTGGATCGTTTCGCAGTTGTCTTTTGTATAGGTTTTATGTTGTGGGGAGTGCGTTGTTGCATATTCTCCATAGGAAAAGTCTGATTTTTTGGTAAACACGAAGTTGCCAAACTTTTGTCCATAGAGCATGAGGTACCTGGTAGGAGGAGGTGGGATTTGTTGCTGATAATGGCCCGCAATTGTTATGGATACTGTTATAACCACTTTTGACTGTGTAGTCCCTCGAGTAATTTGCTGTCCATCTTATATTGTCTAGTGTCGGTTGAAGCCCCAGGGGTATTGCTTGAATTTCCTTTACCACACTTTCCGAGAACATTTCATTTAGTATGCTAGTATTCCATGTCCTCGGTTGTTGGTGAATTAGGTCAGCTACTAAACAAGGGTCATGGCAGTTTGCTGGGCCTTGTAGATAGCCTAAGGGCAGCCACCTGTCCTCCCTAATTCGGATGCTTTTCCTATCTCCAACTATCCATTGAGTATGTGGTTCCAGAACTTCTCTCCCTGCTAATATACTTTTCCATCCCCAAGAGGCTTGTTGCTTGTTTTGTGCCACCCAAAAATCTCCGCTTGGGAAGTAGATACTCTTTAGAACTTTGCTCCATAAGGCATTCGGTGTTTGAAGTAATCTCCAGGCTTGTTTTCCCAGCAATGCTTTATTGAACTTTGTTAAATCCCGAAACCCGAGTCCTCCACGATCTTTTCTGGATTTTAGAATATCCCATTTTTTCCAGTGTATGCCCCTATTTGCTGCATGTTGTTTCCACCAGAAAGTTGCCGTTTTTGCTTCAATTACTCTGCATATGGATATTGAGATTTTAAAAATAGACATAGCATATTGAGGGATTGCCTGGATAACAGTTTTTAGGAGGATTTCTTTCCCTGCCTTTGATATCAACTTCTCCTTCCACCCTTCTAGCTTACTATCCACCCTTGTGAGTATCCAGTTGAACATATGTTTTTTAGTTTCCCCCCAATCTGATGGGATACCGAGATATTTCCCTGTCTTTTCAATAAGGGGAACCCTTAATTCTGTTGAGATACTCTGTTTTAGCTACTGTGGGTAGTCATTGCTTAGGAAAAAACTCGATTTATTTAGGTTGATGGCCTGTCCCGAGGCATAACAATATTGGTTTAAGATGCCCGCCAAATTTTGAGCTTCATTTACCGTCCCATTCAAAAAAAAAAGATAGCATCATCAGCAAAAAGTAGGTGGGATAGGGTTGGATAAGTAGGGTTCAACTTTATCCCCTTTATAGTGCCATCTTCCACAGCTTTAGACATCAGGGCAGTTAGGGCATTTGCTACAATGATGAAGAGATAGGGTGAAAGAGGGTCACTTTGTCTGATTCCTTTTGAAGGGGTGAAAGCCATAGAAGGTTCTCCATTAACCAAAGTGCTAAAGCTTACTGTTGATATACAAAAATAAATCCATTGACCAAAAGTCAACCTCGGGTCAAATCATGGCTTTTGGATAAAAAAAAATTCCTTTCAAATTTAATTTCATTTTAAAAGTGAAAATTTTGAAAAAAAAATTCATTGATTTAACTTTTGATCAAGCTTTTTCACTATAATAAATTCAATCATAGTGAAAAAGTCAATAGAGATTTGACTTTTGGTCAAACTTTTGATCTCATTTTAGCTTTATTTGACTTTGGCATCGAAAATTTCAGAAAAATCGATTAAGAACCTTATTTTATGAATTTTTTAGTTTTAGGTTTGAAATTGACCAAAAATAAATTTACTTTCATTCTAGTCATAATTAGGGTTGGGTCCTTCAGCGATGTTTGATCTAGAGATAATTACCCATTTAGTTGTTCAATCAATTTCAAGAATGGGTAAGCTGAAATGTAAATTGACATTTTTGCCCCTAGTTAAGAGTCCGAATCGGTTTAACATGATTTGTGAGCAAATAATTCCATTCTACTCAATTTCATGAGTCAAGGTCAAATTTGGGGTTAATTCTGGGAAATTCATTTAGGAACTTCTCAATTTGGGGAATTTAGTTTACTTTGTCTTTAAGAAAATAGGGCTAATGAGCTTCAATTTGCAAAATTCAAGTTAACCTATTCAAGGCTAAAGTTTAATTTGATAAATTAAGGTTCAATTTTGACATTGGTCTTCAATTTGATTTTGATGTAAAAGTCGCGCCATTAATTCATGGTCAATTTGAGTGCATCAGACGACACTTAGTGTAAGGACTCAGGCCTATTACTGTGTAATATTGTTCGCTTTGGGCCAAGGCCCGCACGACTTTTTCTCTAGGCTTTGCCCAAAAACGAGTTGTCTGGGGAAAGGGGCCCAGCACAATATTGTCCTGTTTGGGTGTCCTGCACAGGACCCACTTCCATGGCCATCTCGTAGCAGAAGTGTACGTGAAACGTGTTTTTGGGCAAACCCAAGAGAACAAAGTCGTGCAAGCCTTGGCTCAAAGCGGACAATATTACATAGTGATAGGCCCGAGTCATTACAAATGATATCAGAGCTGACTCTCAATCACATGTGGGGCCATAGGATGGCCATGAAGGTGAGTCTTGTGCCTAGCGAGGATGTTTTCTTTGAAGGGGGGAGAACGTGATGGCCTAGGCGGTGGTGCGCGAGGGGAAGTCTTTGGATGTGCGCAGAGAGGGGTGTGTCTCTTGTCCCACATCGCCTAAGGGGAGTCTTGGGCTAATTGATAAGGCTTAGGTTCTGTATCCCGTGTAACGCGTTTTTGGGCGAAGTCTGGAGAACAAAGTAGTGCAGGCCTCGGCTTAAAGTGAAGCCCAAGTCCTTACACTTAGTATGGGCAATTGATTTAACAAGCATGTTGCAATTTTAATTGAATCCAATTTCAATGGATTTGCAATTTTAGACACATAATTTTGTGAATATGCCCATTTAAGCCTAGAAAGTCTAATTAGGTGCACCAATGGCATAGGCCCAACATTTTTCATATTACTTAGGTAATTAAGCCAACATAAATTGCTGAATTGTATTTATATGGTTTAATTCGCTTAATTTGATCAAAATTGAAACGTTTCTCTTCAAATTAAACCGTTTCTCTTTCAATTATGTAAAGTTTTCTTTCAGTTTTGTCTATGAGGGACTAAATTGTATAAATTCATGAATCAATTAGACCGAACCAGCCAAGGAATAGTTGAACCAATCGAATAGGTGAAGGCCACCTTGACCGGTCTGATTGTCAATCATCGGAGGTCGGTTTGGCCCTTGTCCGGTTGACTCTTTGTGGCCAGCGACCACTCTTGGGTGGCCTGCCGTGCCATCTATCCCCCAATGCCCTTCAATCTTTCAGATTTAGCAAAAATACTCCTAGGTTTTGTGAAATTACGAAAATGCCCCAAATTAGGCCCTTATTCGCAAAAATGATCTAGACCATTGATTGAATCTTATCCATTTAAATGAGCACATGTCTAATCATAATATTGCTTAAGAGCTTAGGAAGTTTGTTTGGCTTGTTGGATCCATCCTTGGTCATCAGATTAAATCGATGGCTGTGATTTGATCTTGAGGGGTGGCATATATATACAAATCTCCCCCCAAAATGGGGAGGGGAGTTCATTTGGAGCATTGTGCAGAAAATATGCACAGAATTTTCTCTCCTCTCTCTTTTCTCGCTCTTTCTCCCTCCCTTTATTTGCCTTACGCGATTTCCTCAGCCGCTGGCAATGGCCCAATCTGTCGGTCCTCCGGCAACGAGCCTTCCCTCCTCTGCCTGTGCTGCCGGTGGCCAACACCTCCTCTAGCAATGCCTTGACCAGCCCGTGCTTCCTCCCTCCCATGGCGACTTGAACCTTCCAAACCAGACCGGTTCTCTCTAAGCAGCGAATCAAGCCCATTTCGGTTTTGGTTCGGCTGAGCTCGGATCGTTAAGGAATCACACAGAAGGCAATTCTCTCGTTCTTGAACTCAATGAGGCGATATTGTTTTAGGCAAGCGGGGCTAAAGCTCGCACCTTGATCTAGTTTGATGATGAGCACACCTGTTGTGGGATGCTTTAGGTGCTATAGAATGGATTCGGATGATTGATGATGGATTGAACTTGTTTGAACTTGAACTGCAATTTTCGTATGCTTTGATGATAGATCTGACATGTGACTTGATACGAGCTTGTAAACATAATTTTCTGTGTTCGATGTCTCCATGACATTTGAAGTCAACTCAAAAATCTTTCTAACGATGTATAAAACATCCTGATCTGAAGTCATTTACTACCTGAAAACCACAACGAATTAGTGATACATTCTGTAATGTCGAGCGGTGTTCTGATATGTGATTTTCTGACCTTTGCATTTTGTCAATTTTTTACCAATTTTCATGATTGGATTTTCAAATTTGATTTCCCATGAAAATTTATCACAATATATTTTTCTAAGACACATAATTTTTCTGGAAATTTTGGAATTCATTAATGCATGTCGATTAACCTCTAAACGTCTGTGCTTGTTGCTGTGATTTGCGACTTCTGACAAACTGATGCTGCTTCTTGAATTTTTATTATTTTTGTTTTAGATCTAGACTTCAGAGTATTTAAGAAATATGCTTGTATGGATGTTATTTATGACATAAATTTTCTTTCATAATTTTTGGATGAGTTTTCCTAAGTCAGAATCATAAAAAATCGTCCTTCAGTCGTTTTGCCCAGTTCATTCCCGCGTTAGATCTTTCTGTCTGTCGATTTTCTAGTAATTTTTTCAGAACTGATTTGAAGATGATCCCTCCTATAGATATGCTTGTATGAGTTCTGATCAAGTCATATCTTTTTTCCAAATTTTTTGGATAACATCTACTAGGTGAAAACCGCACAAAATCGTCCATAGGTCTGGTTTGCCCCTATTGTGACTTGAATTGCAATTGTGTAGAATTGACTATGCAATTGTGTTTTATTGATTACAATGTCTTCATGAAAGTCAAAGTGCTTTTTATTATCTTTCTAGGAAGGTATAAATCATGCCAATTAGATATTGTCTGCAAATAATTGCATGTCTATTTATGATTTTGGTTCTGCAAATTATGCATGTTGAACATGTTTGACTTGCCTTTGCTAATTTTACATTATGCCTTACAACCGCATTTAGATAGAAGTTCTTTCATGGAAAATGTTCATGGTTTTGTATATGATTTATGTGATGTTTCTCCCATTTTGTCTTGTCATATAGATGTTGTAGGCCATGCATTTTCTGAAGATGCTTGCTACCCTGCATGTTGCCACATCGCATGCTTTTGCAAATGCTACAAGTTGAGCATGAAATTGATCTTAATTGAGTTTGATGCCTCTTAGGAAGTCTTAGAGCACACTTTAAGCTTTCTAACGATGTCAATATTGATTCATTTGCATGTCAATAGATCCCTTTTTCCTTTTTGTGAAGTTCCTTGGAATCTGGAAAAATTGCAAATTTGGAAAGCATGCTAGTTCAATTTACTGTCTGCCTTTTGCTATTTTTGTGTGAATTTTTAGGTAATAGTTCTAAAGTCGAGTTCCTCATGGAATTTGACTGTCATTCAAATGTCTCCGTTGTGACAAAATTTGAAAATTTTTGGACATGATTACATGACCAGGTTACCTTGAGTTTTCCTTGAGATGTTCTGCCCTATTCTGTTCTGTTCTGTTCTGCTGAACCGAGTTCCTTGTTTTTTTTTATAAATTCACACGTTGATCATCTCGCAAAAATTTCTTCATGAAAGTTATTTCTCATGATGTGTTTGATGTGCCATAAATTTTCTCAAGTTGATTAGTAATGGGTCCATCCCTAATTGCTTGTCCTTTCATGAATGTGTTGTAAGTTCCACTATTTTGCTTCTTTATGACCTGATTGTGCTCTATGACTTTTTAGAAATTTACACGTGCAAAACTGATCTTTGATGTCTTCATGACTTTTAATCTTCATCTCTTAAAATTTAAGTACAAAAATCTTCAGAAAATAAAAAGACCTTCGACGATTATTTGGAGTATGTGATTGTGCTTGGTGGTGATGAATGCATGAAGTGACCTAGTGTCAGCTCACTAATTGTTTGATTAATTAAGAATCAAGGCTTTTGGACTTACTTACATGTTTGCTTTTAGGCTTTATGATGTGATTGTTAGATAATTGTGTAACTTGATGCATGTACTCGTGAGATTTCTTGAGACACACATAGAACCCAATAAGGGGCTTTAGTGTTAGTCACCATGAGTGAATACTAATGATAACTAATTATTATAACTAGTGTCTAATTGTCATGCCTCGATCCTTGAGCTTGTGACAACTCCTGTTCACTATGGTCAAACAAATGTGACGTCTCAAAATATGTTGCCAACTATTCTTTTTATCTTTCAATTACATGCGAGTAGAAACAAATTAATATCACCTAGTCAAATACACAATAACAGAGATAGCAGAAAGATCAACCACAATTGCGGCAAACCAACCATTTTATTTATTTCTTAAATTAACTCATAGAAGAATGTTTAATTACAAGCCCTATAGGTGGCATGGTTCTTTACTAAGCCGTCAAAAAGATACTAGAGCTGGCTTAATTTACTCCCTCAAAAGCTCAAGCCCGAGACATCTCAATAGCAAATCAATTGCAAAGCAACCCTCATTTTGCCTTAACTAACAACATGATCTACCTGGTAAACCCCCGCAATGAACAATCGGCAATCAACTGACTCGCATGCAACCTTACCTGTCTACTACCATACCTTGCATAAATATTCATGCATGTCATGATTAATGCAACCAATAGCCTAAGCACCACAGTAATCAATTACAGTCAAGTCGTATCGCAGGGAATCTTGCTTGGCAATCGCCATATCCTGCATGGTATCAATTCACGCATGCCAAGGTCAACGCAAATAGGCACGTGCATAATTAGAACACATGACAACATGTTTCCTATGCACTCTACATTCATGCGTGTTCCAATTATTGTGCCCTCACCTTAACAGAATAAATCATTGCATATTTTTCACGTAAAATTGCAGGAAAATAATCACACATTGTCACATTTATTAAAAACCTGTCAAACTTTGCATGCCTTATTATTTAAACATACTAGCCTTATTTAGATTGCAAAACTTGACATATACACCCAATACCTTAGGGTTTTTGCTTTATATGTCCATGCAATTCTTCCGAAAATCAATGCATAATATCCCACGTGACATCATTATTTATCCGAGCAAGTGAGCATTTAACACATTAATCATACAATCAAATCATCCTAGATTCAAGCAACAATTCCATATGCCCTAGCATGTATGGACCGACCTATCGAAATAGTCCAACAATTTAATTACAAATAATTATATTATTCATAATTAAATCTAATTAATTATTATTAAAATAATTAACTAATATAAGAATTTAATTATTTATAATAAATTATTACTAATCGGGTTTAACAAAATAATCCTCAATTATCATAATTAACCAATGTTAATTAATACTAATCAAGATTAGCAAAATTAATTAATGTTAACCACAATTAACTAAACTAACCATGCTTCTACCATAGTTAACTAACCTAACCTTAGGTACTTAACTCAACCATAAGTCAACTCTAGTCAACTAACTTGACCACCCACCAACTATAGTTAATCTTAACTAATCCCCTAACTAATATTAAATATAATATAATATATCCCTAAGTAAGTTTAACAGACTAATCAAGAAATTAGAACGTAAACTCGTTGGTTAAGCAAGCCAAAGACACATGTGTGACGATGGAGGTGAGGACTATGCACGGGAACCTCTAAAATGTCGAGACAAGGCGGGTTGGGGATGAAACTAGCAACTGCAAGCTCTATCCATTTCTACTTCAACTAGCCAAGAGAGAGAAAGGAGGTTGGTGACTTAAGCGAGCTGGCCAGTGGTTCGGCGGATAGTTGACTGAGGTCCGATGGCTCTAGATGGTTGAGGGTGAGGCGGTAATGGTTGGTTTGGGTGGTGGTGAGGCAACAAAGGTATAGGCTGAACATTTTCTAGCAAGTGCAAAAAGAAGAGGGAGAGATGGACAGTAGAGGCTAGTGGTTTAGGTGACTAGCAAGTGGTCTGGCAACCTGGACTGACAAGTGATAGCTACAACAGGTACAAATGGGACCGGATGGTTACTACCATGGGTGTTTTGGGTGGCAAGAAGGTTAGACAAGCAAGGAAAAATGAAGGAAAAGAAGAAATGGAAGTAGAAGAGAGGAAGGGAAGTGGTTGACCAAAGTGAGGAGAAGGGAGAAGAGAGAGAGAAAATGGAGACTTGGCTTATTCCCTCTATCAATGCCCATCAAATCCCTTCATTTCCCATGCAAAATTCATCATCACCTTGGACTTTCTTTTCCTCTTTTGTTTCTAGTTCATTAATGTCAAGAAGCGCATTTTGGTCTTTTCACCTTGGGCCAAAGACAAGAAGTGGGCCCTGGAAATGGACTTGAATGAATAGGAATTGGGCTTTGCAAGTCGTTTGGCTCGAATCGGGTTTGAAATGGATAATGGGCTAGAATAGGGGTAAGTAGGCTAAATAGGCCAAATGGGCCCCACTTGGGTGGCTTGGATTTAGTCCTAACATCCCCGGAAATTTGATATCCGAAATTGGATTACCATTCATAGCTAATTTCGATCAACTGCAGTTTTGGTATGTCTTGAACACACAAGCAACTTTTAGGAATTACACGTTTTCGACTCGTGATTGAAAAATATCAAATCACGTTCAAATTTCCTTGACACATGGATGACTTTGATGGTTATGAAATTGTGAATGACTAATTTTTATTTCAAAGTACACAATCCCTTGGAATTGACCTAAGGTCATTCGTAGTCTTGATAATGGTAAACATAATGACCCATTATCTAATTATATTTTTGTCTATGAATTAACTTGTAATCGTTCCTTGAATTGGCCTATATGAGCATAGGATCGCCCTTCGTCAATTCTTATGATTGGATAATTATTTCAAGTCAAGTTCTCTAGTCGTACATACTTAATTCCTCAATAGTCTTTCCCTTGTGGCTAGTATCCTGTGAGTAATCAATTACAAGTGAAATTAACTAAACCTCATTCATTATAATACAAAATGGCTTGAAAAATCAAGACGTCACAACTCTTCTCCTCTTACAGAAATTTCTTCTTCAAAATTTGCATTAATACTATAATCCTAAAAAAGATTGGGGGGGGGGGGTGTTGACCCCTTATTATATTCTTGCTTTATCATGTGGCTCATTTTATTCTGTGATGTTACCAAATTATTTTGATGGGGGAAATTGTCTTGTTCCATACTTGCTCTTTGCGATCCAGTATCTGAACTAGCCTTTCGACATATGACACTTTGTTGTCCACATCTATTTCCTCAAAATTTAGCACATGGGTTGGATCCGGTTCATAATTCCTCAACATTGACATGTGAAAGATGTCATACACTTGAGCAAGTTTCAGGGGTAGCGCAAGACTATATGCTAAAATCCAGATTCTTTATAAAATTTGAAAAGATCCAAGAAGACGATGTTCATAAACCATTAACCATTAAAACCAAGTCTCTGGTTCCATGAATAACAAGACGATGCTATTGATCTGCATTGAAGTAATAAGTTATGACAGAAACAGATTGAGGATTTATAACAGCCCACTACTGCTGCTGGCCCCACAAAGGGGAGAATAACCCATCAACAATAGTACAATGAGAAAAACTAAACAATCAAGGAAGTGTCGAGAACTGATATGCAAACCTATTTCAGCTGTCAGCAATCCCCTTTTCCCTTGATTATGATAACAGGGCACTGAGCGTGGTTGGTGCAGAAGTTGCTCACGCTTCCCAAAAACATCCTGTCAAAGTACAATGAGTCCATACTATTGATCCATTTTTCCATAACTTACGTTTATGGGAAAATAGTTTGTTTCACAACATATTAGTTAAGTCACAACTCTTCATGGCTTGTTTAACATTTTTGTATGCACATGTAATGGTTCATTTTTATCTCATTCCCCTTCCATCAATTGCATGTTCCACTCTTAGATCAATTTGCACGTGAGAAGGGGTGTTGATATTATGATCACTTATATGGAGACTGTATGAGTTTTATATGTATAATCTCCCTACCCCTTAAACTTTTGCTTCAAAGATTTTAACATAATTTATAGCTATATCATCGATGTGCTTACATCCACGTCTTATCTTCCATGTGCAAGGGTGACATGAGATGAAATATGCAGAATTATACTGTAAGTACATTATTGGTGAGTTCACTTTCCTAGCAGGAAAATCTTCAAATTAAAGGTATATCTAAAATTTCACTATTGTCTTACCACCCCCTAACTAACATTGTAAGATTGTGCTTTCTTATATAAGACAAAACTCAAATGATTTTACTAAAGCTGTGCATTTTATCTTACTAGGAGGTTCATGTCCAAAACTTGTCCATGGATAAGATGTTATTATGGTTCAATAAGGATGAAATGAATTGAAAACATGTGAAGTAGAGGAAAAAGCGACTTAGATGTGCCTATCGTGCAAAATTTATATAAAACAGCTAATTAATCGACCATAGGATCATCTGATGTCAAGGACCAACCTTTTAATAGGGCCAAAAGCTCGGCATCCTATCACTAGCAGGTCCGCATTCAAGTTCTCCACAACTTCACAAATCTTTTCCTTTGGATCCCCAATTACTACTTCCGTCTTAATGTTCACCTGCATCAAAAGCAATATGCATAAATTCAACAACAATTCCTCTAACGACGGATGCAAGAACTATCGAGAGAGCCAGAGGTCCACAAAGGTTGCAGCAGCTCTTATCCAAGCATAAATACGATGCTACACTCACAAGCCACGCATGGATAAGTTTCAAACATGGTCATAGAATCACTGCACAAGTGTTTCCACCAATCGACGTGGAAGACCGGAATGCGCACTGCTAGAGGTGTCTCAACTTAATAGGAACTATTCATAGCAGATTATTGACAGAATTCTGGAAATCAGAAACTGCTAATTCAAACGTCACAAGCTACTCCTTAAATCTGTGCGACGGCAAACTACGGCATATCTCGCACTGCGTACTTAACAGAACACAACAGAAGCAATCGAGCTCCCAAACAGAGGAGATCAGAAGTCAAAACAGCAGCGTGATCGATACAAAGATGAAGAAGCGGAGATGGAGATGCTAACGTTCTTATCGGCGCATATCTCCATGGCGTGATCCAGTATGGCCTGCGTGATCCGCTTCTGGTGCGCCTCGATCGCCGCCGTGAAAGCAGGCACCTCCAGATCGCCTATCGCAAACCAGGCCGATTGAAATGAGAACAGCAGCAATAAAAGAAGCGGAGAGCATGAGAAATAGTCGAAAGCGAGGGGAGGGAGCATTAACTGGGGCCGCCGAAGGGGATGGCACCAGGATTGAGGCCGGCGACGATGGACGGCGGGGACTGGACGTGGAGGACGACGAAGGAGGAGGAGGAGGAGGAAGGGGAAGGAGGATCGGCGGGGTATTGGAGCTTGAGGTTGTCGAGGGCCCACTGGAGGGCGTTCATGCTCTCCTCGCTGCCGTCGACGGCCACGACCACGCACCCCAAATTGCTCGTCATCGGTCTCTGCTGCTTCTTCTTCTTCCTTTTCCTTCTTCACTTCGAGGGCAATGAACGTGGATTGTTCAAATAGAGTTATGTTGTTTCTTATATTTATATATGTATTTTTTTTTCTTTTTTAATTACGGCGGCTGTTGGTGTGCGCCATCAGTTCTTCTGACGGCGGTTTTGCGTTTGGGCTCCTCATGAAGCCCAATGGGCCCTATTCATTCTCCAGAAGTTGTTATGACAGGGCTATCACCGTGCACGTGGCGTCCTAGTCAGCACATCGGCAGGCTTATCTTCTCAATTATAGCAATTTCCTATATGTATTGATTTGTCCACATTTGTTTTCTAGAAAGCATTTTCCAAAATTCTTTTTTCTATTTTTTCTACATTTAGTTCATTGAGGAATATAACTTAACTGAAACCTTTTAAATTCAAGAAAATAATTTTATCTTAAAAAATCAAGAAATCATTTTTAGAACATGACTATTGATACTTTGATTAAAAACTTCTTAGGCATAGGAATTTCACACTCATTCCCAAGTCCTTGGTAGCGAGGCTAGGTCCATTAAGGTTAGGCTCAAGATCCGAGTGCCCATGCCCAGTTCCTTGACACTTGAGGCTCAATTCTATAAAAGCCAGTCTCGTGACCCTGATGCTTGGGAGTTGACCTATTTGAAAATCTTTGGATCTAGAACACAAGCTCGCAATATATCTTCAAGTATTTGAATTGTCCTTTTCGATTGACCATTCGTCTGCGGATAATATGCCGTTTGTAGCTTCCTTCCCATGGCAAATTACAAACTTTTTCAAAATGTCGCCATAAACTTGGGGTCACGGTCGGATGTAATCGTCACTGACACTCCATGAAGACAAACAACCTATTGCATTACAATTCTACATATTTATCCAATATGAAGTCCTTGCATACGGTGATAAAATAAGTAGACTTCGTTAGTCTATCAACTATAACCCAAATTGAATCGTTACCTCGTTGACTCATTGGTAACCCCATCACAAAATCTATTGTGATATGTTCTCACTTCCATTTGGGAATCTTGAGAGATTGTAATAATCCACCAAGCTTACAATGTTGCGCTTTCACTTGTTGACACGTTAAGCACTTAACTACGTGGTTGGCAATGTCCAACTTCATGCCATTCTAGCAAAAATGTTGCTTTAGATTATGGTACATCTTCGTGTTGCCCGGGTGAATGCTACAACTACTACAATGAACTTTTGACAGGACTACCTCTTTAAGCTTAGCATCGTTGAGCACACACAATCGTCCATGAAACTTCAATATTCCATCATCAGACACTTGAAAGTCAATCTTCCTCTTGGTTGCATCAATATCCAGAATCTTTTGGATTTTAGCATTTGTTGCTTGCGTGCTTTTAATCTTGGTTTGCATTTTATGTTCAATTCTAAGAGTAGCCATTAGACTTGCAAGGTGGCCTACCTCAAATTTGAAATCTATAATCTCAAACTCCTTCGCGTAGGATCCATTCTTGCACCATCATTTGTGCAATCGAAACCTTTTGACTAAGTGCATCTGCCACTTTGTTAGCCTATCCAAGATGGTATAAATATTGCAGTTATAATCCTTGAAAGGTTCCATCCATCGATGTTGCCTCATATTCAACTTTTTTTTTTTAGAGAATAGATACTTTAGGCTTTAATGATCCGTACAAATTTGGAACTTTTCTCCACACAAATAGTGCCTCCAAATCTTTAACGCAAAAATAATTGCCTTTGATTCCAAATCAAGTGTTGGATAATTCAACTCATGAGGTCTTAACTGTCGGGATGCATATACAACCACATTCCCACGTTGCATTAAAACGCAACCTAGTCCTTTGTATGGCGCATCACTATAAATTTCATATCCTTCAAGACTAAATGGTATTGTTAATATATGTGCTGCCATTAGCTAACTATGCTCGAACTTATTTGTCCATTCAAATCTTTCTTCCTTTTTTAGTAATCTCGTCATGGCTATGGCTATCGTAAAGAACCTTTCTACAAATCGTCTATAATAGCCAACTAATCTTAAGAAATTTCAAACTTCCATTATCGTCGTGGGTCTTGGCCAATCTATGATAACTTCGATCTTAGTTAGATTGATAAAAATTTCTTCATCGGAAATTATGTGATCAAGGAAAGCCACTCAAGTTAACCAAAACTCATGCTTATTGAACTTGGCATATAGTTCGTGTTCTCGTAAGGTCTGCAGCACTATCCTCAAGTGCCTCTCGTGTTTCTCTAGACTCCTTGAGTGTACTAGAATATCATCAATGAACACGATCACGAATTGATCTAAATACTCCAACACGTGGTTTATCAAATCCATAAAGGCTACAAGAGCATTTGTCAAACCAAACGACATTGCGGTGAACTTATAATGACCATAACGCATATGAAATGCCGTCTTTAGTATATCCTCCTTCTTAATCCTCAGTTGGTGATAACCTATCCTTAGGTATATCTTAGAAAATACCGAAGTTCCTTGAAGTTGATCAAACAGATCATCTATCATTGACAATAGATGTTTATTCTTAACTGTCAAATGATTAAGTTTCCAATAATCGATGCAAAGACATAATGGTCTGTCCTTTTTCCTTACGAACAAAATTGGCACTCCCCATGGAGACACACTAGAATGAATGAATTCTTTGTTTAGTAATTCTTACATCTACACTTCTAACTCCTTTAACTCCGACAATGCCATTTTGTAAGGTGCTTTAGAAATCGGCTCTGTTCTAGGGGCCAACTCAATTATAAATTCTATTTCCCTTTCTAGAGGCAATCTAGGCAACTCTTTTGGAAAAACATCTGAGTTATCTCGTACTACAGCGATGTTTTCCATCCTTGATTTCTCAGCCAACGTATTTACCACCATTGCCTAATAACCTTGGCAACCATCATTAAACGGTTAGGTTACTTCAAGTGACGAAATCAGAGGGATTGAGGGGCCTCCTCAATTTTCAATGAATTCAAAAGTACCATCCAATAACGGGTTAAACTGAATCATCTTTCCATGACAATTCACTGTAACTCGTTACTTGGTGAGTCAATCCATCCTAATGATGACATCGAAGTCATACATTGTAAGCACAACTAAATCATTAGTCTCCTTGCGACTGCCAAGAACTGGCTTACAACCATAATAACCTAATTCAGACAATATCTCATCCTTAAATGAAGTCGAAATACTATAAACTACTCCTAATGGTTTTGGACTTAACCCTACTAACTTAACAAAAGAATGCGTAGCACCAAAATCAACTAACGCATACGTAGTATGATCATGTACATATATCGTACTTATAACTATGGCAGGCAAATCCTCTGCCTTCTTTCTAGTGATGATATAAACTCTTCTTTGCACTTGGGGTCTATTTTGGCTATTCTACGGCACGTTACCTATAGGTTGTCCTCCCTACAGCAATGGTAATAACATCTTCAAAGGTTTACTTGGGCAATTCTTCACTTGGTGGCCCTATTGACCACATCCAAAATTGGCTATCACCTTAGAAGGACATGGGGCATTTTTATGCTTTCTCCTACATAGTCGACACATGCCCATCGAACTGGATGCTTGCTTTCCCACATAGTTCTTCTTGTTGGATAGGATATCTTCCTTTTCACATCGGCCTCTTTCCAAACCAACAACTATGTCGACTAGGCACAAATTGCAATCTAAATATGGCTTCCCTTTCAGTCATGTTCTTCTCAATCATTTGTGTCCTTTCATATAGCTCTGTAACATCCTCGAAAACCGACAATATTAGGATCGGCCAGAAGGTCCTAAATAAGTTGACCATAGGCCATTGGCCATGGATTGATTGGTTTGATCGGCAAGGATCAAGGATTAGTCATGGTCCGATCAACCGGCTGGTCATGAATTGGTCAAGATGTCAGCCATGAAAGATATACCAACCATACCAATAAGAACGAACTACCAGTTCATAACACGAATTTTTGGTCATGAGAATTAGTCATGGGATGATTTTGGATCGGCAAATGGTCATGGGTCAATCTGACCAGTCATAGCGCTTGGCTGCAAGTAATTCCGTTTTGTTTTGCACCGATACACAGACGATCCAATGTGACCAAAAGTGATAATCTTTCGACCAAAAATACATGATTTCCTATTTAATTCTTAGTGATTAGAAAGGAATCTTGAATTGATGATGTCCGATCATGGATCGGTATTGCACCAGCCATGAACCGTGTGGAAGGATCGAGCACTTATTGGAATGAGCCCCAAGATAGACTTGGCTATTCCGTCATAATTCCTAAGGTCCATAAGTGCCTTGGCTTAATGCTAGGCCATTGATAGCCTTGTAATTGGCCTTGAACCAATCCAAGGATCAATGACCGAATTATAAGAGAAAGTCGCACTAGGCTCGGTAGTAGGCCTAAGGATTGGCTCGAGGGCCAATCCTAAAGCTGCCTAGAGCATATTGCACCGACCCAAGGGCTGGCCATTGTGCCGACCCTCATGACCAACCCACTGCCCAAGGAAGCGGTTTGGGTGAATTTGGGGTATGTGGCCCGGACCCCAGGCATATGTAATTTGGTTTTTTGAAACATGTAATATGATCCCTTTTTCGGCCCCCTAATCAACTTGGATGGTGGAATTCTCCGGACCGCCTTTTTGAGGAAGGAATAGTCAAAAGAGAAGAATTCTGTAGAAATCTTATTGGATAAGGCTTGTCCTCAACTTCTCAAAGGCCATGATGGTGGTCAAAAATATCTTGAAAGTTATGATAAAGATGGATTACTTATGGCCCAATTGGAAGGCAACATCCGAACCCTCATCATGAGCCTATAGAGTTTTAGAGACTTAGTTGGCAAGTTAGGTATCTTTCTAGTCAAACTTCCATAAATGCCAATTAATGAGGGGAAACAAGTGGTCCAGTGGGAAAGTGAAAGACAGGCCATCATTAACTCAACCACCCACTAACTATTATAAATCTTCTAATTGTCCACCCTAACTATAGTTAATATTAACTAATCGCCTAACCAATATTAACTATAATATAATCTATCACTAAGCAAATTTAACGGACTAATCAAGGGAGTAAGACATAACCTAGATGGCGAAAGGTGAGGCGGTAGTGTCTAGTCCAGGTGGGGAAAAGGTGCCGAAGGTAGCAACTGAACGTTTTCGGCAAGTGTAGAAGGAAGAAGGAGAGACAAACAGTACAAGTCGGCGATTTAGGTGGCTAGCGGGTGATCTGGCAACTTGGACTGGCGAGCGGCGACTATAGGGGGTATGGATGGGACCTGATGGTTGCTACTATGGGTGTTTTGGTTGACAAGAAGGCTGGACAAGCAAGGAAAAATGAAGGAAATGAAGAAAGGGAAGAAGTAGAGAAAGGGAGGTAGTTGGCCAAAGTGAGGGGAAGGGAGAGGAGGGAGAGAAGATGAAGACTTGGCTTCATGCCTTCATTAATGCCCATCAAATCCCTTTATTTCCCATGCAAAATCCATCATCACCTTAGACTTTCTCTTCCTCTTTTGTTTCTAGTTCATTAATACCAAGAAGGGCATTTTGGTCTTTTCATCTTGAGTGCAATTTATCACTTTGTCCTTGGGCTAAAGACAAGAAACAAGCTTGAATGAATAGGAATTGGGCTTTGCAAGTTGTTAGGCTTGAATCAAGCTTGAAATGAATAATGGGCTAAAAAGGGGTCAGTGGACTAAATTAGCTAAATGGGCCCACTTGGGTGGCTTGGACCCACCATGGTGGCCACCCACCTTAGGCATAAGGCCCACTAGTGTTTTGCTTGGCCCGCTTCCGCGTGAGCTCAATTTTTGGCCCATTGAATCCTTTTCCGTTAATTTTAGCTTACTGATACCTTTGAGGATTACAGAGGTATCGTCCAATTAATTTAGTCCTAACGTCCTTGAAAATTCAATATCCAAAATCAGATTACCATTCACAGCTAATTTCAATCAATTGCAGTTTTAGTATGTCTCGAACTAACAGACGGTTTTCAGGAATTACATGTTTTTGACACGTGATTGAAATAATATTAAAATATGTTCAAATTTCCTCAGCACATGGACGACTTCGATAGTCATGAAATTACGAAAGATCAAATTTTATTTCAAAGTACACGATTGCTTGGAATTGACTTAGGGTCGTTCGTAGTCTTGATAATGATAAACGAAATCACCCGTTGTTCATATTCTATCTATGATCAACTTATAATCATTCCTTGAATCAACCTGTATGAGCACAAGATCACCCTCCATCAATTTTCATGGTCGAGTCGCTATTCTAAGTTAAGTTCTCGAGTCGTACGTACTTAATCCCTCATTAGTCTTTCCCCCGTGGTTAATATCTCATGAGTGATTAATTCCGAGCAAGATTAACTAATAATGTATTGATGAAATTCTCATTCATTATAATCCAAAATGGCTCAAAATTCAAGTTGTCACACTAATAATGAATGGAGAATTGTTCTAGTGGCACATTGTGTGTGCAATCTCAAAGGTCAACCTCGAAGCCAATTTAAATCAATTGATTGTTGCTTGCTTGATTCTTTGACATGCTTTAATTATTTCTTGCTTGATTTGGTGTTTGTTTCAAATATAATTTGTTTGCTTTAGCTTAACGCTAAATTTAGAATAAATGAAGAAAGCGATCCTGACGAGGTGCAAGTTTCTTTCTTCCCTTCCTTCTTTTCTTCTTTTAGGATTTCATGTTTAGATTTACCACATCCCTTGAATGCATACTTATGGCATTGTACTTTCAATTTCAATTGTTTGCCTTTCTCTTTTCCTTTTGAGTAAAATTAGAATGGCATGAAACCAATATCCATGTATGATCACACTTTTTTTTTTAAATGGCACGAAAAAGTAAAAAGATACAATGACCACCTTAGGTAACACGACAATTGTTAGGTACTGAAATGGCGTTATAGAAATATTAACGCAACCCAAGCTCCCAAACCTTAGATCTTTAGTTGTGTAGAAATTGAGAAAGCACTCCCGACCCCAGGTTGGGCTTTCTAGTCAGCCTCCAAAAATGAAGTTAGTGGTAATTCCTAATATCTTTTCCTAGGTCGTTTAAATCAACTTAAATAATAAAATGAACTGGTTATATGGGGTATGAGTCTCATCACGATTTAGCGAACTCGATGCAGTGTAGTCGAAGACGATGAAGTGATGCCGTCCTTTTTGACAAATGTACCATCAAGAGGGGCTATTGTGGTAAAAATACCCCTAAACTTGTTTTTCATATCCTGATCTTCTTCTCTTTAATGGTGCACCATTCTTGTGGAAGTGAGTCATGATACCTTACTACTGTTGCGCGGGAGTATGGGTTTCAAGTTCAATGGGTCGAAACCAAAATGTGAGGTGATGATGCCTTTGGTTGACATAGCTTGAGTGCGAGCTTGCAAGCACATCCCCTTAAACTCCATCCCTCTTGATACCAACCATTGCCAAGGGCAAGTCACGACAGAGTTACCCCTCACTACCTTTAGGAACCGAATGGGAAAATCCAACAAGTGGACATCCAAAGTATGCATCCCCTTGCGATAATATACCAAGCAATCTAGTCATTTGCTTTGGGCAAATTAAGCAATGTTGGAGAACTCTTACATTACGTAGTTGAGATATATGTGTGAGTTGTATTAGAAGAAAAGTCCAACATCATAAAATTGATATCGTGTGGAATAATTAATATATTTTAATGGATTCATAACTCATTGGTTTAAGATTTTGAGTGAATGTAGATTCAATCAAATATGTTAACGGGGTTAAACTTGAACTTCCTCCTAGAGATATCTCTAGTAAAGGTATTGAAAACTTTTAGCTTTCAATCAAAATTTGGTTGAACTCGGCAAAAAATTAGGTGTTACAGGGTATCAATCTTCAACGAACTAGTATATTCAATTAAACGTCGAATGTGTGTTTGGATTGAGGGAAGTGAAAGAAAATGGGTAGAAAATAATAACCTAGGAAACTTTTTCCAATATTTGGCCGTCTAAATTAAGGAGGAAGCAGTGACAAAAAAAATAGGGGAGACATACTTCCCTCAGATTGTCACATATTTTAATTTCCTTCCGAAAGTGAAGAAAGATAGAAAGAAATGCTACCCATTGTTACTTTCATTTGCAAATTGCCCTTTGTTTCTGTTTAAATGTTAATTAAACAAAAGATAAGTAACTTATTCAGGAAACTCATCATTACATTCAAAATGCATCCAAAAACATGGGAGGAGTTTTGACTTCCTTTCTTTTTTACCTCTTCATTTCCCTTCTCTTTCTTTCTATTTAGTCCCTTCCACTGTTAGATAACAACAAAAGTGATCGCGAATGAACCTGCAAGCATCTTGATGGGGCTAAGTGACAAACTTACCATCCTAGAACCTTCTGGACGCTAGTGGTCTAGTTGTCATGATTTAATCCGTATACATTGTAGTGGTTGTGTGCCCCTTTTATGATAAGGTTCAGAGGAGGTCCCAGCGCTGGTCACTCCTACCCTCCCTTTTCCTTATAATAAAACCTTTTATAATTATGTTGGAAAATTCCCTCAATGAATGGAAATTTTATTTTAGATGACCAAAAATGTGACGCTCTGGTTCTAACTTAGAATGAAATTGTTCAACTTGAAATTAGTGCTAAACTTGATTTCGTTTTTGGCTTTTTTAGGTGAGAGGTGTCTCAGGCTTTGAAATGAGATGATGAACTGTAAGAGGAAAATTCAAGTGCAAGGAAATGCTAAATTCGAGGAAATGTTAGACACTACAAAAAAAAAATTAAACAAACTTGAATGAAATTGCATGAACTATAGAGTATCTATAAACGCTTAAATGAAAACACTAAACGAAACACGAAATTCTTATGTACTATATACCGTGAAAGATGAACACTTTAAACGTGAAACTAAAACCAAAGTTAAAAGACATTGGAATTGAGAACCTTCATTGACAGAATTTAAGTGCAAAACTTGATCAAGAGTCGACAAAGTTTTGGTATTGTTCGACCATGCCCCCTCCTCCTCCTCTTCTTCTTCTCCTTCTTCTCTTCTACTTCTTCTGCTCCTCCTTCTCTTTTCCTCCTTCTCCTTCTCCTTCTTCTTCTTGAGAACCTTCATTGACATAATTTAAGCGCAAAACTTGACCAAAAGTCGACAAAGTTTTGGCATTATTTGACCACGCCTCCTTCTCCTTCTTGGTCTTTGTAGCCTAATCTGCAGCAGAAGACAATTAGTTTCTCTTAGTTAGCTCCTCGTCCTTTCTTTGCTCCACATATCTCTAGTCCATTTTTCAACATTTCCAAAATGGTGCTTAACTCCCTTCTCCATTCCAATATTTGTCTTTGGAAAAAGCTAAACAAAGCAAAATAAAACTAAAGGACCATGATAAGCCCGACAATCCAGTACCATTCTGACTTCCTTACAAAGCAACATCCGGGTGTCCACATAATACTTTGCAGACTTCCATTGAAAGGGATTTTGTGTAACCGGCTCAAAATATCCAAGAGTGCTCGGATACAACAAATTTAGAATACGTGACATTATGACATCTACAATAGCTGTAATGGTTAGGCAACTGCTCGCAACGTTCAATAGTGGAACATTTTAGATCCAAATTTGAGGTGTCAGCCAAACTCTCCAACGACCTGCAATCGTGAATCCACAGCTTCTGTAAAGATTCCAAGTGGTTTAGACCTTCCACACTTCTTAACTTTGAACATTTGCCAACTCTGAGCTTCCTTAGTTTTCTCAATTTTGATAGGTCTGACATCTTTTCCATGGAACCGCAATCCACGACCGACAGGAAGCAAAGGGATCCCAATTCTTCAAGGCCACAAATCTCGATGAGCAACTTGCAGTCAAGCAGATGTACCTCTTGCAGATTCTTCATGTGTGATAGATCAAGTACTTTGGGGAGGAACTCACACCAAAGTATCTTTAAATATCTCAATCTTTTAATTTCCAACTGAAACAGTGCGTCCAATTTTCTAAACGTGCACTGCTCCATATGGAGGATGCCCAACTCAGCGTCAAATATAATCGAACTACGAAACAAGTTATTCGAATCGGACAAATCTGGCAATCGTGTGGTCACCAGAGGTCGAACTTCTAACTTTCCTAAACTAGACGGAAGCTGGGGGAGGAATTGCATGTTTTTGCAGGACAATGTTTGTGTTTCCAGCTGAGATCGGGTACCGGTGCTTGTGGGAAGAGCAAAGACACTCTCCTGCTCATATGGCATGTCTTTGGAGGAATCAATGACGGTATCTGATGCCCATCTCAGACAAGTCAAGCTTAGGGGAAGCTCTGGCAACTGTTTAAGCTCTGGACATGGTTCTAGATTAAGTGTTTGGAGACTAGAGAGGTGACTCACCGTGGTGGGCAATGCAAATATACATGTGTCTGATAGGTCTAGAATCCTCAAACAAGATAGTCTCCCAATTTCTTCAGGAATTTCGCCAGTCAAGTTGCAACATCCTCTAGCATCTAACTCTTCAAGCCTCTCCACTAGTCCAATGGCACTTGGTAATTTCGTTACCCCACTTATGTTGCTCATTCTAAGTACTTTCAGTTTCTTTAGATTGCCGATTGAATCAGGTAGGTGACCAATATTTGTCAATGACAAATCCAACTCAACTAATGATTGTAATTTCCCAACCGACTCTGGCAGTTCCTTTATCTTTGTGCACTGACATAAATTTAACTGCCTAAGTTTCAATAGCCCCCCCATCGAGTATGGGAGTTTACTGATCTGCATATTTGATACATCAAAGGTCAACAATGACTTCAAATTCCCAAACGACTCAGGAAGTTTTAATTCAGCTAGCGTACGAGGCATGACGATTTCCGTTAAAGTTTGTAGACATCCTATTTCTTCTGGCAGTTCTTGAAGAGATTGGCACCGATTCAAGTTCAAAGTAGTTAGGAGCTTTAATTTACCAATGGATGGATCAATTTCCACTAAGTTTCGACAGCCTTTCAAAATCAATCTCTCCAGGGACACCATCGTAGATAAATCAGGTGTTCTCCTTAAGTATGCACAGTTGTTGAGATCTAGTACTTTTAGTTTACTTGCCTCCTACAAACAATTTGATAAAAATAGATATTAAGAAACAACTTGTATGAAAAGAATGACAATAGAGGCGTAAGTATACAAGGAGGGGGACTTGCATCATACTTTGATTTGGTTCCAGCCAATCCATTCCTCTGTAATATCGCTGCATGAAAGGTCAAGAATGACTAAATTAGTCGGATGAAAGTTTGTTGCCGCAAACTTGGAAGGGCAGTATTGCCAAGAAAGCCATCTTAAACTGCAGAGAAGATTATTGAAATCTCCAACAAGGAAAACCCCATTCCCTTCAAAGAACCTCAAGTTTGGTAAATTAGCAACTTCATCATGCGTTATAATGTCTCCACGATATCCTAGTGACATTGCTTCTATTTTCTTATTTCCCTGACAAAGGAAACAAAAAGAAGTCAACATGTGAAGGTCAAAAACAAACACTTGCAAGCGATAATAGCGATTAACTTTTCATTTTGCAAGAATAGTCTATAACAATTCACAAGAAACTAAATTACTGTCCCCTTTTTATACCTCTTTCCGTTTCAGAATGCTCAAGGTTTCCTCATGATTCCACACTCTACTACGCTCACAAGGATCTTTGAAATTCTCTTGACAGATGATTTCCCTTCCGAGGTCCCGCACTTGGTCATGCATCCAAAAGGTATTGTCATCTTTGATTTTTACCAAGGACATGAGAAAGAGGACTTCAATGGCATTGTGTGGGTAGTATCCACAATCATCCCACATGTAGAAAGGGTATGTTTTTTCTACATTAACAAAAAAACAAGCTATATCCAGAAATACTTGTTTTTGTGCATCATCTAACCTTTCATAAGTTATCATTAATGTTCTCTGGACTTCCATGGGAGGAGCTTTTTGTAGCTTCTTCCATGTGTCTACCCATAATGCTTCGGATTTACCATTAAGGGATGAACCTATAACCTCGAGACCTAAAGGAAGCTTTCCCAAAGTGGAGACAACTTTTTCTGAAAGGTGGATATAATGATGTGGTGGAGAGTCTCTTCTAAAAGCATGCCTACTAAAAAGTTTAAGAGCATGATCAAATTCCAATTCCCGTACTTCGTAGGTTGAAACATCTGCAAACTTTTTTTTAGGGCCTTCACTTGTTTCTTCTCCCTCAATCATTACAACACTTTTGTTCCGAGTAGTTATGATAATCCTACTTCCAGAGCCGAACCAATTACCTTTATTTGCGAGACTTTTGAGTTGCTCTTTCTCATCCACGTCATCAAGAATAATGAGAACTTTTTTATTGCAAAGTACTCTCTTAATCTTGTTGATACCATCATCTATGTCACAAATATTGTCAATAAACCTAGAATCAAGGAACTCCGACAATAGCTGTTTTTGCAAATGTACCAAACCATTGCGTCGTGATGATTCTCGAATGTCAGCAAGAAAACTACATCCTTGAAAGCTAGAAGATAGTTGGTTGAAGATGACTTTCGCAAGTGTTGTTTTGCCCACACCGCCCATTCCGTGGATTCCGAGAAATTGCACACCATTAGATTCCAAATCCAACATTTTAATTATAGCTTCTACCCGATCATCAACTCCGACTAAATGTTCAGTCACATTTTTATATCTGACATTCAGCTTAACCAAAACAGTTTGAATTACAGATTGTATTAGATCTCCTTCACTGCCATAAAATAACAGACATGTTAGGAATAATTTTAATATTGCAAAAAAGAATTGTAAGGAAGACCATTCCATCACTTTATGGTGACGGTCTACCTTTCACCCTAAATTATTCCCTAGAACAGGATGACTTGTTCATCCAATTCAAAGGGAAGTGGCCTTCTTTGGAAGGTTATTTTTCCAAAGATTACGCATAACAAAAACAAAAGAAAAAAACTCACTAGATCATAGCCAAAAAAATAAAAAAAAACAACCTTTATTGATCACAATGTTCATCATAATATAAATGTTTTTATAATCATTATCGACAATTTCACTTTAAAATATATGCAATGTAAACATGCACAGAGATAACTAGAGAGTTTATTTATTATAAAAATAAAAAAGTATATGATACTTTTTTGAGCAATGACACCGCAAGTTAAACAACTTAAAGGAAGCTTTGAATTTTTTTATTTTCCCTTCATATCTCTATTGATGTACATAATGAGTTTAAATAGATACACAATTATATGTCGATTCCTTAAATTAGGGAAAGTATCCTCAAATTAAGGAAAGAACTACAAAAATCAAGATTTGAATTTTTGAGAAAGGTGGAAGAGATCAAGTTGTTTGATTTGGAATGATATGTTATCATCCCCCTACAAGCTAAGCATGGTTGGCTAAAGGTGAAGCTTGGTCTGCAGAAATCTATTGCGATTAGAACTCTGACCTTTTGTGAACAAATTTGCAATTTGATCTTTGCTAGAGCTGAACTAGGCAATGAGAGTTTTATGCCTAACTAGTTCCCTGACATAATGAAAATCGACAGTGACATGTTTCATTCTTGAATGAAAAACTAGATTGTGAGCAAGAGATTGTTGAAACATTATCACACCAAATAGTGGGCAGCATAAGGAGTGGGCGATGTAGTTCATGCAACAAGGAGAATAGCCAAACTAATTCCGCAAAAGTGAGAGCTAGACACCAGTACTCAGCTTTAGATAAAGAACGTGACACCGTAGCCTGTTTCTTAGCACCCAAGGAAATGGAGTTGGAACCAAAGAAAACACAAAACCCACTAATAGTCGTTGATCAATGGGGTAGCCTACCTAGTCAGTGTCGCACTAAGATACAAGTGGTGTTGGCCTGGATGAAAGCGAAGACTGTGAGTGTTATGCCTTTCAAATAACAAAAAATGTGTTTGACCGCCATGGATCCTCAATGAGATTTAAGAAGCTGACAAGCTTGATTGATGACAAAAGAAATTTCAGGACATGTTAGAGTAACAAACTGCAACGCTCTAACAAGACTCTGATAAAGAATGGGATCCAACAGTAAAGAGCTATCACCTTGGCCAAGATTTTGAGACACTATAGGCATTGAGATTGGTTTACATCCGTCCATATTTGCACACTCCAAAACATCCATAACATACTTTGACTGATTGAGTTGTATGCCTTTGGAATTACGTGTTATTTGAACATCAAGAAAATAAGAAAGAGGTCTGAGGTCCTTTATGTGGAAATGATGACCAAATATGAGATTAACTATTGCAACACTAAAGTATCATTGTCAATGAGCATGATATCATCAATATGCATGAGGACATATACGGTTATACACCTTTGGTAGAAGATGAACAGTGATTGAGCAGAGTTGGAGACGGTCAATCCGAAATCATGGAATTTTGAATAAAAATTTTCATACTAGGCTCGAGGGGCTTGACAGAGGCCATAAATGGATTTTTTTCGTGTGACAACATGATTAGGTTTGCCTAGATCAACATAGCCTAGAGGCTGGGATGCAAACATTGTTTCTTGCAAATCACCATGTACATTCAACATTCAATTGTCAAAATGGCCAACTGTGAGAGACCGCAAGATAAAAAATAATTTGAATGTTTGTAAGTTTCGTTGTAGGATTGAAGGTCTCAATAAAGTTAATACCTGGCTATCGATGAAACCCTTAGTAACAAGGCGACCCTTGTAGCAACCAATAGAGCCATTCAGATTTTGTTTAACTCGAAATGCCCATTTGCAAACCACTAAGTTCATAATTGGATCATAAGGGACCAACACCATGTTTGTTGTTATTGAAGAGAGGTAATTTATTGACTCATGCATGACAACATTGAGGGTCCTTAACTACTTAGGAGTAACTGTTAGGATACACGTGTGAGTTGTGAGTTGTGTTAGAGAAAGTAGTCCCACATCGGAGAATTGATGTGGTGTGGAGCAGTTAATATATCTTAGTTGGCCCATAACTCACTACCTTAAGCTTTTGAATTAAGGTGGGTCTAACTGGATATATTGATGGGCTCGGACTTGGGCGCTTCCCCCTTAGAGTTTTCCCCAGTCTAAAGATATCGGACTTCTGCTGCGCACTCCCAACAGTAACATGTTGGTTCGAAGATATAGTTGGTTGTAAGTGTAAGCAAAAGTGGGTGAAGGGTGTGGTAAAAGGTCTTTTGTTTTGTAATACTAGATTTAGAGATTTTTTGCATTGAGTGAATGGAGGAAGAAGAAGGGACAGGTTGATTTCCAATAGGTGGAGGAAGAGGTTGGCTAGAGGTTTCAAAGGTAGGCTCGATAGTTGATGAATAAGGCACTAGGGAGGTGTTGTTAGATGTGAGAGTGACTTGTGAAGTAGTGGAAGGACCATAATGAACATGCTCAATTTGAATGACTCTAAAGAAATCGAGATTATTATGTGGAAGATGTGAGAAATGAGTGGAAATGAGGAAATTTAGTTTCATCAAAAAACGACATGGCAAGAAATATATACTCGACTAGATGAAAGACCCATACAACGATACCTTTTATGACTGGAGTTATGGCCTATACATCAATCAGGGTCGACCAAAGTTGCAATTTGTTAGCATTGTATGGTCAGAGCCATGGAAGCAAAGAGAACCAAAGGTTCGTAAGTGTGAATAATTAGGAGGGGTGTGAAATAAAGCTTGATATGATGAGAAAGGGCAAAAGAATAGCATAAGTGCAAAAACTTGACATGAAGAGACACTTAAGTTTCAAAAGTTATAAAATATATACTTAAATGCCATATTTTTAGAAAATTGAGACATTTAAGTGCCATGTCTAGCGAAGGTAGCCAAAAATCCAACATGGCTTTTTTGATGATATAAGTCACCTACGTGGCTCGCCTGTAAGTTGAGTAAGCTTAAACTCAGCCAAAATGATGTTTTTTTGGCGTGAATTCAATTTTTGATATAAATATTAATTATGTAACACTAAAAACTAAAATTTTTTTTAAAAAAAAGTGGACAACAGCATAGCATTGGGAGAGGGGGCTCCCTTGTTTTATAGTTGTAGCCCCATTGCCAGTGGGGTGGCAACTATGGCCGCAAGAGTCGTTGACTAAGTAACACCAACACTGACACATGTGACATGAGATGACACGACACGACACGACACACCAACACGTTATCTCTCAAAAAGTAGAAAATTCTAACATATTGAAATATGTTATATATAAAATGTATATTTTTATATATACATGATAAATTATCATTTTTACGATTATTTCAATCAACTTAATTTTATTCAAATTCATAAATAAATAAATAACCTAGAATGAATTGTTATTAATAAATTTATTCTTAGGAAATTGGAAAGACATATATTGATAGGAAATACGTAACCTATGTTTGAGGACATGTTTCCGACTAAAAGAAAAGTTATCGATGGAACTAATGACTAATAAGAAACTAGAGTAACTCTGTTCTAACAAATCTATTATCTTTTAGAGTGATCAAAATTTATCATTTATCCAAGATCCAATGCTTATTCCCAAAATCACATTTTAGACCCACTCATTTATTTGGCTCTCTCGTTTCTCCCATAATACCCACCTATCAACTGTCGCTTCCTTTCTTGAAAATTGAAATCACCCTCCCCCTACACTCACCTATTAAATGTCACTTCCTTTTTTGAAAATTGAATCACCCTCCTCCTTTTCGAACAAAAAACAAAAAAATCACCCTCCCCTCCTCCCTCAGAAAAAAAGGAAAAGAAAAATTAGTCCATCACTTTCCTCAGCGATTCTCTCTCCCCTCACACTTGTAGACTCGACCCAGAAAATGTACGATGCCTGTCACAAACGCTAAGTTGGACTCGGAGAGCACCGCCTCATTGTCGCTGCGGTCCCCACATCAGCCCCTCTAATATGTCTAGAGCCCCTCCAACCACGACACCGAGAAGATGTCCTCCGGTTCCAGCTCCACGGGCTCCCCGACCCACCAGTACTACCATTGTTCCTCCATTTACCACTCTCGCGCGTCCTTACCTCCCGCTTCTCCGCCTCCCTTAAGAACACCAACCCCCGCCATCTCTAAGGCGGCACATGGCTGAAGCTGTTGAAATTCCTCAAATGACTTCACGCTTGTCGGAATCGTGTGTTTGAAATTCCAGACTCAATGTCGAAGTGGGTCAAGGAGAATTGACCACGTGTCGGAGCGTGTCCAAACATGTTGGAGCATGTCGAACATGTGTTAGAATGTTCAACATGGCATGGAGACCTTTGGAGAGCGTAAGTGCTTCCTAGGTCGCCAATGACTAGGTGAGGGCCAACGACCCTTGCCAAAAGCCACAAGTGAGCGATGACCATCTCCCAAATTTGGGCAAGAGTCACCAACCCTAACCTCGGCTTGGGAAAGGGTCATAGGCCCTCACGCAAGCATTGGCAATCCTCACTTAGTGCCTCTGCCCCACCAGTAATGGGGTAGCGACCATAGGCAAGTGAACCTCCTCTTGCTTGTGTGCCCCTTCTTTTTTTGCTTTTAATTTAATTTAATTAATATTTATATAAGAATTGAATTCAGACCAAACGGCATCATTTCCAGTTGATCTAGCCATGTTAGCACCCAAAATGACATCATTTTGAATTTATCTAGCCACGTCAATGCCCAAAACGATGTTGTTTCAACTTCAACTTGTTGGAAAAATGCCACATTAGCATTTTGACTAGAATTTCTCGTTGTTGGCACTTAAGTGGTCATTTTTTCTTTTTGGCACTTAAGTATCTTCCTATGCGAAGTTTGGGAAGTTTGGGTACTATAGTTGTCCAGGTCTTGACAAGAAAGTGTGATGTTGAAGTATGGGCATGCAATTAATCAAGTAAATGGTTGTAGTAAAGGCTTTTAACCAAAATTTAGAAGGCATATGAAGATGGCCCATCATAGCTAAGCCAATTTTGATGATGTGGCAATGCTTGCGCTCCACAACACCATTTTGTTCTGATGTGTAGGAGCAAGAATATTTGTGTAATGCCATTAGATTGAACAACATTATTGAAGGTATTACTCATGAGTTCGCCACCCCCATCTGAGCGATATGTGGTAATAGTGTGTTGCAAAAGATTTTAACTCGCTTTTTAAAACTAACAAAGATTTCAATTAAAGTTAGATTTATTCTAATAGGAAATGACCGAGACTATTTGGAAAAATCATCGACAAAGATATCATAATAGAAATAATTAGAACAAGATAATGTGAAAGCAAGGCCCCACACATCACCGTGTAATAATTCTAGAGGACGGCTAGAGGTAGAATGAGACTTTGAGAAAGGGAGCTTGTGACTTTTCGCCTATTAATATAAAGAGTAAATGTGAGAGTCCAATTTATTGGAAATAGAAATGATTGAGAAAATGGCCCATTGAATGTCATGAGAAGGGTGACCAAGACGAGCATGCCATTAGTCCATGGTGATGGAGGATCTGAAATGAGCCTTTGGAGTGGTGGATGATGGTGGGGGTACGAAGTGGGTATAAGCCATTCTCAATTGACCCTTGATATAGTATCTCCCCAAGTCTTTGTCCTTGATACAAAAACTAGGGCATTGAAGTTAAGAGACAATTGTTATCTTTGAAAAAACGGTAAATTGAGAGTAAATTGTGTGAAGTTGTAGGAAAATGAAATATGGATTTTAGGTAAAGAGGTGAAGAAGAGAATGAGATGGTGGTGGAACCAACATGTGCAATGGGCATAATGTGGCCATTACCTATATCAAAAGTGTCATTACCATTATAAGTGGTTGAAATTTGGAGATTTCAAGCTCAAGGGTGAGATGATGAGTAGCTCTAGTGTCAGTGTACCAAGTGTTTGGTGGGATGGAGGCAATGACTACCATCGCTGCAAGTTTTTCCAGTGGATGGCAACCTTAATAAGCACAGTCCATTTTGTGATAACGATCAATGAGAGTATGACTCATATGATTGCGAATTTGACATTCTGGACAAATACTCAAATTTTGAGATTTTTGTTGACCTTGGGGTGATTGTCATTGTTGCATTGATGTACAAGAGGTGGAGGATTGCTGGCATGGAGGAATGTACCATGAGATGGTGCATGGCCGCGACCCTAAGAGAATTGACAAGAGTTGCTCAGCTTGGAAGGCTTAGAAGCCACCAATGCAGTAGATTAAGCTGAAACCATGGGCAATGTATCTTCAATCAAAGAGAGATCCTCACGAATTAACAGTTTGTGAAGTTTTCAATAGATAAGGTCGATGTCCTAGTGCGAATACGAATTGAGGAACATAATTGTCGATATGATGGTGGCAGCTCATTGAGGATGTGAATAAGTAGATCATCCTCACTTCGGGGAGAAGCACATGCTGCTAACTGATCAAAATGACCTTAAATTGCTAGAGATAATCAGTCATAGAATGAGTGCCCTTCTTGAGTCGAGTAAGCAGCCATTTTAGGGACATCACATGGGTAGGTGCTATGAGACATATCATTATTGAGCAAATCCTAGGCTTGCTTGGCAAAAGTAAGTCCAACGATATACAGAAGAGCGGAGTTACTTAATGTGGCATTGATCACGGTAACAACAACTAATCTTTTTCAAACCAAGTTGGATATGTGGGATCATTAGGTGAAGTTGGGGAAATAGAGACATCAACATATATGATGCATCAAGCAATGACCATGCAAAATAGGCGGGAACAAGGATTTCCAAAGGAGATAGGTGGAGGCATTCAATTTTATGGTAATGAGGCTAGAAATATTCAAAATCACAATAGATGGGGACTAAACTAAGGTATTCACAGCACTAGTGTCTTCAGAATTGGTGGATGGAGCCATGAGGAAGAAGAAGTAGGATCACAAGTAATGCTATTACGCAAAGGGCTCTGATACCATAAAGAACATAAAGGAAATTTTGAATATTTTATTTTCCCTTCATTTCTTTATTTATGTACATAATGTGTTTAAATAGATACACAATTAGATGTTCATTCCTTAAATCAAGGAAAGAATCCTCAAATTAAGGAAAGAATTTTAACTTCAATGATTTGAATTTTTGAGAAAGGCGGAACAGATAAGGTTGCTCAATTTTAGAATGATATGTTATCAAAACTATCTAATTTTTTTCTTAAGAGTACTATTTGGTACCTAAGCTTCTTCTTATTTAATTACTTACTCATATCAATTTTAAAAGTTTGAGATATTCAATTAAGTAAAAATAATTGAGGTATCAAATTGCAAAAGGAGAAAGTATTTAGGTCTTTGGGGTTCGATCAATCCAAAATTTTTAAGCATGATAATGTTTTGTTTCTTTCAATCCCGATACAATCTTAAGGGCGTGATTGTTTTTGACGAAAAGGGGCGTGATCACAAAACACTATGTCCTTGATTGATAATGGCGGTCATCCTGTTGATAGATTTGTAAGAGTTTATTTAATATGGACTACATTAATTGATATTGTAATTTACCATTTTATGAGATTGGTCTAATAAAGTGAGATATAAGGTTTTTTAATTAGTTTAATATAGGGTTGGCTAATGTGGGCTGAGTTAAGCTTGCCTCAGAGGGCCTCATTGAAAACTCTATAAATAGTGCTCAACTTTTTCCTCTATCCCTTGAACACACAATTATTCTCACATAAGGGGTGGCTATAATATGCCAAGGGTGAAGGGCAATCCATTAAGTCAGTGATATAGTGGGTAATAGAGAAGAAGCACTCGAACTTTGGATCGTCGTTATTCAGCATCAAGAATGATGAATTCCAAATCAAGTGCGCAAATTTCTTTACTTGATTATGTATATGTTCTTAGTTTTAGTTATGGAGATCTTACGTGCACTTTCGTAGCCAACATGTGCTATTAGAGCAATCATAGTCTAGAACTCGAACATATAGATTTTTTTCCTTTTTTGTGAGTTTTTTATTGAAACAAAAATTGTTTTGATCACATAAACGACAAGAGCTCATCAAGACAAGTAGTTTGGTGAGTAGCATGCCTCTAGGGGAGGCCACATGCGCCCCCACACGTCACTGCAGCATTGGTGCGTAGCAGTTACGCACTCCTACGCGCTGGGCGGACCAACACAAGACTGACGTCATCAATACATCAGCCACCAAAGACTTAGATTGACCTGACCCAAAATCCGACCCCCCTGGGATCCGACTCGGTTGACCGGACCGGTCAACAGGTTCGCTGACCGTTGACTAGTTGAACCAGTAAACCCGGTTGAACCGTTCGTTGGTTGGTCGGAAGGGCAGCTCAGGCTGATTCAAGGCGCTAAGCGTGTGATTCACGCGCTGCGCACTTTGAAGGCGCATACGGGCGCACACGAGCTCCGATTGGGCGTTCTTGATACTTGTGTGCCCACATGAAGATTCTTTATATTTTGATATATTTATTTTACATGTTTTATGATTTTATGGATGTGAAAATACATGTGGAACCCTAAATACATGTATTTTTAGGATTTTTTGCATATTTCCTATATTTCTCAATGATTTTAGAAATATAGGTGCTGGCTCATATGAATATCATCACATAAAAAATATGTAAAACGTGATTCATTGATAATATGTATAAGGTTCAATATGTTTCAATGAATGAAGTAATGTAATTGGCATGACATGTGATTTTAGTGACAAATTGCCTCGTCATTAAATCTAAAATCACATACATAAGGTAAATGTGAGACATAAAATTTACATATCCTAGTATGAGTGATTTTCAATAATTCAATTGGCTTGTGACAGCCAAAGTGGCATACATGATTGGTTTTGAGAAATATCGATCTCATATTGTCATAGGATGTCTCCTACACTAATGCATGGTCATACTCCTAAAGGAGGTCATTGTGTATTAGTTCATGGAGAGATACATGAATAGCATATTGTTGAGAAGTGAGTAATCCTAGTGGTTCACACGCTCAAAGGTGATGAATTTACAAAGATTGGAATATATTATTATGGCTATTATCATGTGAAGGGTATATAACTGCATGTCATGTATTCTACATAAAGGTGATTATATGATGATGTATGTAATCCTCTGGATGTATACTTATATAGTTTCAAGTCACACAGTACTCATATGATTCTAATTATATACATTGTTTGTTATCTTAAGTCACCCTCTTTTGTAAATGGTAATTCTATAACTATTGAAGTTTTTATTGGTTCAAACTTTAAAAAATAGAAAGAGGATTTTCTATTTTGCGATGGAGTTAGAGGATATTCATATTGCTCTTACTAAAGATAAGTCGGTAGATGAAACTGCCGACAGTATGGAATCCCAAAAAGCACAATTTGTTGCTTGGGAAAAGAGTAATTTTATTTGCTTATTATCAAAGAAGCGATCCATTTAGGAATACTCAAAGAGTGGTTTGCCAGTTAATTGCACTACTAACTATATGATGGGAGCCTTGGCAGCTTGGAACCATGCCTTGTCTAAATGTTGTGATTGGGACACATCTACAAGGACTCCTCAATGTAAGGTATGATGATTTTGTGGAGGTTAAGGGTTACATCCTAGGAATGGTAGTCTTGAAATCTAAAAATCATACTCATAAAGGAACTCATGAAACCACCAGTCATTCTGACAGTTTGGACCTAAGAAAGCATCTTTCGAAAAATGGTGACTATTACTTCTTTTGTAAGAAGAAATGTCACATTAAGAAAGGTTGCTATAAATATAAAAAAACTCGGTTGCCCAAGCATGAGCCTACAAGTAATGATTCTTTGGCATTTGTTTATGAATCCAATACCTATCAAAAGCCCCGTCTAGTTCATGGTGGCTAGATAGCGGTGCAACAAGTTATGTTGCATTTACCATATTGGGATTCATAAATTGAAAGAAGCCAAATTAAGATGAATCATAGCTCATCAAGTGGGTAATAAAGATAAAATCAATACTAAGTTCATGGGAGATATTATATTTAATCTAGATTCTAGTTTTAATCTAATATTAAGAAACACATTTAATGTACCTTCTTTGAGATGAAACTTAGTTTTTGGATCATGTTTGGATGTGTGTGGCTACTCTTTTGAAATAAGTACAATATTATGTTCTTTAATTCAAATAAGGTTGGGTGCTACAATATGTCTAAACGGATTGTACTAATTGTGTTTAACTCCCAATGTTATAAATGTCACTTATATAGTTGAAAAGGTTGTTTCCAAAAAGACCTCTACCTAAGAAATAGTCTTAACCATTATAACATAAGCGTCCTGGTCACATTTCTAGGAAAAGAGCAGAAATGTTGATAAAGCCGGCATTTGGCTTATTCTTAAAAATGATCTAAAGACTTGCACAAACTATTGTAGAAGTAGTATAACTAAGATAAAGAAGAAAATTGTAGTTTGAAATTCTTAATAGACCCTACATAATTTTTTAATTTCATCACATTCATTGACGGATATTCCCGATATGGATATCTATACTTGATTAACGAAAAGTTTGAATCTCTTGATAAGTTCAAGATTTTTTTCAAACTGAAGTCAAGAAAGAGCTAGATAGTGTTTACTAAATACTTGGAGGATTCTTAGATAGTACCTTAGTTTACTATGCCTAGAGATCTTGAACAAAAGGGTAATGCTAAAAGGCACAATCACACCTTATGATCATTTTGAGAAATATGATTAATAAGACTAATTTACCTGATATGGGGTGATGCTTTGAAAGCAACCTTTCACATATAAAACTTTATTTTGACCAAAGCTATTCAATTGACTTTTTTGGAGTTATGGAGTAGGCGTAAACCTAGCTTAAACCATCTTAAGATTTGGGGATACCTTGCAGAAATGAAGTTTTATAATTCAACATTTAGTAAGTTGGAATCCAAAGCCACTAGGCAATACTTTGCATCTTACCCAGATCATTCAAAGGGGTATTGATTTTATAACCCCAATAGAGGTACAAGAATTATGGAATCATAGGCAGCAAAGTTCTTGGATTTTGACATAATTATAGAGGATAACCGCTCTCAGACTATTAAAAATAATAGTATGGCGGAGACCACTGTGTCTTTGTCTTTGCCTATATAGACAATTGTGGAAACTTCTACACAACAAACTAAACTTGTTGAGGTCTAGGAAATTGTTGTTGAGACAGTTCCTAATGAAGCTTCTCAAGCCTCTCAAGTGCGAGATGAGGTTGTGATAGCTCCAATGAAGAGATCTAATAGGAAGAAATGATAAGCTATACCACTAGACTATATAGTCTATTTGTGAGAGCATGACTATGATATCTACTTCATAGTTGATCCAGTGACTTACCTAAAAGCCATTTCTTGTCCTCAATAAGATCTATGATTAAATGTGATGAAAGACAAGATGTAGTCTATAAACGTAATAGTGTTTGGGAACTTGTTGAATTGCATGAAGGTCACAAGCTCATCAGCTACAAATGGTTGTATAAGACTAAAAGAGACTCCAAAGAAAATATTGAGAAGTTTAAAGTCAGATTGTTAGCCAAGGTTTTACTCATAAGGATTCAGTAGTTTTTCTAGTCTCTTCTAAAGATTTTTTTAGAGTGATCACAACATTAATAGCCCATTTTAATATGGAGTTACACCATATGAATGTTAAAACTATCTTTCTGAATGGAGACTTTTATAAGGAGGTTTATATGGTGCAACCCAAAGGTTTTGCGGCAGATGATTCAGGTGAGCTTGTGTATGAACTGAAAAGTCTAATTATGGCCTCAAGCGAGCTTCTAGACAATGGTACTTAAAGTTTCATAGTGTTATCACTTCATTCATTTTTGTTGAGAACAAAGTAAATTAGTGTATATACTGCAAGGTCAATGAGAGAGAAAATTATTTTTCCTGTACTCTATATAAACGATATATTGTTTGCAAGTGGTGATCTTGAATTACTGCAGGAGACAAAGTAGATATTGTTGAAAACTTTGATATGAATGACCTTGGTAAGAGATCTTTTGTCCTTGGCATTGAAATCCGTAAGGATCATTCTCGCTATATATTGGGTTTGTCTTAGAAGGCATGTATTGATCGTATTTTGGAAAGATTTAGTGTACATCACTACAAGCTAGGAATTAATTTGTCATTAAAGGTGATGAATTGAATCTACCACAATGTCCTTATTTAGACATTGAAAAAACCTAATTGAATGATGTACCTTATGCTAGTGCACTTGAAAGTATCATGTATACTTAAATTTGCACTAAATTTAGACATCACTTTTGTGACATGACCTAGGCAAATATCAAAAATCTAGGACACAATCACTAAGTTATTGCCAAAATGGTTATGAAGTACTTAAAGAGGAATACAGACTATATGCTGAATCACAAACATGTTTAGTTCCTATAGCTAGTGGAGTATTCGGATGCAAACTTTACTAGCTATTACAATGACATGAAGTCAACAACATGGTACATCTTTACATTAGCAGAAGGTGTGGTATAATGAAAAAGTGAGACATAGAAATCTATGTCATCCTCTACTATGTAAACAAAGTTTGTAGCATACTTTTTGGCTACTACTACTCAAGCTATTTGGCTCTAGAACCTTATTAGGGAGCTAACCGTATTTAACTTTGTGGATAGACCCATACCATTTGTATTGAGGCAATAACTCCACAATGTTGTTTATTAACAACAAAAGAGGTCTCAAGGGGTCTAACCATATGATGTGATCAAGTACATGACCATGATGAAAATATTTGAAAATGATAACGTTATAGTAGAGCAAATATCCACAAATGATTTGATTGTAGTCCACTAACTAAAAGTCATCCCCCTTGTGTGTTTACACATCATTAGCATGGGTTTAGGAGCATCATGAGATGATGTTGTTAAGTGGGAGTTATTTCAATTTTACTCTAATAAAGTTTACATGTATGTTTATTATATTTTGTAACATTATGATATATGTCAATTCTTTTGCATTTAATAAAGTGATTCTAAATGCATTAATATCAAGTTAAATACATATATCTATTGAAAATCTGAAGATATTGTGTAAGACTTGAGTAGATGCTAAGGGCATCCAATTATAAGTCTTAAGGATATATCTTGTTACACATAAAGAAATGTCAACCATAAAGATAAGACACATATTGGTTCATTGGAACCATAAAGATATTCTCTAAGGGCACATTAGGTTTTTTATGACACTTAAGGTAAGAGAATGGTGACTGATAAAGGGGGATGACACATAAGGTATTACTCTCTATGAGAGTTGTCATCCATTTGTCACACTACTATATTGAATACATATCAGTAAAGTTAAAAATACTCATGACCATGGAAGGCTCTGTGTATACATGCAGTTACTGCCATGATTCAATGTTTGAGACTTTATGGGATCAATTGACTATTAAGAATGATCTATAGACCAATATGAAGTGCCTGCATATGGTACAATTTCAATTAATATAGCCCAAGTGAGAGAATATAAGAGTTTCTGATGTGGGCTACATTAATTGATGTTGCAAATTACTATTTTATGAGATTAGTCTAACAAAGTGAGATATAAAGTTTCTTAATTAGTCTAATATTAGGCTGGCTATTGTGGGCCAACTAGTGTGAGCCAAGTTGAGCCCGTCCTGTAATGAGAGGGCTTAGCTGAAAACTCTATAAATAGTGCTCAAATCTCTCCTCTAACCCTTGAACACACAATTATCCTTATATAAGGGGCGGCTACAATACGTCAAGGGTGAGGAGCAATCTCATTAAGCTAGTGATAGAGAATGCAATAGAGGAGAAGCACTTGAGTGCACTTTTATTCCACATCAAGAATTACGGGTTCCAAATCAAGTGTGCAAATCTCTTTACTTGATTATGTATATGTTCTTAATTCTAGCTATGAAGATCTTGAGTACACTTTTGTAGCTAACAAGACTGCCATCGTAAATTGTGGTCATTGTCAACAAGCAGCCCCCATGACAATGATTGCTTGTGCAAGTCCAGATCAAAATTGAGTTCTACATCTCGATGCGGTTTCTACTTAAATATATGATTATTATGATTATAATGTGTGTTATTTACATGTAGTCTCTGCGGTCCATGCTTCATTTGGCCTAACCTTTTCAACATGGTTTCAATAGCCGAGCCATGTTAAGCATGTGTAAGAAGGGAATTACACACGAGTGACTGTGTTAACATAATCCCATATTACTTAAATAAGTGGTTATAATGTGACTTATATACATATATAGATGTGGGATCAAATGAATAGCTATGCTAAGGCGACCATCATGACAAACATAACTATCACCATCAGCCTAATCACCGCGATGGCGGTAGCTCATTATGGTCAACCACCCACAAGTCCCTTCCCCGTTTTTTTATTAACGTCATTAAGTGATAGTTTGATTTTTGTATTTCTCTTTTCATCTATAACCATTCCCCAAATTTTGTATGCTACTTATTTTGTCATATCCTCGAAATTATTCGGTGAACAAATACAGTTAAATTTTTTTCACCCTCTTTTCTTAATAATTTTGGGCAATCTTTCGTGGTCTTCCAACAGAATATTTTGCTAAATCTACTTCTGAACGGTGTCAACGTGCACTTTCAGGAACTTGGTGATTGCAAGTTACCTGGAAACGAGCACTTATGGTCCAGAATTCACCGGTAGCTTAGCCACGTTCAGAGTCAAATTACTCCCTGAGCGACTGAATTGCCCCTCACATGAGAATATTAAGCAAAAAAAAAAAGAATTCTAGACTCCGAAACAATCCTCTCTCAATCTCTCTCTCTGCTCCCCAACGTCAGTCACAATAACAGTCGGCCCCTGCCACGATCCACGCCACCATGGACATCCCTCACCTCCCAACGCCAACACCATCGCGTTCCAGTGCCGTCGCCCATCGCACCACGTTGACCCACCATCTCAGCCATGCCTCAATCCTCCACATCACGTGGGTGTTGCCCAAGGCCGACTACACCAGATGGGCTCGTCGGCACCAGGATCTAACTCGTCACTGTGAGGGAGTGAGAGGGAGAGAGAGAGAGGGTGGGGGACGGATAGAGGCGGCTTCTGGGTGCTTGGTGTTGGGCTGGCAATGAAGCAGTGGCAGTGACTGACTAAGAGCTGTTGCGCTGGCTGGACAACGGCTTGGTGGAGCTGCTCGATTGTTATTGTACCAAAGACAGAGTGAGAGGAGAGAGAGAATCAGGATGAGAAGGGTGCGCTAACACCGAAATAGTGCCTTCTGCCAGAGCTATCGCCACGATAGCGCTAGTAGCGGCCACTACTGTGAGACTTCCATTCGCCGTTATAGGGGTTGATAGCAGTACAGCTATTTAAACTATATAAAACCAATGAGACGAATGAACTATCTCTTCACGAACAAAAGCGCAATCAAACTGAATAGATTGGAAAAGGAAATCTAAGGATAACAGTTGAAAAGTTTAGAAAACTTACCCTTCGTCCTTCTTCAGGTTCCACCCCTTTATCTCATCCACCTCAGTCAGAGCCTTTTTCCATGACTCCACTTCAGTGCAAAGCCTTTTCTTGTGCTTTGCAAGAGCTTTTCTATATAAGTCTGTTTTGAGCTTGACATCAGCAGGTTCCACGTTCAAGAAAATCGGTAGAATCTCTTTGTTTCCTTTTGATTTTGACATGCACTCGAACATATATGCAAGCTCCCGGAGGCACCACTGACTTGCAGCATAATTTTTGGAGAATATGGGAATGTAGATCTTGGAGTTCTCGATTGCTTGGAAAAGTTCACCACCAATCTTTTTACCGACATGGAGAGATTCATCATCCCTAAAGACCAGGATCCCAGCGCCAACCATGCCATGGTAAAGACAATCAGTGAATCCATAACGGGTATCTGCTCCACGAAAACTTAGAAAAACCTCATATGAAGATCCGAATGATGACTGTGAATTCGTGCCTTCCTCCATCGGATCTTTAGACTTCACAGATATCAGATCCTTTCTCTCTCAGGAAAGTTTGCTTGGAATGTGCTTGGATCTGAGTTTGGGCTCTCAATTTAATAACCTCTTGGGACAGGGAATAAGGCTCTAGACTTAGAATATATTTCTTTACTGGATGCACTTTTGTCTTTTATTGAGTTGATGACTATCTTGGCTGTTTCGCATGGCTTTGGCCACCGAATTTCCCAAATAATATTCAAATGCGAATAATTTTAAAGAATACCAATAGTATAAAAAAATGCATGAATAGCTTTAAAGCTAATGTATTTTCTAAATTTGAAACTTCTGTATATGTATCAAAAGCTTAATCTTACTTGGAATTAATTAATTACTATAACTGAGATTATTATATATGAATTAGAATCATAACTTTACTCTATGAAGTAGTAGGTGGCAGTAAAAATAAATAAGAGATTGAAAAGAGTTATTCATGCTTTCACTTGGTTACAAATTAATGTGACAAACTTTGAGCACTCGATTATATCCTACCTTTTCAAATAATCAATTATAGTCTCAAGCAAAAAAAAGTCATTTAGACACCAATATACCGAATTTTTTTTTATATCATTAATTGCATAGTGCAAGCAATGGTGATCTTTTGTGTAGATTTGGACTGACGGCTAATTATGGCTCGTAGTCATTCATCATATAGAAAAATTAGATATCGAACTCAACTCCTGAACAAAAGTATTGATATTGCATGTAATACACTTGCATTTTTTTTTTCCTTGCATTTTTTGGCTTTTAGGTACTAGTAGCATTTATGACTGACTCATTTGCACCAAATATATTGTAAGGGATCATATACGATTTCGATGAATGCCCCGACATGAGAAATGAGCTTAAAATCAAGTTATCTGTGAAGAATGAACTTAAATACAACTTTTAAATTTTCTTGAAGCTCCGACCAAGGAAAAAAAGAACTTTCTTGAACCTTAAAATTAAGTTTGACATGGGAGATAGGCTTGAAATGCAACTTTCCAACTTCCTTGGAGCTCAAACTTAAGTGTGATATCAGGGTGATCACCCATCAAGGATAGAACTTAAAACTAGATTGGATCGACCCTACCCAGCCATTTTGGTCTGATTCCAAGGTCTATTGAGCAAGTTTCAGCTTCTAAATAATGTTGGTTAATAGTATCACAAAAAAAAGGGTGAATAGGTGATCTCAAAAACTTGATAGAAAATTACAAAATTAAAAGCGTCAAGCTTGATAGAAAGTGAAATCGATATAACAAAGTGTTGATACAAACACAAACTAATTATGCATATAGTGCAGTGCTTCTATTAGATAGAAAATGAATATAAGCAAAGAGATATAGAACAATGCATAAAGAGCTTCATAGTGGTTTGGCACTGTGTAAGCTAGGGGTGTTAAGAACTGAACCAAAGCGAACCGAAATTTTGTGCATTTTTGGTTCGGTTCGATTTCGATTCAATTAATCGAAAAATAATTGTTAACTTTTCGGTTCGGTTCGGTTTTGTTAATCGAACTAAACTGGAATTCTTAATTAAAAATGAACAATCTCTCTTCATCATCATATCTTCTTCATTTAGGTCTCAATAAGTAAAGCAAAAATTGAAAAATTGAAAAACTGTCCCGAACCGAACTGAACCGAATCGAACCGAACTGCATTTTTGGTTTGGGACGGTTTCGGTTCGGTTCTGTATTATCCCTTATCAGTTCGGTTCAGTTTTTTAAAACAACCAAACCGAATCAAACCGTTTACAGCTCTAGTGTAAGCCTACATCCACTTTGCAACACTAATAGCTTATTAGTTGGATTCCACTATAAATTTTCTTAAAGTTATAGTAGAATGTGTTGTTTATACTCAAACTTTTCTCCTCAAAACCGGTGTTGGTTATACCCAAGCCGATAGATCTCACTATCTCACATTGAAGCACAAACTATATCAATACCAACACTTCTCAAAAGACTACAATTTGAATGCTTTCAGAAGACAATGTAAAGAATGTAAAGCTCTCTCTAGAATTGGATTTTTGAACTCTTGATCAATCCTCTTTGTTTAGCATATTGATCTCCCTTTATACTCCTCAACATCCAATCTTCCCATCGAGCACTCTTCAAGAGGATAAATCTCTAATCATATCGTTAGACAATTATTGAGAAGATCAATTAGCTGTTGAAACCGATCAATCAAATTTTTTGTTGATTTGGTCACCCATACAATCTAATCTTGGTATCCAAAAGTAGAGCAGTTCACTGATGAAAAGTATCTTGCCTTCGAAATGATTGTCCAATCAAGATACCTCGCGTGATTGATATTTCGCATAAGTAATAGTGGTCAATCTAAATGTTTTAAATAAGGAATCCATACTAAATCACAAGCTATCAAGGGATGAGACAAAATATTTCAAAATAATAATCTTGAAAAACATGACAAAGTTATTGTCATGGGTGGTGTAAATGCTCCTTTTATATTAACAATTTCTTGTTATATCAAGTTTCCTAGTTGTTTGATAATATTAGGTTTTGCCAATCTTCTACTTATATTAGACTCCTTCTCATTAGGCACTTCGAGTACAATAGTGATATAGATCATGTTGACTATTTAACTTGGTACCTCTTTATGAACTTCATTCTTCTAGACTTGTTCGTATAGGTCCTTCCAACTATTTAGAATCTTTTCACTCATCATTTCAAATTTCCTTTTTGCAAGAATATAGTCTGAAACATAAACAACTTTGTGCCTATATCAAAGTCTTAATAAACCTTGAATATTTTTGTCAACTTCAAAATATATTAGGAGATTTTCTCTACACCAAAAACTAGGAACTAGCCTTGACAGCCAAGTACCAAGTTTGGAACTTACCCACCTTGGTACTGCTCACCCCTATTTGGTGAATGCTGATCCCAACAAGGTAGATTTTAGCTTCTAGTGACATCCAATCTATATCCAAGTTGGTGAATGCTGTCATATAGAGCAAACTTTTCAATTTCTATCCAATCAAAGGTAGAATTTGATGATATTGTAATCCTAGTAGTATTAGATTTTTGAATTATTACATTAGATTCATAATGTCATAAGCTTGGGCTACGATTCATGCGTAGATTAAGTCTCCTAACTTAAGGAGGTTTGCTGATTCCATTAGGTTTATTAGTTTTATTAGGTTTTCTAGTTTTATTAGGTTCAAGTTGAATTCCTAGTTTGGATAGAATTCCTAATTCAAATAGGATTTCAATTCCAAGTACGACTCCCGCTAAGTAAGTTTCCTTATTTAGGTTTGTTCCTAGTAATGTTATGGTTATGCACGTGTAGGCCTTCCAAGTGCGTGTTTGCTTTTGATTCGTACCTTACGGGGTCTTCTCCCAAGGCTTAATAACAAGGTCTTGTTTCTTTTTGAATACAGCTCTGATTTTTCATTTTGCTACAGTTTATTTACTTTATCTGTTCATTCCTAGTTATTGCTTTATTTAATTTTTACTGCGTGATCCTCATATTATATATGTTAGAGGATTTAGGTAATAAAATTGATTAAGATCACATGCAAACCCATTTTTCTTAAAGTGATAAGATACCTAAAGCACATTAGATTAATTTAGGGTGCATTTGGTTTGGCATTTAAAATGGGCTTTGGGGTTCTAAAGTCCCTTAGCCAAATGCAAATGCATTTGGTTAAAATTTTGGACTCACTTTAGGAAGATGCAATTGTATCTCCAAGGCTCCTCAGAGGACTTTGGCTGAATGTAGGGTGGGAGGTGCCTTGAGAAGTTGCATTTTCAGAATGTAAGTTGGTACTGTTCATCTTCTTTGTGAGCCAATGAAGCCAACGACTGCGGGCCAAAAAGGACCCTCGGCACCAGCGACCGTTGCCTGAGGGGTCACTTGACCCCAGTGATCACTGCCCTTGGTCATGTGACCTCAAGCGTTGCCTAGGTCACGTGACCCAGGCAGTGGTCGCTTGGGTTGCCAACCCAAGCGACGGGGGTGATGGTTTCATCGCCTGGGTCACGAGCAGAGGCGACGAAACCGTCACCTGGGTTTGCGCAGAGGGGATGATCGTGACTTAGGTGGACACCTTCATCGCCGAGTTCACACGACCCAAGCGACTATCCTCTAAAGGCGTCCGCCTAGGGGCACTAGGTTGGCAACCTAGCGGACGATCGCCTGGGCTGTGTGACCCAAGCAACCACCACCTGGGTCGCGCAACCTAGGCAACCACTGCCTGAGATATTCACCAAACATGAAATTTCCACCCAAAAAAAGTGTCAATCATGAAATTTCCCTCTTGAGATATTCACCAAACATGAAAGATTGGGGGTGAAGCACCAATTAATCATCGGCTCTGATTCTATTTGTTGGGAGCACGCAGTGACAGCCTAATAATTTCAATTAGGGAGATCATCAAGAGAAAGCTCAAGTTCAAACCCATCAACATATTCAATTGGATCCATATTTACTCAAATACTTAAGCCAATGGGTTATGGTTTAACTATAATATATTAAGAGCTCAACAACATATCAATTCTCCAATGTAAGATTTCTCTAACACAACTCATACTTGTATTCAACAATATGCTTTAGTGAAGAATTGAGAATTAAGATATTGTTTTTCACTACACCATAAAAGATTGCTTTCCAGAAACAAACCAAAAGCAATAAAGAGAGCATCAATCAGATCACCAACATGAACGGCATTGGAGAGGCCATTCATCACAAGAGACTTAGCTAAGAAATGAAGTACATTAAAGAGCATACTCAAAATTAAACAAACAGTACATAGAAATGCAGCATGCTGAGTAGTTCTCAACGAGACATTTATTAACTGATAACGGAGCTGCATAGGCTATATCAGGACAAGTAAATTGTTAACCCATTTGCTGGCAATGCAAGGTGGCATCTTCGATGCTTGACCGTCTTATGTAATCAACTAGGTGCATGCGGCTCCAGAAGCGTCAAAGCTATGGCATAAGGGTAAGATAGCATGTGTCCCAAACAGAAGACATATCAAGCCCTAAGAGTTCTTCTCGATCTTCGATCTCAAAATGTCGAATTAAGAAACTGCTTAATTTTGGTACGAAATGCCAAAAACCTTCAGTGATGATCATGTCATTAACATGAATTAGCAGCAAGATAATGCCTTGATTAGACTTTCGCGAAACGAGGCAAAGTCATGAGAGCTAGATCGACAACCAAGCTGCTCGACACTAGAACAAAATTTTGTAAACCAAAATTGCACTTCTGTTTCGATCCATATTAAGGCTCATCCAAAAAGAGTAGACTTGTATGAATAAAAATCATATGCCTGCACCGCATGAAGATCCTTATCAAAAGACGCATTTCAGGCGTCAATTGGTGACAAAGTTCTAACCATGTGTTGCAGCCCGAACCAACAGAGTGTTAAGAAATATAAGTCGAGCAATGGTTCAAAATTTTCCTAATAATCAATGTCATACTCCTTAATTCTTTGGCTAATAAGCGAGCCAAATACTGCGCTACCCACACGCAAACTCCGGCAAGCTACCCAAGTGGAAGATCAAACAAATCTTACAAGTGAGTCCTTCCTAAAGCTTGCAAATCTTCAAATGTTAGCTTCTACCAATGAGTGTTGGATTGAGCCCCTTGACGGGATTGAGTCTCATGAAGAGTAGCAAAATAACAATGATAATCGGGAATACGTATTGAAGTTAGTCCTATCAAGTGTTGCGTGTAAGGTTTAACTTAAGAAATAGTCAGATCCAGATTCGTGCAGAAACTGTGGGGAGAGCTAATCTGGGGAATAGAATGTGCATTCAAGAAGAGACAGACTAAAGGTAGAGACGCAACTAACATAACTGACTTGCATGTGAGAACTACTTGTAATGCAATGTACAAGGTGAAGTGGAAGCAAGTACTACTGAAAAAAAAATAGTGAAATTTGAAGTGATATGGTTGCAACACGCAGGATTAAAGAACCGCTAAGAATTACCTAAATGGACAAAAAAGACTATATTGACCAAATACAGGCGAGACTCTTCTCTTTTTTAACTTTTTAGAGTTTGATATCAGATTCTATATAACGTCAAACATCTCAAATCTTTAAAATTAGGAGAGAGAAATTCAAAGCCAGCCTTTTAGTTCGTTTTGTAGCAGAAAAATTGCCTGTGAAAAGGGTTACTTCAGATCAGGGACTTCTTTGGATCCTTGGTGTGGTTGAAGGGTTACCACAATAAAAAAAAAAAAAAAAAAAAGGGGAATTGCTTCCCTAAGAGGGCCTCCTGTGCCTGCCTTCATCTAGTGGAGTGGGCTACTATGATGTTTTTCTTATTTTAACATATCGGTATCTATTTGCCTCGTACTCCCAATTGGTACAATAGCTTTTTTTCCCTAGTACTCAACAATACTCTCAAAGTTTTACGTCTCAGGAATCCATACATGGGGACGAGGCTTGAGATGAAGCCTTTTAACATTATGTTTAGGACAAAAGTTGTTGAATGTGTGAAAATGAGAAAACATTGTCTTCTTCTACAGTATTGATAGGTAATTGGATTTGTTAGTTGACTGTACGTTTGAGAATGAGAAAACATGGTATCGTCTTCTGCGAGATTGCTAGGTATTTGTACTTGTTATATGAATGTGAAAACAAAGAAGATTTGAATAAAATATGGCGTGCAGTTTACGAAATTATTCGGGATAATAATGTCTATTATTAAAAGATATGACAAAATATAGAACACGGCATACGATTTTTTCAATATCTGAAAACTTGATTATTTAAATCAGAATAAGACAAGTACATGCTAATCCCGAAAAAGTCAAATGATCCTTGCCCATCTCCTAAGTTTTATATTAGAAAACTTCATCACATTATCGAGTATTCTTTATATTATCTGAAAAGTGAGTTTCCTCTTAACATCAATCAATCACATTGTCTCTTGCAATCTTCTAAAGGTCATTTGTCAATCATTGGTTGTCATCTCATCCCAGAAGTTTCCTCGTCCCATTCATTTAATAACCAATTTAAATTTTGAAGCCTTATAACAAAGCTAAGTGACAGCACAAAATCATAGATCGTTTTTATTGAGATAGAACATGAAGATTGTTTTTGAGCTTATATTAGTTTTAATCATAATAGCTAAAATTTTATAATCCTCTCAGACTTTGTTCCTATATCAAACGTTTCTAGTTTTGGACATTTGCTGCAATGTTCATCTTTAGACAAAAATCCTTAACTAAAAGATTGAACTACTCACCTACCACAGAACGTGATATAATCGACCAATCCATATTGCCTGTACAATATGCTTGTTCTTCTAACCAATGCTTAAATATTGAAAATAGTCACTATCATTGACTTATCTAATCACATGTCACTAGCGTGTAGAATGATTATCACATGAAATACATTATCTTCTTCCATAACATCACTCTCTTTCTCTCTCCAACATACTACTGATCAACATCACCACCCTTATCCCTGCCGGGTGCAGTCACTTGTCCAATTGACACAACCGATGCCCTCCACAAGTTAGCTCCCACCTAAGTCTGCATTTCTTCAACAACCCCTCCCCCCCTTCCCCGCCATGGCTTTTCGCTAAAATAGAGGCTTTGACCTCAAAGCCTCAACACTGCTCAGGCTAGATCTAGTGTCGAGATTGAACAATTTTGGCATGCATCGAACTAAGATGCTATGATGGAGCTCGACTAGATCTGATGTCGAGTTTGACATCGCAGTAGGCCGTCATTGAGGATCATATGCCGACAATTAATATGTTGCCGTATTAGTTATGCGACACTAAATTGGGTTCGGTGAGATAGATCTCCTTGACGTGGCCTGCTTATGACAGTATCTGCATTTTGCGAGGGGGGAAATGATCACATCGACAATTACGCACCCAAGAAAAAAGGGAGGGACAAAAACATAACCAAAACATAAAAGAAATGATTTAATCAGTGCAAAACCTATTATATAAATGACAATTTAATTATAAACTTTTCAATTTACCAATTTAAACTAAACCTTTGTGTGAAATAATAATATAATTCTTCTAGACAATTTCACGGAATACCACTAAATTGGCAGTGTGCCACGTAGAACGACAAGCAATTACTAGATCACTACGTTAGCGATTTCCAACAAAAATTAGCCGTATAAACTATATTAAATTTTATGTAAAGGTTTGTAGCTAAATTAGTAAAATTGAAAATTTTATAATTGAATTGATATCCGTATAGTAAAATTAAAGTTGATTAGATAATTTTCCCCGAAAAGATGCAGGTCATGTTGTGCTTGTTAAGTTTGAACTCGGTAAAATGACTCTTTTTTCTCTTACCTTCGCTTTAATAAGTCAAGTTTCATATCATTCACCTTACCTTTAAAAGGTGTCCATCTGTAGGGCTAAATCATCTCTTTCTACACAATCTAGAAGCATGTGTGGTTTGGATCAGATTAACGTACTCACTCAAATTCTTTGAAGCGTGTAAATGCTAATAATTTAGACTATCATTAAGATAGAATGTGCTAATAACTTGAGGAGCCAGTTAATTTTACTAAGAAGAGTCTTTTTTTAGACATTATTAAGTCTCACTACTCATTGGTTGTATGGGTGATTAAATTTCCTTCTAAATCATGTAACAGGATTGCAGATAGATTAGCTACATTTGTTTAGACTTGAATACATCTTGATGTCGTATTTCCTGATTTCCTTTGAAAAAATTAAAATAAAGGTGTCAAACACCTGACTGTAGCTCTATGTATGGGTGGAATTTTTTCTATTATGTATAACTCTCTTCAAGGAGTCTTAACAAATAGTTTTAAATTTATCCACACTGCTACCCAGTAATGGATTGATTTGCATAATTCTGAATGCATATTATTTTACTTAATTTGATGTAACCCTCAGTAGCTATGGCAGCGGGAGACGCTTCTTTCTTCTCGGCTCTTTAGTCTCGTTAGCCTCAGGTCTTCTTCTTGCTCTTTCCCTCCTGGTCAACGATATCACTAGTAGGAAATGGCTTGGACGCTGAGAGAAGATTTCAGGAGTCTCCCACATGGTTTCTTTCTCTATGTTCACATTGATCTCACATGCCTTTTTACACAACTTTTTCCGCAAGTTGTTGGAACAGCCATGATTATGTCGTGAAAATTTCATAATATTTTTTTATTCAGGGGGACCCCTTCGTGGAAACAAAGGCTACCATTGTATAATGGTGGACCGCACTCTAAAAGAAAGGTGAGGCCATTTATTAGTGAATATCTTTTGTCGTTGTCTCTGTGAAAATGACAAAACACAGTTTTCGTCTTCTGCAACATTGCTAGGTAATTGGATTTGGTGGTTCACTGTGGAAACAAAGAGATCATCTGCATCCTCAATCGCAGAAAAACAATAAAACAAAATATTTGAGCAAGAATGGCTCGCTATTTACGAAATTGCTCAGCAAATTCTGGTCTATATAAAAGATATACCAAATTATAGAACGTGGTTTACAGTCCGTCATTAGAATACTTGATGTAATCGTTTTCTTTTTTTTGGTTGGTGGCGATAGTATCGTATTCAAGTAAAGATTGAAAATGCTTATTGCTAATTCATTGCAACTGGGATTTTTTATTTGACACAATACATCGTCATAAACGGTTTGAAAATTGAATGGCATAAGCCATTAAATTGTAACGGATGGGCAAACAAGGAGAAAGATCAAATATTTACGCTTTGGAATTGTTTTAGTCGACAATCATTGATTTTTTAATAAAGATCACTGGAAGAGTTATTGGAGCCAACTAACTTATTTTCGTTAAGAAATTCTAAAGGACCATAAATGGTAATTCTTTTTTTCTTGACAGGTGATCATAATTAATCTTTGTTGGACTATAGCTTCATGTGATCTAGGTAGAGGACAGCTAATAAGTCCGGTTTAACCATAAAAAGAAAAATTAATTAGTCTGCCTCAGTAGTGACTAATTATCTGTCTCGATCTTTCTTTATGGTGTAAGTCTTGGTCTTTGTTATCTCTTCCAGCTAGTTAACATGGATGGAACTTAAGGATAGTGACACTCTCCCTAAAGTTAAGAATCAATGATGTCCTCCTAATAATCATTTGCGGGTTACGATGGAGAAATTGGCTATTTATTAAATTAATAAATGATCATGAAAGCTCAATAGCTATAATATTATTTCAATTTAGAAAATAGAATTAGGTAGGAAGACAACTTACGCACAAGGGTGTCGGGAAGAAATAAGGTCATTATATTATTCGCGGTAGTTGTAATCTCACTAAACTGAATGAATGTTTCTCAACATTTCGCAAGGTTTTGAATAAGAGAAAGAAGTGAGGAATCCTCTTTTCAACTTTGACTCTCCCACTCCAGTAGTTGCTTTTCTTTCCATACAAAATGAGCATCTAGGAAAAAAAGGCCATATACAGTTAATGAAGAACCATAAGACTAAATTACTTGGGATGCTTGTGCCCATAAGAAATCGCGAAGCCACCCATTTATGAAGATGGAACTCTACATGGCGGTAATGTGAGCAAAATTCACCTCGAAGCTTGATAAAATGACATATGAGGCTCTAGTATTGGCCATCGATGGGCATCTAGAAAGAGGCTAAGCTATCAACGATGAGAAAACCACATGACTGAGCATCAGGATGTAGATTTTGACCGTAAATTGCAAAGGTCAAAAGGTACGAAAGAAAGGTAGTGGATGATCAAAATTCAATTTGGAAAGTTATCCTTGATAAGTGGAAGCGTGAATAAAGCAATTATGAAATGAACCAATGGAAGAATAGGAAATGTGTTGAAGACTAAAGGCAATGAATTCAAATTAGTAATCACTCGACAGTTACTAGTGTATCCCTATAAATACCTAAGGTCCTCCATTAAGAGGTCCCTCGAGCAACACAACAAAACTCTTTATCTTTCCTTAGTTATTTCAGTCTCGCTTAGTTTAATTTTAGGCTCCCATTGTTGATTCAATTCCAACAAGTGTCATATCCCAATTAGCGTTGTTGATAGATTCTAGTGTTGTCTGACCCTTGTCCAATGTCGTCAATTAAATTCCAACGTTATGTCCTCATGTCCATCTAGGAAAAGTGTCTCCTTAATAGTGATATCTTCAACCAACATCGTCGATTAGATTCTAGTGTTACATTCTAATATCTACTTAGGAGTAAATTCCCTCAATTTTTCACCCTAGTCTAGCACGTCAATTGGATTTCGACGCGGTGTCCTCATATCTATGTAGTAGCAGCGTCTTCTTAGTGTTAATATCATCATCCGGCGCTATCGATTAGATTCCAGTGTTGCGTTTTGATATCTATCTAAGAGTAAGGTCCTTTGGTGGTTCATTTTTGTCCAATGTCATTAATTAAATGCCGACATTGTGTCCTCAGATCTATCTAATAGCAACATCTACCTGAGTCACTCCAATAAATTGCGTGGTTGACTGGGCCTTGACATTGGATTTGTGTATTGGCCACAGAGGAAAGTATCCCTTAATTAGAACTCTTTGTTCGGTGCCGTCGACATCGACCTGAAGTTGTGCTAGTGCCTTTACTTGGGTGTGATATTCCTTTAGAGTCATTTGTCATCAATTTGATCATGACACTGTATTATCTATTAACTCTTAGATATATTCCTCAATGTATCAAAGTATATTTATTTTGGATCATCGACTGAAATCCTATATAAGATTGTATGTAGAAGGCTCCTCTAATAAAAGTACAGATATTATTGCATCTGACCATCTCTATTCAATACTAACACAGAACCCAGGTTCTCTCAAACAATAAAATCGAAATGCGCTGTCTGGTAAAAGATATTTTGTTGCGAGGATAAAACCGGCAAAACAGCGTGTTTCTTCTAGAACGTAGCCAACACTCGAAAAATCATGGAAATTTCTTGCAATTAGGACAAACAAGAAAAATAATTATATATTTGCGTCTCGGAAATGCGTTATTGGTTTGACTGTCATTTACTTTTCAACATTGATGGCTGGAAGAAAATGACAAGTTAATGCTGATCCTCGGAGTAGTAAAACGATTCTTGTCCATCTTCTGAGTAATTTCTTAGAACTTCGCTAAATATGGTTGTATACTTGTCATTGATCAATCAATGGGATGCCATCCTAGAAGTTTCCTCATCCCATTCATTTGATAACAAATTTAAAATCTGAAGCGTAATAAATAAAATAAAAAGCTGCAAAAGTGAACACGAAAGCATAGGTTCATACCTTAAAAAGTAGAAGATATAAAGTGAAGTCGGATACAGCACGAAGGTAGTTTGAGAGCTTTTCTATATTTTCAATATTTTCATCATGTTAGAGAAAATTACAAAAATCCACCGCAACTTTATATCTATGTCAATTACACTTCAGTTTTTGATATTTGCATCCTGTGTTCATCTTTAGACAAAAATCTTTTACTAAAATGATCAAACTAAACCTCTGCTACGAAAATGTATTTTTGACAGTGGCATCCTGTTTTTGCCATTTGCATCATCTTTATACAAAAATTCTTAACTAAAAAGATCAAACCACCCCTTTTTCAATTAATGTGGTGGAGTAAGTAAATTGACATTACCTATAAAATATGCATGTTTTTTGAATTAGCACTAATGTATTGAAAATGCTCGCTTCCCTTTAACTTGTCATATCACATATCACTACCACATGGTACAAGTGTTATATGAAATACTTTCTCTTCATCACATCATTTATCTCTCTTTCTCTCTCTCATGCACTTCCATCGCACTTCCAATTAATGTCACTATCCTTGTCCTTGACAAACGCAGCCACTTTCCTGACCTACATGACCAACGCCTTCTACAACTTAGCTCCAACCTTTGTTTGCATCTCTCTCTCTCCGTGGAAAAATGTACTATGTGTCCTGATCATTTGATTGATATGGTGTAATAAGTTAGCATACATTGCCCGTGCAATACGCAAATTATCTTAATTGGCGATTGAATGTTGAAAGTACTTACTTATCAATGGCAAGTCATATCATGTGTTATTATCATGCCATATACTTTCCCTTGGTCACATCATCTCCCCCCTCCCCACCTACTTCCGATTAATGTCAACGTCCTTTTCCTTGGCAAATGCCGCCACTTTCCCAATCGACACCTCTCACGCCCTCTACAAGTTATCCCCCACCTTTGTTTGCATCTCTCTCTTTCTCTCTTCTTCACCAATGCCTGACTCAAAAAAAGAGGTGTCGAGCTCAAAGCCACAACGACGATTGACCAAACGTAGCGTCGAGCTTCAGAAATTTTGACATGCATCGAGCTAGACGTGGCTCAACTAGATTTGGCGTTGAGTTCAACACTGCGGTGATCACGGCTAGCTTGAAGCAGGGGCAAACACATGGGTGGCTGGCCGGTGCTCATGTGCAATTGCAAATTCGATTGGATGAGAGAGAGAGAGAGAGCTTTTTTTGGGGTTTTCGAAAACGCGAATCCTACGAGTCATAGGTTAAAATCAATACACGGCCACCGAGGACACCACCCCCACAACCCCCCTTGGGTTGGCCACTAGTCTTCTTCCTTAAGCGAAGTGAAGCTCTATCTCTACCTACATCGTCTCAAATGTTAGTAATTCCGTTTGGAGAAAACGAACCTAAACCATTTGGAAAAAAATTCGGGAGGTGAAGGAAATGAAGAGAGTGAAAATATGGTTGAAGAAATTTGAGGTGAAGAACATAAAGTTATTCGGAAGGCTTGGAAAATGAAAGTGAAGAAAATGAGATGAAAATAAAGGTGAAGAAAGTGTAAATGAGTAAAAAAAACATTATTGTCCATTAATAGAAAAGTGAAAAACGAAAATATTAAATAAAAGAAGGCTAGTGTGGCAAATTTTGACCAAATAATTGGAAGGCCCCGGCCCAAATGGAATGATCAGTAATTGTGGGCCCCAGAGAACTTTTGGCCCACCACTAGATGTAGGGGCGTACATGGCGTGTCCGGCTGGGCTTCTAGCCAATTTTGGTCCGTGCAGGTTTGAAATTTCCGAGCCCCAAAAATAGCCTCAATCCGAAATGGACTACCTAGCCCCTTCATTTGTAATTTCTAGCTATTTGGGGCCTGAGATATAGTGCACTTTTCAAAAAAACTTGCAAGTAACTTGTTCACTAGTAAACTGTCTTTTCTTTTTCAAATTTGTAAATAATTATAGTCATTTCAATGGTATTCTATAAATTTTCATTTTTTCCATCCAGGACTAAAAATATTAATTGAATACTACAAACATAAATAAATAGATAAAAATTACGAAACAAAATTGGGCAAGCCAGGCCATTTCGGGCTACATATCACGAAGCTTGAGAGTCTAGCCTCCTTGAAATGTAAATAGCAAAGCTATGAAATCCCTTTCAGTCTACTCAGGCTAAAAAATTTTATACTAGCTTAGTCTAAAACAGATTTTCAGATTTTTAGGGTTTTATTTTCACAACCACCAAAATGCACGTTCATTTTCCCTACATCTCCCAAACAGGGGAAACTCTTCCAATTTATTTCCACATTCTTTCTTCCACGCCTTATCAACATTTCCAAGCAAAGGAAAATTGATTGTAATGCCCCTGGTAAGCTTGCTCACTTCAAGAGTACAATTGTGGACTCATCGTTTCTTATCATTTGCAAGCCGTCTTCAGTTAATCAAGTTAGTCCTTCATGCGATACAAATATACTAGGCGAGCATTTTCATGTTGCCTAGCTTGGTATTGGAAAAAATAGAACAAATATGCTGCCAATTCCTTTGGAAGGTACCCGGCTAAGGGTGAGCGGTTCCCGGTTCTTTACAGGTTCTACTTGGAATCTGGAACCTACCATCGGGTACAGGTTTTTTATTTTTTGGAACCTAAAACCTATCCGTTGAAATATGGAACCTAGACCCTACCCTGTTATAGGTTCCAGGGTCGGTTCTAGGGTCCAACAGGTTTTTTTTTTTTTTTCTGATTTTAGCTAAACAAAACAAAAATGAACTAACAACAATAAACAAGCATAGACCTCAAAGATACAATGTATGATGATGATTGTAACCAAGTAAAATACCCTCATATAAACATCAGAAACAACAATTTCCAATTGAGCTCTCCTTTAAGTTCTGAAGTTGTCAAAGTCATGAGCTTTATTATTCTCAAGGGAGCACTTACAGCCAATTCAAAGTAGCCAAGAGTAAATTTGAGACCTTCCATGTACCATGTCACAGAGAATGTTAGAATAAACGACATGATTGTTATAATTGAGAAGAGAGTGATGTTATCAATTGATTCCTGTCAATACGAAATATATAGAAGAATCAGCAAACTCACATTGTTTTCTTCTTCTAAAGCAAATTTAGAAGCATTAGCACATGGATGATGATGTCACAAATAAAAGAATGGGGACGATAGTATCATTACTTTGAATTTTTGTCAAATGGTGCTTGCCTAAATCAATTAGATGCATGATGTTAATGTGCAAAACAGAGGCTACAACTTGGAGATTTTCAAAAGGATAAAGAGTCAACATGAATCACCTCTTTATTGACCATGACATTTTTGCTAGAAACATTTCAAGATTGATTGCTCAAATTTGAAGCCATTGCACTCCAAAACCCCGCCCTTCAAAATCAAGAAACCAAGTTACGAACATTGAAAAGAAAATGATATCATACTGTAGAAAAAATTGCATAGTTCTCATTATAAACAAAACCAAATTATCCTAGTTAACTCATCATGTAACAAATGCATTTGCATTCAAAATTTACCAGTCGAAAGAAGCCTCAATCAAGGATGCTAATGCAACTCCACCAACAATTGGTATGAGGGAACCAACAACCCAAGGAGTCGGCATCTGCAGAATCCAGGAGAAATTAGAATAAAGGACCCTTGAGTATGGACCACAAAATCATCGGGCCTATTAGCGAAGGGCAAAAGCAAAGTAGACACTCAACTAGGGCCCATTTAAATTATTGGACACTGACATTGTGAATAGAAGCAAAATGTTCGGTTTCTTCATAATCCTGTGTCAACTGTGCATGCAGAGAGAGAGAGAGAGAGAGAGACCGACTTGGAGGAGCCTGCTATCACTTTCTTCTTGGTGTTTGAAACCTGTTGCAATCAATGTTATGCTAGCCTGATTAAGAGCAAAACCAATTCCAATCACCATCAGCATAAGAGTTACGGTTATAACAGGACAATTGTAAAAAATACTGTCTAGTATGTTTGGCCTAGTCAAACATCTTATTCCTATCTTGTTGGGTAAACTTTCAACATCTATGCTGATATTAGAGGAAGGTTCTTAACAAATAGACTTGGGATTGTGCAAGTGTTCCAAAGATGGCCAAATAAGAAACTAAGAGAGAAAAGGGACTTAATTAGAGAGCATGAAGGTTTTAAGACTAGATTTTACTTAAAATTGAATAGCGTAAGTGCAATATAGTTTTTGCTTATTGATTAGCTATTATTAGCAACTTACTTGACCACTGAGTGATGGATCAATTACAGTACCAAATATTAAATTAGCATTTGGATCCACAAGATCATATATCACCTCCGCAGCAGCGTTTACCTATCAAAAAATTCCTTCCAAAATTTAGACCAAGCATAAAAAAGGACATGAATACATAAAAACTTTATATTATTCTCCTAAAGTAGCAGTGAAGATCGTGACTTGCATAAGCAATTAGAGGTATAGTACAAGCTTTTCTCATATGCCCAACTGGTGGTTGGGGGGCCTGTTCAGATATTCCAATGCCTGATGTTAAAAACTTCAGGTCGATAAGAGAGAAGCCTTGTATTTGTTTGTTTGTCCCCAAGAAAGCCTTGGAACATGGAAAATTTGCCATTTGCCATGTCAATCATCGTCACAATCCAGTCAGAGACCCCAAGTCTAAATATGTACAAAAAGATGAACCAGTCCCATATTGCCATTACAAAAATTTCAGCGCTATGCCTCATTTTCAGTGGGACCAAGTTCCATAATAATATTGAAGCAATGTGCAGCAGCAAACAAGCCCTAGAGATGCAATCTATGACCGACTCTATGCAGCACGTATGAAAACGAAAAAAAGATTAGTTTTTGATTTCTTGTTGATATAAGATGTCACTAATAAAGAAATCAGTAGCACTCAGTAGGAAGATAGGGAATTTTACTTCTAATTCTAACTATCACTTCTGCCTCTAATGAGTACGTCACTGAGAGAGCACACATATGTGTTGCAACATCCATGATGTGCTGGTACCTACTAGAGATCATTTTATATTTTTATGTTGTGAATTGTGATTTACATTGTCTTTTCAGTGGATGTGCTTAAATAAAAAATGTGCTAGGCAAAAAGGAAGCATGTAAAGGTTAAACTAAGGACAACCACCTACAGAAAGTGAACAGAAAGTAATTTGATATATTTATACCTCATATAATGTGAGATCGCTGCCACCAATTATGTTCCAAACAATTCCATTAGCCCTTTCTATGCCGATGTCCAATAATGGTGATTGAATGGCATTCAATGCAGCATCTTTGGCCCTGCTCTTACCTATTTAATGACAAGATATCATCATGTACAAGCTAAATATTTTGACATTAATTGTAAGTGGTTTCATGAACCACATTTCCAATAGACGAGTTTGCCACCTCACCTCATACATCAATTTAAGATATTATCAATCCCTAGGATAACTTTGTCACAAATAATGATGCCCGTGCATAGTCATGAGGAGAGTAATTTTCTAAATTAGATCGGCAAGACTTCCTCAAGGACTTTTTGATTAAGTCACATGTTGCAATGCTACCCCACAAGTTTCTAGCTATTAATGTGCTTTGTCATATAAAAGCAAGAACCCTTTCAAAACTACATATGGAAATGAAAACAGACAATCAAAATAAACAAGCAAGCACAGAATAAAAACTAGGAATATTACTATGTCACATAGGGAGCTTTCATACCTATCTTGTTACATAAAGACCTCCATGCCGAAAAGTTTATATGATTGTCACAAAGGACAAAATCTGACCTTGTAATATGCTTCCACAGCAGGAAATGAAGAAGTCAATTTACAAGTTTGCATCATGTCCCACAAAAAGTTGGTAGTAGTGTAACCACCATCCTGCAAAAATGTTAAAGACTACTATACTCCTATTCGGTTTGGTACTTAACAATAAATATCTATTTCTCATCCCTGTTAGCAAGCTTGGGTACTTGCAACTTGCAATGGGCTCTCTTTGTAAAAAAAAAACAGACCATGAGAGCTCAAAAAAATTGAGTTAATATCCAAAATCCTAATGCAGTGCCAATAATTTGGACATGAACAACAAATATTCTTGGGAGGTAAGGGAAAAAATTCTTGCTAGCAAAAACCATATCATAACTTCAGCTCATAATCCTCCATGAAATTTGATTCCAAATTTTGACCACCTTAAATCAAAAGAAACAAGAATCATAGTTAATCACTTTTAAAATTTAAATTACTATATACTAAACTAAAATAATTATTAGAAAGTCTTACCACATATCTTCATTCCGTTTTAATTGGTAAACTCTATTTATCGATGATGATATCCTCATTAAGACAGTCCATATCTAAAAAAAAATAAAATTAAATGAAACATTCACTTATTAGATATTCAAAATGAATTACATTATATAAAACTATAAACATTACTTACCCAACTCAAATTTTTCTGCATTCTCAATGCATTCTTCAACATTAATAGGCACACTAATGGCTCTCAACCAATCTTGAGTGCAAATCAAAGCTTCAACTACTTTGGGAGTCAAAGAACTTCGAAAGCCATCAAGCACACGACCCGATGTACTAAAAGTTGATTCCGAAGCAATGGTAGTTACAGGGATAGACAAAACATCCCGAGCCATCAAAGATAGAATTTTATATTTTGAGCCACTAGTCTTTCACCACATCAAAATGTCAAGATCAATAATATTTTCAGCCTTATCTTCAAGATATTGATCAAGTTCAGATTTGTTGGAATAGCACAATTGTTGGTTCGAGTGCATAAATGTTTTCCACCAAGCTTGGGGGTCATATTTCCTCCTCTTGTTACCTCCGTTGTCATCAGCATCGGCGTTGGAACCACTACTACTACTAGCACTCAAATTTTGAACATCAATATTCCGATCACTTGAACGAAGAGAAGATTGCTCATAAAACTCAAACAAACGCTCCAATGCATTCTTCACCATATAATGCATGTCATTGACTTTTGATTCATCATCATAAATTTGCATATACAAGAAACTCACATAGCTCAACTTGGCTCTAGGATTCAACACAACCGCAATTAACACCATCATATTCACTTTGTCTAAGCTCCCATAATATTTGTCGAATTTTTCTTTCATTTTTATACCCATAACTTGAAGCTTAGGATCCGAATCATCAGCCACATCTTTCAAATATTTGTACAAAAGAGCTATTCCCTCAAAATAGTCATTGGAAGTAACATATGAACTCCCCGACATTCGATTGGTAGCATCATAGAACAATTTTAGAAACTTCGAAAGAATAGTTGCATTTTCCCAATCATCATCTCAAGGAAGATCATGGTTAAGCTCACCAGCAAAGAATAAATCATCTTCTTCCAATCTTTGAAAAGCTCTTCTAAGCTTTACGGCGGTGTCTAACATGAAATAAGTGGAGTTCCATCTAGTGGCTACGTCAAGAATAACTGAGCCCTTCTAAGTGATCTTTTCACTCTTAATGCAAGATTGAAATGTTTGGGCTCTTGAAGGAGAATTTTTCACATATTTAACCACATTTCGAATACGTGCAATAGAATCCCGTACCGTGCTCAAGCCATCTTTCACAATCAAATTTAGTATATGAGCCGTGCACCTCATGTGGAAAACACTACCATCTAATATCAACATCTTTTCTCTTGAAAGCCGTTCCTTCAAATAACCTATTGCAACATCATTCGAACTAGCATTATCTACCGTAATTGTTGACACTTTATTTTCTATTCCCCATTCCTGAATACATTTCTCCACCATTTTTCCAATCTCCCTACCCCTGTGACTATGAATCACCACAAAATTGATAATTCTTTTATGCAACTTCCAATTTTCATCAATGAAATGTGCAGTAAGACACATATAATTCATGTTTTGAATGGAAGTCCACGTGTCAGTTGTGAGTGCGATCCTAGACTTAATCTTACCAAAGTAAGCCTTCAAACAAGTTCTTTCACAGAAATATAACTTCATGCAATCTTTAGCCACTGTAAAACGTGACAAATGCTTGAAAAGAGGTTGTAACTCAGTGACATATTCACGAAATCCAACACGCTCAACCAAGGAAAAAGGTTGTTCATCAATTATAAGGAAGCGAGCAAGCATTTGCCTAGAACGTTCTTGATTAAATGTCCATGTTGATAAAACACTACTACTACTAGAATCTCCTCTTGCCGTACCAGCCACATTTACATTACGTAAAGCAAATAATTTCTGCCTTTTATCCACATTGCGAGGAAACTTTTTGCACGTTGTCAAGTGCTTTCTCATTGCAGAAGTACCATTAGAAACACGATACTTGTACACAGATTTACAATGAATGCACTGCACCTGATATGTTTGTCCATTCTCATCTTTGATTCTTGCATAATGATTCCAACATTCAGATGTAAATTTCGTATCATGAGGAGGAAGTTGAGAACCAACTACCTTATTTGTCGCACTCATGATCGGGGATGTCTCTTCTTCCTTCTCATAGCCCGAAAATTCTAATTCTGTGATTGGAGTCATTTCATCACATTCCTCCACCTCCATCGACATGTTATCGTGATATATCAGCTGCACACATACATCAAAATAACATAATATAATTAGAATTTTCAAAATAAAGATTCAACATTTATAAAATAGCAAATCAAACTTTCGAACATAAACAACATACTAACAAAAAAGCCTATATTCAAATGAAGCCAAAGATTAATCATGTAGAATCAATCTAAGAACTGAAAACAATAGAAAAACATAGAGCACTTGCAAGCAAAAGAGAACATAGAACCGTCACAAACAATGATAAGAACAATAGACAAATGAGAGGTAATCAAATTCTGAATATTGATCATTAACCATGAAAATTCCATTAGAACTAATGTTAACCATTAGACAAAAGCCACCTAGGATGTTCTTCCCAAATATAATACAGATTTGTCATCACATGCAATGGAATTTCACATGCTTCTGTTATCTCTGAACTGCTGAATAACATTGACATTAAGCCGAATCTATTGCAGAAAATTAACTCATCACCCGTTTCTTTCAATTTTCAGGAAGAAGTGTAATGATATTTTACTTGATATATTCACCAATTGCAAATTAGCAAGATTACTCTCTAATGAAAGCAAAGACCAAAACTGAAATATTAATAGCAAACTAAATTCAAGTATTTTATTAAGGACTTGGTAATCAACCGTCCCAAGCATGTGATGCAACATAATTTATTTACTATATGATTTTATATACTTCAAAATTACCTCCTTTTCTTGGGGAATATCTGAAATTTGTTTTGCAAAAGATGGATAACTTGAGCCCAATCTTGAGAATTTGCTCCAGTTCAATGTTTAAAACTTGATTGAACTGCGACTCACTCACTCCATCCCTATGAAAAAAGAAAAGATCAAGGCAAAGATAGCAAGTAAATAATCCTGTTGGAAAATATCAGTAGTGCAATGCAAGGCTAATGCTACAGGAATTAATTAACAACTCCTAAATGTCAACTAAGGCTTGATTAGATGCTTTTCTCAGACAGCTTTGCAATTAGGATTTGTCATTTAATGTTCAATGTTAGAGAGCCAAATTCATTGGATTAAGATGGTCTGACATGATTGGAAATGTAACATCCTGAAATTCGAGTCCTTTTAGGGAGGAACGAGCGTTAATTTCGCCAATGCATTGTTGGTTGATCTCACTCGGAACTGATCACTCCTGAGATACTTACCTTGAGGGGAAAGGCTAATGAGGACAGAACTTGTGCGACTAAAGAACTTGACCTGGGAAAACGACTCGACCATGAGACTTGCGTAAGGACGATCCTGTAGATATGCAGGCCGATTTCAGGGACGACTAGAAGTCGATTCGCGGACAGAACATAATGGGACGACGGGTGATTCCGTTTACTGTTATCGAACCCGCGAACGGCCCTGTGTCGATCCTTGGTAATCGTGTACTTAGAAATAAGAATTGATCCTTCGTAATTTCATGTAGTCAAGGACGTCCATGTGTCGAGAAGTCTTGAACATGAATTGGCATGAGTCAGTTACGCGTGAATCCTCGAAGCCGCCTGTCAGTCTGAGCAGTACCAAAATGGCATTCGGGCGAAATTGACATGGCATGAGAATCCAATATTGGACTTCGAATTTTCAGGAATGTTCGAGAAGGACTTTTGGACTTTGCTTCTTAGACAATCGACACTGCCGGTTGAGCCGAGTATTTGGAAAAGAGATTTTCAGACCAAGAAAACGAGCCTATGAGGTCGTGGGCCGGGCAAAATCAGTGTGGGCCTCACGCCTAAGGTGGGACAGCCACCATAGAAGGCCCGAGGCAAGCAAGTGAGCCCGTTGGGCCAAATCGACCCTTTACCCTTCCGAGCCCATTGTCTAAAATCGAGCCGATTCAAGCCCAATAAATTCCTGAGCCTGTTCCTATTTATTTTCAAGCCCATTTCCTAGGCCCGCCCCTCCATTTTCAGCCCAAGGATAGATTGGGAAATGTGAAGGTGGAAATGACCAAAATGCCCTTGAATATTTTGAAGAAAAGTCAAAAAGGAAGAAAGAGAAGATGAGGTCATTGTTTGGCAAGTGGGGCAAGCCTTGATGGCTTGGATAAGGCTTATCCTTCAGCCTTCACTTCACTCTCTCTCTCCTCTTCATCTTCTCCAAAACCGCACACTTCTCTCCCATGGTTTTCCTTCCTTCCTTCTGTTTTTCAGTTCTGACCTTTCACCGAAAATCGAGTTTTTCATTGCCTTCCCGTTGGAATCTCGTCTCGTGCCACCCACCGTTGTGTTCAGAAGACGAAAACCGTTCAGATAGCGTCATAATTTTTCCGAACGGAGTCGCCGGCCGTCCCGTACGGCCGCCGGAAGTCGCTGCTCGCCGGACCGTCACTGTTCCGCTTGCAGCAACTTTGTTCCGCTTTTTCACCTGTTTTCCTTCCTTTCTGACCAAATCTCCGCCCATCCCAGCCTCAAGTGGTTCCCCCTCGACCCCCAGGTGCCATTGGTCGCTGGCCCGCCGCTTGCCGGAGCTCCGGGCAGCCCGTTCAACTCCGGTCAGCCACTTTCCTCCTGTGCAGTGCAGTTTTCAGAGTTGCAGTGGGTATTCCGAGTTTGCTGCTGTTGTTCCAGCCCCGGGACCGCCTTGGATCGTCGTGAGTGAGGTCCCCGGGTGTCGGGTTCGTCGCCGCCGCCGCATTCGTGTCGCCGGCCCGCTTAACGGGTGAGTTTAGCTCATAATCCCTATTTAGTGCCTAAACTTGCTTAGGGTTGGTTAGTTAGTGTTAATCTTGGTTTAAGGGGTTTAATTAAGTTGTATTAGCTCTAAGATAGATGGTTAAGATTAGATTAGTTTAATTTTGCTTATTTAGCTTAATTGTGCTTATTTTGGGATTAATTGTGTTTATGTGATTAATTAAGCATGATTTTCTTTAATTGAATTGATTAATTGTTTTAATTAATGTTTTGTTTAATTTCTGGATTAAATGTTTTAATTAATTGAATTTCGGAAAAATCACTGTTCACGAGCACTGTTCACAATTACTGTTCACGGCACTGTTCATCCGGAAACTAATTTTTGTTTGAATTTGATGTGCTATTGATTGTTATGATTAATTGAAGTGCCGATTGTTAATTATACTCATGATTGATGATGAAATGCGTGATCAAGTGTTGGTTGGATTTGGATTTTGGAATTGTCGAGTGAGATCGCATGACATATTGCGTGGGTTATCTGAAATGGCATATCGCATGAGCATAGGTGATGTTGCATTCACAACTGAGCAAATATATAAATGGATTGTTTGATGATGTGTTGCATGATCACATTAAGAGAGGGAACCCGGCGTTGCCGGAAGACCGCCAATCCTTATGGGGTTGTGCCGTGGCCGTTTGGTCGCCTGACTTCGGTCGGATGCCTGACGGGGGACATGTGACGGGACTGCGGTAGTGGGCGGGTCCTATGTTCCTGTCAGTTGCGGGATTGCGGTAGTGGGCGGGTCCTGTGCTCCTTCGGGAATGCCGTCAGAGGGAAGGGATGACCCCTGACGTCGCCGTGCCTCGAGGTAAAGAGGACGAAGCTGGTTTAGCCAAGAACCGCCAACTATAAGGTTGTGCCGTTGGCCCAGGAGGGGGCGTTAATAATCGGAGCATGTGTGAGTGTGAGACATGAGAAAGTTGTGTGAGATGCTTTGATTATTCGCATGCTCTTAATGTCGTGATGATTTGTGGTACGCACGCATGAGTTGACAGTCGTGCAGGGTGTGGCAATGGCTAGGTGAGATCGCTTGTGGCGCGACTCGTATGTGATTGATGAATTGTGTCATCTAACGGCCATGTGCCTTGCTTGCATTGTATAAGATTGGACGTGCAGGGTATGGCATACCGGGTAAAGTTGCATGCGAATCGAATATTGCTAAGTTGGTTGCCCTGCTTGTTGTTGGTTGCTGTTTGTGGGTTGTTGGGTTGAGTGAGGGGTGGTTCTGGAGAGATACCCCGGGTTGAGTTGGCGTACTAACCGGGGCTTAGGGGGAAGAACTCGCTGAGATTTTTTCTCAACCCGTCGTGGTAACCATTTTTCAGGTCCTTAGAATGGCGTACCCGCAGTGGAGAATCCTGCCCCCGCTTCTCCGGTGATCGATCCGACGGAGCTTGAGTCCGATGGGTCCGAGTGACCGTGGTGTTGAACCCGAGGGTTCTTCTTGTTTCATTGGATTAGCCTAGTTTCTTTTTGATTTGACTTAGAGGATGGATCGGCCCTTTTTCTCGAGCTTGTATTTTGGAAAACGATCCTCTGTTGGTTAATCCAGTAAGATGTATAAATGAGTAGTTGCTGTTGTCATTGTTGTTCATCCCTCTATCCCTGTTTGATTGTTTGTTTGTCTGGGGATGGTTCGTCTTCCGCTTGCGCTTAACGAAAGATAAAATGAATGGTCGTCGACGGGTCTTGGGACGTCGCTTTCAATCGACCAAGGAGAAGGGGTTGTCGCGTGCTCGGGATTCGGGGCGTGACAGGAAATCCAAGTTAGTACGACATAACTACTAAGCAATGGAGAGAAAAATGGAACTGCATGTTCTAATGTTAATTAGCTATTAATCCTAAAATAGAATGAGTGTATCACAATTGGACAACAAAGATGATGAATAGGGCAAATGAAGAATTCAGTGGAGTAATGGCGTTAAGGAACAACCTTGAAGGCAAGGCTTGATCTAATAATTATCACAAGGACATTAAAATCACCAAGTTTCACAAAGAAATTGGAGTGACTTAAGGTAAAAGATCCCAACCAGCAGTTCATGGCTTGATATACAAAATTCAGCATTCAATGAGCATACACCCCTATGCAGGAAAAGAGAAAAAAAAGGAAAAAAGGGAAAAAAAAACTACTGAAGTGGATTATAAATTAGTGGATGGAGGCGGCAGGGAATCATAGTCAAAGACTCAAAGGACACGTCTTCTTGTTTGGCTCTGTTTTTTTGACCGAGAAACTCGAAGTTCTCAGTTCTCGGTTGAAGTTCTTTCGCTAGCGTCGATCTTCATCATCATCAATTTTTCTCGGACTTCCTCTAACTAGTTTGCAATCAGTTGAGATCCAGACCCTTCCTCGTCCAGATAAATTACATAATACTATCTTTGCCTCTTATAAACGAAACAAAAGCCCCCGTTTTACCATCTCTTCAAACCGAGATCCAAATCGAAACAAAAGCCCCTGTTTTACCATCTCTTCAAACCGAGATCCAAATCGTCAAGGAGAGAGAGGGAAATGGAGAAGCAAAACATACATACGCATCCAAATCGTCAAGGAGAGAGAGGGAATCGATGCTTTGTAATCGCGACCCACGATTAGGGTTTGTCGATTTTGGATGCATGTCCATGAATCACGTATGGAGCAGGTGAGAGAGAAGAAGACTAACCGGGGGAAGAAGATCTCGAGCAGGATTCGCGGTGCGCAGGGAGAGAAGCCGTCGGGGCCAAGTTGCCGAGAGGGGAAAAGTTGGGGATGGGAGTCGAGGATGGAGAATCGGAGATGGAGGGGGAGGAGAAAAAAAGAACAGTATAGCAGCAGACTAAAATGCGACTAAAATGCTTTACTTTTTTAGTTTTGAACCTGTTTTGTTCCGGTTTCGATGCCGGTTCCGGTTCCCGGTTCTCGGTTCCTAGTGGAACCGAGAACCGAACCGAGAACCGAACCGAGAACCGCTGGTTCCGAAAAAATGGAACCGGAACCGGAACCGGGACTCCCTAGAACCGGGAACCGTGCTCACCCCTAGAGCCAAGCCTCAATTCGAATAGACGGCTAAAAACAGTAGATAGGCAACAACACAAGTACCCATAAAAGCCAAGAAAACCAATGGGTAAAGTCCAAAACCAAACAAAATTGGACTGAAAACAATCTGCTCAAGAAACAACATGGTTAACGAGCAACAATTGAAAGGGAACATATCAAGACTCAAAAATCACAATATAATGATACCCATATAGAATTGCTAACATACATCATTCAATTGAAAAAAAATTCAAAATTTTTAGAACCCTTTCAAAATTATGAATTCAAGAATTTCAAATTTCTCAATATATACTCGATGAAATTATACAAATTATATATGGTAGGAACATGTAGAACAAAAGCTCTAAAGTTTCAAAATCGATTGATTAATGCATAAGGTTTTTATCCCCTAATCATGCTCCAAAAAATCCAAAAAAAAAATTATATGTTGAAGTTAAGACCTATATGAACATTTTTCATGAAGGAGACAACCTCTAGATCTCAACACAGAAATTGGAAAAAAATCGACAAAAGCAACAGGCGGACAATGCACATATCAGAACTAAACAGAAGATAAATATTACAGATTATTGAACTGACTTTGGATGATGATTTCGGATAGCAACCGACACTGGATTGGGATGTTCTATGGCTCGTTGGAAAGATCTTTAAGTCAACTTCAAATGTTATGAAGACATCAAACACTAAAAAGCTTGTTTACTAGCTCGTTTCCACACATATGCATAGAGAGGTCCATCATGGATCCGAAATTGCAAAACAATGATTATTCAAGAAATCAAACATATCATCATCATAGCTTATCTCTTGCATTCTAATGCATTATTTTTACCTATTTAATATGTACTTTGATTTAATTTGACCCAAAAAAAAACTTTGATTAATCGAAATCGCATAAAAACTTGTAAATCGCAAACTGATAAAAACTCAAACCAAAAGAAACAAACACAGTAAACAATATACCTGATTTGTTATAAAAAAAAATTGGCTTTTACAATCATATATGACCTGCTTTGATACCACATGTAGAAATTTTCTACATAAACAATTGATTAATCAAGAACAACCAAATTCATATATGATTGTAAAACACCAAAATCAATATATACAGCAGAATTAAAACGTACATGTTAAAGAAAAGTAGATCAAATTGATGTAATCAATGATCTATCGAAATGCCAGATCTTTCTCTCTATGACATATTTCAGTATAACAGCTTTTAATGGAATTCAGTGACTGATAGATATAACCTACCATTTTATAAGCTAGAGAGGGGACCTAACAAACTTTAATCAATAGTGTGTCAACTAGTCTCATCCCATTACGGGCTTCAGTTAAATACAATTACTTACACTTTGCTACCCAACTAAGCCTATTATTAATAGATGCTAAAACACAATTCAATAAGATCACTTGATGGTTTAAAATATATTGGAATATCCATTAACTCGATTATTTAAAATAGAAAATTGATTAATTAATGTAAGCCTATTATAGGAAATTTCCAACACATATCACATTGGAACCTGATATTTTCATTGACAACATCAAGAAAGACACCGAGTTCGTTCTTTTGGCAAGCAATGGAGTATGGAAGGTATAACCTCCTTCGACATCCTGAAACTGGTGATTCTTGTTATATCATTCCAAGCAAGAAGGAAAGAAATTCATATGCTCATATCAATTCTCAAATTCGAGGCATACTTGTTTGCAATCTAGGAGCGAAATTTCCCAACTAATGTATTGGCCGCTTTTCACACTCTGCAGGAAATGTCGAATCAAGAGGCAGCAGACTGCGTCAGGGAGTTAGATGATGCTTGTGTGGCGTCAAAAGAGTTGATCAGAGAAGCGTTGTCCTGAAAAAGCAACGATGACATCTCGTGCATCGTCGTAAAATTCTGATGGCTTTGTGTTGGGTTCTTCAGCTTTAAGCTCCGGATGGCGCGATATGCGCGCCCGTCGTTGTTTACTTTGATTTTAAGATTACTATTGGAGAAAGCATGAGCATGTCACAGTGTCTATTTGGTACGTGACTATGAGCGACATTAGTAGTCCTAATCAATTTCTCCTCTTGCAAAAGCAATCTCAATAGTTAATAAGAAGGGAAATAAAATAAAATAAAATGACTAACCAATTTGTCGAGGAACAAAAGAATTACAAATTCAAAATGTAATTTAAACCTGCCTCGCTCAACGAAGGTCCCCCATCTGTCATTCTGCAATTTGCCCGTTCCTCGTCGAGATTGTGAGTTACGGGGTGGAACGAAATTGAACTTTTGTTTTGTTATAGTTGTTTACCTTTTATCCAATTTTACCATTGACATGTGATTTTTTAAGGAGAACTTTATACAATTTGACATAGGCATGTGATTTTTCAGGGAGAAAACTATTTTTTTTTTTTGCAATGTTTTCATAGGAAAAGATAAATTAACACAAAATCCCTTTGAACTTTAGAGGTGGTATACATTAATCCACCAAATTCTAGAGAAATGCATGTTTCTTCAATTTCTTGTCACATACGAAAAATGAAAAGCGAGATGGAAATTAGAGCTGCGGAGCTAACTAGTGACTATTGAGTTGATGTATTGAGATTAAATTCCAAAAAGAAACATCTTCAAAAGTAGCGGATATATGGAGTTGTCAATTGTAACAATCATATATAATACATATATTTTCAGATTTCGAGCGTATAAAATTTGTTTTCAAAAGAATAGTCGCTTCTTTAGGCAACTTGACGGTGATTTTGATGGATGGGCGGAGTAGAGATGACATTAAGGAATTTTTATCTTTCGGTTTCTGTTTAACCTGTTTTGCACCTTCCTAAAACATAATGAATTTTGTATGCTTTTGTTTACTTTTAATGACAAAATACATTAAATCCTAGATGAGTAAGATAGTTACTTAAATGATATTGTGTGTTTAAAAGAAATTTGATTCTTATCGGTAATATAACTAGTTGGGTTGGTGTTTCGGGATATTGATCAACGAAATCTAAATCAAACCTATTTTATCTGCTAAAAAGGAATTTCAGACTTATCATACATTTTGAAATCTCGATTACAATTATATGCCCAAGTTGAAACTTTTTTTTACTTCCTTTTATTAAAAAAAAAAGGAAAAAATAAAGAGTTTAGGAAGATGTGTCATATTGGAAAGATTAGGGAGCCAATTTTTGCTACTTAAATTTCAGGGGACTTTGTGATAAATTATTCTTATAAAGAAGCGAATCAAACATCCAGTTTTTACTCTCCAAAATCGTGCTCATTGCACATTTTGACGAAATGTAGGGCCAGTGATGGGTAAAAGTTAAGGTGTAAATTCGTCTTTAGGGGATTTTATATAATTTTATCGAAAGAAACGGAAAAAGAGAATGAACAAAGGCGTAGTGGGAAAGAGTGGGAAGACGTGGGTGGTTTTTCTCAAAAGAAAGTAAACACGATTTCTTCGTAAGCAAGCATTTTGCTTCATCAAAAGTCCTGTCGTAAAGCAAAAGACTCAACAACTTATTAAAGTAGAAAAAGAACGTAAAAGAGGAAGTGTTTGATAACGTTTCTATTTTTTATTTTTTATTTTTCTTTTGGAATAAAGAAAGAACTAAAATCTATTTGTGTATATCTCTTAATTTTTCTAATCCTTGGGATGGAATAATGGTCAGAAAATATATTTGGAACAACAATAAGAAGTAAAAGAATATCTACTTTTGTCCTCGAAAACAAAAAGATAAACAAGATCATTTTAGAGAAACAAACTCAGTATAACCTAATGCTCGTCTATACACATTCAACACAAGGTCTAGGTGGGACCCACATACCGGATCTCTTGATCCGATCTGAGTCCCGATTTTTTGAAATAAAAAAATCAGAAATCTAAGGAAAAAAATTTAGAATTAGATTCTAAGTAGTTTTACTAAATTTTACTATTAATTCTAGTTAAGAATTAGTTTAACAAAAATGTGAAAAATCTTTTGATGAAAATTGGATTCAAAATTATATAAGCTCTTAGGGCTTTACTAGATGGATTTTTTAACACTATTTTCTTTTAAAAATGATGCTAGGTTGCGACAACTTGGTGACTTCGCTCAGAGAAGATGTCTTCTTTCGTTAAGATTCTATTGGAGACATCCTTTAAGACCATCTGCAATTTTGTTTTAATAGAATATTAGATAGCTCTGAGGAATTCTTTTGTATTACCACTTGTCTTGTGTTCATAACAAATGAATAAACCCATGCTTCATGGATTTCCAATGTCATTTGCTTGAAGGTTTTATGCGTATGTGCAAATAAGCCCACCAACTTTAGGATCGCATCCATCCTTACATGTGGTCCATACCCATTCCGCTAAGGAACGTTTGCCCTTCTTCTTACAACTATAACAGCTCAAAAAATTCAACATACCTATTTATTGTAATGCCCAAGGTTTATCGTCAACCTCCTTATATTGTGAGTTATAATCTAGTGAGACCCTCTACTACCATTTCCAGCCATCCATCTTTGGCTAACTATTATGTTGGATTTTCTTAAGTCATCTTAGAATATCATCATTAGTTAAATCTTTACAACAATCAAGTTTTATTCAAATATGAATTGTTAAGTCTCCATGGACATTATGATAATTAAATGAAAAAATTGGAAATAGAAATTTTTAAGATTGTACTAAACATATTTCTATTCTTTTTCTATTTCGAGAATAGAAAATTTATACAATTACCAAACGCGCTCTGCTCCTAAGAAACTCGTCCAATGAATAGAAATAGAAAAAACTATTTGTGAATATAAATTATTCTCGAGAATAGAATTGTTACCATATGCTAAATAGATTTTATCAAAAAACCGCCTATGTCTTTTCTTGAAATTTTTCGATTGTTAAACTTTGATCCATTTTTCTAAAATCCTAGAATAATTAGGGGAGTCTACGTGCATTGGAAATAGGATTTCTTCATTAGCAAGCATTTTGCTTCATCAAACTCCAGCCGTAAGGCAAAAGAGTCGAGAACTTATGAAAGAAGAAAAAGAAAGTCAAAAAGGCTGTGGCAGTGAAAAAGTGCCAACGCGTCCAAATCGAACACTTGTTGGTAAGGCTATGAAAAATCTAACCGAACCAAAAATTTGTGCATTGTTTTTTATTCGGTTCCAATTTCAATTCGAATAATAAATAAAATAATTTGGTCGGTTGATCATTTGGTTTGAATCGAATTTCTTTATTTTTCTTCCCTCACTAAGTAATTCATTATTGCTCTCTTCTCATCCGCTTCTCTCTCTTTTCCTTTTTTTTTTTTTTTAATTTTCTCTCTTCCTCTATCTTCGCACTTCCCTCGCTCTCTTGCCCTTTTCTGCTTTATTCTCTCTGTTCTTCTTCCCTCACGGCATTTTCATCTCCAAAAAGTGACAAAACACAAATTTGAATGCATTGTCATCTCTCTCTCTCTCTCTCGCAATCTCGTTATCGCCAGTTATGACTTCACTCCATCTTCCCCCTCTGGTAAAGCTCCAGAAATCATTCCCTCTCTCTTTCTCTCTCCTCGCCCGCCGAACGTCCGATCCTCTCTCTCTCTCTCTCTCTCTCTCTCTCCCCCTCTCCGGCCTCCGTCGATGCATCCAATCCAGCCCTCTTTTTCTCCATCTTCGGCACATCGAACGCGTCATCTTTCTACTCTACCAGCTCGAGAATCGGGTTGTCGCGGTTTGATTCTGGGACTACGGTCATCTAGGGCCCATGAGTGAGGGAGAGAAGGAGCTGGAGAGGCCCTATGAGGCTGGTGGGTTTCTGGGTCTTGTAAAGGGCGAGTCCACCAGGTATCTGCCCGGCGAAAGACGCTGCCTTTGTCCAGTGGGAAAGGGGAAGGTGCGTATGGAAGAAGAAGCGCATAAAAAAAGAAAGAAAAAGAAGAGGAAAATCAAAAACCGAAACAATCCCAACTGCGTTAATGTCCAGCTATGTTATTGCTACGGCGGTGGAAATTGCTGTAATTTTGAGTCGGCGAACTCTCCCATAAGTAGGCGAGACATCGTACCAAGAAAGTTCCTCCTAACCTTTCGTACCATGCAAGGCCTCGAATAATATATCTTTCGTGCTTTCATTTATCCCTTGCTTCACAATACTTAGCATCCGAGACCTCTCTCTTTCGTTCTGGTTTAACCATCCTCGTCCTGCATTTGCTCGCCTTTCTTTCCCCTCTCTCTCTCTCTCTCTCCCTCCCTCTCTATACAGTCGTGCAGCTCTCTGGTTGTATAAGCATTCCATCCTTAAAAGAGAGACATCATGGACAGACACGGGAACCGATGGAGTGAACGCGATAAGTATCGCGAGAAGGATGATGAGAGATACCACAATAGGGATCATCACCACCGTGGCTATCAACGAGGCCACAGGCGCACAAGGGGTGGTCGCAGAGAGGAGAGCAACCCTTTCCGAGAACCTCACCTTAGAGAAGGGAATCAGCCAAGTACCGAGACTGACACCCGTCTTCCTGGATATGATGCCTCACTGTATCCAGAGCCTGAGCCTATAGCTGGTACGTATAAGGTCGTCTCTTCGACGTTGCCCTACTGTTGGGTACCGGATTACATATTGATAGACTTACTTTGGAATAAGAAACTCAGGTTCTTTCGGATGCATTTATAGAGTGACATTAGAAACGCTTTCGTTTTGCATTTTTGTTACAATTTGGTTCTATCAGGAGGATCTTTGCACGTGAATCATGTCAATTTTCCATTCTATACACATAATTTTAATGTTTCAACACATTCGATATCAATTTCACTGTTTTCTCCTGATCAAGTGCATAACTACTGCATTAGCTGTGTTCTATTAGTTAAATGGACAGACTTGTTGCCATAAAAAAGAAGTCACTGGTTTCATTTTTTTTTTTTTTCTGGATACTAATCTGCACAGTGATGGCATGGCTACTGATGTTTAATTTTCACGTTTCATCAGTTTTAGAACCCTAAGTACTGAAAAATAAAAGTATAAACAACTTTCAAGTGAGCCACACTGGAACTTCTTGACTGAAGCGAATGTTTATTGACATGGTTTATATTCTCTTGACAGATCTCCAGACTATTGCTTTCCAGCCGGAGTTTAACCCTGTGCCGGAGTTTAATCAGGTTTCCTTGGGAAATAGGGATAAAATTTGCCCCATTAGACGCCCTGACAAAGGGGGCTCGTTGTTTGCCCGGCGTGTCAGGCTTGTTGTCAACCATTTTCCTGTTATCTTTAATCCTGAAACCATCATAAGCCACTATGATGTCGACATCAAGCCCAACGCACCGATGAGGAGCCGCCATCCCATGAGACTATCAAAAGCCACCCTTAATCATATCAAGGATAAGCTATTCTCTGACTACCCCACGCAGTTTCCATTATCCACGCCTGTTTATGATGGTGAGAGGAACATTTTTAGTGCGATTCCGCTGCCTTGTGGGACGTACAATGTGAAGATAGACAGGGAGGACTCCTCATTCCAATGCACCATCAAGCTTGTGAACGAGTTCAACCTCCTGAAGTTGAAAGACTACTTGGCTGGAAACTTGTTGACGATTCCACGGGACATATTGCAGAGCATGGATCTAGTGATGAAGGAAAACCCCACAAGGAACATGATCTCGGTGGGACGGAATTTCTATCCCCTCAAGTATCAAGAGACAGACGACCTGAAGTGCGGCATCGCGGCATTTAGAGGGTTCCAACACAGCTTGAAGCCAACCTACCAGGGCCTTGTGCTGTGTCTTGATAGCTCGGCCATGGCCTTCCGAAAGAGTATGCCAGTCATCGATTTCCTCGAAGAGAACATACGTGGATTCAACATTGGTCAGTTTGCGAGGTACAGGAGGGAAGTCGAGCGGGCGCTTAAGGGGGTGAAGGTCACAGTGACCCACCGCAAGACCAAACAGAAGTATGCGATCGTGGGACTGACTGACGAGACCACGAGTTCGATATGTTTCAACTGCGAGAGTCCTGAAGGCAAGATGAATAAGATCAATCTAGTAAACTATTTCTTAGAGAAGTACAAAATTGAGATACGGCATGGGGACATTCCTTGCTTAGATTTGAGCAAGAACAACAATAAGCAGTTTGTGCCGATGGAGTTGTGCATGTTGGTCGAGGGGCAGAGGTACCCAAAAGAGAAGTTGGAGAGAAATGCCTCCAACTTGCTGAAGAAATTCTCCATGCCGCCCCCACATATAAGAAAGAAGTACATCTGCGACATGATGAGGTCGAACACCGGACCTTGCGGGTATGCAGTGCTTGTTCTTTGCTAAACTTGTACATATAACTATCATTGCTTTTGTTAAAACTTGACGTGCGGATCAAAAAACTAATGTGGTTATTACATGAGGCTTCGTCATAATTTTTTAGTGTGGTCAATTTATAATTTGTTTTATATATGCTCTTGTTTTTTATATATTTATATTGCACATACTGTGGGATAAGTGATAATTCGTAACAATTATATTATGTTAATGAATATGCTCAAATAGACAAAAATACTTGGATCCTATATTCTTTTGGGTGAAATGGTTGCACAAAACAGCATAGACTGTAGAACAAAAATGGCATTCGACCGACAAAGAAAGTCTAAATCTTTATCACAGTAAGCATCGGACTAACATATCTACATTTTCTATGTCTTTGATATTGTTTTCTTTACTTAAAATGTTTCCTTCACTGCTGCAGAGAAGTCAGCCGGAACTTTGGAATGGAAGTCGACATGAATATGACGAAAGTAATGGGACGTGTCATCGAACCTCCCAAGTTGAAACTGGACACTTCGAATGGCAAGGTGACCAAAGTAAAGGTTGATAAAGACAAATGTCATTGGAATCTAATGGGTAAATCAGTCATGGATGGGGTGCCGATTGAAAGATGGGCCATTGTCGATTTCAGCTCGTCAGATCGGAATCGGCTCAACTGTAAGCCGTTCATCCAAAAGCTTATTGGCCGATGCAGAAGCTTGGGAATTCGGATGGAAGAACCGCTATTTTATCAACCTGCCACAATGAGCGTTTTCTCCAATGTGGCTAGATTCACTGAGCTGCTAGAGGATGTCAACGATCGTGCTTGTAGAGAAGGGAGATGCCGTCCTCAATTCCTTCTTTGCGTCATGTCTAGGGAAGACATCGGCTACAAGTACCTCAAGTGGATTTGCGAGACTCGAATTGGGCTAGTCACTCAGTGTTGTCTTTCCACTAAAGCGAACGAGGATAAGAATAGTCAGTATCTAACAAACCTTGCCCTAGGGATCAATGCCAAGCTTGGAGGCAGCAACGTGGAGCTATTGATCCATTCCTGCACATAAACGACAGGAGCATGTGATGTTCCTTGGTGCTGATATCAACCATCCCGCACACGTGACACAATCAGTCCATCATTTGCTGCGTTGTCGGTACCATCTACTGGCCTGCTCCAATCGCTATGCTGCAAGGATACGACCTCAGCTCCACCGGCAAGAGAAAATTGTCAACATTGGGGAGATGTGTCTGGAGCTCGTCGAGACATATGCCCGACTGAATCAAGTTTGGCCCAAGAAACTGGTATTGTTCCGTGATGGGGTGAGCGAAAGCCAATTCGATATGGTTTTGAATGAAGAATCGCAGGACCTGAAGAAGGCTTTTCCGAGAAAGATTACAAGCCAACCATCACGATCATTGTGGCACAGAAGCGCCACCAAACTCGTTTTTCAGGAGGGAGATGTCGATGGGGATCCCATAAGCAACGTTCCACCAGGGACAGTCGTGGACACAACAGTTGTGCATCCTTTTGGATTCGACTTCTATCTGTGCAGCCACTATGGCAGAATTGGGACGAGCAAGCCAACCCATTACCAAGTCCTCTGGGACGAGCACAAGTTCAGCTCTGATGACTTGCAGAAGTTATTTACAGCTTATTTTACCTTTGCTCGATGCACCAATTCAGTATCTCTGGTCCCGCCTGTTTACTATGCTGATCTTGCGCCTATCGAGGAAGGTTGTATCACGAAGCAGTGATGGAGTGCTCTCCCAATTCGATGGCCTCTTCATCCATCTCAATGGGTCCTCATCCGTTGGTTCAAATGAAGAGCGATTCTACAAGCTGCACGCTGATGTGGAGAACACGATGTTCTTCATTTGAAGGCCTTACGCTCCTGGGTTTAGAAGAAGTCCGAATTCTGCATCCAAAAAACATAGAGGAGACTTGCTGGATATTGCCGTTGCCTCTCCTCCAGAAAAGAAGCCTTCTTTCAACTGGCGAAAGGCTAATGGAGCCATGTTACAGAGGCACCTCTTCAGTGCATCTATATTGGTGGAGGAGATGCAACGGTATTCATTATTCTTAGTGCTTTATTAAGAATCTTAGTTTTCTATCGTTTATTTTTGTGATCCTGAAATGATTAATGCTCATCGTGTGTTTTTAGAGGAACAGTTTATCTAGTTATTGTCTTTATGAGTTGTTTTTGGTTACAAATCTGCATTCGTAGGTTATTTGTCTCCAATTTACTTTGTGCTGATTAATGGTTACAATGCAGTATATGTTTGTAATGTAAAGAATACTTTGTTATCAATTCGGTTCACTCTTTCTAGGATTGTCTCTCTGATGAATCACCCCCGAAAATTACTATGTTTATCAAGAGAACGTCATGCATTTCAAAAGAGTAGTGTAACGTTGTCGGTTGTTACTTTAATGTGGATGCCTTTGTATACTGATGGTACCTCGTTTTCAGCTTTTTATTTGCTTCGGTGTGAATCACCTGTTACAAAAGGGGCTCTAGCATTTTCTGTCCCGTTCGTTGAACTCCACATTCTATTAAATTCTACAATCGTAGAGAGAATTCTCTTACTTGTTAAAGATTGGTGCCTTGCTTAGATTCGGAAGTTTACTTGGTCAAATTTAATATAGGTAATATGATAATCAAACAAGATAAAATGTACAAAGATTTTGCAAAAATTTATACCAATTTTATATTAATTAACAAACAAAAAATTTATTAGTAATATAGGCCGTTATATTACTGTTGTATCTTAAAATTTTTGGTATTTATTTGAATTTTCATATCGTTTAGTTACTCATTGGGTAAATAACTAAAAGTATTGACTTAACATTCCACTACACTGTAAAAAAAAAAAGGATGGTTATGTTTTTTGGGATCTCTTCAAGGAAAAAAGGGCTATAAACTTTCGCTCAATATGTATTAGTTTGAGATTTTTTTTTTAACAAGAAAATTAGTTTGGAGTAAATTAGAATTTTTTGTGGTATTAGCCCTTATCTTATATGTAAGAATACGTGTAAAATTTAGATTCGAGGGACTTATAGGTCACGACCCGACCCTCAAGTCCGTGACAACCCCTATTTCACTTGTGGTCATTTGATTTGCGACTTCCCAGGATCCGTTCCCAACCGTTCATTATTAACTTTTGAGTTATACACATGCAAAAGCAATTTCAAACTCCACCCAATCAACAACAATAGCAGAGATAGCAGAGAGACACATCATCAATAACAAAAGCATCACTTTATTTATTTAATGATTAGCCCTAGGAAATTTACATGTATAGGCCTTTACAATGGGCAACTCCCTATACGCCAACAAAATGGGGACAGCAGAGCCAAGGTTAATCTACTCCTTTCAAAACTGTAACATCCTGAAATTCGAGTCCTTTTAGGGAGGAATGAACATTAATTTCGCCAATGCATTATTGGTTGATCTCACTCGGAACTGATCACTCCTGAGATACTGACCTTAAGGGGAAAGGCGAATGAGGACAAAACTCGTGCGACTAAGGAACTTGACCTGGGAAAACGACTAGACCATGAGACTTGCGTAAGAACGATCCTGTAGTCATGCAGGCCGATTTCAGGGACGACTAGAAGTCGATTCGCGGATAGAAATAATGGGACGACGGGTGATTCCGTTTACTGTTATCGAATCCGCGAATGGCCCTATGTCGATCCTTGGTAATCGTGTACTTTGAAATAAGAATCGATTCTTCACAATTTCATGTAGTCAAGGACGTCCATGTGTCGAGAAGTCTTGAACGTGAATTGGCACGAGTCGGTTACGCGTGAATCCTCGAAGCCGCCTGTCAGTTTGAATAGTACCAAAATGGCATTCGGGCGAAATTAACATGGCATGAGAATCCAATATTGGACTTCAAATTTTCGGGAATGTTCGAGAAGGACTTTTGGACGATGCTTCTTAGACAATCGACACTGCCGGTTGAGCCGAGTATTTGGAAAAGGGATTTTCGGACCAAGAAAACGAACCTACGAGGACGTGGGCCGGGCAAGAATAGTGTGGGCCTCACGCCCAAGGTGGGACAGCCACCATGGAAGGCCCGAGGCAAGCAAGTGAGCCCGTTGGGCCAAACCGACCCTTTACCCTTCCGAGCCCATTGTCTAAAACCGAGCCGATTCAAGCCCAATAAATTCTCGAGCCCATTCCTATTCATTTTCAAGCCCATTTCCTAGGCCCGCCCCTTTCATTTTCAGCCCAATGACATATTGGGAAATGTGCAAGGTGGAAATGACCAAAATGCCCTTGGATATTTTGAAGAAAAGTCAAAAGGAAGAGAGATAAGATGAGGTCATTGTTTGGCAAGTGGGGCAAGCCTTGATGGCTTGGATAAGGCTTATCCTTCAGCCTTCACTTCACTCTCTCTCTCCTCTTCATCTTCTCCAAAACCGCACCACTTTTCTCCCTAGTTTTNCTTGATGGCTTGGATAAGGCTTATCCTTCAGCCTTCACTTCACTCTCTCTCTCCTCTTCATCTTCTCCAAAATCGCAGCACCTCTCTCCCATGGTTTTCCTTCCTTCCTTCTGTTTTTCAGTTTGACCTTTCACCGAAATCTGAGTTGTTCATTGCCTTCCCGTTGGAATCTCGTCTCGTGCCACCTGCCGTTGTGTTCAGAAGAGAATTTCCGTGCAGATAGCGTTGGCCGATCGCCGGAAAGAGCTGCCGGTCGTCCCGTATTCCGGCCGAAAGCCGGCTGTCGCCGGACTGTCACTATTCCGCCTGCAGCAACTTTGTTCCGCCTTTTCTTCCGTTTCTCTCCATTTCCGGCCAAACCACCACCCATCCCAGCCTCAAGTGGTTCCCCCTCAACCCCCAGGTGCCGCCGATTGCTGGCCCGCCGCTCGCCGGAGCTCCGGGCAGCCCCTTCAACTCCGATCAGCCACTTTCCTCCTGTGCAGTGCAGTTTTCAGAGTTGCAGAGGGATTCCGAGGCTGTTGCTGCTGTGTTGAGCCCGGGATTGCCTTGGATCACTGTGGTAGAGGTCCCCGGGTGTCGGGTTCGTCGCCGCCACCGCGTCCGTGTCGCCGGCCCGCTTAACGGGTGAGTTTAGCTCCTAATCCCTATTTAGTGCCTAAACTTGCTTAGGGTTGGTTAGTTAGTGTTAATTTTGGTTTAAGGGGTTTAATTAAGTTGTATTAGCCCTAAGATAGGTGGTTAGATAGAAGGTTAAGATTAGATTAGCTTAATTTTGCTTATTAGGCTTAATTGTGCTTAATTTGGGATTAATTGTGTTTATGTGTTTAATTAAGCATGATTTGCTTAAATTGGTTGATTAATTGTTTTAATTAATGTTTTGTTTAATTTTTGGATTAAATTTTTTAATTAATTGAATTTCGGGAAAATCACTGTTCATAATTACTGTTCACAATTACTGTTCACGAGCACTGTTCACGATTACTGTTCACGGCACTGTTCATCCATAGGCTAATTTTTGTATGAATTTGATGTGCTATTGATTGTTATGATTAATTGAAGTGCCGATTGTTAATAATACTCATGATTGATGATGAAATGCGTGATCGAGTGTTGGTTGGAAATTGAATTTTGGAAAAATTGTCGAGTGAGATCGCATAACATATTGCGTGGGTTATCTGAAATGGCATGTCGCATGAGCATGAGTGATATTTCATTCACGACAGAGCAAAGATATAAATGGATTGTTTGATGATGTGTTGCATGATCACATTAAGAGAGGGAACCCGGCGTTGCCGGAAGACCGCCAATCCCTATGGGGTTGTGCCGTGGCCAGTGGGTCGCCTGACTTCGGTCGGATGCCTGACAGGGAGGGGTTCTATGTGGGACCGCGGTATGGGGGCGAGTCCCAGGCCTCTGTCAGTAGCCGGACTGCGGTAGTGGGCGAGTCTTGTGCTCCTTCGGGAATGCCGTCTTGGGAGTGAGCCCTTGACGTCGCCGTGCCTCGAGGTAAAGAGGACGAAGCTGGTTTAGCCAGAACCGCCAACCATAAGGTTGTGCCGTGGCCCAGGAGGAAGGGTCGTAATAATCGGAGCATGTGTGAGTGTGAGACATGAGAAAGTTGTGTGAGATGCTCTGGTTATTCGCATGCTCTTAATGTCGTGATGATTTGTGGTACACACGTATGAGTTGATAGTCGTGCAGGGTGTGGCAATGGCCAGGTGAGATCGATTGTGGCGCGACTCGCATGTGATTGATGAATTGTGTCATCTAACGGCCATGTGCCTTGCTTGCATTGTATGAAATTTGACGTGCAGGGTATGGCATACCAGGTAAGGTTGCATTCGAACCGAATATTGATTGTGGGTTACCCTGTCTGTTGTTGGCTGTTGTTTGGTTTTGGTTGTTTGTTGTGGGTTGAGTGAGGGGTGGTTCTGGAGAGATACCCCGGGTTGAGTTGGCGTACTAACCGGGGCTTAGGGGGAAGAACTCGCTGAGATTTTATCTCAACCCGTCGTGGTAAACATTTTCAGGTCTTTAGAATGGCGTACCTGCAATGGAGAATCCTGTGCTCGCTTCTCCAGTGATCGACTCGACGGAGCTTGAGTCCGATGGGTCCGAGTGACCATGGTGTTGAACCCAAGGGTTCTTTGTGTACTGTTGGATTAGCCTAGTTCTTTTGGTTTCTCTTAGAGGATGGATCGGCCCTTTTTGTCGGGCTTGTAATTCGGAAACGATCCTCCGTTGGTTAATCCAGTAATTTGAATAAATGAGTAGTTGCTGTTGTTCTGGCTGTTCATCCCTCTATCCCTGTTTGATTGTTTGTTTGTCCGGGGATGGTTCGTCTTCCGCTTGCGCTTAACAAAAGATAAAATGAATGGTCGTCGACGGGTCCTGGGACGTTGCTTTCAATCGACCAAGGTAATGGGGTTGCCGCGAGCTCGAGAGTCGAGGCGTGACAAAAACACTGCAACGAACCGCACCACTTGTCGATTCTCCATCCTACAGACTTGAAAAGTGGTTATACAATAACCAGTGAGATAAAATCTCAGTAAGTTAATAACCAAAACCTCGGTTAGGGGATCTACTTGCCTCAGGTATGCCCTAGATGTGCAATCTTTCTATCGCCAACAATTCAATAATAGAAGAACACCCATTTTGACCATTATCAGACGCCTGATTATGCCAAAGCTCATATGCAATCATTTACAGTTAATATTGCAATTACAAGCATCCTTATCTCGCCCTTAGCACATACACAACCTACATGATACAGTTTATTGTATGCCCATCTCAATGCAACAAATATATCAAATAATCAGAACACCTTTCAAGTTGTCTCATGCACCATGCACTCACTCGTATTCCGTTTATTAACAACCTTTGGAGGAATTTACTTCCAACACACAAGTTGGTGGTCTACCGGCCTAATCGGGCCTTGTCCCACACCATTGGGCACGGCTACATCTGGAACCCTCGCTCAAACGGCATTCCCGAATGAGCATAGGCCTGGTCTCTAGCGTGACCCACATCCGGACCTCCGCCGGGCATTTTGATAAAATGGATGTCATCAACCACAGATCCCCCACTGGGTGACGAGCTCTTATGTGACCATGTAAACATACCAATCATTCATGCTCATTTCATTATCTTTTAGGGCGGCCAATGTAGACATGATTCGTACTTGTACATGTTAATTCACTGTAATTTCTACTTGTAATGCGATAATATTTCACATTAGGTCACACAAATACAAATGTATTTCACACATGGTCACACAAATATGCTGAACGCATTAACCCTAATTCACAATCGAAGTTCGTAAATTTACTCTACTAAGTACATTTTAAACAAGATCATCAAAGGTAGCATGTATATACGTATTCAATATGTAATCCACATGAGGAAAGTACAAACAATAATCCACCGAATTTAATCGATACTAACACAATTAATTAATAATATACTTCCCAAAATACAACTTTATTCCACAAATATTCCATTAATAATTACCCAACAATAAATAATCAATATCCAAAAATAATTAATCATCCACAACTAATTAATTAATTAATTTCCAAAAATAAATAATTAATTATTACTCAAAAATAATAATAAATAATTCCGAAAATAATAATTAATTAATTTCGAAAATAATAAATAATATATTTAATACTAACTGTAGTTACTTTTAACCAAACTATAGTTAACTAACCCAACTGAGGTTTCTTTATTCAACTATAGTTACTTTATTTCAACCACGGTTAATTTATTCTGACTGCAGTTACTTTAACCAACTATGGTTACTTTAATTTAACCACAATAACTTTAATCTAACCAGGGTAAATTAATCTAACCATAATTAACACCAATCAAGATTAAATAATTAATAAAATGCTAATCACTTATCAATAAAAGCATAAACCAAGATTAACATTAAACTAACACCCCTAATGGAGTTTAGTATCCTAATCAAGGATTAGGAAATTAACTCACAGGTTAATCGGTTCTAACAATACTGGGATGGCGGCGGCGGCAAGGACAACAAGCGGTTCGCTCGGAAATGACAATGGGCGATGGAAAATGACCGAACTTGGCAAAACAGCTTCCAACGGGGCTGTTTGGACATCGAACAGAGGAGAAACAGAGCTAACAAGGGCTAGCTGTGTCCCGGACAGCAACAACAACGACTCGCAGCAACAAAAACAACAGTGAACAGCAAGAAACAACGGTAAACAGTAGCAGAAACCACATAAGCCACAACGGAAAACAGTAGAAACAGCAACCACGAGCCACGACAGCAGCAACAGCAAGTAGCCCTAGCTATAGTAGCAAGTAAGAGCCACAGTAGCAGCAACCAGAGGTGAAGACAACAGTGGCTAGCAACAGAAACAGGGGAAATAGAGGAAAACAGCAGTAGAAAATAGAGGAAGTAAGGGAAAAAAGAAGAAAAACAGAGAGAGAGAGAGAGGGTTGGGCTGGTCGATTGGGAGAGGGGGAGAGAGAGAGGAGAGAGAAAGGTGAGACTTGGTTGACAAGTTAACTTGGGCTTGATTTCCAAGTTTCAACCTCAACCAAGCAAATAACAAGCCTCTTGGACCACTCAACAAAGTCTTCTAGAAGCCAAGGGCATAATGGGAATTTCACCAATCCCATGGACCCTAGGTGGGCTGAGCCTTGTGGCCGAAAAGCCCAATGGGCCTTCGGTTGGGCCCATTTCCCACGGCTCAATTTTCTCGGCCCGTTATCCCTTTTTCCAACTTTTTCCGGTTTTACTGTAAAAACTTGAGGATCAATGAGGTGGCATCCGAATAATTATTCGTGAGATCCTTGGAATTTCGATATCCGAAATCGGAATTAAAGTCCATCGATTATGACTTTAGCACGACATAAACTACTATGCGACTTTTAGGATTTTTACGCAAAATTGACTCGTGGTCAAATATTTTCAATCCACATTTGATTCCTTAAATCCTTGGATAACCCTCGGTTGTCATGTAATCTCGAGGAATCAATTTCTCATCCCGAGTACAAAGTCAAAAAGAAAATCGGTTTATCGTTGATTATCATGAGTTTCGAGGTCGTGTGAAATTTCCCTCAATCCGGCATCGTACTTCTCTACGATCGATTTATTTCCGTTCGCTAATTGTTGTAAGGGTATGGTATTATCCCTCTTTGATTCTTATGGTCGCGAGATATATCCTAGATCAAATTCCCTAGCCTTACGCATATCGATCCCTAATTACCCTTCCGAATAGGTCAGTTACCATTGAGTGATCAATTAAAGGTGGTCGTAACTAATAGTGCATCGAGAAATAACCTTTTTTATTAATCTTAAAATGAGTAGAAATTTTAGGATGTCACACTTACTAAAATGATTGATTATGGAGCCATTCATGTTTTGTCACAACAAAATCAAAGGAACTGTCTTTTAAATTATATATGGCTTTTAACTTATCAATGACTCTATTAGTAAAAACAAAGATAACTTAATAAACTGTGTGCCTTGTTTATGATTGTTGGATCGATGATCATGTATAACACACATTCACACGCAATAATTATCATTAAAATTTAAAAGTTATATATCAATATCACAAACTTATTTCCTTTAGGAAATTAAATGGAAATTTTGGCACATAAATTATAATACTATGATCACACAAATATTTGATGGAAGAAAAGGAGTTTTATATCTAAAAAAAGCAAAAGGAATTTGATGGAAAAAAAATTTACTGATTGGAGGGGAAGAAATAAAGAGCAAAATAGAAAGTTGATATAAAATTAGTGAAATGAAAGTTAAAAGGAAAACAGGAAAGAAGAAAGGAGGGAGAAAGTGACACAAGCGATATCTTCTAAAAATCTACTTTAGTTTACATAATAGTTAAATGGATGCATATTTATGATTTTTTTTTCACCAAAAGATGCATTATTAATTGAAAAGGCGAAAAAAGAGAAGAAAAAACATTTAAAACAGATATAAATGATTCGGAAGTAGGTCATGAAAAAAGAGTTGAGAATAGGTAATGCACCCTCCTCTTCCAAGGGAAAAGTATAAAAAAAAATCTTAAACCTATTACATTTATACCAATTTAATAATAAACCTTTAATTAAACCAATTTAATTCTAAACATTTTCAAATTAGTGTCAATTTAGTTCATCTAGCCAATTTAGACTGGAAATTGCTAAGCACTATCAATGCTTACATGGATATTTTTAGATAATTTTTAGATAATTTTTAATTTTTATTATTTAAAAAAACCATTTTTTTCTTAATTTTTCATTTTTCATTTTTCTTATTCTTTTTCCTTTTAGACTATGGCTAGTATCGACCATAAGGGAGGGTCACCCTCATTGAATCTAGTGAGGGCATGACCCTCTCCACTTGGACAAAGGGGGCCCTCACCAAACTAGGGTAGCAAGGGTTGAGCCCTCACCAGAGGTCGTGAGGGCAACCCTCGCCAAATCCAGCAAGGGTTGAGCCCTTCCCAAATCCAGTGAGAGCCCCCTTCGCCCCAGCCACAAAGGTCAAGCCCTCCCTAGATCCGGCGATAGTTGTGCCCTCGCCTATGGCTGGTCATCACCCATGGTCGACACTAGCCACAATCCCAAGGAAAAAAGAATAGGGAAAAAAAAAAAGGAATATCAAGAAAAAATGAAAAATATTTAAAAAGTTGAAAAATTATTTTAAAAAATGCCCAAGTCAGCACTAGCAATGCTATGTAAGACAATTAGCATTCACCTTAGCGATTTTCAGCATAAATTAGTTGGATGGACTAAATTGGTACCAATGTGAAAATGTCTAGGACTAAATTAATCCAATTAAAATATTTAAGATTGAAATGATACTAACACAAGAGGTTTAGAACTTGTTTGATACTCGCCCCTCCCATATGGGGTTCAGTATCATTTCACCAGCAACATACCCTTGCTTCACTGTGCCCAATCATTTTTTATCAGCATATCTTAATCATTTTTCAATAATTGAAAGAGATTATTCTTCATCTACCTATTTTAATTATGTAATAACTTATTGGTGAAGGCATTTCTTTTAATGATTACTGGAAGACTCCACAAATCAGTGACTCTCTTCATCATCTATCATGTTTTTCTCTTAAGTGGCCGTAGCTTTCATGGGAACGTTAAGGTTGCTAATTGTAAAATTGACATGTTATAGGGACAATTTGCCACAAAAGCAAAAATTTTGGGCGGGAGTGGATTTTACGCCGTATGGATGTAAAAATTTTGTGCATTTTTCATCAGACCATCATTTGGAGTGGTATACCGTCTCGAAAAGGAACGCAGCAAATTGCTCATGAACGCCTTCCAATCTACCCGTCAGCCCACCTGTCACCACATCCGAACCACCTTATGTTCATGGACTCCGTTCAACTCGGTGGGATTTTTCCACCAAGAACGTTTTAAAAAACTCTTGAACTCCCGAATTTGGAATATCCTATTTTCAAGCAATTCACAAGGTTCAACAAGCAATCGATATTTCACAATACACATGTAGTACTATTTGTAATAGCAGTCTTTAATATCTCATTATAACAATAGAAATATGGTTTAGAGAAAAAAATTCTATTTTATAGGACTTCTTTTCGTAGTTATGAATTTCATCGAACCCAAAAATGATATATTGGAAGAAATCTTTGGGGCTTATAATATCAATATATAGATTATTTCGCTCCTCCACAGCAAGTGAAACATCACTATCCATCATTTTACTTTGTGAACTAAATTTATGGTTCTTAGTCATAGTGAAATGTGTAATATGGCCCGATTGAATGTGGTGATGGACAGACAGCATTCTTTATGGTAATCAGAGTAGCTTTTTGGCCAAACTACGGTCAATTCATCAACTTCAAGCGCTTTCTTCCCCAGTTATTAAGCATCGTCAGCAAATTGCTCCATAGCCGATAACTTTTTTCAGTAATTCAAGTTTTTCTTATCCTTATACGTCAATCGGTTCGATTCTATGAGTTTAGGAGTTGGCTACTTTATTCAATTTTTACTATTCAAACCATTAGTTAGTGCATTCAGGTGTCTATTGACTTTGGTCTTTAAATGCATGGTATATTGACGCATCTGATTTTGTAATAGGATTGAGCATGACAGTCCTTTCCATTAAGTGTCTATGTGATGTTTTCGTTTTTTATTATGACCCTAGTTAATGACCTATCCATCAAACTAAACCGAGAGCGACATAATCAAGGAAAGAAAACATAGAGAAATAGAAATAAGCACGCCAAAAGCGATTTTGATAATTAGATATAAAGTGAAGTGCGGAAAGTATACAATGCTGAAATATTGAGTTTCGGGACATGAATTCCATGAGCTAAGCTCAGAATCAAGCGTACATTTAATTCTAAACTAGAGAAAGATGCTAAACCAGGAACCAGAAAAAGGAGGAGAAGAAGAAGTAATCGCTAAACGAAAACTAACGAGAAAACATGCATACAGTTTAGCCCTCAAATGCCATCCGTATCTAAATGCAATACAATTTTTTATCATCTTCCTTTTATCAATTCTTGTATTGTCATTTACGATAAACATGATTAAGGTCTAGCCATCCTAAATACAATGCATGATATTTGTAAACCTAGTGGTAATGTGATTTATAATTTCCTTTTCGCAAATCTTTAATAAAAAATGGAGTCTCTATACCACGAAACCATGATGGACCTTAATAATCCGCAAAAATCAAATATGATGCAACGTGTAGCACACTTTCCTTACTTTTGTTATTATCCTGCTTACTATTTGTCACTTGCACGACCCCTGCACATTCCCTCACTCATTCGTCCAAAACACTCTCCCTTTGTTCTCCTTACTATATATATCTCTGGTGAATTAGGAAAGAAGACTGGCTATTTCACGAAAGACAAATGATTTAAAAAGTATTTTCATAAAATTAATCCCTTATATTATTTACAAAAATAACAAACAAATGAATGAAAAACATTTTTTTGAAACTATTAGATTAGACATAAATTTCTGTCAATGTGAAACCGTTTTTAAAAGCTAATTATGTTGAGCAATATAAGAAATAATTTTTTGAAAAATATTTATCAAATTATTCATTTCCTAAAAAAAAAATAAAGCCTAAATTTATTTTTTGAGCATTCCCGCACTTTTCATTCTTAGGTGGGTGGAGCACGACACAAAAGTAGGGAATGCTACTCATTCTGGCTACTCGACTTCAACCATGACAGCGCCCTAAATTGTCCGAAGGAGGACGACATGGTCATGAAGCTTAGCGCGACCATGGCGGGTCCGAAGCCGATTGGGTCTTGGAAGTGACGAACTCCAGTGAGGTTTTTCGGCCATCCAGCTCACGGTTCTGCAGGCGGGCTTAGCTTCGAATCACCGCTTTGGCATCGTGAGGCAGGCCGGAATGGAGTAGCTTGGAGTCGAGACAGATTCGAGGATTCCGGGAGGCATTGCAGTATGCATGGGTGTCGCCGGTGTAGGACCACGAAGACGAGGCGCTGCCGTGAAGGAGCTCGCCGGTGCACCACCTGCGGCTTGTCCTTTTTCCACCTGTTCTCACGCCGTTTCGAGCTCTCTCTCTCTCGTTTCAAGAGGATAGGGCCCGGTTTGGGACTTGGTTTGGTTCTCCAATTCTAGCTTTGATGTTTTAGTTCAAGTCTCCAGTTTAGTGGAGACTAGATGGGGGGATTAATAATGTGCAAAGATATGGAATTAAGCAGGTGATTACAGGCACATTGATTTTGCGGAAATGAGTGATTTAGAAAATATCTTTCAAAAAATTATCGCTTATATTGTTTGAAAAAATAAATAAATGGAAATAGGCATAAATTATTATCGATAATGAAAATATTTTTTGTTTATTAATTTTTCTAAAAATTATAAACAATCGTCTTTCGAAAAATATTTTTTAAATTACTTATTTTTTGCGAATCCGAAAAGTTTAAATTATTTTGGACGAAATTCAAAACTAAATAATAAGAGAACGCATGAAAATAAGAAATACGAATCCAAACTCATATGACCAAGATAGTTTTGGTTAGGGATTGAACTACGTTGACACCGATGAATTCAATTTCTAAATTTTATGGAATGCATAGATGACTTTTATAAGAAGGTGGAAACTAGTTATTTATATATAATCGATAATACTTCTAACTTTCAATGTACAAACTATTAGCATCAATAAAAAAAATTTAATTCAAGAAATTCTAAACAAAAATATCCGATTAATCCGTAAATCATATTAATTTTTCCAACTTTTCATTAAAAAAGGACCTGCATGCGAAAGAGAGAATGAACACGGGCGAGGGCGCGATGGGGAGGGTTTTCGGCCGTTGATGGACCGATGATCCAACGGCGCACAGGTGCCTACTTCCTGGAGGAATACCGATACGGTGGATATGAGCAGCTCGCAGCTTCGCTGTTCGCATTATCTGGTTAGGCGATGGAAGCTAGAAGAACCCTAATTGCCTGATCGTGGGAGGCTTATCGCCTCGGTATCTCAAGGTGGGATTTTTCTCTCTCTGTTCATCTTTCGGGTGCTATCTTTTTATCTTCCGATGGTGCTGAAGAATCGCTTTTGGCTGGTGCTGTTGTTCGTGCTTGGTAGATGCTCGAAGTTCGCTCTCTGTCGTGTTCAAATATGTTGTTTTTTTGTTTTGTTTTCTTGCTTGCTTGAACCTTGACGATCGCTTTCTTCGGAGGGTACGAATTGGTTTCGCATATCTTCCGAGTGTTCGAATTAAGTTTTGGGTTTCGAAGATCAATCTCTGATGGAGTCTCTGCTCGAGCTTCTGCGCTGCCTGACCATTTCTGGGTAGCTGTGGTATTCGCCGGAAAAGGTGTAGATTCATTGTGTTGGTGATGCATTGTGCTGTTCCTATTGATTCTCCGCAATTTTTATGGGTCGAGTTTCGTTGAAATCTATGGCGACTTGGGTAAGTTTCAATTTCCGAGCTACGACAGAGAGTTCACTCTTGGTTCATTGGGAAGGAAATGCGAGCATGAGTTCATCTGTGACTCAGTGAGCCGAGGTTGAGTATCTTGATTGATATTTTAGATCCAGTTTGAGCTCAAAAGACAATGCTTGATTAATCTCTTATCGAGTTTTGAGCAATGAGGTTGTGAATTGAGTCAAGCTCAAGCACGCTTTCAGCTAGTTGCATCCAACACTGCTAATTCATGGTCGAGAGGCTGGAAATGCTTAAGGGATTTGTTGCGAAATTGTCTTGCCATTTGCATTTTGAAGGCTGGCTAGTTGTTGGGATTGTTAATGACTTGGGAGTTGGCTCTTGATGAGCAATCTTATGGTGTGGGAAAGAGTTCATGTCTCGAAACTTTGCACAAATCCTTGGAAGATTTCTTGTCCCCTGCTTTGGGACTGTGAGCTAATTTCATGTTGCACATTGAGTAGTGATGTGTCGTGTAGGATATTGATGTTTTGCACTTATCTCCTGACATCTGCACAAATTAGTTTTCCTGAATGATTGTATTACTTCCCAAT
>CM026411.1:15864097-16117618 GCA_014858505.1 Corymbia citriodora subsp. variegata
CAAACATTTTTAGGTTGATGAACCAATCGCTATTGCCTCCGCTAGCATGCCAGAAGTGAGAAATTCTCCTCACACGAGATACTAGATGTTTCACATAGAAACTGGCTAAAGATTAGCTCACAATATCACTCGAACTACTAACCTTGCCTGAATAAATGTGTAAATCATTGACCAAAAATAATTCTTCTTTTTTTCTCAAATGAACATTTTTATTTCGTATGTATATCTGTGGTCGTTAAAAAAAAAAATATGCAGTCTCCTCAAATCAAAAACTCAGGTATATGACAAGCGGAAAATATGTGGATTCCAATACATGGTATGAGATCTTTATGAAACAATATAATGTTTATAAAAATAAGAAAAATAAATCCCCTTGTAGCACTTGAGTACATGGCCTGTGCATGTGAAAAAAATGTGTGTTTCTATATCAAAGTAAAACTTGAACAAATTAGGACTGACATATATGCACGTGGCTAGTACATTGACAATGTTTTTTTGGTAAGAAATGCATTAACAATGTTATATATTCCATTTCTTTTGGCACATGAATACGACTAAGAGAATAAATGCGTCTTTTGGTTCCGTTTATATCGCCAATGATGAATGATTAGCAAAATATTCTTCTTAAAATAATCATTTATATCACTTAAAATAATTAGTCAATGAAAAATATATACATTATCGATAATAATTTTTATTTAAATAATTTCATAGATAATAAGAAATATTTATTCGTTCTTTTTTTAAGAGATATAAGTGATTATTTTTTTAAATATTCATTTGCAATAAAATAAATAGGGCTTTTACTGTACTAAATTTTCACGCCTCCAAAGAAAAACCAATTGTCCTGTGCTATAGAATGGAAAGTCTCACATCCTGAATGGACATGTAGACTAAAACATCACACACCATGAATGTCATCACTTAAGCCGTCACACTAATCCGTACTTAACTCGCATCCACGATTAGAACGGGGACGAGCCCAACACAAATCCCCACTCCATCCAAACACAAAGCTAAAGGTCAGAGGCGAGGACAAGGGTGAGGGCGACGGTGCCGGCAACGGTGATGGCCATGGTGGGTCCAATGACATAATTTATAGACATCAAGCGTGGAGGACCCAAGCACTACCTTTATAGACTTGAACTTTGGAGTTGAGGAATCAAGCACAGGCACAAGGGGTTCAAACCCGACCTTGATGTATTTAGGCTTAGGTGTTGGGGACCTAGCCCAACCTCAATCCAAGCCTGGCCACCAAAGACTTGGTCTTGAACGCCCAAAACCGAGGACTAATATGGAGGTCTCCATACTCAAGCATAGAATTTCAGGGTCAAACGTCGATACCTAATCATAGTTTGAAAAATATTTTTCAATTTTTCAAAGAGAAAATCATTTACTTAAATTTAAATGTAGGTTTTCCGTTGACTAAAAAAATATTTTCCATTAACTCATTTTCCTAATAAACCAAATGCTAGAAAATGAAACACGCTGCTTGACTTGTTTTTAATGAACCAGATCTAATTATTTGATTTTATCGTATCATACATTTATGTTACATACTTCAAGACACCAACAGTGAAATTTGGTTGACATAATATTATCTATTAAGTTTGGATTTTCCATTTTGTAGCATTAATTGAATGTTATGTCTCTTTTCTACTATATAAAAATGGTGGAAAGGCCGACCGATGCAATTACTCTTTTCAATGTTTTATTGAAGATCTCATGCTACTACGAAATATTTAGTTTGAATTATAATACTCAATAATTTATCCCGTGATCCAAAGATTTTAAGGTTGATGAACAAATCACTGTTGTCTCCGCTAGCATGCTAGAAGCGGGGAGTTCTCCTAGCACAAGGTACTAGATGTTTCACATAGAAACAGGCTAAAGGTCCGCTCATCATATCACTCAAACTCCTCACCTTGTTGAACATGCGCAATCATTGACTGAAAATAACCGTGCTTTTTCTTTTTCCAAACGAAAATTTTTATTTGTGGTCGTTAATGAAAATAATATGCGGCCTCTTCAAATTATAATGTTAGGTATATGACAAGTTGAAAAGTGGGGATTACAATACACATTATGAGATCTTTAAGAAACAATATAATGTTTATAAAAATAAAAGTAAAAATAAAAATTAATTCCCTTACGGCACCTGAGTACATGGCTTGTGCATATGAAAAATTTGTGTTTCTATATCAAAGTTAAAAATGAACAAATTAGGACTTGGCACATGTGCATATGGCCAGCAGATTAAAGATTTTTTTTTTGGGGTGATAAATACATTAACAATGTTATCTTTTCCTTTTCTTTTGGCAAATCAATACGGCTAAGAACATAAATGTGTCTCTTGTTGGTTCTATATGTTTCATCTAAAATAAATTATTTAAAAAATTATTTTTCTTAAAACGATCGTTTATATCACTTGAAATAATTAATCAATTAAAAATATAGTCATTATCAATAACAATTTGTATCTAAATAATTTTGTGGATAAACTTGTCAAATGGGTAGATTTGATCGGATTTGGGTCGGGTCATAAATGATCCGATCCAAATCAATCCATTTAACCCATTTATGATTTATTTATGATAGTGCAAAATTATTGATCTATACTCGATCCACCCATTCCCAATCCATACCTAACTCATATAACTAAACTTAAGAAAACTTATTTCTTATGAATTTTTTTTTAAATGATATTGCTAAAACATCTTTATGAAATACGTATATAGTGGACAATTTTTATAATTTTGTTAAAAAATAAGCCTTCGCTTGTTTCTTGAAAAATATTTTCTAAGAGGTATTGTCTCAAGAAAATTACAATATTTTTTTGTTTTTATCTAAAATGTGAAAATAAATGAGAGAATATTTTCCATTGTTTGGTGAAAAATATGATTAAATTTTCCTCCATGACTCCTTTTAATATTTTTCATTTTTCATTTTTTCAAAAAAAAATCTAATTTATAAATATTTTATTTTTAAAAAAATCCATTTTTAATTTTTCTTTTGTAAATATGATTTTTTATTATTTCTCTTTTTTTTTCCTTTATGCTTCTTCTCCAACCAATCGCCAACCAATTTGCTAGATAAGTGAGGCTTGAGCCTTGCCAATTGTCGGCGAGGCTCGATCTCGCCAAATCTGGTGAGCCCAAGCTTGCTCAATACTAGCAAGCTTGAGTCTCATCGGATCTGGCGAGGCCTCAACTAGCTGGAGCCTTGCTCAATCAAGCCTCACCAGATGTCAGCAAGCTTGAGATCACCTGCCTAGTCGCTAGCCGTGATAGCTAATGACTGAGGAGGAGCAAGCTTGAGCCTCGCTAGACGTCGATGAGCTCAGGCTCACCTGGCCAGTCGCCAACCATAATAGCTAGCGACCAAGGAAGATGGAGGAGGGAAAAAAAAAAGAAAAAAGATAAAGATAAAAAGGAAAGAGAAAAAAAAGAGAAAAGGAAATATAAAAACTAAATATAGTTTTTGATTTTTATAAAAGACATTTTTATAAGACTAAAGATTCTTTAATAAAGAAGGAAAGAGTGAATGGTAAAATGAATTATAATTTGGTTTAAATTAGATCCATTTAAGATCCATATATTTTAGTCTCCTTACATTTTAGACTCATTTAAATGGGCCATTTGGGTTATGAACTCATTTAACATATGTATTCGTGGGCAATAAAAAAATATTCATCTATTCATTTTTGTAATAGGTATAAATGATTATATTTAAAAGATATTTTCCAAATTCTTTATTTATCACAAAATAAACGGAACTTTTACCATGTTAATTTCCGTGCCGCCTAATGACAACCAATGATCCTGTGCTCAGGAATGGACAGTCAGGTGAAGGATAGATGATGGAAGTTGAGCTTGCCACTTGATTGGACTCGTACATACAGCATGTACCACGAAAAGTCATCTCTTGAGCCGTCACACCGATCCGGATCAGGTGGGGCTCAACTCACATCGATCATCAGAACGGGAGATGACCCCGACGCAGGATCAAGGGGCGGGGGGTGGACCGCGGCGGCGGCGGCGGGGTCCGGCGAGGTAATTTCTGGGGAAGCTGAGCGGCTGACTTCTGTTGGTGGTGGGAGTCAAGTGAGAAAAGCTCGGCACGAGTGGTTTGACTGCGCTCCCCAGCAGTGACCAAGACCTAGGAAGTCGGAAAAAAAAAATCAGATTCCTCGGCTCCGACGACGGGGACCTCCTTCCTAACCTTGGGAAAAACAAATGTTAAGGAGACGACCAAGACCTATCGCCCCTTCATCTTTAAATGATGGGTCGAGAGAGTGCAGGCTGATCTGTTGCTGCTAAAGGACATCGAGGGATGGAGATTTTTATAATTGAACGGTGGGAGACGACGTCCGCAAGGAAGTAGATATGATATTCAATTCAGGCCAGATCAGCCAGCCAAAGACAGTGTGAACTTGAGAGGGGGTTTGGCGGATGGGGAGAGGAGGGTCGTGAAGCACGGACGCGAGCTGGACGGTGAACGTCGGACTCCTAGGGTCGGTAGCCGCGTCTTTGATTGGTGGGTTATCAATATGTATGTTACTTAGACTCAGTAGCCACGTCTTTGACCGGTGAGTTATCGATGTTGATGTTACTTAAACACATGTAGTCCATACTGTTAAGGATTAATATCATGGAAAAAAGAAGAAAAAAATCCCAAGTCAGTACATCTGTAATAAATTCGTCATCTTTTAATTTCCATTGAATTTTACCTTTCTAATCGACAGTTGACAAGTGTACTGATTTGAGGTTTCACTCAATTTGCGATTTTTTCTATTTTAATCCAATTTGACAGAAACTAACGAAAGATAGAATTGTTACAAATGTACCAGTTTGGGGCTTTTAGTGATTAAAGTTGTGAAAAATTTTATCATACATATATCGATTTGGAGTTTTTCGTGATATTAACTCTAATGATATGATTGGATGGAAATATATATTTCGTTTCTTGGAATTGGGGAGCATGAAGACTCGAAACTAACTGGAGACCCACAAAACACCCTACAAGTCTTGTAAATTGGTTAAGCTCGGGTTTTTGGTCTATATAGATGGCCACAACTCATATAAGTTGGCACTCAATTTGTTAGACCCAGAACGGGGACGATTCCTGCTTTCTAAGCTAGGAAATAATGTAAATTGATTAAGCTCAACTTCTGATCGTGAAGAGTCGGACCTAGAAGGAGAACCACGAAACTTCCTACAGGGCCCATTAATCGAGGAAGCTTCGGATTTTCATCTCATGTAGACGACTTCAATTCAGAGCAGTTTGCAGAACCAATTGGTTAGACTCGAGGCCGGGACAATCTCCGGGTCTCTTGGGGCAGCAAATAATATCGACAGTCAAAATGGGTCAAATCATGGGGAAATTGGGTGGCAGCAGCCGCGAAAGTTGGTGGCAACTTTCCCTCGTTCATTATACAAACAAAGTCTTTCGGGCCAAGTCGTTCGTGAAGCAGCCAGCGAAGTTGTCCGCCGGGGCCCCGCCCATTTACCAATCGCACTAAGCTCGTGCATATAAAGGAGCAAGAGCGCGAGCTAGGGAAGCTCACGAGTGTCACGCACAATTAGTGCTAGTAGCCATCATCATCATCATCATGGCGTCTCATCAGGATTCGCTAGTGTTCAAGGTGCGGAGATGCGAGGCCGAGCTGGTCCGCCCCGCGCGGCCGACGCCCCGCGAGCGCAAGAGGCTGTCGGACGTGGACGACCAGGAGGGCCTCCGGTTCCAGATCCCGGCGATCCAGTTCTACCGCTGCGACGGGTCCGGTCGTGATCCGGTGCGGGCCGTCCGGGAGGGCCTCGCCCGGGCGCTGGTGTTCTACTACCCGTTCGCCGGCCGCCTGAGGGAGCTCCCGGGCCGGAAGCTGGTGGTGGACTGCAACGAGGAAGGGGTGATGTTCGTGGAGGCCGACGCCGACGTCACCCTCGACCAGTTCGGGGACGCCCTCCAGCCTCCCTTCCCTTGCCTGGAGGAGCTCCTCTTCGACGTCCCCGGCTCCTCCGCCGTCCTCGACGCCCCTGTCATGCTCATTCAGGTACTGCACGAATCCTAACCCCGTCTCCTAACGCTCAAAGACAAACATCACAAACCTAAATCTGGACATATAAACATGCGCATCTGGCTTCCCTCGCCCGCGAAAAAACTTCACGGTTTCACGCACGCGAAAGGAGTCCGTGGTCTGTACGAAAGAGGGCGAGAGCAGAGGGCAAGTAGTACGTACGGCACACATGCGTCGTCTCAGTTTTTTGGACGGGTTCTTTCTTTCTTGCTCGGCATAGGGATCTTTAGCAGATCTGCAGGACACGGTGGGGGGTACGCTATGGTCCTAAAGCCGAAAAGTTAGCTAGTTACTTTAAAGGCCAATACGTTCTGCCTTCGTTATTACCACTCCGGCTGTCCTGATTTTGAAAGTTGCAACGACGATTATCCATATAAACCTTTTCTTTTTCTCAAAAATAGAACCACTTCGGACATAAACAGGTCCTTAAAACAGAAAACTCAAGAGTGGGCCCTTAAAAATAAATGAAGTTTTATGGTAGGAAAAGCTTTATGATAGAGTCCATATTAAGATTTCGATAGGTGAAGTATAATAAATTCTGGGATGAGTAAGTGTGGATGCAAACTCCATTATTCTCTTGACGACCCTTTGACGAGGTCTTGTAGCTGACCTTCAACGAGGGTACCCCGGTTACAGGACATGGCACGTTCTGCCTTCGTTATGCCCATTCCGGCTATCATGATTTTGAAAGTCCCAACGACGGTTGTACAAACATAAACCTTTTCATTTTTCTCGAAAGTTGTATCGATCGTCAGCTTTCCATCATAAGAATCATATTCCATACGGATAAAATGCTGTCCATAGAAAAATCTTTTAGCAACAAGACAAGGGAGGGAGGGGACCAAATATCGCGCACGGTACATCTCGTGAGTCACGACACCACCAAAAGATTTCAATCCGAAGGCCAGATCGAGTACCGCGCCCCACCTGGGAATGAATAATTATTGACTAATTTCGGATGTAAGAATCGACAACCAACGTTTGAGACGATAATGCTTGTTTGGATCAATGTAGTAGTAAGTGATGGGACGGGGGTTCTGTCGGCGAGTGCTGATGTGCGGAACGGCGACCTGATGGCGTGTGTTTTGCAGGTGACTCGGCTCAAGTGCGGGGGATTCATCTTCGCCGTGCGGCTCAACCACACGATGAGCGACGCGGCCGGGCTGGTCCAGTTCATGAACGCCGTCGGGGAGATGGCGAGGGGCGCCGAGGCGCCGTCGGTTCTACCGGTGTGGGAGAGGGAGCTCCTGGACGCCCGAGACCCGCCCCGGATCACGTGCACCCACCGGGAGTACGATCAGGTGGAGGACACCAAGGGGACCCTGATGGCGCTCGACGACATGGACCACCGCTCCTTCTTCTTCGGGGCCGCCCAGATGGCGGCGCTCCGGGGACGGGTGCCTCCCCACCAGCGGGCCAGCTCCACGTTCGAGATCCTCACCGCGTGCCTCTGGCGGTGCCGCACCATCGCGCTGCAGCCCGACCCGGAGGAGGAGGTGCGGGTCCTGTGCATCGTGAACGCCCGGACCAAGTTCGACCCGCCCCTGCCGGCCGGGTACTACGGGAACGCGTTCGCGTTCCCGGTGGCGGTGACGAGGGCGGACAGGCTGTGCCAGAACCAGCTGGGGTACGCGCTGGAGCTGGTGAAGAAGGCCAAGGCGGACGTGACGGAGGAGTACATGAGGTCCCTGGCGGACCTGATGGTGATCCGGGGGAGGCGCCACTTCACGGTGGTGCGGTCCTTCCTGGTGTCGGACACGACCAAGGCCGGGTTCGGGGACGTGGACTTCGGGTGGGGGAAGGCCGTGTACGGTGGCCCGGCCAAGGGTGGCGTCGGGGCCATCCCCGGGGTGGCCAGCTTCTACATACCCTTCAGGAACAGGCAGGGCGAGGACGGCATCGTCGTCCCGGTGTGCCTGCCGGCTCCGGCGATGCGAAGATTCATGCAGGAGATGGACGCCTTGCTGAAGGAACCAGCGCCCACCGCCGCCACTACCGACAAGAAGTCAACCTTTGTCCTTTCTTCCCTGTGAAATGCATCCGCCTATGCAAATTTCAATTTCATCCGGTGTGATGTGTATCGTTTTTTTCACTTTTTTGTGGGAGTGAGAACTTGTACTCTACATGCTGCTGCTGTACTATTAAAATGACAAACCCAATGCTTGGCTTTCCCGTACTTCTTCAGCTCCTTTACTTCCACTTCTTTTGCCCACATTAATCTGTCGGTTTGCAGTTATACATTGATTCGGATGCGTGGCATTGAGTCGTCAAAGTTGTTCAACGAACGATGAATATGTTAAAAGGTGTAGGTGTTATTGCACGGACAGGGTCTCGGTGCTGACATGTGAACATTTTTCGATTATGGTGAATGAATCATTTAATTAGTAGGTGAAAGTACCCATTTTATGGTTTAAATCTCCATCTTCTTAAAAAGAATTCGGATGGAGATGTTTAACCTAATTTGTGGATCTCGACTTCTTAAAGAGATAAAGCAAAAGTTGAAGAGTAAATTAATAGTTAAAATAAGATAGGTCAAAAATAAAAAGTACCCATCTCATGTTGTTTACGTAGAAAGTTTTTTCTGCCCAACCATTTATTTTTTAAATGGAAAAGTTAGTAGCTTTTGACTTTACTTTAGGAGATTAACAAATAAAGAAAGCCATCACCTGAAGAAAATGAAAAGTTGCGTGGACAAAGCTGAAGTGGTGGGGGAAAATGGCCGGAGCCGTCTCATGTGTTATTCCAAGTCAATGTGTCCAAATGTCATCATGGCCTGGGGGTTTTGACTGAGCATCCTCCTGCTTCCCAATGCCTTGTGCTTTTGCCCTTTGGCCTCTCTCTATCTATCACTATTCCATCAACTGCCGGCCTCTCCAGAGCATATAAACCTTCTGCTCTGGCCATACCAAAGCACAGCTGAGGGAATCACCACACATCAGAAATGGACACCAGGAGATCAAACCGAGGCGCCAGACCTCCTCCCAAGAATGGCCGCAAGGATAACAGGGACGAAGACCTCCTCCTCTTCCGGGAATTGCACCGTCGGGAGAAGGACCGCACCATGAACCTCCTCCTGCCCGTTTCCGATGAGTTCGAGGTCAATGGGATCCCAGGTACATGGTCCCCTCTCTGTGGACACTCCGGTTTTGTGCTTGTATGTAAGGCTGTGAATTATGCACAATCTGGCTCGATCTCGATGTAGGCAACTATCCTCTTTCTATGTACAAGACCGCGCCGGGTAAAAGTGAATTCCTCGCCGAGAATGACAAGAATGATTACGACTGGTACGTTAGCCGTCCTTCTTCCCTTCCCTGCTCCAACCATCCTTTGCGTTTTGACTCATTCCTTTATGTGCCCTCTTCAATTGCTCATACATATCATGGATCATGAGAAGCTACTGATCTCTGTTTAAGGTTGAAGACCCCTCCAGCAACTCCTCTATTCCCATCATTAGAGATGGAAGCTAAGGCAGTGGACTACCCGATGCAGCGGGAAATACCTATTTCGCAGCCTCTTTCACGGGTAATGGTACGATCGATGACAACGGCCCGCCTAGCTTGCTATATTGAACCGTAACTTTTTTCTTCTGTGAATGCCTGCTGTAAGTAGGATAATATGTTAACCATGTTCAAATTGTAGCCTTACCAATATTCTGACATGAGCTATGTGGGCATTACGCTTAGCATTAAACTGATTTTGCAAAAGCATGATGCACAGAATGCACGGATGGTTTTGTTTGATTCGACCGAATGGGTTCTGCCAGTTCCCTCAGTAAATAAGGTCCTGGAAACTTTTCCAAACGTGTAGCTAATCTTCTGCAGACAAATGCACGCGCGAGGGAGTTGTTTTTATGGTTAAGTAGCAAAACAAGAACTATTCGTCCCAAAATTGTATCAAGGCATGCAGGTTGCGTCTGATAACAATGCCACACCTAAGATCTTCTGCCAGAACCTAACTAGTAAATGACATAGCAATCTCTTGTGAGTCATCTTCACAATCCTAAAGAAAATCGACAAATATTTTTAGCATATAATTTACTTTTGTAGGCTACTCAAATGAGAAGTAGCACTCAGTTCCAATTACTGGAATCAACATTAAACTCACCTAGCTATCTTATTGCGCAAATATAATCCCTTTGTACTGTGCGGTGATCAAAGGATTATACTGTTCACAATGTCGAGTAGAGAAGCCTAATGACTCAAAACATCCAAACCAGTTTGCAGGAACTGTGGGCGGGCGAGAAGCAACCAACGGAACTCAAAAGTCTCCACGAAACAAGCAGAAGACTCCTCCAGCATCTGCATCAGTAACCCAAAAGAACATTGTCTCTCCGGCTGATCACACTAGTAGGTCTCTGGCCTTGTTTATTCTGAATCAGAAGATGACTCAAGAGCTGGTACTCACCAAGAAGACGGAGGTAGCTCCCAATGCTTCAAAGCCAGCCAGTGCGAGCAATAGATACGGTCGTTTCAGTGGCGTTACCAAATCCACAGGACCAGACTCTAATGCAATTAAGCCAAGCAGTATCAACAATAAGAGAGGTGTGTCGCCTTTAACAAGGCCAACAATACCCGCCCAGTTTCCAGGTTTCTCCAATGAAACTCCCTCTAATCTTAGAAAAGAACGTCCCACGTCTACTTCACGTGTTCGGCCAAGCAACAGTTCAAAATCATCAGTTACTCATCAACCACCAGAATCCTCTACGACCCAAAGGAGACAATCATGCTCGCCAAGTGTGACCAGGGGTCGGAAACCAGAACCAAAATCCGGAAATGTCATGGGGAATATTGCATCATCCTCGCAGTCTCGCCTGAGGGGCACCAGTCAAACAAGAAACGGTTCACAAGTATTACTTGGGAGTCGAATGGTGGAGAAAGTAATGAACGCTCGGAAAGCAAGCAAGCCTGCAAGACCAAATACTGGTTTCCCATGAACCGAGTGGATTTCCATGCTCTGCCCCAACAAGGTTTGGCACTTGAGGTTCAGTAGATGGGACACAACACCGCAAACCATCGGGAACAAAGACTGGGTTTCGGACTGTATCCTGCCATCAATGTTGCAGACTCAATTTACCAATGATAATAACTTGGTACAATTTGTCGTTTGATTTCAAGAATTAAAGAGTGACTAATATGAACATGTGGACGCTCCTAGTACTGCCTGTTTTTATTTCACATCTGAAACTTATGACGACGAAAACTCATATACTACCGTCTACTTCATTTCAGTAGTCCTTATGATTCTTCTTAAGCACCACTAGCATCTGCAAGTCGTGGCGACGCATTTGAAATGCATCTTGTTGAAGAGCACCGCCTCTCTCTCTCCTCTAGAATTTTCTGGTGAAGGCCACAAGAGTCTAGGCTGTAAATTGTCCAACATGAAAGATAGAAGCAAAAATCTCACCTGCATCAGAGATAATTTGACCAGAGAGTCACCTGGTCCCAGCCTCCTCACTTCTGAATACACCCAAAAGTAGAGTGACTTGTGTAAAGAAGAGAGGAAGAAAGTTGTATGGAGTGTTGGGCAGTGGGTGGTGTGAGCTGAATAGTTTGTTATATCCCATGAGAAAAAAATAAATAAATCTTTATAGAAAGTGATATCATGCTTCAAAGTTTAACTTTATTATTCTACCTAATTTCTAAGATATTTTTTCAGCAAGCTGTAGAAAAATATGGTGACGACATGTATGAAATACAGCTTGAAACGGACAAGTTTCAAGGATACCTGTCCAATGAATACAAGGTCCAGGAAGATTAATTGGCCTAACCCCCGAGATGATTTCCTCATCAGTTGGACATTTAAATCCTGCTTAACCATTTTGATCCGATGGTTATTGTTGCCAACCTGGCGTGTGGGAATGTTGGCTTTGAGGACGTACAGAACCTCGTCCATACCTACCACCGACAGCACTCACGTGTCCAAATGAACATGATCCTGTGAGAAAATATTAACTGAGTTTAACACTAAGTAGGACGATACGAAAACCACTCAGCTACGAACATGTTTCCATCCAGGTCCACATTCTCTTTCCTCTGTCTGTCTGTCAGATCCGGGGTCACAGCTGAACCATAGACTCTCCTCCTCCTCTCTCCTCTCTCTCTTCCCGTTTCAAGGCTCCGTTCTCTTACGGAGGAAAAAAAAAATGTTAAAAATTGATCTGCTCGAGGGGCGACGGTGGGGCTCAGGGAGGCGACTGCGGCGTCGGCGTCGGCGAGCAGGGGGCGCTTCGCGGAGCAAAGAGAGCAGAGTGGAGGTCGCGAAAAGTAAGGGGCTCGTGAAGAGCGAGGGAAAAACGCGACAGCGGGACTCAAGAAGGAGACGGCATAAGCGGAGGTGGAGGCGGGGGCATCAGCTTGTGGTTCGCTCTCAAAGACGCGCTTCTTCACGGAGGAGAGAGAGCAGAGCGATTTTTTTCCTCCATAACTTCTTCGCGGAGTAGAGAGAGAGAGGAGTGTTGAAGACGGGGAGAGAGGGGGTCTACTGCTGACGTGGGCCCGGATCTAACACAGAGAGCGAGGAGGGGGAGAAAAGGGAGACAAGGTAGGTTCCCGGATGGATACGTGTCCATAGCTGAGTGGTTTGCGGCACCGACACCGATGTTAAACTCAGCCAATGTATACCCCTCTCTCTCTCACCTGAAGTCTTGGGTTCTTGCCATTACAGGGTTTCAGGACTGAGGTTGCGAACTGTGAACAGGCAAGTGACAGAGCGGGTCTAGGACCGATTCGAGCGACGTGCATGGAGCAACAGATGGAGAACAGGCAAGTGATATTCAAGGGTTTCATAGAGAGGGCTCCAAGGGAGACGGACATGGAATTGAAGGTGGGAAGCATCGGCAGCGGCCTCAAGGCGCCTGCAGGATCAGGTGCTTTCCTGGTCAAGAATCTCTACCTCTCTTGCGACCCTTACATGAGAGGACGTATGCGCGATTCCCGCACTTCTTACATCCCCCCTTTCGTTCCTGGTCAGGTACAATGTATCCTTGCTTTCGTCTTGCTCATGCTCTCCTCTTGTGTTCAATAGAAAGATCCATAAATTCAGCAACCGCATCGTTTTCTAGTGGTGGGAATCGGTCCTCCTGACTTTGTTCATGCATAGCTTGTTTGAGTCCGGAGTCCGGACCCCAACTTGGCATGAAATGATAAAACACCATGTGTGGAGTCGCCGCGTCGTACCAGTTTTGTAATCATCTGCCTACATTTTATGAATTCAACTTGGGGATTTGTAATTTACAAATTAGTTTACTTGGAACAGCCCATCGAAGGGTTCGGTGTTTCCAAGGTTATCGACTCCGACGATCCAGACTTCAAGCCTGGTGATTTAGTTTCGGGATGACTGGCTGGGAGGAATACAGCTTGATAAGGAAGAGCAACCAGTTGAGAAAAATTGAGCAACATGATGTTCCTCTATCATATCACCTGGCCTTCTCGGTATGTTTCTCTCCTACTCTGCCTGCTTCCTTCATGAAGCATTTCTCAGACGATGATAAATTTCTTAGGATAACTTTTCATTGGTAGGTAAAGAGCCCCTGTAAACGATAGTAGGGGTGCCTAATTTTCTTATCTAGTCTACTTTAGAAGCCACATTGCATTCACCTGCAAGTCTCTTTGGCCAAAGATTGTTTTGCTTGATATGCAAATCTTTGGGATGCTACCATCAGAAACTTCCCCTGTTGGCTTCTATCTAAATCAACCCCTTGAGGATCTAGATGGGTTGAATTTGTATAACAAGGCCGACAACCCACCAAGACTTCCCCCCCCCCCCCCCCCAACAAAAAAAAAAGAAAAAGAAGAAGAATGTCAGGATCCTGGCCGGATGAATTTTACTGTAATTTTTCTAATCAATGGAACCCAGGTCGACTCATAGCCCCTTTCATCAGTTAATCAGATGATCACTCCAGCACCACTTGAATATTGATACCATCTTCAGTAGAATTTGCTGCTAAAGGACAATATTTAAAGTTTAGAAAGCCGAATGACTTGTTCAGAGGTTTCGAAATTGCCATCAAATGTGCAATTGTGATTGTCATACAGGTGCACATTGTTTTGAAGCATAGTTTCCTTTAGCCACATTGTTTTGAAGCATAGTTTCCTTTAGCTGCTGTTTCCTACAATATTTGGTGGACCTACTATACAGTCCCATTGCGCAACTAGTTTCGTCAAATTCTCATGACATGTCTGGCAAAACAAACCGTGCTCAACACAATTATGCAGCAAATTTTCATAGCTTATAAAATTCCCTGGTGTATAGTCAGCACAAGCATCTTCATGGGAGCATAAGCCTCCTCATGTTTCCTAAATAATTGATTTTATGCAGGTATGCCGGGATTTACTGCATATGTAGGATTTCATGAGATATGCTCCCCTAAACAAGGAGATACTGTCCTCGTCTCTGCAGCATCCGGAGCAGTTGGACAGCTTGTTGGCCAACTTGCTAAACTGCATGGCTGCTATGTAGTTGGAAGTGCTGGCTCAAGCCAAAAGGTAAGTCTGTTAGTCAATGGAAATAACTGTTTCATTTTTAACTGCAGAGAGAGAGACATCTAAAATTTTGAGTACAAACTATTTAGGTTGACCTGCTGAAGAATAAACTTGGATTTGATGAAGCTTTTGACTATAAAGAAGAGCCAGACCTCGATGCGGCTTTGAAGAGGTCGGTGCAACTAGTATTTGCATTGCTTTTGTTGCTTGTTGACAGGCTAACTGTGGACAAATCATCTTGATCATGTTTCCTTATATACTTTCTGGGAAAGATCATAGATCCTTGTGTACGTTCCTGCATTTTATCTTTTCAAATGAGTGGCTAAACAATAAATGGGGGGCTAACAGGTACTTTCCTCAAGGCATCGACATCTACTTTGATAATGTTGGGGGAGACATGCTGGATGCCGCACTTCTCAACATGCGTGTCAATGGGCGCATTGCAGACTGCGGCATGGTATCACAGCATAGTCAAACCAATCCACAGGGAATCCACAACTTATTCAATCTGATACCGAAGCGCATCAAGATGCAGGGGTTCCTGCAAAGCGACTTCTTGCACCTCTTTCCCCACTTCTTCAATCAAGTCATGGAATACTACAAGCAGGGGAAGATCACTTATATGGAAGACACGGTCCGTGGATTGGAGCATGCTCCGGCTGCGTTCACCGGACTGTTTTCAGGTAGAAATGTCGGCAAGCAGGTCATTCATGTTGCCAGTCCATAGGATAGCTAATGAATGTGGCAGAAACCAGGGAGAAAGCATGAGGGCCTATCTTATCCGAGCACCATGTTCAGGATCTATTCCTTTCCCAATTCCATCTCTCCATTGTTGATACTTTAACGTTGAGCAACTTCAAATAATGGTGCGATAAGTAGTCTTTCTGGGGTGCTGGTCATGTCTCGAGTTCATGGCAAGTAGCGTCGCCATCACACTGCAACTGAGTTTCGGAAAATTCCAGGCTCTATGCCTGATGTCCAGTCGAATTTCATGAATTCTAGGTCGATGCGAAAATCACCTATTGGAAAAAGAAGATGGCTTATCATATCTCACCGAGATCTTGTTGAGAAACAGCCTCATTTTAGACTCAAGCAAAATAAGTGTTGTTAACATTGAAAAGCAGTATTCACAAAGAAAAGGAAGGGATCCCACCTGTGGTGTGTGTTTGTTTCACGGAAAACTTTTTTTGAAGTAACATTTTCCTCATTTTCCGACGTTTGATTCATTTAAGAAAATGAGTCAATGGAAAATGTTTTATAATCACTGGAAAATGATTTCCTACCAAAACTTAAATTTAGGAAAATAATTTCCTCTTTGAAAGAATCAAAAAAGGTTTTCCGATTGTACCAAAGCTTAGATTGGGGTGTTTGTTTAACAAAATAATTATTTTTTTTAAATTATGATTTTTTTAAAATTCGAATTTTTATTTTATTTTTTAAAATCTAGTTTTTGTATTTTAAGGGTGTGTTTGTTTCACGGAAATCGTGCCATTTTTGGAAAATATTTTCCAGGAAAATGATTTAGTTTTCTTGTATTTGATGATATGTGATTGAAAATATTTTCAGACGTTTGGATTACATTTGGAAAATGATTGAATAACATTTAAACTAACAATTTACACTAGTGTAAAAAAAAAAAAAGATTTTGGAGAGTAAAAGAAAAGGATAAAGATGACCTAATAAAAAGAGAATGACCTAAAAACCTGATAAAGAGGGAAAATGTTTTCCCTTTCCCATGCACAGGAATTCATTTTTCTAAAACAATACATAATATTTATGTTGACTGAAAAGTATTTTCCATTGACCAAATCGTTTCTGGGGTCAATTCCAAAAAAAACCCCAAACTTTAGGTCAAGTCCCAAATATACCCCGAACTTTTTTTTGTCTCAAGAAAAACCTCAAACTTTAGGTTTAGTCCCAAATCTGCCCCGAACTTTTCTTTTGTCTCAAAAAAAACCCTAAACTTTAATTTTAGTCCCAAATCTACCCCGAATTTTGTTTTGTCTAAAAAAATCTCAAATTGGTACACATATGACAAATTTACCCAAAATTATTTTTTTGACCACCAAAAAAAATTACCATATATTATTTTCCGTTAAATTTTACCCTCAAATTTCTAAATTAAATAACACACCGCAATTAACGGGTATACTAATTTGGAATTTTACCCTCCGTTTGTACTAAAAAAATCACCAATTTTTGATATGTTCTCAAATATACCCCATGGTCTAGTCCCAACTTAACATGGCATTTCCACATAGATAATAAATACACATAAACAATATGTTATAGAAAATTATTTTCAAAATAAAACCATTTTAGGATATAAAAAATTAGGGATTACTAATACGGCTTTTGGACAGAGGCTAATGAGGGCAAATTTAGGATTATAGTAAAATTTGATAATTTTCTTTTTGACAAAAAAAAATTGGGATAGATTTGGGAATAGATTAAGAGTTTGGGGTTTTTTCTGAGATTAAAGAAAAGTTTGGGGTAGATTTGGGATTAAACCTAAAGTTTGAGGTTTTTTCTGAAACAAAGAAAAGTTCGGGGCAGATTTGGGACTGAACCTAAAGTTTGGGGTTTTTCTTGAGACAAAAAAAAGTTTGGGGTATATTTGGGACTAAACCTAAAGTTTGGGGTTTTTTTTGGAATTGACCCATCGTTTCTGGAAAAACAAACAACGAAAAGTCTGGAAAACACTTTCCAAGAAACTACTTTCATTGAAACAAACGCACCCTTAATTATTTCCTTTTTTTGCTATTTCTTATTTTTCTTCCTTTTACTTTTTGCTAATTCTTAGCCCGTCATGGCCACAATGGCAAGGCTTGAGCTTGCCCAAGGCTGGCAAGCGTTGAGCCTCACCATCATGCGAGATCGTGGCCTTCGATGGCAAGGCTCAAGCTGGCGACCTCCAATGGCGCACCTTGCTAGATTCAGCGAGCTTGCAGCCTCTAGCAACAAGCTAGTGAGGCTCGAGCTTCACCTCACCTCAACGGCCACGACCTCACCCGAGGCCAGCAAGCCTTGAGCCTCGCCAAAACAAGCTAGCTCGGGCCTCAGGCGACAAGCCTCACTGGGCAAGCTTGCGACCTTCGACAACAAGGATTGAGCTTGCCCCTCGCAAGTTGGTCGGGGAGGAACCACCAAGGAAGTAGATAGGATGACGCACATAAAGCTGAGGAGCGAGGGAGGAGAAGGAACAAAGAAAAATAATAATTAATAAATCGAAATAAAAATAAATTATTAAAAAATTATTTTAGTAAAAAGAAATTTATTTTGCAGAAACCTCAATGATAAAAGAAAATATTTTCTAAGAAAGCATTTTCCAGGTTAGTTTTCCTTTATTTAGTAAATATGATTGAAAACGTTTTTTGATATTTGGACCTCATTAGAAAATTATTTCAATATAATGATTTTATTAAATCGAAATTTTTAAATTTTTTATTTAGATTTGTAAATTACTTTACTTTATTTTTATTTGTCTTTTTTTCACTTTTTTCCTTTTTCTTCTCTAGCTCTCATCTCCTTCCTCGAGTGCCATCGTATGTTCCTCTGCCACTATTGGCTGGCAACGATCATAGGCAAAATCCACCTCATGGGGATCAAGCAAGCTATGAGCTCATTGGCCACAGTGGAGTTAGAGCCCATTGGGATTTGGCGAGCCCCGAGCTCACCAGCCTTGGCCAAGCTCGGGTACATCTCGATTTGGCGAGTCGCAAGCTCGCTTAGATTTGGTGAGCCGCGAGCTTGGGCTCACCTAGATTGACCAAGCCACAAGCTTATTTTCCTCAAGTAAGCTGCGAGCTCGCCAACCACAACAAAACTCGATCGCCTAGATTGGCCGAGCTGCAAGCAAGCTAGCCTTAACAGAGCTCAGGTTTGTGAGCTTGCTGGCCACGTCTTGGCTTGTCATTGTCGGCAAAGGAAGAAGGGGAAGAAGGAGGAAGAAAGAGAAAGAAAATAGAAAATAATAAATAATAATAATAAATCAAAATTATTAAAAATAAATATTTTTAAAATAATATTTTTATAAGAATAAAATTTTCATCAACCAAGACTCAAGACTAGGAAAACCTTTTGGAAAGAAAATTTTGGTTGTTATAAAGGGGAAATCATTTTCTCAAATTTAAGCTTTGTTGTCAAAACATTTTTTATTGATTAGGAAAATATTTTTTATTGACTCGTTAACCTAAGTGAACCAAATACCAAAAAATGAAGAAAACGTTTTGTTAATACTTCGAGGAACAAGTGATTCTATTCTTTTGATCCTGAGAACGGATTTGGAACATAAATCTGTTTATTAAATTTTTAATTTTTGGGAATAGATTTGAAATAAAATCAAAATAAATAAAAAAGTTGCTTCTTGTTCTTAAAAACAATTTCGAGAATCAATTCTCATTTTTCCTTCCTTTCCCTTTTCTTCTTCTTCCTTCTTTTCCTTTCCGTCTTCTTCTTCAATGTTCAGCCAGTCGCCAATCAGTGACCTCGTTGAAGGGACGCCAGCCTCCAACAAGGCCAAGCCTCATTAGCCAAGCCTTGCCAGCGGTTGGATGAGCTCAGCCTTGCCAGATCTAGGCGAGCTCTAGCTCGCCAAGCCAAGGCGAAGTCGAGCCTTGCTTAGCTGCAGATAAGGCTCGGCCAATGAAACTCAACTGCCGACAAGGTTCGGCCGAGAGGCTTGGCCTTGCTGAGGGCCAGCGACCAGTTGAAGCATGGAAGAGAAAATGAAAAAAGAAAAAATAATTAAAAACAGAAAAATATAATAAAAGTATTTAAAAATTTAGAAAAATCTAAGTTACAAAAGAGTCTAACATTTTTACTAAATGCATTTCTATCGCGAAAATAGAAATTTTAAACAGTTACCAAATGCCTTCAAATGCTTTTAAATTGTTCTCGGAAGCAACATAAAAAATAATCATTTTTGAGAAAAAATTGTTCTCAAGAACATAATAGTTACCATTTGCACCCTTAGTGATAAATATAGTCATCTACCAATGAAATAAACACTAAACAATCTAGTTCTGTTTGAAAGGAAGTAGTTAACCAACAAATAAGAAATTTTCCAACTTCAAAGGAAATGTAAGTCATCTACTTTTGTAGAAATTCACCGCTCAAAACAAAAATTTAGATATGAAATTGTAACTATCGACATAAATCCACTTAAAATTAAATTTGTCTTAATTTGCCTTAGACTTTTAATCTTAATTCACATGTATTTGCCCTACACTTATCTGTGTTTTGCATTTGGCAAATGTTCATCTACTATAACGATGAGACCATGAAATATACACACACAAAAAACTTAAAATTGATAAGCATTGCATATAATGTAACTTCAAGATAAGCGATAATGAAGCACTACATACCTTTTGTTGATCACTTATAAAATCTCCATTGTTACCATCATCCATATTTAGGAATAACTTCAACAAGTTGATAAACCAACTCCATGTATTCTTATTCTAAATTCTCGCTACTACCCATGCCCCTAGATACACTTGGTTGTTGGCAACCCCCCTACAGCAAACAACAATCTAGTCCAATGATCTTCCTACATCTTGGAACCGCCCACTAAGGACTGGTTCCAAAAAATTGGATCCGGGAACCGCCCGTTAGTTCCATGGATCCACCCAAGAACCGGACCGCCAATCCGGTCTGGTTCCCGGGTGGATCTATGGATCCGGTCTCACAAGTGGGCGAAGAAAAGAAGCTCCACTGGACACATATCGTAAAGATGGTCTATTTAGAGATTTCACAAATGCTCTCGTGCTTTTTTCTTTACCTCTCTTGGTAGGTTGCCTCAAATAGAACAATAAAAATTATAAACACGTCAAAATTTTATTTTATTTTCAACTAAAAAAATTATTTTTTATAATAAAAATTAATATATATTATTATTATAATACCGGTCCGGTCCGGATGGGTGGGGGGGTGGATCCACCTATGGAACCAGGAACCGGACCGGTCCCTTTAGGAACCACAGGTTCCGGGCCGGTCCGGTCCGATTCCGGGCGGTTCCCGGTTCTTTTGCACACCCCTACCCCCTACAACAAACAACAATCTAGTCCAATGGTCTTCCTACATCTTGTTATAAAATCCTATCCTCCAGGCATCAATGCATATGTAAACCCTATCAACAAATGGCAGGAAGTTTGGCAATAATTTTTCAACTTTCCTTCCAATAATGCTTGCAATATTAAGCTCACCCCAAATAGTCATACATTTGTGCACCCTATAGCATCTTCAAGACTTAGCAATGCTATCGCACTGACTCACTATCACATTCATTCCTAGTTATTCTCTAACTAGTCTCTTCAACTAGGAGGCACTAATTCTAGGCATTTGCATAGATGAGAGTATGATATTATAGAAGTATTGATTGCTATTTTGAAGGGTTAAAAGAGGAAGAAACATGTTTTTCAATTCATCGTGGAAGACTTGATAGTAAATACCCATGACCCAGATCGAACTCTCATACTCTTATGAGTGGAGCTTTGTGGTGTCAAAGTGAAAAGTGAGCAATACAAAGGAGATGATACAATTAGTTTATATAAGCGATAGGGCGTTTGTATTAGAAGTTATAAGATAGAATGGTTATAACTCTATAAAATTTCAAATGCTAGATTGACCTCCCATACACAAACTAATTAGGAGCCAATACTGCTCTGATGACGATGCCATAGCAAACCAATTGTTTTATTGAAGTGTTATGCATGTCTCGCTCAAAAGAGTAGAAATTCTAAACTAAGCATGGTGACATGTCGTCATACTGTTCATATTGACTCAAGAGGCGCCGTCAGAGCTATTTTACAGTCAAAAACTAGTCGGCATATGAAAGACATCACGTCATTATTCGCCACCTGTCGATTCAAATGGAGCTAAATAAACGCACTTCCTAGTTGCGCGAAAGCTCGACCTAAATACAATTCCAAGACTTCCGTGCGCACGTACGTTACAAATCGGAGAGAATTGATGCACTTATTCCATAACAATATTCGCATCTTCTCACGGCCCAACACGACTGAGACCGCCGTTCGTTCATCGCCAACCCGACAGTAGAAACTGGAAAGCGGGGGATCTTCCGCGCACGGTGCCTGTATCTGCTCTTCTGCTGACTCCCTCCCTCTGAACCGGGACGCCTCCGAGAACTCCTCCAATTCATTCGCCGGTGCGTTGCGTTTCCGATCGGTGATACGCGCCGCCGCCGGCTCCTCCGTTCTTGAGTAAGTGCTCCTTCTCTCGTGGGCTGCGTCGTTCCTCCCCTCCTGCTCCCGGGCAAGTAGGGTATGCCTCTTTCGTGAGGACGGTGGGTGATGGGTTGTGTGTCATTGGGGTGATCCCTTCTTCTCGTCGCTTTGAATGTCTCTTCTCGGTCGCGGTCGCGCTCTGCTCTTCCCCGGGCTTCGAACCGTCGAGGAGGATCGAACCGTGGAGGAGGATCGAACGGACGTCTTGGGTCTGCCGAGCTTCTGATGTCTGATTGTTTTCCGTTCGGGGGAAGGAATTTGTTCTTGGGTTTGATTGTTTTATTGTTTGCCAATGTGTCTGGTTGGAGACGAACCCAATTGGATGAATCCTTTTTTTTGCACACTGCAGGTAGGAAAAGTAGGCGGATGATTGTGTTACGGATCTCTGAGTCGGAAACTTGTGTATAGAGCTGCTGGGTTAGTCTCTCCAATCTTTCCAGTGAAGTGGTTCTTGATGACTGATTCGACTACCCAGAAATGTTGAGGGGCTTGATGATCAGGATGTGCCAGTAAACTTCTCTTCAGTAGATTGCATCGCCCGACCTTGTAGGAATGGCTTCCCGAGCAATCTTGCGCAAGCAGAAGTACCTCGTCAACTTTCTCAATCGCCCCACTTTTGTAATCAGGGCGTTCTCATTTTCTGAGCATGGCCGACCTCCCCTATGTGATGGCCCTCAGGATTTGGGTCATACGACAAGCCATGCATTTGCTGATACTGATCTTAAAGCTGACAGAAGTAAACACCAGTCGTCTACTTTTGCAATGCAACAATTTTTTTGGCATTTGCCACATGGGGTCCCGACTTTGGACCACATACTAGATAGGAAAGATCTCCTCTCTTCTTTTAGAGTAGCGAGGATGTCAGAATTGGTGCGGCATGCTTCTACAGCAACAGCTGGCCAACCTGAAACTCGTAATGGTAACAGTCAAAGCAAGGAAAAGGCTTCTAAACAGGTGAAGGAGGCTTCGCCTGAGGATTGTGACCAGGCAGTTGAAGGATTGAGCACAGCAAAAGCGAAAGTAAAGGCTAAACAAATGCTAGAATCCCAGAACTTCTTCGCGGAGTAGAGAGAGAGCGATTTTTTTCCTCCAGAGAGAGGGTTTGCTGGTGACGTGGGCCCGGATCTGACAGAGAGAACGAGGAGGGAGACAAGGTGGGTTCCCGGTAGATACGTGTCGATAGCTGAGTGGTTTGCTGCGCCGTCACGTTGTGTTAAACTCAGCCAATATATATCCCTCTCTCTCTCACCTGAAGTTTTGGGTTCTTGCCATTACAGGGTTTCAGGACTGAGGTTGCGAACTGTGAACAGGCAAGTGATAGAGCGGGTCTAGGACCGATTCGAGCGACGTGCATGGAGCAACAGATGGAGAACAGGCAAGTGATATTCAAGGGTTTCATAAAGAGGGCTCCAAGGGAGACGGACATGGAATTGAAGGTGGGAAGCATCGGTGGCGGCCTCAAGGCGCCTGCGGGACCAGGTGCTTTCCTGGTCAAGAATCTCTACCTCTCTTGCGACCCTTACATGAGAGGACGTATGCGCGGTTCCCGCACTTCTTACATCCCCCCTTTCGTTCCTGGTCAGGTACAATGTATCCTTGCTTTCGTCTTGCTCATGCTCTCCTCTCGTGTTCAATAGAAAGATCCATAGATTCAGCAACCGCATCATTTTCTAGTGGTGGGAATCGGTCCTCCTGACTTTGTTCATGCATAGCTTGTTTGAGTCCGGAGTCCGGACCCCTACTTGGCATGAAATGATAGAACACCATATGTGGAGTCGCTGCGTCATACCAGTTTTGTAATCGTCTGCCTATATTTTATGAATTCAACTTGGGGATTTGTAATTTACCAATTAGTTTACTTGGTGCAGCCCATCGAAGGGTTTGGTGTTTCCAAGGTTATCGACTCCGACGATCCAGACTTCAAGCCTGGTGATTTAGTTTCGGGGATGACTGGCTGGGAGGAATACAGCTTGATAAGGAAGAGCAACCAGTTGAGAAAAATTGAGCAACATGATGTTCCTCTGTCATATCACCTTGGCCTTCTCGGTATGTTTCTCTCCTATTCTGCCTGCTTCCTTCATGAAGCATTTCTCAGACAAGTATGAAAAATTTCTCAGGATAACTTTTCATTGGTAGGTAAAGAGCCCCTGTAAACGATAGTAGGGGTGCCTAATTTTCTTATCTAGTCTACTTTAGGAGCCACATTGCATTCACCTGCAAACCTGCAAGTCTCTTTGGCTAAAGATTGTTTTGCTTGATATGCAATCTTTGGGATGCTACCATCAGAAACTTCCCCTATTGGCTTCTATCTAAATCGACCGCTTGAGGATCTAGATGGGTTGAATTTGTATAGCAAGGCCGACAACCCACCAAGACTCCCTCCCTCCCCTCCCCCCCCTCAAAAAAAAAAAAAAAAGAATATCAGGATCCTGGCCAGGATGAATTTTACCATAATTTTTCTAATCAATGGAATCCCAGGTCGACTCATAGCCCCTTTCATCAGTAAATCAGATGAACGCTCCAGCACCACTCGAATATTGATACCATCTTCAGTAGAATTTGCTGCTAAAGGACAATATTTAAAGTTTAGAAAGCCGAATGACTTGTTCAGAGGTTTCGAAATTGCCATCAAATGTGCAATTGTAATTGTCATACAGGTGCACATTGTTTTGAAGCATAGTTTCCTTAAGCTGCTGTTTATTACAATATTTGGTGGACCTACTATACAGTCCCAATGAGCAACTAGTTTCATTGAATTCTCATGGCATGTCTAGCGAAACAAACCGTGCTCAACACAATTATGCAGCAAATTTTCATAGCTTATAAAATTCCCTGGTGTATAGTCAGCACAAGCATCTTCATGGGAGCATAAGCCTCCTCATGTTTCCTAAATAATTGATTTTATGCAGGTATGCCGGGATTTACTGCATATGTAGGATTTCATGAGATATGCTCCCCTAAACAAGGAGATACTGTCCTCGTCTCTGCAGCATCCGGAGCAGTTGGACAGCTTGTTGGCCAACTTGCTAAACTGCATGGCTGCTATGTAGTTGGAAGTGCTGGCTCAAGCCAAAAGGTAAGTCTGTTAGTCAATGGAAAGAACTGTTTCATTTTTAACTGCAGAGAGAGAAACGTCTAAAATTTCGAGTACGAACTATTTAGGTTGACCTGCTGAAGAATAAACTTGGATTTGATGAAGCTTTTGACTATAAAGAAGAGCCAGACCTCGATGCGGCTTTGAAGAGGTCGGTGCAACTAGTATTTGCATTGCTTTTGTTGCTTGTTGACAGGCTAACTGTGGACAAAGCATCTTGATCATGTTTCCTTGTATACTTTCTGGGAAAGATCATAGATCCTTGTGTACGTTCATGCATTTTATCTTTTCAAATGAGTGGCTAAACAATAAATGGGGGGCTAACAGGTACTTTCCTCAAGGCATCGACATCTACTTTGATAATGTTGGGGGAGACATGCTGGATGCCGCACTTCTCAACATGCGTGTCGATGGGCGCATTGCAGTCTGCGGCATGGTATCACAGCACAGTCAAACCAATCCACAGGGGATCCACAACTTATTCAATCTGATACCGAAGCGCATCAAGATGCAGGGGTTCCTGCAAAGCGACTTCTTGCACCTCTTTCCCCACTTCTTCAATCAAGTCATGGAATACTACAAGCAGGGGAAGATCACTTATATGGAAGACACGGTCCGTGGATTGGAACATGCTCCGGCTGCGTTCGTCGGACTGTTTTTGGGTAGAAATGTCGGCAAGCAGGTCATTCATGTTGCCAGTCCATAGGATGGCTAATGAATGTGGCAGAAACCAGGGAGAAAGCATGAGGGCCTATCTTATCCGAGCACCATGTTCAGGATCTATTCCTTTCCCAATTCCATCTCTCCATTGTTGATACTTTAACGTTGAGCAACTTTAAATAATGGTGCGATAAGTAGTCTTTCTGGGGTGCTGGTCACGTCTCGAGTTCATGGCAAGTAGCGTCGCCATCGCACTGCAACTGAGTTTCGGAAAATTCCAGGCTCTATGCCTAACCTCCGGTCGAATTTCATGAATTTCGGGTCTGTGCGAAAATCACCTATTGGAAAAAGAAGACGGCTTATCATATCTCACCGAGATCTTGTTGAGAAACGGCCTCATTTTAGACTCAAGCAAAATAAGTGTTGTTAACATTGAAAAGCAGTACTCACACAGAAAAGGAAGGGATCCCACTTATCGTGGTGTGTTTGTTTCACAGAAAACTTTTTCTGAAGTAACATTTTCCGACGTTGGATTCATTTAAGAAAATGAATTGATGGAAAATGTTTTATAGTCAACGGAAAATGATTTCCTACCAAAACTTAAATTTAGGAAAATGATTTCCTCTTTGAAAGAATCAAAAAAGGTTTTCCGATTGTACCAAAGCTTACATTGGGGTGTTTGTTTAACAAAATAATTATTTTTTTAAAATTATAATTTTTTTTAAATTCGAATTTTTATTTTATTTTTAAAAATCTAGTTTTTGTATTTTAAGGGTGCGTTTGTTTCGCGGAAATCGTACCATTTTTGGAAAATATTTTCCAAGAAAATGATTTAATTTTCTTGTATTTGATGATATGTGATTGAAAATATTTTCAAGCGTTTGGATTGCATTTGGAACATGATTGAATAACATTTAAACTAACAATTTACACTAATGTAAGGAAAAAAGAAGAAGATATTTTGGAGAGTAAAAAAAAAGGACAAAGATGACCTAATAAAAAGGGAATGACCTAAAAACCTAATAAAGAGGGAAAATGTTTTCCCTCTCTCATGCACAAGAATTCATTTTTCTAAAACAATATATAATATTTATGTTGACTGAAAAGTATTTTCCATTGACCAAATCGTTTTTGGAAAAACAAACAACGAAAAGTCTAGAAAACACTTTTCGAGATATTACTTTCATTGAAACAAACGCATCCTTAATTATTTCCTTTTTTTGCTATTTCTTATTTTTCTTCCTTTTACTTTTTGCTAATTCTTAGCCCGTCATGGCCACAATGGCAAGGCTTGAGCTTGCCCGAGGCTGGCAAGCATTGAGCCTCACCATCATGCCAGATCGTGGTCTCCGATGGCAAGGCTCAAGCTGGCGACCTCCAATGGCGCACCTTGCTAGATTCAGCGAGCTTGCAGCCTCTAGCGACAAGCTAGTGAGGCTCGAGCTTCACCTCGCCTCAATGGCCACGACCTCATCCGAGGCCAGCAAGCCTTGAGCCTCGCCAAAACAGGCTAGCTCGTGGCCTCAGGCGACAAGCCTCACTGGGCAAGCTTGCGACCTTCGACAACAAGGATTGAGCTTGCCCCTCACAAGTTGGTCAGGGAGGAACCACCAAGGAAGTAGACAGGATGACGCACATAAAGCTGAGGAGCGAGGGAGGAGAAGGAACAAAGAAAAATAATAATTAATAAATCGAAATAAAAATAAATTATTAAAAAATTATTTTAATAAAAAGAAATTTATTTTGCAGAAACCTCAATGATAAAAGAAAATATTTTCTAAGAAAGCATTTTCCAGGTTAGTTTTCCTTTATTTAGTAAATATGATTGAAAACGTTTTTTGATATTTGGACCTCATTAGAAAATTATTTCAATTTAATGATTTTATTTAAAAAATCGAAATTTTTAATTTTTTAATTTTTTATTTAGATTTGTAAATTACTTTTACTTTATTTTTATTTGTCTTTTTTTCGCTTTTTTCCTTTTTCTTCTCTAGCTCTCATCTCCTTCCTCGAGTGCCATTGTATGTTCCTCTGCCACTATTGGCTGGCAACGATCATAGGCAAGTTCCACCTCGTGGGGATCGGGCAAGCTATGAGCTCATTGACCACAGTGGAGTTAGAGCCCATTGGGATTTGGCGAGCCCCAAGCTCACCAACCTTGGCCAAGCTCGGGTACATCTTGATTTGGCGAGTTGCAAGCTCGCTTAGATCTGGTGAGCCCCGAGCTTGCTTGGATCTGGCAAGCCCTGAGTTCATCAACCTTAGTAGAGCTTGGGCTCACCTAGATTGGCCGAGCCACAAGCTTATTTTCCTCAGGTAAGTTGTGAGCTCGCCAACCACAACAAAACTCGAGCTCGCCTAGATTGGCCGAGCTGCAAGCAAGCTAGCCTTGACAGAGCTCAGGTTTGTGAGCTTGCTGGCCACGTCTTGGCTTGTCATTGTCGGCAAAGGAAGAAGGGGAAGAAGGAGGAAGAAAGAGAAAGAAAATAGAAAATAATAAATAATAATAATAAATCAAAATTATTAAAAATAATTAAAACATTAATATTTTTAAAATAATATTTTTATAAGAATAAAATTTTCATCAACCAAGACTCAAGACTAGGAAAACCTTTTGGAAAGAAAATTTTGGTTGTTATAAAGGGGAAATCATTTTCCCAAATTTAAGCTTTGTTGTCAAAACATTTTTTATTGATTAGGAAAATATTTTTTATTGACTCATTAACCTAAGTGAACCAAATGTTAATACTTCGAGGAACAAGTGATTTTATTCTTTTGATCCTGTCAACAGATTTGGAACAGAAATCTGTTTATTAAATTTTTAATTTTTGGGAATAGATTTGGAACAAAATCAAAATAAATAAAAAAAGTTGCTTATTGTTCTCAAAAACAATTTCAATAATCAATTCTTATTTTTCCTTCCTTTCCCTTTTCTTCTTCTTCCTTCTTTTCCTTTCCGTCTTCTTCTTCAATGTTCGGCCAGTCGCCAATCAGTGACCTCGTTGAAGGGACGCCAGCCTCCAACAAGGCCAAGCCTCATTAGCCAAGCCTTGCCGGCAGTTGGATGAGCTCAGCCTTGCCAAATCTAGGCGAGCTCTAGCTCGCCAAGCCAAGGCGAAGTCGAGCCTTGCTTAGTTGTTGATAAGGCTCGGCCGACGAGACTCAACCGCCGACAAGGTTCGGCCGAGAGGCTTGGCCTTGCTGAGGGCCAGTGACCAGTTGAAGCATGGAAGAGAAAATGAAAAAAGAAAAAATAATTAAAAACAGAAAAATATAATAAAAGTATTTAAAAATTTAGAAAAATCTAAGTTACAAAAGAGTCTAACATTTTTACTAAATGCATTTCTATCCCGGAAATAAAAATTTTAGACAGTTACCAAATGCCTTCAAATGCTTTTAAATTGTTCTCGGAAGCAACATAAAAACTAATCGTTTTTGAGAAAAAATTGTTCTCAAGAACAGAAAGTTATCATTTACACCCTTAGTGATAAATATAGTCATCTACCAATGAAATAAACACTAAACAATCTAGTTCTGTTTGAAAGGAAGTAGTTAACCAACAAATAAGAAATTTTCCAACTTCAAAGGGAATGTAAGTCATCTACTTTTGTAGAAATTCACTGCTCAAAACAAAATTTTAGATATGAAATTTGTAACTATCAACATAAATCCACTTCAAATTAAATTTGTCTTAATTTGCCTTAGATTTTTAATCTTAATTCACATGTATTTGCCCTACACTTATCTGTGTTTTGCATTTGGCAAATGTTCATCTACTATAACGATGAGACCCTGAAATATACACACACACACAAAACTAGAAATTGATAAGCATTGCATATAATGTAACTTCAAGATAAGCGATAATGAAGCACTACATACTTTTTGTTGATCACTTATAAAATCCCCATTGTTACCATCATCCATATCTAGGAATAACTTCAACAAGTTGATAAACCAACTCCATGTATTCTTATTCTAAATTCTCGCTACTACCCATGCCCCTAGATACACTTGGTTGTTGGCAACCTCCCTACAACAAACAACAATCTAGTCCAATGGTCTTCCTACATCTTGTTATAAAATCCTATCCTCTAGGCATCAATGCATATGTAAACCCTATCAACAAATGGCAGGAAATTTGGCAATAATTTTTCAACTTTCCTTCCAATAATGCTTGCAATATTAAGCTCACCCCAAATAGTCATACATTTGTGCACCCTATAGCATCTTCAAGACTCAACAATGCTATCGCACTGACTCACTATCACGTTCATTCCTAGTTATTCTCTAACTAGTCTCTTCAACTAGGAGGCACTAATTCTAGGCATTTGCATAGTGAGAGTATGATATTATAGAAGTACCGGTTGCTATTTTGAAGGGTTAAAAGAGGAAGAAACAGGTTTTTCAATTCATCGTGGAAGACTTGATAGTAAATACCCATGACCCATATCGAACTCTCGTACTCTTATGAGTGGAGCTTTGTGGTGTCAGAGTGAAAAGTGAGCAATACAAAGGAGATGATACAATTACTTTATATAAGTGATAGGGTGTTTGTATCAAAAGTTATAAGATAGAATAGTTATAACTTTATAAAATTTCAAATGCGAGATTGACCTCCCATACACAAACTAGTCATGAGCCAATACTGCTCTGATGATGCCATAGCAAACCAATTGTTTTGTCGAAGTGTTATGTATGTCTCGCTCAAAAGAGTAGAAATTTTTGCTAAACTAAGCGTGACATGCCGTCATACTGTTCATATTGACTCAAGAGGCGCCGCCAGAGCTATTTTACAGTCAAAAACTAGTCGGCATATGAAAGACATCACGTCATTATTCGCCACCTGTCGATTCAAATGGAGCTAAATAAACGCACTTACTAATTGCGCGAAAGCTCGACCTAAATACAATTCCAAGACTTCCGTGCGCACGTACGTTACAAATCGGAGAGATTTGATGCACTTATTCCATAACAATATTCGCATCTTCTCACGGCCCAACACGACTGAGACCGCCGTTCGTTCATCGCCAACCCGACAGTAGAAACTAGAAAGCGGGGGATCTTCCGCGCACGGTGCCTGTATCTGCTCTTCTGCTGACTCCCTCCCTCTGAACCGGGACGCCTCCGAGAACTCCTCCAATTCATTCGCCGGTCCGTTGCGTTTCCGATCGGTGATACGCGCCGCCGCCGGCTCCTCCGTTGTTGGGTAAGTGCTCCTTCTCTCGTGGGCTGCGTCGTTCCTCCCCTCCTGCTCCCGGGCAAGTAGGGTATGCCTCTTTCGTGAGGACGGTGGGTGATGGGTTGTGTGTCATTGGGGTGATCCCTTCTTCTCGTCGCTTCGAATGTCTCTTCTCGGTCGCGGTCGCGCTCTGCTCTTCCCCGGGCTTCGAACCGTGGAGGAGGATCGAACGGACGTCTTGGGTCTGCCGAGCTTTTGATGTCTGATTGTTTTCCGTTCGGGGGAAGGAATTTGTTCTTGGATTTGATTGTTTTGTTGTTTGCCAATGTTGTCTGGTTGGAGACGAACCCAATTGGATGAATCCTTTTTTTGCACACTGCAGGTAGGAAAAGTAGGCGGATGATTGTGTTACGGATCTCTGAGTCGGAAACTTGTGTATAGAGCTGCTGGGTTAGTCTCTCCAATCTTTCCAGTGAAGTGGTTCTTGATGACTGATTCGATTACCCAGAAATGTTGAGGGGCTTGATGATCAGGATGTGCCAGTAAACTTCTCTTCAGTAGATTGCATCGCCCGACCTTGTAGGAATGGCTTCCCGAGCAATCTTGCGCAAGCAGAAGTACCTCGTCAACTTTCTCAATCGCCCCACTTGCGTAATCAGGGCATTCTCATTTTCTGAGCATGGCCGACCTCCCCTATGTGATGGCCCTCAGGATTTGGGTCATACGCCAAGCCATGCATTTGCTGATACTGATCTTAAAGCTGACCGAAGTAAACACCAGTCATCTACTTTTGCAATGCAACAATTTTTTTGGCATTTGCCACATGGGGTCCCGACTTTGGACCACATACTAGATAGGAAAGATCTCCTCTCTTCTTTTAGAGTAGCGAGGATGTCAGAATTGGTGCGGCATGCTTCTACAGCAACAGCTGGCCAACCTGAAACTCGTAATGGTAACAGTCAAAGCAAGGAAAAGGCTTCTAAACAGGTGAAAGAGGCTTCGCCTGAGGATTGTGACCAGGCAGTTGAAGGATTGAGCACAGCAAAAGCAAAAGTAAAGGCTAAACAAATGCTAGAATTCCAGAAGAGTGATGAACCTTTACTGAAGAGAATGTGGGCTACACTTTTGGGAATTGGTCCTGCTTTGAGGGCCATTGCTTCCATGAGCAGGTTTATATATTCTTGCCTCATGGATATACTAGTTCAAGACTTTATTGGTGTCTCTTATAATCTATAATTTGTTCAGGGAGGACTGGGCTAAAAAGATTCGCCATTGGAAGGATGAGTTTATATCTACCCTGCGGCATTATTGGTTGGGCACAAAATTGTTATGGGCTGATGTTAGGATTAGCTCCCGTTTGCTCATAAAACTTGCAAATGGGAAGGGTCTTTCTAGGAGGGAAAGGCAACAACTTACGCGCACTACAGCTGATATTTTCAGGCTAGTTCCTTTTGCAGTTTTTATTATAGTCCCATTCATGGAGTTTCTGCTGCCTGTGTTCTTGAAACTATTTCCAAACATGTTGCCATCAACATTCCAGGACAAAATGAAAGAAGAGGTGAGCTTGCTCTGTGCTTGCTTCCTCATGTATCATCTTCATTTCTATTGTACTTGCATAGGTGGCATTTTTAAATTACAGTTCACGAACACATTCTGCAACAGTGCAGTGCTTAAGATAAAGAGCATCAACCATCCTTTGAACAATATTGCACGAAATAATTGCTTAGCACTTTGCCCTGATCGAGAATGGTAGCATCAAGGCTGAAGTACAAGGCCAAGCCTTTGGAAAGGGTACTTCCAAGAGACCTCTGGGGTTGGATTTTTACTTGTGGACACCATTTCATAATCTCTGTGTGCAAGCCCACTATGCTGCATCAATGCACAGACCAATGTGCCATCTCGATGAAGTGCTCCTCTATGCTCCAGAATCATTTGAATTCACCAAGTCCCCCCCCCCACCAAAAAAAATTAATTAATAAAGAAAACCCTCCTTTCAAACCCAAAACAATTACTCTCGTGCATGATTTTGGGTTGGTGTTTACATGTGTATTATTTCACAACCTCTTTCCAGCTCTATGGGGGACTCGAGAGTCACGCCTTACAAAGAGGTATTTAGGTTGCTAGAAAAGTGCTTATCGTTCAACGATGGAAGTTATGAATTTTTTTTTTTTAATTTTTGGCCTGGACCAACTGCACTTCATTTGCATGGTAATGGTAATGGATTGTTAGCTTCTGATGGAGAGTGCAAGTAGGCTTATCTCTGTGCAACATATGTGTTTATAGTATATTAATCTTTTCTTAACTTTTCGTTCAACAGTTTTTCCCTCAAATCTCATAAGCTTGGTCCTCTTCTACAATGCCTGATAAATTGCCGCTACTTGTTTCCTAATGCTTTAATTGGGCAGCAAAATGACCGATCAAAGTTCTTCACCCCTTCACCCCTATTATGTAAAAATTTTGTTTGATGAAATGTTGGCATAATGAGCAGAACACATTCAAAGGTTTCCAAATGCTGCTGGATGATTGGAAGTGTAGCAATATTGGTCTTCTTCCTGGGACAGAACTAATCCTGCTTGTATTGCTGCTTCTTGGTCATTCATAAGCCATTGTCAGGAAGAACCTGCATCTAAATTCAGCCATAAGATGTACCCTGCAGATGTGCAGTTTCCACTATTCTTGCAACTATGCTATTCCAGTTATGTGAACTTTCAGCCTCAGAAGAAATATTTGATTTGTAGGAGGCACTTAAAAGACGGCTCATTGCTAGGATAGAGTATGCCAAGTTTCTTCAGGACACGGTCAAAGAAATGGCAAAGGAAATTCAAAGCTCGCGAAGTGGAGAAATTAAGAAGACCGCAGAAGATCTGGATAAATTTCTGAACAAGGTAAAGAGTGATTTTTTTTACAGTTTTGATTAGGTAATTTCACTCCCAGTTTGTAGGTATATTTAGCTTCTCTTTTAAACAGGTAAGAACAGGTGCTCGTGTTTCCAATGATGAAATTTTGGGCTTTGCCAAGTTATTTAATGACGAACTTACCTTAGATAACATAAGCAGGTTGGTGTTTCTTTAAATTTTGGCATTCTTGGCCATTGTCTGTGATTGGTTTTGCTTGTGAGTGAATTGAAATTTCACATGGCTGTTATTCCATTTTGTTGTCATTACAGGCCTCGACTAGTGAACATGTGCAAATATATGGGAATTAGCCCATTTGGAACAGATGCATACCTTCGTTTTATGCTCCGGAAGCGACTGCAAGAGTGAGACAATATGTTACTTCACAAAAATTTAACTTTTCTGTAGATTCCATGACAGTTGTTTATTAATAACTTCCCTCTACTCAATATTTAGCTGGTACATAGAATCTTTCATGTGGTCTATGGGGACATCTGCTTTGAGTCATATCGGAGGGAACTGGACCCTTTGGTTGATTAAGGGCATAATGTAGTTTTTATCTTTTGGATTTGGCAGGATAAAGAATGATGATAAAATGATTCAAGCGGAAGGTGTGGAGTCTCTTTCAGAGGAGGAACTTCGTCAAGCCTGCAGAGATCGAGGTTTGCTGGGATTACTTTCTGTGGATGAAATGCGGCAACAGGTGCTCTTCATTTCCATTTTTGTGTTAATTTACTTTCTCGTAGTAAGTGGGGTTTTGTATGAACAGTTTATGGGGTGTTTGGGGCCACTCAAAAAATATGCTTGCTGTAAGTTGCCTTCATTACCTAGTTGTTTCAAATTTTCTTGGAAAAAAATCTAAATGAGTTTAAATACCCATATCTATATTTATTTACATATCTGAGATGGTTTGATTTAAAAAAAAAAAAATCCTGAACTCTAAAATTTAAGTAAAATTTTATATGTTTAAGTCACTTCAAACACACAATGTCGCAAGCCAGGTTGATTGTTCATTTGAGTAATAGTTTTGAGTTAGGTTGATTATTCATTTGAGTAATAGTTTTGCATGGAACTTCTTTTGTCAGTCAAATTTTTGCATAAGAGTTACCAAATCTAGATACATCGTCATGCTTGGTTTATCCACCTGGGTAATTGAGCTTAATGCTTTAATCTAGATGTTTGAATTGTGGCTTCTCTTTTCAGCTGCGTGATTGGCTGGATTTGTCTCTCAACCATTCTGTGCCATCTTCTCTTTTAATTCTTTCAAGGTAAACCTTTGTGCATTTGGATGTTGCATTGTGTGTCATGTCATTTTCTTCATTGCGACATTGTTCTCATTTGGACAGAGCCTTCTCTGTATCTGGAAAAGTGAGACCAGAGGAAGCTGTCCAGGCAACACTATCATCTCTGCCAGACGAGGTTGTGGACACTGTTGGAGTGACAGCTTTGCCATCTGAAGATGCTGTTTCAGAAAGGAGGAGGAAGTTGGAGTTCCTGGAAATGCAGGAAGAACTTATTAAGGTTGACCATCTTTCTTGAGGTTTTCTTATAGTACGAGATTGTCAAGGCTGTTTACCACCTAAGCTAGCTGGTGGCAGTTACCTATGCAATGTCCAATTCTGCCATTATGTCTTGCTTTGGGAGTACATTTGGTTGATGTTTCTGCTTGGAAGTAGGTTTCTCCCTCTTAATGTCCTTGATGCAGTGTCTATGTATTTGAAACTAAGAACAAGAACTTATTTGTTTATGGTTTCTGCTACAAGAATGAGAACATTATATCTCATGTTTGATTTAGCTCTAATCTTCACTTATAATGTCATGATTGATGTGCAGGAGGAGGAAGAAGAGGAAGAAGAGGAGCAGGCTAGGATGAAAGAATCAGTTAGTAGCCAAAAGGATGTCGCTTTGGAGGAAATGACTGCTTCTACGTCCAGAGAAGCGGTGGAACAGGCGAGAGCAAAAACATTGGAAAAACATGAGCAGCTTTGTGAGCTTAGCCGTGCATTGGCAGTGTTGGCTTCAGCATCTGTATGCATCCATATCTTACTTGTTTCAACAAAAGGAGGCAGTTTTTGTTGATTTTCGGTGTTTCATCTGATTCTTATCTTTATCTTCTGTGATTTCAGTCAGTGAGTAGAGAGCGTGAAGAATTTCTGAGGCTTGTTAAGAAGGAGGTATTCCTATCTGAGTTGTTTGATATGAAAGTCTACATTTAATCCTTCAGCATGGATGGATTTGCACTTCACTTCCCAGGATTTATGTACTTTACCGTGACATACATCAAAGAGAGAAATAACCAGTATAAGTATGCACATATCCAATAAGTTATCTTGAGTCTTTTTTTCCTCTATCTTGCATGTGGTGGCAAGAATTTCATCTAAATAACTCTTATTTCTTTTATCCATACAAGTTTATTAGTTGATGATTCCTCTTTCATATTTCATCTGGTACACGATCTAATTTTATCTTACAACTGCATAGTTAACTGTGTGATGTGGGAACACTTGTGTTGAAGGTTTGAGGCCTCTGTTCCTTGGATTTTGCACTTCTTTCTCAATGCATCTGTTGTTTACACTGATCAGTGATCAAAAGGTGTTTTAAGACTTTGCAAGAGCCCCTTCTCAGATTTAGTGTCTATATACAACTTTTTCCCTCCCCTTCTTTCAGCTGAGTGCGATGTTGCATTTTTTTGGGCTATCAGAAGTAAAAAAGTATGTTATACATAAAGGATGCACATGAAGGGAATCTGTGTTCCATTTTGTTAACAGTTTTGCTCAGCATGATATAATTACTTTCTTCTTCATTAATGGGATGACTAATTTCTCATGGTCTTTGTCACAAAATGGAGTAAACTCTCTTTGTTGACTTGAGGGGGCTAGAGTTGTCTTTGTTGACTTCGGCTTGTCAGGGATGTAATTCTCCCTCTCTTTGGTATCAATAGAATAAATTGAATTATCGAAAAAAAGATGGAGTAACCTTTCTTGGTGAGGTCAAATCTAATTTTCTGGCATTAAATTAAGAGGAAAAAAGACAAATCAAAACCTGGAGAAGTTATATTTGTCTACTTTTATTTGCTTATAGTCTTGTTTAGATTCCTTTTCACAGGCATAGTTCCTAATTCTTTGTTATCATCTCCCAGATAGATCTGTATAACACTATGGTGAAGAAAGAGGGTTTGGAAGGTGAAGAAGCGGCAAAAGAGGCATACAAAGCAGCCAGAGAGGATAGTGACCGTGCTGCAGGGATGACCATAGGAAACAAGGCTTCCTCTGTCCTTATTGACAGGGTAATGGCAGTTTTGAAGGATTCTAATATTAGCTTTTGGTTTTTAGTGCACTCTGCAGCAACTTAACAGTGTTCCTCTTGATGCATGACTCTGTAATGTGAAGATGACTCATTTGTGGCTATGGCTCTTCATCTCAGGTTGATGCAATGCTCCAGAAGCTTGAAAAAGAAATTGATGACGTTGATGAAAAAATTGGAAACCGCTGGAGACTGCTTGACAAGTCTGTAAACCACTTGCATTTAGCAACACCCCATTTTATTGGGAAGATTTAAATTTCTATAGTTGGTTACTTTTTTCTCATTGTTCTATCTCAAGTCCTCATTTGTACCCTTCATCTGCCAGGGATTATGATGGGAAAGTTTCTCCGGAGGAGGTTGCATCTGCAGCTATGTTCCTTAAGGACACCCTCGGTAAAGACGGCATTAAAGAACTCATTAGCAACCTTTCCAAAGACAGAGGTTAGTAACAAAAGATTGCAGTTTTCTCTTTCAGATAGACTCTGCACATTAAATGGTGATTAGGGAATATCTAGGTGTTGGAAGTTTGTTCAAAACTTCTCAGCATCTTTTGACATTGCGGTTCTATGTAACTCTCAATTAGAAGTATGTTTTGGTTGATGCATCACTATAGTCTAATGCTAACTATCTTTTAAGACTTGCACAAAATTGAAGGACGATATTGATTTGAAGTCACTCACCTTTTGGGTCAATAGGAGATGTTTTAGAATACTTTGCAAAGATTTGATGAATGATTGGGCTCTCCATATATCCAGCAGCTTATATCCGGAATTTAGTGGTCAGTTGGTAGTACACATAAAGAGTTGCAGACAGATTATTTCGCTTTTGTGATTTTGCTTGAACAGAAGGGAAAATTCTTGTTGAAGACCTTGTTCGGATGGGAAGCGAGGTGGAAGATGACAATCCAGGCGACGAGAAAAGGGCTTAGAAGATGCACTACGATTTGGTTACCGACATTGGTTGACCTGTCCGCTCAAGTTGGCGCTCCAGTCTATGGTGTGGCTAAGTTCAGAACCTCAAACGGTGCCCGTGGTAGTTGAATAATACTGAAACTACATTTCGTCTTGGCGATGGAATTGGAGATTAGAGAAGAGCAATCTGTCTTTCAGGGTTCGCAACATCATTGGCCAGGGCTTCTGAAGATGTTCCTCACATTGTTCATACCTAAACATAATATCATACTGATGCCAATTTTGGACTGAATCTTACTCCTTCAATTCACATAGGCTAAGCTCAAAGTCTAAAAAAGAACCCTCAAATCATAGAAGGGATGTTTCAACTACTTATGAATTCAATTATTCTGCTTGTACCAGTTCTGATTACAATTGTTTCTGCGCCAAATATTCATGAAAGGTAGAAGGACCTGTGGAAAGGTGCCCGGAGTGATTACTTGTAGCAGGTCACTAGCTTTAAATGCAATTAATGTAAGGTACTGCTTCAGCCTAGAAATTACTGCAAACATTGAAAATGACCATATCGATTGAAGGTTTTCTTTGATGACGATAAAACCATCTTTCAGTTAACTAATAAATCTCGGTGATATAAACAATTTCATTTTATTCGGAAATATTCTTCAAATTATTCATAATCGATGAAACAGATGAATCCTAAAGCATCGAAATTGACTTGTTTTCAAAATTTATTTACCAAGTGGTTTGGAAACGTCTAGTGTTTAAATGAGGCATAAAAATGCGAATTTCTCTTGTTAGAAAAGACAGCCATTTCATTCGTGTTTAAGAGATGATAAGTACATCAAGTGGGCTTTTGAACATGATAAATCTCAAAGGGCTTGAGGTGGGTTAAAAACTCAATTAAGTGGAAGAGTGTTAAGGACTTAGGCTTTAACAGTCCAGTCCACGACTTTGTTTGATAAGCAAAGTGAGCCAGCCGGAGGCCTTTTACTTTGATTAGCAAATTTTTGCATTCTTGGACCATGTAAATTAACTTGACCTGTTTAAACATCAAATCTGACCCAGTCAAATTGCTAGGTAAATATTCTAGTGAAGAATTCTTAGCAAATTTTAAGGATTACATACATAGGATGTAATTATTTGAGTGAAAGAATTTTCGAAGAATTAATTATCTAGAGCTTCACACGTTTGGTTTGCTGAAAATAATCAATAAATGGAAAAAAATTTACAGTTAAAGAAAATATGCATGCGTAGAGTTGGGAAGATGAATTTCCACCCATAAAGAAAAAATATTTTCCTAAAAAAAAAATTAGAAAGCATATTCCATTATCACGAAATTTTCTCCAAAAAGTAGAGTATGTTTGTTATGCGAAAAACTTCTTATTGGAGGAAGATGATTTATGCGAAAATAATTTTCAAGAAAAATGATTATTTTAAATCGTTTGGTGGTGTACTTAAGAGTCGAATGGGAAAAAAATTTGTTGATGGTTAGATCCTATTTTCAAAAATTGTTTTGTCCATGATAATTAAACTTTGATTCATTAAATAAGATTCACGCTATTTACATCGCCTTATTAGCTCCCATTACTCCATATTACATTGATCTGATTACATTATCCATTATAAGTCCCATTCTTGATTTAATATTATTTCTTACATTTTTTCTTCTTTTTTTATTTCAATTTACTAAAAGACAAAACTATCCACGTCCCTTTCAAATAACTTTTCACCTTAACTGCTTCTTCCACACTCATTACTTTTCAACGTTTCCTTCGTGTTTGTTTTCTTCTAAACTTATTCTTCATTGTTGTAATATGAGCAAGTATGAATCATATATTGAAGTAAAAAAAAAGTTAGCTTATCAACAAATTATTTACTTTATTTCAGTAGATTATTCTCATGATCGTGAATTTCTCGACTTTGATTGATCTTCAATATAGATTTACAAGAATTCACTCAATAGTTTTTTTTTGGGTTGGTGAATTCACTCAATGGTCGAATGTTGTGATTGATATATGCATTATACACAATTTACTCATCTTCAATTGTATTGTTTTATATTGCAGTAACTATGGAAGACAATATTAAAGGGAAACCAAATTACTTAAATCTACCTATTGTTGATGAAATTGCGAATAAAAAATAACAATTAATCATGTCAACCAGTTCATTTCAAACTTTACAGGGTTTTTTCTAGGGTGAGGAGATCTTTCAACTATCGAATGCATCTTTATTCTCAAGGTTGTATTGTCTCTATAAATCGGTCAAAAGAAGGACAAATAATTCTTCTTGATTGCGATAGGGATCAACATAACATTTGTATTGCATGTTAGAAAAGAAAGACCGAATCTCTTTTGATTGACTGTCCTTTTAAAGTTTGTTGCTATAAAAAGAAGAATGAAGCACAATCACTCAAAATATTGAACACACCGCACAATCATAGTCGTTTGAGTGATATGTCTAGATGTCTAAAGCTGGTATACCTCCATGTCAAATTATTTTTTTCTTGAGACAAAGTAATCCCAATGATCATGTTATTGCCAAAATTGTGTATAACATGAAAGCAAAATTCTATCGTGAATATTTGAAGGGTCATACTATGGTCCAAGCTTTATTGGAGGAACTTAATGAATGTGGATTCATCTAAAATTTTAAACATGATGCCAAGGGTCACTTGATGAATTTATTTTTCTCACATCCTATTGTAATGGACTGTGCTTATAATATTAATATATACAAAATACCTTGTTGGATATTATTAGCATGGCTTCTGCCTTAGCTTTGAAATTGGAAGGACGATCTTTATGAGATGTAGCTATGGGCTCAATTAAGAAAGGATCATTTGCTCGTACAAATTGCTCAATTTGCTTTCAAACAACTTCCTTTTTAGAAAGTGACCATTCTTACAAGCTCATTTCCAATTTATTAAGTAGTTGTAGAAATGAATCTTCTTCATTATTTTGCATAATATCATGATCTAGAAAGGACCTCATATCAAGCCTTCATTGTTGATTAATTATATCTAGAGTAAACTATCGAAAAATCTAAATCTCATCACATGTGCACATGGAAGGCTCTTGGATTAAATAAAATGCCTAGTACAAGTAGGTAGTTGAACTTTACTTTTAGCAATGTCATATTGCTTAGCAAATACTAGTAGATAGTTTTATTTATTTATTATTACTTATAATCAAGTTATATTTTGATTTATAGTTTCCTATTAAAAAAAATGAGAGATATCAACTCATTAACATAATAATTCATTAACCACTAGGGTTTCACCCTTCTTATATGAGAATGGAGATGTGGATAGTTCAAATCTCTACTTTTTTAGAGAGATTGTGGTGGAAACAATTTAGTTTCATATGTAGATTTGATTCCCACACCTTGCATAAAGGTAGGACAAAAGTTTGAGAGTAAGAATTATAATATAAATAGAGTATGACAAATAAAAAAAAACATAATAATTCATTAGCTATCTACCAAATCAACTATTCTTTTTGAAAAGAGCAACACCAATTTTGTTCCAAATTGAGAAAGAAAAGGAAAAAAAATTCAAAAAAAGAAGAAGGAGGAGAAAAGAAGGCAATAATTAATCTTAAATCAAAAGTAAACCTACATTTAATCTTAACAAATGTGGTTTGAGAGGATCGTGGTAGTTTAGTCTTTAGCAAAATAGTAATAACAAAGAAGAACAAGAAGAAGAAGAGGAGGAGGAAGAAATACTCTTAACTCAAGAATGAGACCTACAAGAAATAATGTAGTCAAGTAATATGACGGGGTGTCGGAAACCAATAAGAGATGGTAATATCACCAACCTTATTTAAATTGCTAAGCTTATATCAAAACCGACATATTACTAATATATGAAGCATAAATTTAAATATTTTTATTATCAAAACAAAGCAACTCGAGAAAGGATGCCAAAAAAAGAAAAAGAAATAATTAACAAATTTAGTCTCTCGGTGCTCATAAAACTATATCCCAAAATTTTATTCTATCCTTCCAAGCTTGCGCGCAAAGAAGGATTTGGGCAAAACGATTTCCTTATTTTGGGATGGAGAAATCATTTTCGAGAATTTTAACTATATATATTTTCCTCAAAATCTAAATTCTTTTTCAATAACTATTCATTTTCAGCGAATCAAACACGTAAAAGCTCAAAAACCCGTCTCCACTTGAAAATCGTTTTTCAAAACCAAACACTATACAGTTTGACATACATACATATACATACACATACATACATACACATACACACATAAATACATACGTATATATATACATATATACATACATACGTATATATATACAGTCTGTTATATAGTTTGATATCAAAGAGGGAATAATTCAAAGGATTAAACAATTGCAGTACCCCTTTCTTGGGTCTCGACCCAACCAGCGTTTGCTGGTCTGCTCCTCTGATCTCCTTACAACTCATTAGGACAGTGGTCGGTATCTGTTCAGTTCCTCCCTCTCTCTCTCTCTCTCTCTCTCCCCCATTGGCTCCCATCGGCTGAGCTGGCACGCTGCCATTGGCCTAGGCCGGCGCCTCGGAAAATGTTGACCGGGGGCCCTTTAAGTCAACGGAGTGGAAGGAGGGGAGCGAGCGAGTGCACGCAAGTGATGCCTGCACCTTAACTCGCCCCTCAGTTCGAAAATCCGAAAGGCGCTTCTCTCTCTCTCTTCCTTTCTCTCTCTCTCTCGCCTTTGTTCTTCTTCTTCATCTTCTTCTTCCTCTGCAACTCGCCTCTCTCTCTCTCCCGCACGAAAAGTTTCTAAATTTACGCCTCCGCCCTCCGAATCATTCCTGACCCAGTTCCCCCCTTCGCCTCTCGCGCCTCCTCCGGCCGCCTTTTCCGGGTTCGCTCCCGGCCGCCGGTGCCCTCGCTCACCGTCCGCCGCCGGAAGTGGCTTCCTCGCGCGGCCCCGGGGCTTCAATGCGGTGCTAGCGCCTCCAATTGCTGCTACGCGGCTCCAATTTCGGTCGGCCTCGCTCAATTTCGTTCGGGGCTCTCGGTGGCTACCTAGGGTTTCGGATGAGCGAATTGGAGGGAGGTGGGTGGTTTGGGGTTAGGGTTTTTGAGGGTGTCCTGTAGGATGAGGTGAATCATGTGTTTTGGTTGCTTGGGAGGGTGGCTGACGAGCTGAGTTGGAGATAGGTCTTGGTACGCTGGGCTCAATTTGGAGAACCGCTGTGAAAGGGGAGATTTTTCTTTGTCTTTTTCCATTCCGTAGGTGTATATGAATCGTTGGGGTGGGTAAGTGGTGAGGAGAAAAGGATGTTCTATTCACAGTTCATATTAGCAAAGAAAGGTCCGCTCGGGACGATATGGATTGCTGCCCATTTGGAGAGAAAGCTTCGCAAGAACCAGGTCGCCGACACCGACATCGGCGTCTCTGTAGGTGAGTGGCTCTATAATTTGCGGCTTTTGGGCTTTTATTTTCTTTGTTCATATCTTCCCGGGCAAGATAAGTTATCAGAGTTCTCGCGACTAGTGTTTGCATGAAACCCCTGCTGCCACATGACTGAGCCATGAAGGGCTATTTAATTACACAAGTCATTGCTATGATACTGTGGCAGATTTTTCAATTATCTACAGTAACAGCTGAGGTTTGCCCATCTTAATGTAACTTGTTTTACAACAATTTACTCACACTTTATATTCGAATCTGACAATTGTGGTCTGCAAGGAAAATTTAAAATACATTCCTGATGGCTTTGATCTACTGTATCCTAGGATACCTAGCATAGTATTAGTTGAGCTATTGTACCCGAGATATGCTTTGTTTTTTCAAGATCATTAAAACAGGCCGGGAGCCTAAGTTGTTTGGACTTCTATTCTTCTTTTGGGAGCTAAGCACATCATAAAATGAACGGGTCTTACAGTGGATACAATGTTATGATTTAATCTGATCTTAGCGATATTACAATCTTGAATTGTGATTTTACTGTGATTTTGAATATTGGAGACGATTGAGATCATTCAGTCAGTTTAGAATTGTAAGATCGTACGATATTGTGATTTAAAATAGCAATTTTTAATGAGAATGGGAAGCCTGCATGACTGGAGGTGTTTGGAGCTGTACACCTTATAGAAGCAGTTTAGGAAGCTGTTCATTGGCAAATTTTATTTGCTGCACTTTGAAGGCTGTGACCAGAGGCAAGCTGCTTTTTGTACTAGTGAAGATCACCAGTAAAATCTTCTCAGAACCAATCATCTTCTGGAAAAAGAAGGAAATCTATGCTATTTTTTACTCATGATCATCCCTCATGCCAAGTTAAGTTGCAAATCAACGAGTATATGAAATTAACAAATTGTGCATCTATATATCCTGTTTCTCTACCTTGAAATAACATCATTTACTATCTTTCTATAAAGTATTATTCCTAGATACTGTCTGGTTCTAAGGAATTGTGTGATGGTTTCACTGGGAATCAGATGCGGAGTTGTTAGCCCCAATAATGAGTGTCAAAAAAATGATTTCTTGATATTCTTTAGCTACATATCACTTCTTGACATGGTTCATATTTCTCTCGGAGTCTATCAAGAAGACTTCTTGTGTGAGGGGAAAATTTCTATTAATTATTAGGAGAAAATGCAGTCATGGACGGCATAAAAAAGAGCACACAAAGTTCATCAGATTTTCTCCAAAAGACTGGGCGATTTTAGTTGTTATATCCTTTAAGCCTTGGGACAATGATCAAGTTTTTGTATTGGGTTATCACGCTCTTGTTGTCATTGTGAATCCCTTGGTAAGGCTGAAAACTATGTGCTTAAATTGAATAACTCCTCATTCTGTTTTCTATGAACAGATTCAATTCTTTTCCCTGAAGTTCCCATTGCCCTCCGGCTTTCTAGCCATCTCTTGCTTGGAGTGGTGAGAATATATTCTAGGAAGGTCGGTTACCTTTTTGATGACTGCAGTGAAGCTCTGCTAAAGGTAAAGCAGGCTTTCCGATCCACTGCTGTTGATTTGCCTCCAGAAGAATCTACTGCTCCATATCACTCTATCACATTGCCAGAGACTTTTGACCTTGATGACTTTGAGCTGCCAGACAATGAAATTTTGCAGGGGTTGGTATTCACACTTTTAGCTTGACATCATATGTATTGACATGTTATTGATTTTTTCCCTGGTATGTCAGAAAAAATGTTTAAATTTAATACTGAGTGGTAGGCCTACGGGTGTTGACAGGTATAAGTCTGATGAAGCTTCAGGCAGAAATGATTTTCTGAAGAATTTTATCCTGTCAAATTTTTAGACAAATCATTTAAGTTTGCCATCCTAAGGTCAAAGTTCTGTGGCTACATGTGTGCTTAGCATGCAGTGCTTTGTGCTACATTTAATGCTTTTTCTTCAAACTTTAGATTCTCTGACCATAAGCCAACGCTTTATTTGTCTGAACTGAATTGTGAGGCAATTGGTATGGAGTCAGTTGTTGTAACTTTCTTCTCTTGATGTTCTTTTTCTTCTAATGAGCATTCTAACAAGAAACCCTTTGGGTCCTTCCTTCCTTTTATTTGCATGTGCTTGAAGTGGTGTATTTCTTGGTCCCCAGACTAGCTGTGGGTCATAGGCACATACACAAATGTGTCTGGCTTACTCATGGCTAGGCTTGTGCTATGAACAACCAATTCAATCATCCCACTCCCCCTTCCTGCTCCCCCCATCCCCCATGAGTCTTCTTTCCTCGTCTTTTTCTTCTTCTTGCTTAGGCAGTGGGCAAACAATGACTACTATCTTCTGATTGCCTTGGATTCACCAGCATTGTGAAAAAAAAAAATTTCTACTTTCTTGCAGAAACTATGTTGACCATCATGTTAGTGCTAGGGAGCAAATTACTCTCCAAGACACCATGGAGGGTGTGGTTTACCCCACATCTCAATTTGGCCTGGATGGTTAGCACCATTTTCATCTGCTGCATATTTGAACTTCTGACATATTGTGGTCATCTGCATGCTAAATTTGTTGTGTTATGTATTCTGGTTGCAGAGCGCTTTGGCGATGGTGATACTTGTCAAATCACTTTTGATCTTGATCAGGTAATTTCCTTGTATGTTGTGTTAGTGAATTTAGGGGTGATTGCAGATTGGAAGTTTAATAGATTAGCAGTATCTTTTTGCACTCGATTTCATGAGTTTTGTGATTACTTGAAGTTATTGACAGAAATTTTGCCAAGGAAGCCAGATCCAATAGTTATGCCTAGTAGACTAGATCTGAATGTTTGATATGTCTGGTTAAGTTAAAAAATTATATTTATATTTCTAAAGTGGGATAATAGTTCTTTTTGTTATTTGTTAGACATACTTTGGCATACTATGCACACAAAACATCCTTACTTAGGATTGATTGTCTGTTGCTGTAGGCCCATAAGAGAGTGTGCGGACTGGTTTAATCTTTTGAAAAGTTTCTGCTATTGATGGTGTAGAAACACATATGTGGCTTGGAATCCTAAAGTCTGTCAAACAAAATGATATCTGACATGACATGTATAAGATCTTGAGGTCATACCTGACTTCAATGAAAACTAAGCCTTTCTGACTTCTTTTCTGGCTTTTGCTATGATATTTATCGCAAACAGGATTCTTTGGTAGGGAAGGTTGCAGCTCCAGTGTTCGATGAAGATACTGAGTGAGTTCTAATGCTGCTTACTCTGCTTTTCTCCTAATTTCAAATTCATACATGCACTGTTGTACATTGCTGAAAATGAATTTGTACACGTGCTTCTGTTTTGTATTTGCTGAGGCTGTGCTATTCACCTCCCCCTTCTCTTTTCTCTGTGAATTCAATCAAAACATCAAGTGGTAAAATATGTCAAAAGTTGGAGATCTTTGGTATTTTTGCATGAATTCTTAGTTTTAATTATAAAAATCTTAAATCTGCAAACTATATGCTATCAATTTTGTTGGTCCTCAATCCAATAGAAAACAGAAAAGCAGTCCCATGTGTAGTATTATAACTTGTGATAACCTATTCTTAAGGCAAATTCCAAAGATAGAGGTTTTGACGGACTGAAGCCTCACGTACAACCTTTGGCAAAAGTGTTGGATGGATGTAGTCTACTGAGTCGTGATGGCACCATTAAGAAGCTAATGACAGTGAAGAAACATCAGAGGCTATATTTCTTTTAGTGGCTGCATGTGAACTCTGGATATTCTTTAAATGTGATTGGCCAATTCTGTTTCAGTAAGTTGCACCAGTTATCGCCTTATTTAATGTGAATAAGCAATTGATCAAGTTATGCATCAGAATCAAAGTCAAAAGTATGATATTTGTACTTCTTGATAGTCTTTTTTTTAACTTCTTGAGTCAAATTAACTTTAAGTATGATGTTTGTATGCACGAGTTGAGCTGGTACATCTTGTGTAGGCCAGTGTTTTCTGGCTGTAATGATTTTAGAATAGCAAGAGAGCAAGCGAGTGAGGGAGGGAGAAAGGGGTCATTTTGTGAGGTGGAGAATTTCCAGTTTTGCTTTGATGAATGGATTCTTGCAAGTAGCACTGATGGATGGATAAAAGTAGCGTTCTCGCTTACTAATAAAAGAAAAAAGTAACATTATTACTTTCTCTGGAATGTGCTGTTATTGGGGGAGTTTGACTCTGTTGGGTCATAAGTACCTTCTTTCTCCTTTCACTTGTCCAAAACCTATCTAGATTTTGCAGTAGCCCAGCTTGATCAACATATAAACTTTGATATTGTGGCTCAGAAGTGAACAATTTACTTAATAATGATAGGTTGTTTTTTATTGTGATTATATTACTTGACAAAGATGTGTTTTTATAATTTCTTTTATCATGTTAAATGCTGATGTTGGCCTTTTCAACATTGCTCAGTCTCATTGAAATCTCATCTGTGGTAGGCTATTCAATGAATTTAGTCATATATGCTTAACTTATTACAGAGTTCATCATGGACACACCGAGTCTATGGTGCCCTTTGAAGGAGACAATAATGATGATGGAATCCAGAAAGAAGAGGTGGAGAATTGCATTGGACATCAGGTTATCTTTCATTTGGCTCAGCTATGTGGCATTTTCTCATTAAAATGACATGCACTGTTTCTTTCTCAAGTATTTTGATGTAATAACTGCCACATTCTTCTATGCAGGTAGAAGCTCCAGATACCAATTCTGAATTCATCGAGTATGCTGAGGCTCCATCAACTCCTGGATTAGTTGGAGAGGCAAACTTGCATAGCATTAAGGAAACTGTTGTCTCTGATGATCATATGGCAGAATCAATAGCAATTGAAGGTAGGGTTTGTCTATCCAGTGAGACAGAAATTTATTATGTTACAAGCGCAGATGATTGTAGACTGCATGTTTTTATAATTGCAATCCTCTTCCAGGAATGACTGCTGAGGAGAATGGCCTTCTTGTCAGTGAGATGGAGGTCACACAAGCTAATAGAGAAGGAAATGATGGTCATTCATCTTTACTCCCCTGTCAATTTTGTTGATTGAAGTCAGTCTGCTATTATTGGCTTGAAAATGTCTAAATATCATAATAATGGTTTCAGATAGTGTGGGAGGTGCTGATAATGTGGTTGGAAGCATCAAGGATAGAGGTGGATGCGTCAACACTCAAGCTGATACTAAGTCTTCAGAAGCGGATGCAAGACCTGATGAACTTGTTGGAACTTCTGCTTTGTCTCCCATACCTCATGAACCAGGGAAAAACGACCCCAATGATGATTCTGGAAATGTGGAAAAGGCATGTTCCCTTGAAAAAGCATTGCCTGATGTCGAGCATGACATTTGTGAGGATACAAATAATCCGAATAGTAAAAACTCAGCTTTGCCTGATGTAATTCAACACAATCACGTGCATGACCATCAATGTTGTGATTCCAACATGAGTGACCGAGGCATATCTTATATCGGAGGTGAAAATGAGTTCCCTGCAGCAGCCATTGTTGAATCAGCATTAGATGCTAACCATGTAGCGGAACCTTCTCCATGTCAAAAGATACAAGATAGTGGGGATTTAGATGGGCCACTTAAGGATGTAGCAATGAATGATCAATCAGAACATATGAACTCAGCAGCTTCAGCCTTGCCTCCTCCAGAGAAGTTGCTTTCTGTGAGAGATGAGGTTGTTGAAGCAAATAAGTTTCTAGAAGAGTCAACACCAGATAAGGAGTCTCTTGAAGCTGGACTTGGTGGAGCTGGCGTTGGACACTTGTCGGGAAGAAAACGTAGTCTTACTGAAAGTACAGTGACCATGCAGAATAACTCGGAATCATTTGGGTTGGCTTTTTCTAGGAGAACAGTTGAGTCCATTCCTGATGATGACGATCTATTGTCCTCCATATTAGGTATTGAAGTGATTTTGCCTGAATTTGCCTGAATGTTTCATTCTGTATCATGAAAAGTCAAAACCGTCCCTTCTCTTTGTTGACAAAGTTGGAATCGTTTTATTATTATACTTTTTTGTTTTTATGTTCTATGACTGAAAAGCTATATTGTTTTTTAGTTGGAAGAAGATCTTCAGTTCTGAAAATGAAACCTAGTCCAGCAGCTACTGAGGTCACCATGTCTAAACGTCAGAAGACTGCTCAGCGAGCTAGTGCTTACAAAAGGAAGGTTCTGCTAGATGATAACATGGTCTTACATGGCGAGTATGTCACAGTTTGATGTTGTATAATTTTTAATCCATTTTATGAAGTAAGATAGTTCTATAGCCTGTAACATCATTGCCTTAGTAGATTTCTTTTTGCTCTGTAGTGCAATCCGGCAACAGTTGATGAACACAGAAGACTTGCGTCGTGTTCGGAGGAAAGCGCCTTGCACCCTTCCTGAGATATCAGTGATTCAAAGAAATTTTGTGGGAGATGAGATATTTAATGAACCTATACATACTGGTGAGTTCGTAATGTGTTATATGACCATGTTCTTTCTATATTGGCTCTAGTTGTGGTTTGCACACTGCTAAATACTTAAAAGTATTGCCACTATTGTCGCTTGCAATGCCATATCATGTGCTTTGTTTTTCCAGCTATGCTGCTGTCTCTCTTCTGTTTGGTGTCACACATCCAGTCTTCTTCTAGTTATTTTTTGTTCTGAGCACTGCTGTTTAGTCCTGCTCTCTATCACATTCCCCTTTGATTGGGTAGCCTTGTTATGATGCCACAGATTCTTTTTTTGAGAAATGTTACTGGTCAATATGATTACGTGTTGACGGCCAAGCACTTTCCCATAAATGGTGATAAAGAAAACATGTGATCTGTGTGCATGCACTAGTACAGACAGATGCATTTTGTGATTGGGTAGATGTTATTGATCATTGCACATTGGTCTTGCTCAAGGAGAGTTGTGTAAGTGTCAAAGAAATGAAAGTTTGGACTTGTCTTTCAGGTGTGTCAATGGATCTATTTTATATGCATAAAGAAGCCTATGATTTGAGCAGAACCAAAATCTCCGAACATGATGAGGGTACCACAAATCCCATAGCTGCAGCTGGAATAGATTCATTTGATAAGCCTGACTTCAATAAAGACACTGAAATGGGTGGTGCCCTGGAACCTTTGATTGTTAGAGATGAGCCAGAGATGCAAGCCTTTGAGACTTCACAACATACAGAGAACCAGCAAGGTGAAGGTATTGGCGATTATCCAAGCATTGATTCTGAAGTGTCGAAATCTCAACATGAACATATGGTGAAGATGGCTGAAAGGGAAGTAGAGGGAGAGAAAATTGCAGATGGTGATGCAGCAAATCACCTTATTGTTCATGAGGCTAATTCACAAGACTTAACAAGTCCATTTCCAGAGAACCCAGTTGATGCTTCTGTTGATTCTGTTACAAAGTCAGATTTCATGGACAAAGGGGTTGACATCCATGAATCTCTTCATATGGATTCTTTGTGTCCTCCATCTAACATATTGAGTGCTGAGGAGGATTCTCCTAAAGGTGATGCATTGATTGGAAACGGAATTGATGCTGTTAAAATAGATGAACCTAGCGTTCTTAATTTTGGTGCTGAAGTTGAATCTCATATGATAAAGGAAGGTTTTACGGAAGATCAGAAGTGTGGTGGCACATTTGATGCTGGAATTGATGCTGAATATCATTCAACTGGGAACAATGTTGATGTACCATTGCTGTCTGCAGTGGCACTAGCTGGTGATTTTGATGAGCCAGTTCTGAGAAATTGCAGCACATCGGCTGATGAATTCAGTAATTTTCCAAATGATAAAATTCAAGATGTGCAGGATGAGTGCAATATTGAAGAGTCATCTATTTGGAGTTCCAGTGAGCCAAAAGCTGATTTTATTCACTCGCTGGCTGATAATGGGCATGTTTCTAGTGCTCCTTTGATTAATGAGGAAAATACAGGCACCTGCGATGCTCAGAGCAGAAAGGATGCAGAATTTCTTATATATGATGGCACTGTCATTGATGACCAACGTGTAAGTTGCTTCTTACTGTCATCTAACTTCATAAACCATATTTTTACCTTCTCTCTCTGAAACCTCTCTGTCCCTTTCCCATTCTAGTGTATTTTTTCCTGGTCCATTAACAGATGCTACACTTTGAATCATTTTTACCCAGCTAATAAAGTGGCAATTGTGTTTCTATACATGATATGTGGCGGTGTAAGAATCCCACCATTTTTATTTCTTCGTATAAAAATCTTGTGGTGTAATAGGTAGAAGTTATTTTGTGTACTTGTCAAGGAAGGCAGTCATTTAAATGGCAGGAGTATGTATTGGGAGACTTGAATGAAGACCAAGGGATTGCTAGATTTTGGTGGTGTACTATATTAATTAATTGTTTCCAAAGTTACTTCTGCCAACGACTAGTAAGATATGCTATTGCTATCATTTTGACTTCAGTTGCTAGGATCCTTTTTGAAACAACTGATGGGTTAGTATTTTTGTGGAATGTGAAAGGACTAATGGTGGATAGCTTAGAACGATACTTGTTCTTCCACGACAAGAATAGCACGCACGCAGAGGGTGAGCTTAGGATGGGTTAAAAGTACAATATCTGCTCATTCCAATTTGTGGTAAAAGCTGTACGCAATAGTCCATAAACATCATTTGACGAAAGCTTGCATGACTATAATTTTCTCTGGCTAGCATGCTGCTGGGTCTTGTACTGGATGATGTGGTAAAGTAATGACTGGTGATTGCTTGTAGATGTCTGTTCTAGGTTTAAAATCTTCTCCTCTTTGAGTGGTTCTTTTCTTCAGGCACTGATGTGTTAAAATCAGAAAAAGGAAGTAGTTCTTATTAGACTCTCTTGATCTTGAAAGGTGGACTTATTTTTTTAATATAATTTCTTTAAATCACGAGTGACATATTTTTGGCTAACTGTTGCAGGAGTTTGATGAGATGACTGCCGCTCCTAATGATACAGGTTATTTCTCTATTCTGTACTCTACTTTTACCATGTCGTAAAATAAGTAAAGTTCTGGAATAATCATCTGAGATTATTCTTTATTTCTTCTTGTTTTGGCCCTCTAGAGTTGACTTGTTATCTCAGAGATCTAACTTATTGTTTGTCTCATTTCAGAATTTTTGAATGTGGATGATGATGATGAACTAGCAGAAGATGAGACCATGATTGATCCAGAAGAGTCGCAGATTCTCGAAAACAGTGGATGGTCTTCTCGCACAAGGTCTTTTTCTCATTAAAAAATGATTTTCAGGATGTGTTCCATGCATAATGAGGATTTTTTCTTCAATTCAAAGAAATCACGTGATTGCCTATTATTTTCCTTTACAGATTATGGATAGGTGACGCCAATTTTTATACCTTTCAAGTAAATCTTACTTTGAATAAGTTACAAAGGGTTAAAGAAAAAGATTAAAGAGTCTCTCTTGAGTTCATAAGCCCCTGGGAATATTCTGATATTATCTCTAGGTTAATTAGGTGCATGAGCAACCTGTCCTATTCTTGCTTTCCCAAGATTTCTCTGAGAATGCTGATGGCTATCGGTAAAGCTAAGTTTCATGCTTTGAATGCATTCTCTGCTCTTCAGGAAGTTCCTGGATTTGTTTCTTTCTGACCTGTCAACTGAGTTTCCCAGTGGTGTCTCTGTTTCTAAATACAAAAATAAAGAATTGTATGTTTTGAGTTGTGTGTGTATTCTCTCTTGGCTCACATGATCTTAGATGAGAATCTAGAGTGAAAATCCTGGGCCAAAAAAGTCCTAAATGAATGTCAAATCAATTGACAAGAACGCATCTTATCTTAGAGGGTTTCTGTCAATCTCATTTGTCAGAAGTTAACCCATGTCTGCTGTATTGAGTTAATTTATGCCTGAATTATCATGGATTATATATTTTGGCAAGCAACACCGTGTCACCCTCCTGATACTTGGACTTTTCTGTCATATACCTATTAATTTCTCCTGCACAATTTCTAAGACCGCATAATCTTTGCATTCTCCTATTGTATAGATCCACTTGTGTTGGCATGGTTACTATTTGTTATCATCTTCACTTGTTGCTGGCATTCCTCATTTATAGTCTGCAAAAATTACATCAGTCCATATATGTTGTCATGCTGTACTATCATCCTCTCCACCCCATTGTCTGTCCACCTCTTGTACATATGTTAATCTATTATAAGCCTGGTACATCCCCTTCAGAATTGGCTGGTCTCTCTTTTATTTACTGCAATTAGGACAAACTTTTGAAATGTCATGTTGCCTTTGTTTTTAAATTATCACTATAATCCCTGATTCATCACCTCCCCTGATCATCTTCACTGCATGAGTGAGTTCAGTCACTGGTGATCTCTCTCTCTCTCTCACACACACACACACAAGTTAAACTGTTTTTCTCTCTTGTCCAATTTATGCTGCTGTTCCATCTCATATGCCATATCATCTCCTTGAAATAATTTGTTATCTCTGTTGTGCTCACAGGGCTGTTGCGAACTACTTTCAAACTTTATTTCATAAAGAAGTTGTACATGCTAAAAGGGGTCTAGTGATGGAAAATTTGTTGGCTGGTAAAACTCGTAAAGAAGCATCAAGGTTGTTTTTTGAATCACTGGTAAGTTGAAAAACACTATTCCAAGTGTATCTTTTTCCTCTGGCATCTGGTGTTTCTTGTATGGCCATTATTCATAGGTTACATGCTCCACCTTTCTAGATCATACAAAATGACTGCTTCACAATTGTGAATGTTGCAAAGGATGTATAGCATTCCAATGACTACCACTTCACAACTGAGAATGTTGGAAGTGGCATATATCCTACTCCCCTGTTTAATGTGTGGAAAAAACATGTTTGCAGGTTCTTAAAACGAAGGATTACATCCATGTGGAGCAGGAAACGCCATTTGATAACATCAATATCCGGCCTGGGGTCAAGTTGATGAAATCTGACTTTTGATCTCTGGTATATGAAAGGCATCTACTTATCAAGACCCTGTCCATATCCAGGTGGTGCGTAGCATGCATTTTAGGCTTTTCTTTCCCCCTTTAAAAATCTGTTTTTAACTTTATATAATCACTCTTTGGCTATTAACCTTATATCATTAGATGACTGGGTGGTGTAGAACGTAGCTAGTGTTGTAATCCTGTAATAATTTGTATATATATGTAAAATAGTTCAGTCTGCCATTGCAGTAGAAAGTTGAAGTTACCTGTTTGTTTGATCTTAGTCCCATATTATTACATGCCTGGGTGTCGTCCCGAGCTGACCCTTGTTTCAATCTATTTGTTACTGATTGCTTATCGTCTTGATTCTTTCCTGCCTTAGGGGAGGTCGCATGCTCATGATAAAATCTGAGCTTAGCATGCCCTGTGTCAATGTCGGATACTAGTAGGCTGAATCGTGTAAATAATTCGTTTTCGTGACAGCTGATTGCATGCAACCTAACAGTGTCTGATCGCAGAGTTCAGTCCAAAAGAAAGTAGCGGATGAAATTTGAGTGTCCTCTTCAACGGAGTTGATTACCTTATAGTCTAACATCTTGACATCAAAATTAGTTTATGACACGAAAATGACTTGGTAACAACACCCTTTCAATGAGACTTTGCTAACGTGCGATTTTCTTCAGATGCGTACTTTGGATAAACTGCAAAATCTCCCCTCGGGAAGAAATTTGCCCTGAACTTTATTTCTTTACCAATCATCTGTTTAGCCTCGATTTGTTATAACCATCCTTGTCCTACGCATTTCTTTGTCTATTTCTTCATTTGAGTCATTTTTCAGGGAAAAAAAAATTGACCTAATTAATCAATCGAATAGTTGTTAGACTGAACTATAAGTGTATTCCGTCCAAACAATGGTTTTACGACTTCTACTATGACATCTCTGTTAGAAGACAAATGCAATATAAGGAGGGATTGTGACCATCTTTTTTTTCCGTGTGATCTTGAGTATGTGCTCACAGATGCAAAAGTAGGATCAGGATGCCATAAAAAATACAATAGTAGGAGGCACTTGAAATTTTGTACCATAGGTATGATGACCCTTTTTATTCACAACAAGGGAAACAGGCCATAATGGATGCGGTCCTGGTATTTAAAGGCCGAAGCACTGCTGCAAAGATCACCTTTGCGCACGTCGGCTAGCTGTCGGCTAGCTGGCAACAAGTGTAATGCAGAGAATATCTTTCTACTTACCAATACATTGCTTTAGAATTATAGAGCAAAAGGAGAGTATAGAATCGACTACTCGTCCTTCCCACTCTTTCCACCGTCGCCTTTCAAAAACCGCAAGAACCAATATGCAGACGACTTTGGGTGTCGAGATAGCCCATTCTTGTAGTCGACATAAATCAACCCAAAGCGTTTCGTATAACCCTGAGCCCACTCAAAGTTGTCCAAAAGCGACCAAGCGAAATATCCTCTCACGTCCACCCCATCCCTGTCAAGAAAATTTTTATTTTTTAACTGTCGTTACTTTGGGAGTCATGGACAAGAACTAGCTATCCAGATGAACAAAATGGAGATAAAGACAGCTAGAAACACATTCTTATGCATGTCACAGTGCTAAGGACAAATTTTGCTTATTTTCGCCAGGAACAAAGCTGGGATACAAACACATAGATTTGATAAATGTCTTGCGTAAAAAAGTGGGGGAAATGACTGACTGCATACCAAGTTGATACCATTGTCCAGTTCACAGAATTCACATATCTAATGTCAGATTACTTATCAATAACTGGACATTCATGTGCGCAATAAATCATCATGAGCAGTTATCAGTTCTCTCTCCTGTGCTTTCCTCCTTTCATGGTTGGTCAAGACATCTACATGTGACCCCATTGCATCAATTGCTAATTAATATAGCCTCACAACTTTCTAGCTATATGCATGTGCAACATTTAAAAGCTAAGTGACTTACTTGACTGCCTGAGCAACTTCGGCCAGGTATCTCTTATAATAAGTTGTTCGTAGTTTATCATCTAGCATCTCATGGAGAGGTGAAAGGTCATTGTCTTCATCATCCATTCCTGAAATGACAACCCAAGATGCAGAGAAACTTCTGAAAGTAAAGTATTGAACGTGAAACAAAATTGGATGCTCAAAACTATTCTAGGATTATTGACAACTAAGATTTTGATATCTCAATGACACCTGTTTTTTGTGATTAAAGAGATTTAAGGTACTAGCCTTTCAGAATGCCTGAACCTCTTTTAGGATGCAAATATATCCAGTTGACAGAAACATGTTATCCTCTTATACATAGTCTAAAAGGATAGTAAGCCCAAAGAATTAAAAAATGCTAGAAAGACCAACCAAAAAATAAACAAGACCATGATAAATCCAGTAAATGAGCACTGAAGGATGACACAATCTAACACCCTCTTCCACGTCCAAACTGATCTCACACCCTCTTACACGTGAAACTGAGTAATAGGGAACCACATGCTACATAAACTTAAATGGGGCATGATGAATTGCAAGTTGACTCTCATACAAGGTTACAAAGTCCAAACCCAACACTTGGATTATCAGGTTGAAGGAAGAAGACTACAAGCATGTAAGACCACAATAAATCCCGTTAATAAGCAATATGGGATAACACACTTTAAGAAAAAGGAACATAAATTAACAAATAAGAGGAGCTCCAATATTTTTGCAATACCATTCTCGGTGACATATATTGGGGGATTATTGTATCTCTGCGCTATGTAATTGAGAACCTTTCGAATGCCCCATGGAACTACATAAAGCCATTCTGATGCTGCCTGCCACATGTAGAAAATCTTAATACAATATAAAAAAATGAATGTTTCTGTGCACACAAAGGTAATTGTATCGATTGCATTATCCCACGTAATATAAGGGAGATATTCTAGATCAAGTTGTTTGAGCTTGATCTATAGACCTTTTACTAACACATCAAGCCTAGAGAACACCAAGCATACCTAGTTAGAAACCTCCTTGAAGCAATTCCATTTGGTGCAGTAATATAGTATATTGACAGTTTGTTCAATTGGTTAGTAGAAGTTTTCAAATAAAACCAAACCTATCGATTAGGAAAAGTTGCAATGTAAAACCAGACTATGCAAGAAAAATTGGACCTTAACACAAAAGTATTAGTATGCATACAATTTATCCATTGGCTTTCATTCATATAAAAGCAGGAAAAAATGGAGCTATACCAGCTCAGGTAAATATAACCTTAGAAAGGCAAATGATTTTGCAAGTGAGTTAATATCAGTAATAGTTAATTTAAATTCATGTAAATCTAGTTTGGTGACTAAATAGTTATTCTAAAAAATCACACAAACTAGTTTGGTTATTCTGGTTGGTTTCATTTTGGGAAGACATTAAAATTAAGACCAAATCAACTTTAACTGCATTCACTTCCCTAAACCAAAACAAAAAATATCTCAAACTTGGAGATTAATTTTAATTGGACATTTCATTCATATCCATGGAATATCAAATTTCCATAAACACATTGAATTAGCTCCATGCAGGAGCATGGTGAAACATTACAAGCCTGAGCCCCTCACTTGTAACCTTTCAACTGATTTACAGAGATAGCTAACAAAATAAAATGAGATTTATGAAACTACATCTCAAGTTATGATTTGCAACTAAAACATTCCCTTGACACTAGTGAAGGGAAGGTTACTTTCTTTTCCTAAGTCCATGATGGGTCCATTAATCCTAATCCTAACAAACATAAACACACCCTAGGTTACCTTTCACCAGTGTGTCAGCATTACATCCTGCTCAGGGCACAGGAAAGCATGTGAATTCTTCTTCTTTTTTAATTTTGACATAAAAAGAGACCACATTACGTATACACCAAAACTTCATTCCGATAGCCTGACAAAAGGGAATGACCACTACCTCCCTAACACCCATCAGATGCTCCAGATTTTCAACTTTTGGCAGTTACTAGTTCCATGTGTGCTTTGGTGAATCAATGGAGCGTAACCTAAGAGCTAAAGCAACTCCAAACTTGTCTCGAAGCAACTCAGCCAGCCAAGTTTGAACATGACTTATCTTCTCATACACATGCATGAGAGAGAGAGAGAGAGAGATACCTTTTCACCAATAGTTTCCCCTCCTTCCCATTTTTCTGTGAAATTAAGAGATTTAAGTGGAGTATAGTATCTGAATCTTAACACCACTCAAAAGAAGTAAAAAAAGACTAAGCTAATCTGTACATTACCAATTCTCTCCATCTGTTGAACTTTGTAGTAATCACTTTCTTCAGAATTTTCACTTGCATGAGCTATAAATCTGGTTGTATATTGATTTAGTCCAACAAAGTCCACCGAGTTTCTAAGCAACTCAATTTCTTCCTCTGAAAATTTAGGAAGCCGATCTCCAAGCTTTTCACACATGACTTTAGGATAGTCTCCATAATATATAGGATCAAGGTACCTGTGCAAGAACTTTTTCTTATGCTAAACTGAGGATAAGAGCCCTGAAGTGATTACAGAAGAAACACAAAATAATCATTCAGCATTAGAGTGAAAGAGAAGGGGAGTATCCAGGCATTGTCTTTTGTTTATGATCAATTTTGACCCTCTGGGCTTAAATTAATTAGTCCCCCACTTAATAAAAAGATTGGATAATGTTTAGCTACTGAACCATATTTCCATTGATCAATTCATGTTTATAGATAGGTTGGTGACGGTTTCATGTGGCCCATATGCAAATGCATTACATGTCTTGAAATTTTCTCAATGTGCTTAGTGGTATATATTCTGGATGGTGGTCCAGAAGTCAAAGATATTCACCAACAAGATTCATCTTCCTTTTCTTCAAGTTTGTGAGTATAACCGAAAAATAGAAAGCCATATTACCAATGACTCAACACCTACAGTAGTGGCCCTTCTCTAATCAAATGCTAATCAATAAGATGTCAATTTGTACACAATTATAAAAATTAAGCCTGGCATTGTGGTTACTAGATAAATATATGTCAGAAGAATCACCAGCCAAGCTGAAAATCAAGACGCCTTGCTGCAGCATCTTTGTCTTCCATCTTTTGTGAGTAAGCCTCTGCCCATTCACAGTCCACCACCAAACCTATTTGCCCACCTTGCTGGTCCTGCAGTGAATTATAATGGGCACAGTAAAGAGAGGAATTGTAGGACAAAACTCTCTTCAAGTAATTTAGAAGTCAAAAGTATCTCTCTTATCCCTGTTTTAATGATTTGTCAAATTAAGTCTAATTATCACCTTCCCTTTCAAACTCTAAATCCACAAACAGATGATGAAGTACCAACAATTACCAAGAAAGCTCAGCATCAACAGTAAACCAGTTAATTGTGGCACCAGCCACCACCATTTAAGACTAATGCACACAGTCATACATTAACTATAATATGTAGGGGTTACCCTGTATTTCTTCCTATATACTGAGACAGCAGCAGCATGTGCCAAGAGCTGGTGGTGCGCAACCAAGTATGGTTCAGTATCAGAACATTCACACCTTCCAGGAGCAAATATGCCGATACCATACCCATTGACCGCAGTTTGGAGGGGTTCATTGATCGTAATCCAGTTCTTTACTCGATTACCAAAATTTGCAAAGCATGTTTCCGCATATGTTGCAAAGTAATTTCTTGGAGGCCGGCAGAAACAAAAAAGGAATCAATCACTTTATGCACACTTATCTTTTGAACTAATATTTGAACATCATAATGAACATGACTCTTAGTCTCCCATTCAACTTGCAGTGAAATAGAAACAGAAGGAAAGCAAACCAGACAAATATTAAGACCAAAGATGTCTCCAGGAAAACTAAGCAAAGTCTAGGGCTTTTCTCAAAGAACTTATTATGCAATTCACAGAGCTTCTGACGGCTCCCAAGGTATATCTTAGCCAATCACAAGCCTCAAAGGAAGAGGATTTCCATATTACATAGCCTGGTTGTTGCACACATTGAGCAAGAACAAAACTTACTTGTCAAAGACTTTAAAACATTTCTGCACTATTGCTAAGTAGTTAAATAGTATCATAAGCAAGACCCTTGGTTAGAATTGCATGTATTGCATTAACCACCTTCCTCTCATTAAAAGATTTTTTTAACAGTTCTAGGATTAAGTTGCATTCATATCTGCTTCTAAATCATTTTTACTCTTGTAAAAGGAGAGGTATGTATAGCACCAACAAGTTTTCACCACACAATCACAAATGCAAAGACAAGAACTTTACAACCATGACTACCATAACATAAGCATAATTCCCAGACAAAAGTCAAAAGGTTCAATTAAACAGAAGGGTGGACAGCAGAAAAAAGATACATGAGAGAGAGAGAGAGAGAGAGAGAGAGAGAGAGAGAGAAATCTGAATGTAGACAGACATTAGGCATGGAAATTCTTACTCAACTGGCTTTTTACTCATTCCGTCCCCAAGGCAAATTTATTTTTTGTTAAATGATCTCAATCAGCAGGTTAAAATTGTCTTCATCCCACATATAAGTCACACAGATGAGAGAAAAGATACCATCCCACAGATTGATACTCGAGAGACGCAACTCAATGCCAAACACAATGATTATGCCTAAATTCATCATCCTCCCCTTTCCACATGAAAAAAAAAGAGGAAACAAAGAAAACCATCAAAAAGGTCCTCCAAAAAGCATTAATTAATGACGGTCATGATACAGAAGATGCCCCAAGTTGATTTATCTTTATGAGTGCCGAAAATTCTCATTCCTACATGTTGCTATGCAAGTTTGACGACATATTTACCATCCAGTATCCATCTATGATTACTTTTTTAACCACTACCAAATACATGTCTGCCACATCCTGCATCAGTTCAACATTACTAAAACTGCTAGCACCTCCTACTTCAAATAATCTCAAGATTGCGAACAATCACATACTAGACCTATTGAAATATATTCTGAACACTCAGTCATCTTATGTGAGGTTGATGAACAGTAACGAAAACTGAAAATGAGGAACTGAAAGTCAAAAACATAATTTAATATCATAAAATCAAATTAGAACAGTTAAAAGCTAATAACTTGTTGGTACACTGATATGCTTCTGCAAAGGAGCCGCAGCTTGATCTTTGCCAGTAACAAAATGAAATAGAACTTACACAATTTGCTTACTTAACCACCCTCCCATTGAATTATGAAGATGCAAAGGAAGATCCCAATGATACAATGTCACATATGGCTGGATACCTACAAGGAAGAAAATCATATGTCCGATTGGCTTCACTTGAAACAAAAGAAAGCAGAAAGACAAATGAGCCCATACCTTTTTTAACAAGCGCATCGATGAGTTTGTTATAATATGTAATCCCTTCCATATTGATTTGAGAACCCAAACCATCTGAGAACAAAGATTAGCCGCCAGATATGGCCTCATTAGGATGACAAAAGCCACCGCTGATATAAACTACTTTATGTATAAGGAACTAAAATAAAAGAATTAGCAATATTTAACACAATTCTGTGGATGAGAAAACACATCAAAAAGTTGGAGTCAGTTAAGGATATCCACAAGACACAATTAAAAGAATGAAGGCTAGAACATTTTTGTCTCATCAGTTTCACTTTTTCAAATTTAACTTCAGTAATCTATCTAAATTCTTAAATTACCATATGCATTCTCATTTAATTTAACCTACCTTCTAATAATTAATAGGGTACACATTTTACCCTTTATAGGATCTTCAGAGTCTCAAATTATCTTATGTCAACAAAACACTTACAGCTAATGCATTTTATCTTTAATCTTGCAGTGTATAATATTTTCTTCAAAATCCTCTTAGACAAAAATTCATTTAGGCTAATTTATTATGATTCCCACTCTTTTAGGTATGGGACCGACATCGTGTACTTTCGAAACTTGCACTAAGGCCCGTCCGAAAATTATCAGAAACACTTTTTTGGTCAATTTACCATCACTTGAATGGATAGGCACACATAATAATTTTGGGCTAATTGCAAATTTCAGTCCAAATTATTAAATGAAATAAAAGTAAATACCTACCATTCAACTTTGACTACTTGTCCTGCATTCTAATATATCCTTGTATATTTTCCTCTCCTTATTTTATAGTCCTCATTGATAATTTTATATGATGAGCAGGCACAAATGGCAGGGGAGAATTCTAAGAACCACATCTAATATTACATGAATACAAGAGTGGATTACCAACACCTAGAATGACAGTACATTATTTGCTGGAGATCAGTCACGACGATTAGTTACTATTTCCGTCCCCTGCTGAAGGGCTAAGCAAATTTTCAAAACTCTAATAGCTGATCGAAACATCCAAGACTTTGTTTCCAGAAAAGTAGTTAGTTACCTGCTATTATATGAAGTAAAGAAGTCTAACTGAATTGGCAATTTGAAATTGCAAAACATGTATGCAACAAGGTAAGACATACAAATCTGCAAAGTTTAGGTGGTAATTGATTTTTAAAAAGCAATGCAGAGTAAAATGTACTTTATTTCAAACTTTTAGAACAGTAGTCAAAATCAGATTGAAATTAAAAAAAAAAAAAAACTACAGCAAGCAGAATGTATTGTTTCAGACAAGGTCAAAACAGAGAAACCCATGGCAACAAGACGAGGAATCTAGTGTGAGAAGACAAATAACCAGATGGGTTGCTGCAGATAGGGAATTCACCCTTCAATTTAGAAGCTCAAAGAAATACAAAGAACATCCTAACTAAACCACAAGGAATTAGTGACAACTGTAATGATGATTAATAGTCAACCTTTCCTGTGGTTTCAAAACACTTAAATCATGCAATACCATTTTAAATTATTTATGCTGATAAAACATGATGAAGGATGGAGATGCCAGTATTATCACCAAAAATAGGCCTCACCAGATAAGATCTCTCAATTTTGTATGCTTTACTAATATGAACCATTAAAGCTTTTTTTTTCTTGCTTTGAAGGATTTCAAGAACTTCTTTACTTTAAAAGTTCAACGAGAGAGGAGACATTGGACAATACAATCATAAAGTTCCAATCCATGAGGTGCAGCCTTGGAATAAAAAAATCTAAAATTAGATGGTATGGGGTTTTCTATCATCTGCCAATGTCCTAGAGGACCATTTTACAATGGAAGGGTGTTAGCATCTAGTCATATTGCAACCAAAACATCGACCCCACCTGCACTCAACCCCCCATCTGCCCAATAAACAATAGTACACAGAGATAGAGAACAAGTTCGATATCTGCTAAGTTCTCCGCAATTCTAGGTCGAAACCAAAACGCGGACCCCACCTGCACTCAACCCCACATCTGCCCAATAAACGACAGAATACAGAAACAGAGAACCAGTTCGACATCTGTTAAGCATCAGAAAGAGAACTTCAACAGCTTATCGTTTCAACGAATCACCTTCAGCACCTAGTCACTGCACTCCATTTGCACCCACTTAGTGCCACCAGCACATTTTCTTTATTTTAGTAAAGATACTTATTTTTTTATCTAAAATTTAATAATCTGCAGCATACCAGGGTATATGCGAGACCATGATATGGAGAATCGATAAGCATCGAACCCAAGCTTTGCTATAAGATCTACGTCTTCCTGCATAACCAGTAGTCAGATCAGAGAAAGGAATATTTCTTCTAGGGAGAGATAACAAAATAAATTTAAAACCAAAAAAAAAAAAAGACCCAGGACGTCCTTCAAACGAGGAAGAACGGCAACACGAGAAAGTGATGAAATTATAAACTAAAGAGTGCTCATCTATCAAACCACATCGACGCGGAGGCATTCGACTCTCATGGGTTGGTCTACGGCTTCTTCTTCCGCCAAGAGCCCAACTGAATTAAAAAAAGAAAGTTAAAACGGGCAGTTCTCGAGAGTGCGCAAAAAAACCTCGTAGCGGTGATAGTGATCCACGGCCACATCCCCACTGCTCCCGTCCACGATTCTTCCTGGCAAAAGCAAAGAAGTTAAGAGTCATGCGAGAGAGCGCGATCGGGCCTTCAAAGAGAGAAACTGCGGGAGAGAGAGAGTAGAGAAAGGCCTTCTTCTTACCTTCGACGCGCGAGAAGTCATCCCAGATGCTGGCGCCTCTACCGCCCTCGCTGGAAGCTCCTTCGATCTGGAGGCACCAAACGAAACAAGGAGAAAACGGAGCGGAGATGAAGCGAGCTCCCATGCAACATTGCCGCGCGATCGGATCCGACGTGCTCCGATCAGAGAGAGAGAGAGAGAGAGAGAGCGTACCTGGTAAGCGGAGGTGGCGACGCCGAAGACGAAGCCGGGAGGGAAATCGGAGCGGGAGAGGGGGTGGTGGTGGTCGAGCTCGAGCTCCTCCTTGTTCGCCATGCGAGAGGAGCTTCGACTGAGAGAGTGCGTGCGAGAGATTCGACGACGCGATTCGTCGCGGGGAGAGTGGCTGGGTAAAGTGTAAAGTGTCAGCCATTACTTATTTATTCACGGGCGAAAATTTTAAATTTTAAAAAATGAATGGAATCAGAAATTCACAAGCCTTCTTTTTTTATTAGAAATAATGACATAAACAGCCAATAATGTTTAACCTAATATATAATTTAATTTCTGAATTTTTTATTTATTAATTTAATGTATAATGTGATCCATAAATTTTTAATTTGTTCAATATAGTTAATAAATTTTTGGTACATGTTAATTATAATTCCTAAACTATATAAAGATGTTTAATGTAGTCCATGGTCTTGAATAATTATGGAATGACTATATAATTTATGGGCTGGATTGAACTCGTATCAAAAGTTTAGGGATTAAATTAAATAAATCAAAAGCTCAATGACCACATTGCACATATGATTAAAGTTCATGGAGTATATTGAACAAATCGAAAGTTTATGGACCACATAATACATTAGGTCAAAGTTTATGGACTATTTATGCCAATTTCTCTTTTGATTAACAAGTGAATACTATATTTTTTTTGTCGGTATTATATTACTACTACTTTAACTCTCACTTTCAAATTTTTATCATGTTTCATTGCAAGAGCGTAAGACTCAAAATCCACACCTAAAATTAAATCGTCACCACCCTAATCCTTGAGAATATGGGGATTTGGACCCCTCACCTCCTTTTTCTTATTTTAAAAGAGTAGCCACTAAGACAAATCGTAATAGTTGCATAAATACTATTTTCATAAATGAAAATTTAATTCAATTTAACTAATTTTCATACCCGACCCCATCTATGTTTTCAAAACACATTTAATGCTTGCACAACTTTTGGAAACCTCTAACACCCACATAAGGCACTATTTTGATGTAGACATATTAATTGCATCCTTAAACTATTTCATCTAAAATTTTAGAATGTAAAAATGGGTATTTACACCTTATTAAGAAATAAAAATATATAACTTGAAATAAGAGGTACAAGGTGCGGACACTAATATGTTAAAATAAATTTCAATAGTACATTAATAAAATAGCCGTTAGTAAATAGAATAAATAGACTTCGGTTCCCATCTCTCTTTTTATTGGATTTTTGTTGATTACTCACTCCTGGTGCAATATTGGATCCATCTCGATTGGCCTTTTTCTTTTGTTTTATGTATTCTAAATCTTCTAATTCTTATGGTTTTTATTTCTTTTAACATTCGAAATACGTAACATTTTAGCGATATGCAATTATTTACATGTAGGTTCACTTACATTTTTTTTTCATAACATGTGACCATTATTTTTTTTCCACCTCTTGAACGGCTCAAGTTGCACCCCCTTTGAGTTGAATCAACTAAGATGCCCATAAAATTTAGGGCAAATGTCGCAAAAAATCCTAAATTATGCCCCTTATGATAGATTTATTATGAACTTTTTTTTGTGTCACCAAAAACCCTAAATTATACCATTTGTAACAATTTTACCATGAACTTTTTTTTGCGCCATCAAAAACCCTAAACTATACCACTTAAAACAAATTTACCCCAAACTTTTTGGCCGATGAGCATTTTCGTCCTTTTATATTTCTTTTTCTTTTCTTGAAAAAGGGAAGTCGGCAAGGTTGCCCTAACCGGTGTCAGGCGAGGGCCACCCGAGCCTCGCTGGCAAGGCTTCCCTTGCCCTCACCCAAACCAGGTGAGGGTTGCCCTTGCTAGATCTGGCGAGGGGGAGAGCGACCCTCACTTGGATCAGGCAAGGGCGAGGGCGAGGGAGGTCCTCTCTAGCGAGGCTCGAGCTACCCTCATTGGCATTAGGCGAGGGTCATCCACCCTCACCAATGTCGGGCAAGGGCCACCCAAGCCAGATTCGACGAGGGCGACCCTCGATTGACACAAACGAGGATCGCCCACACCTGGCGGCCCTCACCCGGCGGCCCTCACCCGACACTAGCAAGGGTCGCCTAGGCCTAGATGGCCCTCGCCCAATGCCAAATGTCAGAAAAAAAAAAAAGAAAAAAGAAAAAGGAAAATGACAAAAATGCCCTTTAGCCAAAAAGCCTTTGGAGTAAATTTATCCTAAGTGATATATAGTTTAGGGTTTTTGGTGGCATAAAGAAAATTCATAGTAAAATTATCATAAGTGATATAGTTCAAGATAAAATTGTCACATGTGACATAATTTAGGGTTTTTGGGTGACACAAAAAAAGTTCAGGATAAATCTGTCACAATGAACATATTAGGGTTTTTGGTGGTATTTGCCCTAAAATATAAATATGTTTCTCTAACTCTCTATTTTGGCAACATTTACTAAAGAAAAGAATCTGTTTTCTTATTTTACATAGAGTGATTACAATATGTATATATACAGAAATGGAGGACCTAAATTAGGTAGGAAACTTATTTAAGTAAAGATCATAATCAGCCCCTAATCCTATCAGTAACTAATTTACAACAAACAAAATCAAATCAAATCACATAATTAAATCACGTAATATTCCATAATCGGGGAGCGATTATAGGAGATTTTCCAACACATTCCAACACTTCCCCTCAAGCTGGCTTGAAGATATCTTCCATAGATAGCTTGCTCATTAGATGAAGAAATTGCCTTTTATGCAGTCTCTTGATTAGAATGTCAATAGCCTGTTTATCACTTAAAATATACAGCATACAAATCAACCTGCTATCAACTTTTTCTTTGATGAAGTGTTTATCAACTTCCACATGCTTTGTCCGTTCATGTAACACGGGATTATGAGCAATTGCAATTGCTGCCTTATTGTCGCAATACACTTTCATTGATATGGAACTTGAGATCTGTAGTTCATCCAAGATACCTTTAATCCACATGACTTCGCATACACCAGGTGCCACTAACCGAAATTCATCTTCAGCGCTACTTCTTGCCACCACACTTTGCTTTGTACTCTTCCAAGTGACTAAATTACCACCAACAAACATGCAATAGCCTGAAGTAGATCTCCTATCCATATTGCTTTCAGCCTAATTTGTATTGGTGAACACCTCAATTTCCAGATGTCCATGTTTCTCAAACATTAGACCCTTACCAAGATTTTCCTTCAAGTAGCATAGAATTCTATATACTGCTTCAAAATGCCTTCGCCCTGGTGAATGCATGAATTGGCTCACTATACTTACAGCAAACACTATGTCAGGTCGAGTGTGAGATAAGTAAATAAGTCGACCAACAAGCCTTTGATACCTTTCTCGATCTATCACTTCTTCAGCCTTGACAAATTCAAGTTTCATATTTGGTTCCACAGGGGTCTTTACCGCTTTACATCCTACTAGACCTATCTCTTTGAGCAGATCAAGAACATATTTGTGTTGGTTTACAAATATGCCCTTCTTAGATCTTGCAAATTCTATTCCAAGAAAATATTTCAAGATACCCAAATCCTTAACCTCAAACTCCTCAGTCAGCTTCTCTCGTAAGCTTTCCAACTCAACTTTGTCATCACTAGTCAGTATTATATCATCAACATAGATGATTATAATTATACACTTACCTTCCTTTGAGTGTTTATAGAATAGAGTGTAATCCCCTTGACTTTGCTGATACCTGAACCTTTTAACCACCTTCCCAAACCATTCAAGCCACGCTCTTGGAGATTGTTTAAGTCCGTACAACGACTTCTTTAATTTGTAGACTTTGTCTTCATTTTCTGCAAAACCTTGTGGCAAACTCATAAATACTTCCTCCTCCAAGTCATCATTCAAGAATGCATTCTTCACGTCTAACTGGTATAAGGGCCAATCAAATGCAGCAACCAAAGATAGTAAAATCCTAACAGAATTTATCTTGGCAACTGGAGTAAAAGTCTCAAGATAGTCAACTCCATAAGTCTGAGTGAATCCCTTTGCCACTAGCCTTGCTTTATACCACTCAACACTCCCATCAGGTTTACATTTTACAGTAAATACCCATTTACAGCCAACAATCTTTTTTTTCTTCCAGTGCATCAACCAATTCCCATGTGTCATTCTTCATAGGTGCCTGCATTTCATCTTCAACTGACATCTTCCACTTTGGATCCTTCAAAGCTTTCTTTATATTTCTAGGAATAGATATGTGAGATGGGTTTGACACAAACACTCTATGATGATTAGATAACTTTTGGAATGACACATGTTTTGATATAGGATGCTGAGTACATGATCTAATCCCTTTTCTAAGAGCTATAGGCATATCAAGATTAGAAGTATTAGTATTAGAATTTGAAACTGGAATGGAGGGAAAAAGAGTACTAGTAGAATCACTTGATGAAGAAGGCAAGAGATCATCTCTCAGGGTTGCAGACAGATAAGGCTCCAAGGCAAGGTTCTAATTTGCAACCTTTTGAAGAGTTTTTCCTCTAGTATAAACCTAAAGCTCGGGCTTGTTGATCACATTGTGATCTTGAACTTTTTCTCCCATATCTTTGACACATCAAAATTCAACATAGGTGTTTTTAAAAACTCAAACAAAGAAGTGGGAATGACAGAAGAGTTTGAGTTTGGGTGCCACATAATCTCTTCACTAATTTTGGCATTCTCCCCCCGAATAGATTTGTTAGGAAAAAACGGTTGTGACTCTATGAAGGTTACATCCATAGTGATATGAGTTTTGCTAGTATGTGGATTGTAACACTTATAACCTTTTTTATTATGTGCATACCCTATAAACACGCACTTTTCGGCCCGATGATCTAATTTGGATCGACACTGACATGGGAGATGGACAAATGCAATGCAACCAAACACCCTTAGAGGAATATCAGAAAAAATACAGGCTGTGGGGTACACTTGTTTGAAACAATCTAAGGGAGCAGTGTAGTTTAATACTCGAGTCAGTAGCCTATTAATTAGATAAGATGTTGTTAGCACAGCTTCCCCCCATAAGTGTTTAGGTACATGCATTGAAAAACTAAGGGCACGGGATACTTCAAAGAGGTGGTGATTTTTGCATTCGGTAATGCCATTCTGTTGGGGTGTAATTCAGCAAATTGATTGGTGAATGATGCCTTTTTCTTTCAAAAAACTCCCCAAAAATTGGTTATAATATTCGGTAACATTATCAGTACGAAGAATATTAATAGTAGTATGGAATTGAGTCATAACCATTTGATAAAAAAAATTGAACAATGACTCAACTTCAGACTTGACGCTCATCAAGTATGTCCAACATAAACGGGTATGATCATCTATAAAGGTGACAAACCATCGTTTCCCTATTTTTGTTGGCATGAGTGAAGGACCCCAAACATCACTATGGATTAAATAAAATGGTGATGACGCATGATACTGTTTTGGACTATAATGAGTACGATGACTTTTAGAAAAAAGACAATTGTCACAATGTAGTGAAGAAACATCCACATCTTTGAATAAATGAGAAAACAAATGTTTCAAATATCCAAAGCTAGGATGGCCTAATCTATGGTGCCAAACCATTATTTTTTCTTGATTCAGTTCCATACGTTTGAGCTTTTTTTTATCAAAGACAAACTTTTCAAAATAGTAGAGACCATCCCTCATCCTAGCATTGCCAATCATCTTCCCTGAGATCTGATCCTGAAACTCACAATGGAAAGCAAAAAAAACAACGCGATAGTTAGACTCGTTAGAAAATTTACTAATAGACAATAGGCTACGGGTTAACTTAGGAACATGCAGTACATTATGAAGTGTAATAGAATCATAAAGTGGAACTGATCCTTTGCCTGCAATAGATGAAAAACTCCCATCGGAAATCTGAACTTTTTGGTTGCCGGGACAAGGAATATAGGATTTGAACAAATATTGAATATTAGTCATATGGTCAGATGCCTCTGAATCAATGATCCAAGGTACAAGTTGTGAACAACAGGAGAGGGCATTTAGATTTCTACTTTGGTGGGCAATCGAAGCAATAGGATTATCCAATATGGACCCAGCCTGAAGTAGTTGCAGAAGATGGTATAGTTATTCTTTGTTGAAAGGGAATGCGGTGGCCTCGTTAGCTGTATGAGGAATATGCTGAAATGACTTATTATCATGATTGAATGAAACTGGTCTCCTGACCTCACTAGTTGCAAAAGCTAGACGACCATGAATCCTCCAACAGGTCTCCCGTGTATGACGGGGTTTGTTGTAGACATCACACCAAATATGGGATTTTTCTTACATTTGCCTTGGAGACTATTGTTACAAGAACATAGCCCTTTTTGTCTTTGGAGACAACCAATGCTGAACCTTCCAATGATCCATCTTTTCTGCCGATAACTATTTTGTCCAGCATTATTCCCCGTCTACTTTCTTCTCTCCAAACCTCTGAGAAGACCTCTCCAATAGGTGGAAGAGGTTGCTTCCCAAGTATTCTACCACGTACCTCATCACACTCATCTCTAAGCCCTACCAGGAAAGCGTAGATACGTTTTGCTTCTACAATTTTCTTGTACTGACTACCATCTTCAGTACATGTCCACTCATGGTCATTGAATACATCCAACTCTTGCCACAAACATTTCAAAGAGTGAAAGTATTTTGTGACAGTTTCATCTCCTTGTCGCATCTTCCCCAGCTTCAAGGTTAACTCATAGATTTGAGATTGATTACCCAAATATGAATACATCTCACATACCACATCCCAGAGTTCCTTGGTGGTATGATAGCCCAGATAGTTTGCACCAATATCTTCTTCCATGGAGTTGGTTAGCCATGTCATAATCGTTGAATTCTCTGCATCCTAGACAGCCTAGGTGGGGTCATCTGCCTTTGGTTCTGCATTATCTCCAGTCAGATAACCAATATTTCCTCTACCCCGTATATACATTCGAACGGATTGAGACCACCGAAAAAAATTATCACCATTCAGCTTTAGGAAGTGATCTGAATAGGATGAGGTTCAGTGGACTTTATGAGAAGTGATGGGGGTTTAGATTGGGTGGTTGATGATTCATTCGACATAGTGTCAAATGATCAAAGGAAAAAAAAAATTGTAAATAGATAAAGGACCTTCGGGCTCTGATACCATAAATAAAAGAATCTGTTTTCTTATTTTACATAGAGTGATTATAATATGTATATATACAGAAATGGAGGACCTAAATTAGGTAGGAAACTTATTTAGGTAAAGATCCTAGTCAGCCCCTAATCCTATCAGTAACTAATTTACAGCTAACAAAATCAAATCAAATCACATAAAATCACATAATATTCCATATAATCGGGGAGCGATTATAGGAGATTTTCCAACACATTCCAACAACAAGCAATATCAAATGGCTTCAAAACTGCACGGAATCGCCTCTATTCACTTGTGTCATCTTCCATAACATACTAGAACATGAAAAAACATTCATAAATAACAAATTTTGTTTGGATCAAGGAAATTTGTGAATTTTTTCCGGAATGGTTAGAGATAATAATGTGACAAAGTATCTTGTCTTAGTCTGGATCTAGAAAAAGATGGCCATCAAATATCAGAATAATTGTCGAGAAAGAAATTTTCGGAAAAATGATGAATCTTATTGTTGCAATCAAGTTTGAGTATCGCACTTTGGTTGTTTAAATCTATACACCATGTGCTCGTGATAGTTTGATCCATTAAGGACAAATAAGGAATTTCACCAAAAATAATTTTCTAATTTGGAAGTGAGTACTCACAATTTTTTCTACACTCGGGTCCTTTTTTGTCCAATTAGAGCAAATGGGTGTTTAAGGGCAAAATGGAACACCCAAAAATGAGACCAAGGAATCTTTTCACCTCTACATATAGATATTGTTTCATATATTAAAGTGTCCCAACACTGAATAATAATAGAAAGCAAAAGAGGCATTTTCAATCTTGTTTACCTATTAGAAGCACTTTGTGCTATATAAGCATCTATGTGGCACCTTTTAACATTCCAATTTTAATTCATGAGTCGAGACTTTCATATTTCAGTTTACTTCAAGGAAAAAAAAATTTGTATTTTTTATTGTACCTAACATGAAGAGATCGATTTACTTCTTACTTTAAAGGGCAAATAAAAAAGCCATCAAGTATGTATTATTTAGCTGGAAAATCAATTTGAAATTTTACTTTGTTCTTTCCAATCTAGAAACCATAAAGCAAGTACCATTCATTCATAATCACATGTTTATGGATGATCACACATATGTAGAGGAAGTGAACTATGCTCTAAAATGAATTTAACCAATAGATATGAGTATGAATGGAAAATTTGTAGCTAGGTCCATACCTCTGTCAAAATCACGTAAAAGTTTCAACACAATTTCCTAACACCTCCGATAATATAATGCCATCATGAAGACGAATGCATGGTTAAACATATTAAAATGATCTTTCGACTTTCAAATACCGTGTCACTAAGAAGAACACTCAAGAGGACAACGTGGATAAATTGACTAATTTGTTTTTTAATATAGCAAATGCAATGTGACAAGGAGAGAGATGATGAAATATATGGAGGGAGGAAAGGAACAGGGCGAGTGATTGATGCGAAGCGAACGAATGAGGGAATAAAGACACTGACAATTTCCTAACACCTCCAATAATATAATGCCATCATGAAGACGAATACGTGGTTAAACATATTAAAAGGATCTTTTGACTCTCAAACACTATGTTACTAAGAAGAACACTCAAGAGGACATCGTGGATAAATTGACTAATTTGTTTTTTAATATAGCAAATGCAATGTGACAAGGAGAGAGATGATAAAATATATAGAGGGAGGAAAGGAACATGGCGAGTGATTGATGCGGAACGAACGAGGGAATAAAGAATTAGGGTATTACTTTTAAATAGGCAAAAATTAACTCTTAATAAGATTTAAGGTAAAAATGGTAACTTAATCGTATTTCATTAACCCAATGAAACATCATTTCGAAAATGCTGAAAGCTCGAGCCGGGCATGACTCGAGCTGTCAAGTCATGCGAAACAAATGCATTAAATATAAATATTTCATGTGGGCCAACTCCTTTATGATGTCATGGGCTCTCCTTGATTTAATGCGCTGGAAGCGGGATTTCCATATCTTGCGGCTTAGGAAAGAGAGTAAAAGTTTAATAAAACAAGCATATTCTCTCTGCTGCTTTCTTTTGTCTCCTATGCATTGCAGACAAATGAATGCAAGATGAAATCCATGCGCAATCTTCTTCTTCTCACAATTGTGGCTGAACATGATAAATACAACCTTGTGCAGCTAGGCCAAAGAAGAAATCCCATGAAATCATGAGACCTGCCTGGTCTTTATCTGTTTAGACCGAGTATTGTTCAATGGTTTCAAATTCGAGATGTATTTTAACAGGAAGATTATAACTATTTTCACTACAAATATGTTCCGAATCTTAAACTGCGGTTCTAGGGGATAGGCTGAAGGAGGGACAACGCGTTGACACGGAACATATCTCTTTCTGATTAGGAGCTGTGATTTCTGCACTTGCTCAGAAGTACTCACATGTTCCTTACAGGATCAGTAAGGTGACACAAATTGCTCCAAGATTCACTTGGTAAGAGTAACTCTGCCTCCTCACCGATGAAGACGTCGGTCGCCTTTTAACATTCTAATCGAGTTGTCGGAGCTCACCTTTGCCAGGAGGGGGCAAGCCAAGATGCTTATGTCTATGCACATGGTTATTTTTCTTTAGAAAAACGATCTAATGTCCAATGTCTGGATGCAGATAGCTGGCCTAATGGCTGTTCTTGCAAAGAAGGGAGAAACAAGAGCAGCTCCATCATTCCCCAGTCGAGCAGTCCAGAAAGATTCAAAGTAGAAATCGGGACTCTTTCGCAGTTTTGTTGGGAGAATTCGGGACATGTGACAATTAGTCATGGACAACCTATGAAGGATGTAGGAAACGTAGAGGCGAGTATTCAAATCAAGAACGTTGACAATACAAACAGTTCCACAGCTTCCTATGTCAGCATGTGCATCTCAACTTTTACTTTCTCATATCGACTCCAGAACCATTAATAGTCGAGCTAATTCTATATGCTGCTACTGTGGTTTGCTGAGACATCAGGAAGAAATTTAGCTATGACTCGGAAACTGTATATATGTCAGGACACCCATCTTTCGCCTCTCATAATTTCATGAATTTGAAGTGAAGAGAATAGTTATTTCAGGGTTCTATTTGACTACCTTGGAACCAAAGAACTATAATTCTCTCTTGTATATCAGGAAAGACTTCCATACTCCCTCTTCATATTATCTTGCTGCAAGGTAACATTCTGTGCACAGCCATTTGTGGAGGGACAAGTTGAATTTGCAGTTTTTATCTGCTCGTCCCATATTCATAACTTCGGTAGATAGACTGTTTTAGAAACTGTCACATCCATTATTCCTCAGAATCATCTTATGACAAATTGATGTGCCGGTCCAGAACAAATCAAATATCAACCCGCCGGCACTCATGCACACGTCTGCCTAATAAATGATAGTATACAGAAACAGAGAACGAGTTGGACATCTATCAAGTTCTTTGCAATTCTAAGTGGAAAAATCAGCATTCAGGAAGTGAACTTCAACAGCTCATTGCAACCATGAACCATCTTCAACACCTAGTTACCATACTTCAAAGAAAGCTAACATGAACCCGCAACATCTGATAACCCACCAATTGAAAATGGATTATGGAGAGAGGACTAATTTATGGATACAGGACTAAGTCTCCAACAACAACAGAGAATTACCTTTTTGTGGGCCATATACCGTAAAATGCAGGCCTATCAAACTGCAACAACTGCTTCCTTCCAACACATTTTTCCATACCCTGATGAGACTTATCTCCCCAGCTTTACATATCGCCATGTCATCAGAAATCCTCTCCTTCCATTGACTCACTAGCTTTTCAAGGTTCAAGTCATCATCTTGTGCTACCCCTTTTGCAGTATTAGCTTTAGTCAGCTCATGTTCCTTGAAGTTTGCCATTTTGGGCTTCCTGCATATGCCCCAGTGCTGTTCTTGATTTGACCGAATAGATTGACCCAGACAACGCCAAGATGATATATGAGACCTACTAACCACAGAAACGTTAATCGCAATACAATTAGATGAATTAGTGGAGAAAGAAACAACAATAACAACCATGTGGAGAAGATAGAAGGATGAAATGAGATGCAGAAAACTACTTCCAGATTTGGCCAAGGGTAATTTATTGATTTGAGGAAAGAACAGTATCCATCAAGCATGCAATTAACTCATGCAACCAGTCTCTTGCCTCACTGGACAAATGCAAAAAGGGTGAGGATTGTCATCCAGGACAGGTCAAGTAGTCTTGCTTCTTTCAAGGAACCATCCCATCACCAAAGCTTGCTTTTGTATGGCAAGTCGCTTCTTCAATGCATTTGCACAAACTAAGCCAAAAGGTATACTGCCATTAAAATCATATGCTGAAAGATTGCTTCAAATTGAGTCCCTTATGTCACTATTTCTTTGGGTTAATCAGAATGATTGAAGTACTTATGAGTATTTTATCAGACATACAGGTAAGTCAAGCTCTCAAGATTTCTGTAACCAGTGAGCATAGAACCAGTCAAGCATGCATGAAAAAGGAACAAAACGAACTGATGATTAAAATAATTAATTTATATGGAAAAGCCAAAACTGTCGTGACAAAATGTAATCATCTTGCAATTGATTTAACGCTGTGCAAGAGCTTTAGTTATCAGGGACTGGTCTTTCAAGATTATGTTGGCAAGATTCCTAGCCATGTATTAACATTTCACCATCAATCAGTCAATCAACAACTTAGAAACCATGACCATAGATCAGTAAACAGAAATCACATAGGAAACTGACAATCAAACAATTGCTCTAGCTTCCCAAGTTGTTGAGGAGGAGGATCAACAACCTGATTGTCCTTCAACTGCCTGGAAGAGAATGCATATGAAAAACACCAGAAGTCAGTCAGCTGAGTAAAATTTAGAGGGATTATATGGCAAGTAGGGTCTCACAAATAACTGAGCTTTGACGCATTTTCAAGTTCTGGAGGAATCGGTCCATTAAGCTTATTCTCATGGAGATACCTGTCATATATAATTGATGAGCTAAGATCTCAGGACAGAGAAACAAGTGCAAGATAAGCAATATCCCAACAAGGAACTTACAACTTTCCAGTGTAGGACAGGTTTCCAAGAATTGGGGGAATTGGTCCAACTAACTCATTTTCACTCAGATCTCTGCAATAAGGACATGGAATTAATAACCCTGCCGATAGAATAGATGAAGTTTGTCGGAACATCCTCTCACTACCAATGAAAACAGATTAATTAAAAGATCTTCAGATACATACAGAACAGCGAGGGGCTGCATCAAACCAGTAACTTCAGGAATTAGTCTAGTTAGCCTGTTCCACTACAGAGAACTGAGACATGGCATATATTCAATCCCTAGACATGGCGACTCATAAGGCCTCGCCTCCGACACACGAGAAGGCGCATCGTCCTGCCCAAATGCTCGCCACCCTCTTCCACCACCCTCGTCGGAAGCTCTCCTCCGTCTTGGAGACGCCAGGAAACAACGAGTCAGAGACGAAGCGAGCTCCACGCAACCTCACAGACACAGAGAGAGAGAGAGAGAGAGAGAGAGAGAGAGAGGGTGTGCTTGATGAGCAGAGGTGGCGACGCCGGAGATGAAGGAGGGAGGGAAGCCGGAGCGGATTGGCGTTCGGCTTTGAGCTGCTGCTGCTGCTGCTGCTCCTCCTCCGCCGTGGATTTGCAGTGGGGGGGATGCCGAGGAGGGACTGAAACAGTAAAGTTGTCAGCTTTTTCTCCACCTCCCTGCGGCTGCGATTGGTCAGCCATTAATTTGTGTTATCGTCTGACAAAAATAAAATTAATAAGAATAAAATAAGTAAAAAAAAGAAGGGAAAAGAAAAACTCCTCGATCGGATTAAAGACTTTTTACTAATTGACGGTGGATTAGGAGCGGATTATGGAATTTACGCCAAAGATTTATTATATTAAATATCGAGAAACTCTTATGGATCTTTTAAAGATTAATATCACGAAAAATTTCAAATCGACACATCCAAACTAATTTTTTACCACAAAAAAATTTCATGCGATAAATTTACCCTCTATTAATTTTTGTTAAATTTTATCATTGAATTACTAAATTAGATTAAACGTGACAATTGATGTATGTAACGGTTTGAGATTTACCAGATGTTGGTTTTTGATTGTATCAATCAAATTTAACAGAAATTAATAAAATGTAAATTTATTACAAATGCACTAGTTTAAAAAAAATTTATTGTAAATTTTGAGAAATTTGTTATAAATGTATTAATTTGAGATTGTCATAGTTAAAAAATATATTTTGGATAAATTGATCACATATATTTCAATCTAAAGTTTTTCATGGTTTTTCACGTATGTATTAGTTTATTAATGCGAGAATATTATTTCAGAACTAGAAAGAGAAAAAAAAAGTGCGTTTGGTTCAACATTTTGAAAGCTCATTGGGAAAATGCAAAGCAGTTTAGCCTAAAAGGCTTTGGGCAAATGCAAAAACTGTTTGGTAAACTACGCTTTGAAAAGTAACTTTGAATGAAATGCTATTTGGTAGAAAACACATTTGAAAAGCTCATTTGAATTGATATTTGCTTCTTAATTTTTATTTGTTTGAAATTGACAAAAATAATGTATGCAACTCTTTTAATTTAAATTTTGACAACAACGCTAAAAAAATCAAATGAAAAAAAATCACATCAAAATAATTGAAAAAAAAAATACCTTCCTTACAATTAATGGGATAAGTATGTCCGAGGAAAGAAATTCATTATCCTTAAAAATTACAAACATCCTCAAATATTTCCTAAACCTAAAGCCATTTGATCAAAGCCAGAATACTATGTTCAACGAACCTTGATACATTCTCAAATATTTATTTTCTGTTCACATGCAAAACCTATATAAAAGTTCAAACGCTCCTGTCATATATAGAATTAAAGGTCGTTGTAGCACATGTGCGACCATGCCTTTCGGCCACAAAGATGATTTGTCTGGCTCGCTTGACTCCCTATATGAAGTGGAAGAAGAATCCTTTAAGTGACCTTCCAGGCCTCCTTCAGCAATTAGATTCATGAATTCTGAAAGTGATTGAGGTCTCGATATTTCACTATCATTAACCTTAGCTAAGCCCATCAGCATCTTCACGACAGTCAACATGGATGGTCGAAGCCTTGATATACCCAGGGTGCCGAGAAGACCAATCTTCATGAATAGGCATGCCTCTTATCATGTTCCCCACCCAGAGATGTGTCCACTAAGATCATTAGCTCCCCTTTCTCATGCAGCTTCCATGCCTGTAACACAGCGTACATGTAGATCAAGGGGTATGCACATTTGCAGCATCACAACCCAATTTCCAAGCCAAAAAGAGCAAAGAAAATCTCCAAATTCCAAACCCCTCTATCAACATAATCCCTATTAAACACAAAGAAACTAGTTGAAAGTTACAAATGGGACTTTGCTAATTCACAATTCAATCTGCGTGAATCTCTCCCAAATTCACAATGTTCAGCACAATTGTATCTGTGCCAAAATGGGTAAGTCAGCAATCAATGGCTAATAATGAGAACAACTCAAGCTAAGCATGACAAGCATCGCCGGGCAAGCTCAGCCAAATACTTTCAATTAAAGAGATTACCAATTAAAGCACGAAAAGAAGCACCACAACAATAAAATCCACAAGTTCACATATTCTGCAAAAGAAATAGCATAAATCGAGCGAAGTCCAAACTTTTCACACAAGTTGCGTAGTTCACACTGCCACAATCGAGCAGCTTCAATAGCATCCTCGAAGTAGTGCATCCACAATGCAGGCGCTACCACTTTGTATTTGAATCAAATCATCATAAACAAATTAGGCAGGCTCTGAGCGGCGTCCTCAAAGATTGATTGCTCACCTTGCCACAAGAAGCGCACTCCCTCCATCTAGAGTCCTTCGAGTGGGAAACATCACAAAACATAGCCTGCTCAAACGCAAACCTGGAAGCAGTCAAATTCGACATTAGTGACTGCTGTTCATTGACACGGCTAAGCATCCAAAGCACCTCTCTGCTCATCACTAGGACTAGATGAACATTCAAAATTGATATCACAAGACGACGAGGGAAACCGTTATGAAGTCCAATAGAACTGAGAAAATCGAAAGTCAAACCAACGGACGAAAGAGGAGGTGAGACAAAAGTTACCCGCACTTATCGCAGAGAGTGGCGAGTTGACCAGATCGAAGAGGCCAACCTCTCTTCCACTCGATTGAACCCGTATCCTCGAACAGCACATTCATGCACTTCTACGACAACCCATTCTCTGACATCAATAACCCCAACGGCACACAAATTTCAGTGGAATCCAATCCGAAACAAAACCCTAAACAACATCCTCCGAGAGCTCGAGCCGAGTCAACTGGTCAAACGCCACGACATGCCGCAGCGGCGAAACAAAACAGCGAAAGAAGAGATGGCGAGAATCGACCTCAGTCCGGCTCCAAATGCCTCACGCGAAACAGAGCGGGAACAGAGCTCGCTAAGCAGCCAATCTGAGAAACTATTGGCATCCCATGAGAGATTGCTCGTCACTTTCAGTTCGGGTCAGTCAGTCGGCGGCCGAGGAGGTCAGTCGGCGTCCTCGAAGCCCACCACCTGACCTCCTCGGCCGCGGCCGCCGAACAAGCAAGAAGCCCACGAAGAAGAAGGCGACCACCCCCGTGGCGGCGCTGGTGGCGGCGGCCGAGTTCTGCAGCCTTCCGTGGACGTTGACGAGGGGATGCCACCGGCCGACGGTGGGACTCTGCGTCGATTCCCGACGTCACTCACTAGGCTCTGTGCTTGATTCTAAGAGAGATGGATCGAAGGCTGTGCAGGATCTAGGGCTTCAATTTTTCAAAAGGGTAAAATCGGATTTTTAGTAAAGTTTTAAGGGCAAAATAGGCAACTCACTAATTTTCATTAATTGGAGCCCTCAGCATTCCCAATGACAAGCTTTCACTTGAAAGCCCCTTAGAAATGGTTGCCAAACGCCTCAAATTTTCCCCAATGGGCTTTGGGGTCTGAATGGGCTTTCTAAATGCTCTACCAAACGCACCCATTTTGGTAGAGTGCATAATGTACTATTATTTTCCACAACATGAAGATTATGAAACGACAACAAAGAGAAATACATACAATTGCCAATAATCCATCATTTTTGGGCAAACAAATCTTTTAAATTATACATCTTCATGATATTAATATATATAGACGATAATGAGAATTATATATAATCTTCAAGGATCCATCCGTTTTGGGCAGATAAATGATTTAAATTATATATCTCCATTATCTTAATATAGATGAGAATTACACATAACTCTCAAAATTTACCCCTTTAGGCAAATAAACCTTTTGAGTCATACATTCCCATCAATTATCTTTAATATATCAATATAAAAGGGAATTACACATAACCTTCAAAAATTTATCCTCTTTGGTCAGATAAATCTTTTTGAGTTATACATCTTCATCTTTTAATTTTGGAATTTTTAATATAGACAATAACCCCCTTTAGGTAGGTGATTGTATATACTATTTTTTATCAATTAGGAATTTCAACAATTTACAAACTTTAACAGTTTGTAAATAATGTTCCATTTAATCAAAATGCCCAAAAATTCATCAAACAATATGAAACACTTTTATGATGTGTGCTTCGCAAGATCATATTACATTTATCAAATAACAATTTTTTTCTTTCTTCTAATCATTTTCTTTCCTTTTCTCTTCTTTTTCTTCCTCTCAACTGGTTGCTGGTCTCACCTAACCACTAATGAGGCTTGCCCTCGCCCAACCACCGTGAGGCTTGTCCACGCCATGCTAGGGCATGGTCAATGTTGCCTAGATTTGGTAAGACTGAGCCTTGCCTTGGCCTGGTGAGGTTGTAACAAGTTCACTGAACCTCACTCAGCTAATTGCCAGCCATCGCTATGGCTTACGATTAGCTTGGAGGAAGAAGAAGAGGATAAGGAAAAAAGAAAAAAAAAGAAAAGAGAGAAGGAAAAAGAGAAAATTATAATAAAAGTATTAAAAATAAAAAAAGAAATTCTAAATCACAAAAAAATTTAAGGGTCGTACTAAATGCAATTCTATTATAAGAAGAGAAATTTTGGGTAGTTACCAAATACCTTTAAATACTCAAAAACTCATTTGCGAAATAGAATAAAAAAGAACTATGTCTAAACAAAAATTGTTCTCGGAACAGAATGATTATCAAAGGTACCCTAAACGACCAAAAATAATATGCTATAAAATAAACTAAAAAAATAAAAACTAATCCACTTCCATTCTTGTCCTAATCAATTCTCATGATATACTCATTCTAGTCTTATTCATTCCAATCAAAAATGCTTAATTCCCTAAAAAATCTCCAATTTTCCATCCAACTCCAATCCCAATCTTGTCCCATGCTTTTTTTTTTTTGAGAAAAAAACCCTCAATCTTAGGTGTGATGCCAAATTTACCCTAAAAAATTCACCAACTTTAACTTTAATCCCAAATTTGCCATTGTTAGCCATTCCTCCATCCAAAAATTGTCATTAGTTGTCTCTAATTAGGGACTAATTTTCATATTGAAGAGTTGTTTCGTTTTGGAGATAATTTTTCACGTTAGCTTGCTAATGTATATTTATTATTGATATGAAAATGTCATGTCAAACAACTAATGACAATTATTGGACAAAGGGATAATGGGAACAAATTTGATACTATATTAAAAGTCAATTTTTTTCGGTAGAAAAAAGATTCAGGGCATATTTAAGATTAGATCTAAGTTTATGGTTTGTTGTAGATGAGAAAAAACTTCGAGGAGAAATTGGGGTTTGACCAAAAGTTGGTTTTTTGAGATAAAAAAATTGAAGACTAGATTAAAGTTTTTAGATTTTTTTAAGGTGTTAGGCCCAATCAGAAATCAAGGTTAGTCAAAATAATAGTGTCAAAATAATAGTTGAGGGGGGTTAGCCGTTCGGTTTGATTCCGTGGCCTCTCGTGAACGGCGGCTCGCTGAGTTCTCCTCTTCCGTTTAGAACAAGAACCCACCTCTCTTTCTGGTGAAACACACTATTTGATGATTCTCTCTCTCTCTCTCTCTCTCTCTCTCTCTCTGAAACTCATGCATACGCATCTATAGCGGCTCTACGCGGCCATTGAATCCCCTCCACTCGCGGGCGAGCATGGCCTCCATCACCTCCGTCCAGTTGAATTACCTCGTCTTCCGCTACCTTCAAGAATCAGGTACCTCATTCCTTCTCCTCCTTCTTCCCCTGGTTCGTGTCCGTGAGCTGAGGGAACGGCGGCGATGCCGATTTCGTGTCGCTTTAGGTTCGTCGATGGCTCTAGGGTTTCCGTCGATTCAGCTCGTGTGGGTTGTTAGAGCACCTGAAAGCTGGAGTTTTGTTCCTGCTTGTTTGTTTGCTGAATTGCTGTGACGGTCGAATTGGTTTTCGGTTAGGGCATAAGGCATCTCGATGGGTTCTTGTTAGTAGGCCATGGCGAGATCTCTTGCTTTGAACTGGAATCCCAGCTGTTTTACCTCATCGAAAAGTTAGATTTTGGCGTGGGAGTTGTTCTAGGGTTTTGTGAGTATTGCGTGTTTGGCTGCGAAGAGACTGGAGGACATACGGGGAGGAACTTAATCTCGAAGTTTGGCTTTTGGGCTGGAGGAGGAAGGGTTTCTTGTGCATAAATTGTGGTTTCCTTTAGCTACATCTGAGCGATTCAAGAAGCTTTATACTTTTTGGGGTAGCTCATGCTAAGTTTTGTAGGTCGGACCTTTGGAGGAATGCAAAGCGAAATGGTCTGACCTTTGGAGGAATGCAAAGCGAAATGTCTAACTGCTTTGGCCTCTCGTTTGCAAAGAAGGCCACCTATTTTCCATTGTCTTGTGGACTTTCTAGAGTCTGCAGGAGTTCTTTCCTACTCATTTCTGATTAGAAGAAAGCTCTGTTTGTGCCTCCCTATTCTGGGCAATCTTTCCTAGGGAAAGAGACAATCTTGATTCCCTCATTCTGATGAAACTCTTGGATCCCATATCTTGCAGTGATGTAACTTCCTAGAGTATTTCATCCTCCAGGTTGCATTAGGAAAGAAGTTCAACGAAAGCCCTAGTGTAAAAATTGGAGACTAAACGGTGCTGAGCAACGAATTTCATAATATTATGGGTACATTTTGCAGGGGAATAGAAAACTTGAAGGAATGGTAACATTGAGGAATAGTCAAGTGGATGATGTGAAGAAACTCATTTGCTATCTTGTGCGAGCAAAAAATATTAATTTAATTTTAGAGCATAACCTAAGGAGAACAATGATGGAATGTTGCATGGGAAGCTGGGCATGGAAAACACTGTTGCAACTTCACTTGAGAATAAAATGGGAGAAACATGTGTAAAAATGTTTGGACTTGTGGAAATGCGAACTTTAGAGGATCCAATGAGAAGGTGTGACATTATGGTGGAGATGCAAGGCAAAAGGGGTTACGGAAGGTGGGGGCTGACATAAGTTGGAATTTCGGAAAAGATCTCGATTACTTCGATATTACAAAGGATGTGGCAGAAGCGAGAGTGCGATTGCTTGATCCATGTAGTCGATCCCTCTTTGTTGTTGTAGGAGTACTAAGTAAGTGTATTACCAAGGACATGGGTAGAAGCAAGAGTGCGATTGCTTGCTCCATGTATTAGTAAATTCCCTCTTCATTATTTTGTTTCACAAAGTTTTGATCTCAGTATGATAACTTTCTGCAAGACTGCAAGTTTTTAATATCGAATATGATCTTGGACTAATGTTTCTGATACATGCTTGAAAATACGTATGCAGGTTTTACACATTCTGCATTTGCCTTGGGATATGAGGCAGGCATTAACAAATGCACAATTGATGGGAATATGGTTCCCCCTAGTGCTCTTATTACATTGGTGCAGAAAGGACTCCAGTATCTGGAGATGGAAGCAAACTTAAATAGCGTGAGCATTCCCAACCTATTATGAACTTGCATTCGTCAGCTTTTAATTTAAGTACTCTATTCTGGAAAATATGTTGATCAGTGTTCCCTGTAAGCTTGTCAGAGTGACACAGATGTGGATGAAGACTTCTCCTTCTTGGAACCATTGGATCTCATTACAAAGGATGTCTTTGAACTCAGGAAAATTATAAGAGAGAAAAAGAAAAATTTGCAAAAAGATAGAGATAAAGACAGAGAATTAGATAAGGACCATGAAGCAGAGCGTGGACGGGCAAGGGAGAAAGATAGACATGAAAAGGAGAAGGAACTTGAAAAAGATAGGGAACGGAAAGAGAAAGAGAAAGAGAAAGAGAAAGATAAAGAGAAAGAGAAAGATAAAGAGAAAGAGAAAGAGAGAGAGAAAGAGAGAGAGAAAGAGAGGGAGAAAGAGAAAGAGAAGGAGAAAGAGAAAGAGAAAGAGAGAGAGAAAGAGAGAGAGAAAGAGAGGGAGAAAGAGAAAGAGAAGGAGAAAGAGAAGGAGAAGGAGAAGGAGAAGGAGAAGGAGAAGGAGCAACCGAAACATCGGGAAGATCACTCTGAAAAGGAAATAATTGTGAATCAAGAGGTGGACAGGAACCATACAAAGCACGAAGAAGATGGACCCTCTGGTGAATGTGCTTTCTTGCAAATTTCTTTTGCCATTTCAAACATGAACTTGTCTATCACAGAAGTATCAATTTAGAGTTTCTAGTGTCACTATTGCTCTTTGGGTGAACACATGAAAGAAACAAAAAATGACATGAAGAACTTGTGATCTTTCATGTGGCTGTTTGCAACTGAATTGCATTATATATGTTTTTATCTGTATGACTTGTTATGAAGGACATAGAAATTTGAGTATGTGGCGATAGGAAATGAAAAATTGAAGGTATCAAGCAAGAAATAGGGGTTTAATTAAGGTTGAGAGAACATGCTCTTATATCATACTGCAACAGGTAAATTTAGAAGCATAGTAGGGCTTCATTGCATCCCATCAAATTGGGAGTTGCTCATATTCCTATGATAATGTAAATAAATTTAGAATTTGTCTCTTTTTATTTTTGTAGATAATTAAAAATATGATTGCAAGGGAAGTATATGAAATTTTGGGGGCTCGGTTGGTTCTTGATTTTCAAAAATGTTAACTAGTGCATCAACTGTCAAATTCTAGACAATTTTGGACATTGGACAGTGCTATTCTATATCTGGTGACCTAGGTCAGGAGAACTATATTGTTGTGGGACTTATAGTCCCAGAGAGGACTCATCTTTAGGGTGTGATTGACATTGGTTTATGTCTTTCCTTCCTTGTTGAAGATTCTATCTCTCTCTCTCTCTACATATCTTTTTCATATAAAGGTTGTAACTTTTAATCATGTGTTCTTTTAGGACCTGAACCAATGGAAATTTCTACTACATCAACTTCTCAGCCATGTGATTGACATTGGCTTATGTCTTTCCTTCTTGTTGAAGATTCTATCTCTCTCTACATATGTTTTTCATATAAAGGTTGTAACTTTTAATCATGTATTCTTTTAGGACCTGAACCAATGGAAATTTCTACTACATCAACTTCTCAGCCATGTGAGATTCCTAATACAGATGTGACAATATTGGAAGGACATACTTCTGAGGTTTGAATCTTTGCATAGTGTATCTATGGGATACTTTCCCTTATTCATTTTAAACTACCATTGACACTACTCTTGTACCTGAAATTTATCATTCATATTTTGACAATGGACCTCTTTTCAATTCTTTTATGTAGGTTTGCGCCTGTGCATGGAGTCCTGCAGGTTCACTTCTTGCTTCAGGGTTGGTACTTTATCTGGTGGATAATTTTGACTGGTCTATTTTCTGCTATTCACATTACATTAACTAGATTCTTTGCAGTAACTTTCTACACATTTGCTCTTCACCCTTTGAAATGTAGCTCCATGGGAAGTGGGTTTTAGTCCATGAATTCTGGACTTACAAAGATAATTAGTTGAGCTGAGATAATAATAATTTCTTTACTGTATTGGTAAATGAGTTAAATTTTCTGAAAGCTATGGTGGTAGATCAAATTGGATTTTGTCATTTGCTTTTCCCTGTAAATCACAGGGATGCAAGGTGGTTGTATATGGAACTTTGTGAGGTATAGAATTGTACATGAAAGATTCAGTTATTACATTGCATGGTCATGGGTTATTTGATTCTCTATGAAGTTCTGTATTCAAGATTCTTTCATATTTTGGCTGAACAACATCATTGTTTGGTTAACTAGTCATTGATACATCTGCACTAGCAGGGGCTTCAGTTGGTGTTGGTTTAGAGCAAACTTTCCTGCACAGATTTGGGGCTTTTGTTTAGACCAATATCTTTTTTTTTTTTTGGTGACCGAGGAACCGCCGGAGACTCCCTTTCGCTTATGCTAATCGGGGTCACACCGTCCTCCGATGCCCAATGGCACCGTCGGATGTCGTCGCAAGGCACTATTTAGATGTAAACCTTGGGGGAAGACTGGCCCAGCACCCACCGCCGGGGCCCCCCACTTAAATCATGGAACTACTTTGGGAGTTGTGGCTTAGACCAATATTTTTTGTTTCCAGAATTTCTCAAACTAGTGAATTTGGATGTGATTTTCATTTGTAAAATGATCAATTACTTTCTTTTGTGCAGTAACACTTTCTCAAACGATAATTTTGTTCAGAGATTATTTTGTGTTTGGGTTTCAGTTTCTTGATAGGATATAAAACCAAAGTTCACACTTGGGGTAGGTATAGTAATTCTCTAGAGACTATATGACTAGGCTGGTTAGCTTCAAGAATTGCAGAATCGTTGATATCATACTCCATGTGATTGCCCCTAATATTTGGTAACTTGCTTGGTTTTTCATTATTACAATTGACATGTATGCTCTAAATTGGTATACTATTTCTGTTTCCTTCATTCTGGAATTTTTAGATTATTTTAGATAATGACATCCTTCTCACCTATGTTACGGTTGAAAGACTTATGTCAAGATTTTATGTTTTCCAATTCACTAAAATGACCTGATTCTCAGATCTGGAGATTCTACAGCTCGTATATGGACCATACCAGATGGGACTGCTAAATCTAGTCTGCAAAATGGTACCCCAGACGTTCTGATATTGAAGCATGTAAAGGGTAGGACAAATGAAAAGAGCAAAGATGTCACGACTCTTGATTGGAATGTAAGTCTAGTGATAATTTCTGAGAGAAAATACAACTGGTTCTGTTCAAATCTTTTCCTTAGTCATTTTACCTTCTTTTTTTTTTTTTCTGGAATGTCTTGTATCTTAATTTCTTGAAGTTAGGAATTGCTTCTCTCAATTATATTTTAGGTGCCTCAAAACTTTCATGATTAAGCAGGTTCCATTTCCTTCTCCTTTTAAACCACAATTACCTGCTTGTCTCTCTGCAGGGGGATGGAACGCTTCTTGCAACAGGTTCATATGACGGGCAAGCAAGAATTTGGACCACAAATGGTATGTTTTGAGATCATACTGCTTTGTAATTTAACCGTACAAATGTCTAACTTCAACAAACATCTGTATTATTTCTACATATATATCATCATTACCGGTATATTACAGTCCTTGTTTGAACTATGCAACCCAATCTTTTGACACTCAAATGGTTCCTCAGCACAATCCTAATTCACATTCTTGATTGAGTTGTTCACCTTTTGTAGATTCTCATGTTTTCAGAACCCAAATACTTGAAGTTCTGAGAGTGTGGGTTAGGCATTTCTGGTTTTCTACCATAATGAGATCCAAAACCTTCTATCTTCTATGGCATAGACAACAAAATAGGAAGATGCAGCACTTTTACTTTTTTAGGGTTTATGAGGTGGTGCCTTTAAAAAGACTCTGGTTTAGGCATCATGTGGATGCATAATCAATGTGAATGAAACGGGAGAACTTGTTGGTGCGCTTTCAGGATAAAACTGTTAATAAATTTTGCGTGGAGCTTGATGTCCCCATTCTCCACAAAAGATAGTTAAGCTCCCATCATTGATAAGTCACATGTGTGCCATTTTGTGTCCCCAACCTGTGTATTTACACATGAGATGCTGTAGTGTTATTTTAGTTCTATTTCCTGTTGGATATGTAGAGACTATATATCATAGAGAGGAAGTTACAGGATCCATGTAATTGCTGAGTATACTAAAGATACTAAAATGTGGAAGAAAAGCCCGGAAAAGCAGATGAGAGAGGAACCTAAACAGAATGAAATAAGTTCCCAAGTTTTGCATAGTAGACAGCTTTTATTTGTGCCTGTTTGGCATGCTTTTATTGTTTCTTTTGGACAATCCTGTGTTATGAGAGTTCTCTCTGTCAATACCTGGCTATTTACTCTATATTGGAATTTTTGCTGCTAATGCTAGTGCTCTGTTGTGATTAGGTGAACTGAAGACCACTTTGAGTAGACATAAAGGGCCCATATTCTCTCTAAAATGGAACAAGAAAGGAGACTATCTGCTCACAGGAAGCTGTGACAAAACTGCTATTGTGTGGGATGTCAAGGCTGAGGAAGGGAAACAGCAATTTGAATTTCATTCAGGTTTGGGACATAAATTTGGTTTTAGGATGAATCATAGGTTGGGCTACTGATTTTTTACTCTTTTGTGGTTTTCTAGGTCCAACACTTGATGTTGATTGGCGCAACAATGTTTCATTTGCAACGAGCTCCACAGACAACATGATATATGTCTGCAAGATTGGTGAAAATCGCCCAATCAAAACTTTTGCAGGACATCAGGTTTAATTTTGGTTTCTATATGCTTTGATAGCCTCTCACATTGAAATTTTTTCTGTGCACGCCTGCATGTGCTGTAATATATTTAGTTTCTTCCATCCATTCTGGAAAAAAATGATGGTAGGGATAGGATTGCAGGTGCCTTATTGGCGGATTAGATTTATCAACCCAGAATTTTAGTGAAAGGATGATACTGGGATTAATGGTAAGATCCAAAGAAGATGGCTGGCGTGTAAGCCTAGGCAAGATCCTTATGGGTATCGTTGAGCTTTAGGTTCGAGACATGGGTTGAGCCTAGTAAAATTTCAAAATGGTATCCACCCCCTAGATCGATCAATAACAATACATAGAACATGGGTTAAGAAAAGCCTTAAATGAGGCACTAGGGAGCACGAGGATCAGGTGGAAAGCTTAAAAGCCTTGGTACAACTACAACAACTGCAAAGTCCTCCTCCCATAGTGGGGTCCTCAAAAGCCTCTGGTTAGTGATAATGAAAAATGAATATGACAGAATGAGAGCAAACATAGAAAACAGAAAGGGGAAACAATGGAGAAAAGGTGGCTATTGTGAGGCCACCTGACAGTCAAAAAATGTAAAAACAGGGAAAAGTCGGAAGCAACGTACGGTGAGGGGACCCATTGGAAGAAACACTACACCCCAATATCAGATCATTAAGAAAGGGAATAAGTAGTATATAAGCAAACGCAAGTTGATCAAACTTATTTTCCCATTTTTTGTAAGTACTTCCATCCTACATCATTACACTAATGTGTTACTCAGACTTCTTATGAACTGATCTGATGGCCAGTCTTACCTCTCACCTAATTAACTAGGTTGGCAAGGGGAGGCTGCTAGTTAGTTATATTCGTTCAATCATTTATTGCAAATCTTAAATCGTTGCACATCTCGTACCCTCTTGTAATCACATGACTACATGCAGAATGCATGTTTGCCTGCTGGTACTTATTGCTCTTACGTGTTGTGAATAAAAAAAAACTTATGTCTTGATGTGAAGTTGGGACACTTTCGATTTAAACTTTTCAGAGCAGCGGGAAAATGCAATAGAATGCCATGAGGTTATCTTCAAGTTAAGTAACCTCGTTAATAATAGCTTGTGAGAAATAATGTCTTAGTTTGAAATCTAGGGGCTGTGATTTAGTTGAGAGTTCATCAACCAAAATGTGTTTTACCTGCTATGGCTTTACTTTTTACCAACATATGGGAAAGTAGAAGATGGTGGGTAAACTACATTGCTTCTATTATACTCTTCTGATGTAGTTAATTTATGTGTGATTTTGTTGGTAGATGTTGGGAGTTTCATCTTTTTGCTTAATCTTATTGTGTACTAGCAGTGATTGTCAACTTTCATTGTAACAGCTTGTGGCTTTAAATGGTGTATTTTTGGGTGGATTACGTCATATAAATGCTTATTATATTGTAGGATCTTGAAACTGAATTGTGCTTGCATTTTTTTTCAATTCTTTTGGATGTTCTTTCAGGGTGAGGTGAATTGTGTCAAATGGGATCCAACTGGTTCATTGTTAGCCTCTTGCTCTGATGACATTACTGCAAAGGTTATAAAAATGAACTCTACTTTATCTTGTTCATCGATACTCTATTTCTCACTCAGTAATTGCTTTCCTCATGTAACCATTTCCAACCTTAGGTTTTGGATGGAAATTAAATCAATATGTGTGTTTCATTTATCCAATCTTGAGTCATTTCTGTCTTTAATCTGTCTGTTCTCTCAGTAATTCCATCTCTTTGGCCTCCTAACTTATTAAGTGCTACAGATATGGAGCATGAAGCAGGACAAGTATGTTCATGACTTAAGGGAGCATTCAAAGGTACTTCATGCTTTAGCAAGGTCTTGATTATTATTGTTATTATTCGTCCCTCATGTTCTTGTGCTAATTACTGTATTGCAGGAAATATACACTCTCAGGTGGAGCCCCACTGGGTCCGGCACAAATAATCCTAATCAGCAGTTAGTGCTCGCAAGGTGAATTACTGCAACTTTTAGCCAAGTTTATTTTTCCATTCAGGTTTGCGTGATTCCAGTTTTCTTAATAAGGGTGGTGGGACTTGTCTTAGCATCTTTTCAAAATAGATAAGAGTTTTAGCTATACTAAAAATTTTAGAGACAAGTATGCTGTTGTCAAAACTATGTCTTTAAGAGTTGGTATTATCATTTGGACTGAGTTACCTATTTCTCACAACATCTTTGAAATGTATGGGCTTTGGAGGATATCTTTAAAGCCGCTGCATGTACTGGAGAGGATGATTGTTTCGGAATTTGGAAATTTAAGACCTCTGAGCAACAATTAGTAGATTTTTTTATGTCAAAGGTACATGTCACATGCTCTTGTAGTCTAGTAGGACAATGATTTTGGTAATGTCAATACTTCAGGTCTTTTTGTGAAGATTTTCTTGTCCATAAGTTCTTTGCATCTTAACCTTTGCGTGAATTTACATATTTTCTATGGTTAGAGTGTCATGTGTCCAAAATCCATTTGAAGGAGCTCTTCTTATTTATTTAACTTTTTTAACTTCTTGTTATTGTTTAGACATTGGACCTATTCTCTTGGATAGTCTCTCTCTTCTAAATTTTGAAGCATTCTCATCTTGAGTTCTCTTTTCATTTCACTATTGCTTTAACTGCTAAAAATCTTCTGCAGGCTGTTCTTTGTTGTTTGTTATAATATTGTTGTCATCTTGTCATGCAGTGCATCATTTGATTCAACAGTGAAATTGTGGGATGTTGAATTGGGGAAACTTATTTACAGCTTGAATGGTCACAGGTAAAGTTTCTGTTGTGTTCATCTCCACTTTGGATCAATAGAAATATGCAAGGCTAGTTAGTCACTAATGGTTGTGAAGTTTGCTTCTGTTATGGTAGAGGGCTGTTTATGTGGAATGTTGAGAAGATTACTCTTGCTGTTGAACTTTGTATTATTTGTCATTCTTGTGACTTAACGAAGGATTGGTTTGATTAATTTGTGGACATTTTGATGCTTATTTGTTGTGGTTTCTGATTTTTTTTCTCGTTTTTTGAAAAGGGAACCTGTATATTCTGTGGCATTTAGCCCCAATGGAGAATTTTTGGCCAGTGGATCTCTTGATAAATCCGTTCACATCTGGTCACTGAAGGAAGGTAGGATCGTGAAGACATACACTGGTAATGGAGGAATCTTTGAAGTCTGTTGGAATAAGGAAGGTGACAAAATCGCTGCGTGTTTTGCAAACAATACGGTTTGTGTCTTGGATTTTAGAATGTGAAGTCTAGAGGGCTTTTCAAGTGTTAGAACTCGGGCAATCACCAAGGAGACACAGGCTTTGCCTGCTTTGGTTGTCGTGGCTGTGCTCTGCAGGTGTGTAGGTCATGTATGTTTAACCCTAGGCAGTAGGCTTTCTCTCACTGATTCTGACCTCTCTCTTATGATATCTTTTCTTGCCAAATTGTCAGTGTGCACTTCCGGCCAGATTGTTGGTAGGAGCCATGTACATATGTAATTTGCTAATTGTAACCTTCACATGGACAAATTTCAATTGCAAATGCTTTTTAGATGAGGATGTTCCCAACTTGGTTGTCCTGTCGGAGTGCAGCTCCATCACAGTGCTGATGTATTTCAACTTTTTCGTTGCTTTTTGCTGTTTTCAAAAGGAGTCTTATTGGAGGCATTTACATGAGAAGGAATTGTCCTGAACGATTGCAATCATTATTGTTAGCTTATTTCGAGTTCCTTGCATCCTCCAATTATTGTCAATGTGTTAACTGCTTGTTGACTTGTCTGCGTTGAGTGGCAAGGATAAGCTCTCGTTACACTACTATTTTGAGGAAATCGTGTTGAGCTGTGGCAACCGTTTCAGCTTAGCTGGCTATGTCATCTGATTGGGCACGTTTCTTTTTATTTATGTGGCTAGTGAGACGTGTCACTCAGAGAGAGGACCAACTATCAATGATTGATAGGTCGCCTGCTTTGCACCAGATACGTGTAGTGTATTAGATTAGATATGCGGGCGCGATCGTGCCCCCGTGCCTGAAAAAGTAGGTTGTACAACTTTGAAATTCATACATAAAAAAAGAAGAAAAGTTCACTATATTCTCCTCTGCGCTCGACCCTTAAATATTTCAGCTTTTGCAATCATGTGCGCATTTGAGGAAAATAAAGAAAAAGAAAATACACCTTCCTTTTAACGAAAACTGCGATCAGGCTCTTGCACTAAAATTACCTCGGCGGAATTGAAAAAATTACGCACTTGGCGATCTTACCATGTACAAATAATTGGAGATCGTTATGGCCGGATCAACTTGACTGTTAAAGGTGTGATCGCATGGTAATTCATAAACGAGGTTTGGATTTCTGGCGTACTTTTCCCAACAGCTGATGTGATATGGACAAATCATTTTTGAGGGGAACATTAGAAGTGTCATAAGTTGTATATGACACTCACTTTCGTGTTAAAAAAATTTTCGGATCACTTTAAAATAGAACAATCACTTTGACAACTTCAATCTAAATCGCTGGAAATCTGACGTGATCATATTTTATTAATTTTTCAATCTTACATGGATCGCTGGCTTATACAATTAGTATATAACCCCTAAACGACATCCTGTAGCGGATTAAAAAAATGATTGTTGTAGCGGATTAAAAAGTGATTACTTCAATACCGATTATTGTAAAAAAAATGATCACTCTAATGCCAATCATAATTAAAAAGTGATCACTTTAGTGTCGATCTTAATGAAAAAGTGATCACTTTAATGCCAAAAAAATGACACATCAAATAAAATTTTCAATTATAAAAATCACATCTTTTCTCTAGCTGGAATTTCTTCCCGAAGGCACTTAAGTGATCATTTTTCTCTAATATCAGCACTTCAATGAGCCAGCAAAAAATTTTAATGCTAAAGTGAGCGCCGTATACGACTTATCGCACTACTAATATCCTTCACCCCATTTGAACATCAGTAAGGATTGATGTAGTTCCTATCCTTAGATAATCTCAGTAGGCAATGTTCTTAGGGCCAAAATTCACTTTGTCAAACGTGTTTCCGTTTTTAAAAGACGGATACAATTATTTGTGTGGATTATGATGTTAACGACTTGCTTAAGATGCATTAAGCAATCAGAAATAGGAGAACATATATCGAGAGCCTTGCTTCTACCTTGAAGTATTCTAATACGTTATTCTTACTAGTATCATACAGGCAACTAGATCTTTTCAGCCAGCTTTATCTGACAAGCCAGCAGTACAAGGTTAACAAAAGAGGCTACCAGTAATCCCCACAAGAACAAGAACCATTTACAAAGTGGTGGAACCTGTTCCGATCTCTCATGACTATTTTCCGCCCCGTCGTCAGCGAAATAAGCTTAGTGACTGCATGGCAATCGGAGCATACTCGGAGATTCTTTACGATTCTGATTGTGGTTCCTGCTTCAGTACTGATAAGCCCGAAGGCGACAGCGAGCCTCTCGCTGTGAACTTCCAGGGATTGCTCCTTTTGGGCTTCGCCCAAATCATGCAGCACTATGTCCGTCTGTGCTCTGTAATTATAAGCCTTAAGCCAACCGTTGATCTCATCCAACATTGAATAAATTTCTCTGCTCTTTGGATGTCTCTTATCTCCAGCAAGGAATTCGTGGACCCTGTTAGTAACTTCTATCGAACTACAACCTTTCTCCTTTATCACCCCGCTGGACTTCATCAATGTCCTCACCTTTGCAACCCCACCCCAATCACCGGAAGCAGCATATATGTTGGAGAGAAGAGTATAGGTTCCACAATTCGCTAAGTCTTTCCCAACAAGAAAATCTGCAATTTCCTCTGCCAGCGCCATCTTAGCATGGAGCCTACAGGCCCCAAGTAAAGTTCCCCAGATGACAGCATCTGGTTCTATCTCCATCTCCTTGACAAGCTGATACGCCTCTTCTACATTCCCGGCCCGGCTTAGGAGGTTTACCATACACCCATAGTGCTCTATCTTTGGCAGAATCCCGTATCTATCCTTCATTAAGTTGAAGAAATCCCAACCCTCTTTAATCAACCCTGTGTGGCTGCATGCGGTCAAGATGGCAATGAAGGTGATATTATTAGGGTTCACACCCAAGCTACACATTGTATTGAATGTCCGTAACGCACACTGGCTAGACCCATGGATTGCACATGCCGATATCATCGAATTCCAAGCAACCACGTCCTTGTGATTCATACTTTCAAAGACCAAGAGCGCATCTTCCAAACTGCCACACTTGCTGTACATGTCAACCAATGCAGTGCCCACATGAGCATTCATCTGAATACCATTATTCTCGATATGAGAATGGATCCACCTACCCAACTCCAATGCTCCAAGTTGTCCACAAGCAGAGAGCACAGACAGTACAGTCACTTCATTAGGCCTCACACCAGCTCTCAACATTTGCCTGAACAAAACCAAAGCCTCATTGGGCTTCCCATGTTGCGCATACCCATCAATCATCACGTTCCAACAAACCACATCCCTCTCCAATATTTCATCAAACACCGCCCGCGCCTCCTTGAGCTCCCCGTGCTTCGCATAGCACGTGATCATTGCGGTTGTAGAGACCAAACTTTTCTCGGGCATAGAATCGAACAACTGGCGTGCGGACACGATATCTCCCCCTCTCGCGTAGACATCAACAAGACCCGTCCTCACGTAGGAATCAGAGCAAAACCCGAGCTTGACCGCGAGGCAGTGGAGGGTCTTCCCACTCTCGAGCGGGCAGGATTTAAGAACGGAAGAGAAAGTGAAGGCATTGGGCTCGACCCCATCGCCCATCATCTGGACGAAATAGAGAAGTGCTTGCTGGTGAAGACCCAGATGAGCATGGTCGCGGATGAGGGCGGTCCATTGGTAGACGGTGGGCCTAGAGTTGCAGTTGAAGAGGGCGATGGAGCTGCGGAGGCGGCCGCAGGAGGAGTAGGAGCGCTGGAGCTTGAAGTTGAGTATGGGGTGGTGGTGGAGGCCGTGGCGGAGGAGAGCAGCGTGGATTTGGAGGAGGTGGTCGAGGGACTTGGAGTTGTCGAGGAGGAGGGCAAGTCTCTGGGGCTGAGGGGTGTTGGCGGTGGTCGTGGCCGGCAGGACGACGGTCGGGCTCCTGGGGGTGGTGGCTGGTGGTGGCGGTGGTGGTGGAGTGGCTGAGACGATGGACATGGATGTGGCTGAGATACTAGTGGGGTTTTTCACTGTTCTGGCGCCATTTGTTAATTTTGTGGAGGTGTTTTTTGAAACTTCGCAATTTCAATGCCATCCCCACCGGTAAAAATAAAAAATAACAAAAATAACAAAAAATGCCATCCTCACAATCACTAAAATAGTCACCCTTCTCACATAACAAGAAGGAAGTTGAGAGTTTGAATTTCTATTTTCTCGAAAATTTAAGATAAAGACGATTTAATTTTAACTATGAATTTTGATTCCGACGTTTTATAAAAAAGCATAACAAAAAGCCTGAGAATGAAAATTAAAAAATGAATTAATAAAAAAAAAATCAAACTCCCCACATTAGACGCATTCGCTATTTTTCATAACTTCCATTTTCGGAATCACCATTGCATCCTCTCTTTTTGTATATGAAATGTTCCCATTCCATTGATAAAAGAAAAAATTGACATGGTACACAATTGTTGACTTAATACGCAATGTAATTCTCGACTTAATGGGCAATGTCATTTATTAATTTTCAATTTGTTTAATGTAGTTTCTAACTTTTGGTACATGTACAATTTAGTTCAAAAATTACATTGCATGTTTATGGATTATTTGTACCATTATCTCTTGAAAAATTAAGAATATCAAATGCCATTTTCCTTCTTAATTTTGGAATCCTTAAACCCCTATGTCTAAACGCTAACTCATCTACCACAATCGCCGCTTTTCCCCTGTGCTGCCATCGCTGCCTCCCAGCACAGTCCCTCCCCCCCTGCTCACTATAAGTGGCCAAAATGTAAAATAATAATAATAATAATAATAATAATAATAATAATAATAATAATAATAATAAATGAATAATAATAATAATAATAATAATAATAACTTTCGAGTCTCACTTCTCATGACACATAATTTACTCCCTCGAGTTTTCTTTTTCTCTTCTCTTCCTATATGTTTTTACACACAAGTCTAGAATGTGAATTGCTCATTATTTTCTTCAAGTTTTCTAGATTATTGGAATGGAATTGAATTTGTCAAATTAAAACAATAAATAATATTAACAAATGGTAAATTAATATTTTTAGTATAAATTCATTCTATGATTATTTATTTATTTGTGAATTTGAATCAAATTAATTTGATTGAAATAATCATAATATATATAGAAATATACGTTTAAACAATGTATCCTAAGGTGTTGAAATTCTCTATTTTTTAAGAAAGAACATGTCGGCGTGTCGTATCGTGTTGCGTGTCGATGTTGATGTTACTTAGGCTATATCTAATCATGAGCATAGTGAGCCGTAGGTTCATCTTCCTCGATCCATGTCACAAGGATCAAAATCTTTGTGGGAGACTTGAGCAAGAGCATTTAATAAGAAATCCGGCCTAATAATTTTATGATAATAGAGATTGAATGAACATTCCAGTCTAACTGTAAGCTCAAATTAGCCCAAATTTGCTTTGTGATAACCTCTATCGAAGATGCAAATTCCAAATAAGAACTTGTAGTGAAGCTTGTTTCAAATACGGATTTAAAATAGCCATGATAGTTTTAAATAAGAACATAACTTGTCGACTGGCTAAATATTCCGATTGATTAAGGTCATTTTTGTCCAATATAATTTTAATTTTAAATATTTTTTAAATTATTTTTTAAAAAAAGCAAGGAAATTAGGCAAGGGCTAAGCCCTAGCACCATCGCCACCCTACAATTACCGGGCTAGTGGCGGCCCTCAACCAAATCTACACAAGGGTTGGCGACCATTGTTTGATTTAGATGAAGGTTGCGACCCTTGCCCAAATGGGCAAGGGCTCGTGAGCCCTCCTAATGGCCAACGATGTTGGGGGATGGCTAGACAAGGGTCGCTAGCTACTAGCCAACCAACCCCCACCATCATTGGCCCTTTTCGGCAATGTTAGGGTAGCTTCGGCACGGACCTGTAGAGCTTTCATTGTTTTCCTTTCCCTTTCCATTTTTCTAAATTATTTTTTCATCTAATACTAAAAAGAAAAAAAAGTAAGAAATCCAAAAAAGTAAAAGACAATTCTTTGAAATTGACATGATCATTTTAGGTCATCGTAACAAGGTTCACTTTAGGTCATTAATTGAGAAAACTTTAGGTCATTAATTGAGAAAATGAGAGCATTTCAAGTTCTTATTTGAAACAAGATCAACTTCAAGCCTTTACTTCAGAAAATTAAGATACTTTAGGCTATAATTTGGAATTTTCCTATCGATGACAAGTAATGGTGAACCGTAGAGAGATTAGGTTTATGGGTGATTGGGTTTAGGGCTTGTGAAAGATTAGTAGACTCTTACGTATAGTTAGTGGAGAAGGGCAATTAGGTCTCCTCAATCTTGGATTTTTGTCGAGGATGCAAATTTGGATTTTCCAAATTGCAGGAGATATAGTGATAGAGTTGCCAAAGCACAAGATGCTTTAGGTACATTTTCCAAAAGAAAAGACATTAAATATGAGATGACAAGAACATGATGCTCAAGCTTATATATTAGTACGCATAAAGCCACAAAAAATCTTAAATTATGACCGCGATGATACATGTACTTTGAACTTTTTTATGTGATATTAAAACCCAAAATTATACCAATCATGAGACGTTTACACTAAACTATGACAATGTACTCGCCGTCTAAGTTCCATTAGATAATTTTTCAGCTAAAACAACATCATTTTTATTCATATCAACACTGCTTACTTTTTGGTGTCCATATAGGCAAATTTTTAATGGTTCAATAATATAATTTTGACAAAGGGTAAATGTATCATGCAGGTATAAGTTTAGGATTTTTGGTATTATAGAAAAATTTAAGATAACTCACAATAAACATTGTTTATGATTATTTGTTGTTTTTTCCCTTTATTACTATCACTATAATGATTTTCCTCTATCATTTGATTGCAAGAGCAATATTAGATATAGGAATGGCCACAAATTTCAATTAATTAAAATTTCATTTGTTTCGTAGAATATTTATGTTTACAGAAAATATTTTCTAAGTCATTTTCCTCAAAAATATGACTACCTAGAAAATATTCTCCGTTGTTTGAAAAGGAAAATCTGATTTGATTTTTAGAAATAGACACAAACTATGCGAGTGCTAGTAATTTACACATAGGCAAACGAGGACTAAGCATGGGTACCGGGGTTCCACATCTGACCTCAATGGATCTCAACCCAAGCACAAATGCCAACATCGATCCCTGATCCACAGAAGCCAAATGCAAGACCCCGATGCCCAAGCTCGAGAACCAAGTGCTATTTCCTTAAGCACAAGCATCAAGTTCGTGAGCCTAGTCTCAATGGACCTAGCTTATGTTGTGACCTAGTCTCTATGGACGCGAGCACAAATGCTTGGTTCGAGGCCTGGGAGCAAGGACAAGGCACCACAGTCCCTAGTGCAAGTGCAGAAGATCTAGGGACAAGCATTAGGATCTTGGGCTAAGCCTTGATGGACATGGGCTTAAGCATCAAGGACCTGGTCTGAGGTGCTAGGGTTGGAGGCCCAACCTCAATGGGCATAGGCTTGAGCATTAGATCCTAGCGCTCGACCTAATGGACCAAGTGTCACCACCATCCACAAAGGAGATATGGTGAGGATTTAACAAAGATTAGGGAATCGAAGGCGGGGGGGGGGGGGGGTTGGGAAAAGAGAGTGTAAAGAAAATTGTATTCATTACTTAAAAGGATACGAAAGTACAAATTTTCATGAAGTAAATGAAAACATAATATCAATAATGAAAAATAAAGTCAAATTCATAAAACAATGAGGATTAACAGAGCACTAACAAAGTTCAGCATAAACTCATTTCACAAGAATGGATTTGTCAAATAAAATTGACGGTCGGTTATTGGATCTCGTGTCTTTATCGGTGATAAGCACACGTCAGAAATTCCTTTTCCAATAACTACAATGTTGCTAGTTGGCAGTGTGTACTTAGGTGCGACTTCCTCTACACTATTGTTGTACAAAAATAATCAATAGAGTTTGAACAAACACAGATCTAACATGTGAAAGATAAATCTTCACAATGCAACGAGACGTCAAAACCCCTACAATTATTATTGAAGCTAGAGGCAAAGAATTTATGCATGAACAAAGCAGATAGGCATCGAATCTCCAAAAATATATTTATTAAACTCTTAGATTCAGATCAGGAGAGGATAGCACCAAAATCTAGAACTAGATTGGAAGAATTCAAACTCTTAAATCAAGAAGTAGATTGGGAGAAAAGAGCTCCCAAATTGGGAGAGAAGAAAAAGCAAGAAAAGAAAAATAAAACATAAATAGAATCAACAAAAGAGAGAGGAGGATGAGGGTAGCTCAAACCCTCCCCATTGCTGAAGGTTGAAGAAGACGATGGGAAAAGAAAGAGAAGAGAGAGAAAAGACTTTTCGGCTCAAGGTCAGCTTATATTATAGGATTTTAGCGATTTTGATTTTATCGCATGCAAATTGCCACCATACAATGGTGCAATTTTAAGTGAAGACTTAAGCTCTGGTTGTTTTACAAGAAATTTGTGACGTTGCTAAAAAATGCTTTTCACAAAAATGACAATATTTTTCGGTATTAACTAAAAGTTAAAAATCAACTAGAAAATATTTTATGATATTTGGTAATGAAAATATTTTCCTACATGCACTCCTTTTGATAATTTTTTTTTATCAATTTTTAATTTTTGTTCTTCTTTTTTTCTTCTTCTTCCTCGACTAGTCACCAACCATGATGACAGTTAGTGATTGGCCATAGGTGAACAAGAGCCTCGCCATAGGGTGGTGAAGCCGAGCTCAGCCAAGGTTGCTAGAGGTCAGCAAGTATCTGGCAACTTCAAGCAAGGCTCGAGCCCTGCTTAGCCTGCTTGATGGCCTCAAGTGAGCTCAAGCCTTGCTAGATTTGGCAAGGCTCAAGCTAGCATGTGACCAACGACCGACCAAGGAAGGAAAAAAAAGAAAAGGAAAAAAATAATTAAAAAATCGATTTAACAAAAGCTAAAAATAAAAGGAAAAATGTGTTTGGTGACAGAAAGTGAGGTGAAAAAAGATATGGAAAATGTTTTCCTCAACTTGAAAAGTAAAAAATATTTTCTTTTATTTTAGAAGACTTTTTTCTATTGATGGAAAATGTTTTCTCGACTAGTTCATTTTCCATGAATGGAATACTGAAAAATGTTTTACTATAAGTTATTTTTCACAGAATGAACAGAGACTTAGCTAAAGGGAAGAAAATCCCCTACTTGCATTGTTATTATAATTGGGAGATATGTTTTCAACACGTTCTTAGAAAAGACAATAGGCATGCTGATTTGCTTGTAAAATATGTGTTTGGTATTTTGCATTATGGGATTTAGCGCGTTTGGTCTTCTTAAAGGAAAGAGTCGCCTCATCTTTTCATAATTTGTTAAAACTTGACAAAGAAAAATATAGTAAAATTGATTTTGGCAGAGCAAGATTCTATTCTTTTGTATCAAAAAGTAAGAATTTTTTTCAACTTGTTGGTACTTTTTAGAAAAGGAAATTATAAATTTAACGTGTTGACAAACAAGGCAAATGACGGTTTATAACTCAATATAAATATTGGTAAACTTAAACAAAGAATCCCATATAAATATTGGCAGGCAACTCAAATGAGACTTAATAAATTAAAAGTAATTGATAACTTAAATGTGCATAATAACCATTCTATTTATATTTAAGAAATATTTTTCTATTCCAGACTTGTTTCTAGAATAGAAATCTATTGGGTAATGCAATTTCATTTTTCAATTTTTGGAACAAATTTTTAGTTCATAAATAAATTTGGAATAAAAATGAGAAGTAAAAACTTTTTACTTCTCTATTTCTAGAACATAAATGAAAAATAAAAACTATTTTCATTACTAGTCCTCATTATTTGTCAGCTGCCCACCCCACCGCCACAGGTTGCCATCTCCACCAAACGTCCACCGCCGTTGTTCATCATCACAAGTCACCACTACCAGCCACCACGCACCGCCGCTTGGGAGGGAGAAAGTTTGCATCGTTTTTCAAATGAATTTCTATTTTGGAAACAAAAATTTTGTGCCATTATGCAGCGTATTTTTGCTCAAAAACTCATATAGAAAATTCTATTTCTGTTTCTAAAATCAATTTTCGCCTATAATGATTATCATCCACACTCTTAATAAGAGAAAAACTGATACACTAACTAGAATACGATGTTCCAATACCACCTACTTGCGTGCGATTAAAGTTAATAAGAGACTTATTAATTTTCACTTGTCGGTAATTCTCTGAAATTTCATTAAATAATGTGTGGTTGGTAAGTGGATACTCATTGAATCCTCACAGCAAAAGAAGAGGTCACCTATGATGAGCATAATTTGCAACATGTCCTTAGTTGTAGTGATTGTTGCAGCACAAGCATCTTTTAATAAGTCAGAGCCAAGTGCGATTCTCCACAGCGGATGGTGACCTCGCTCCGCCACCAGCTACCCTCGCTTGCCTCATTGTGCATGGCCCAGGATACCATGCGATGTTGCGATGTCATTGGGAGCGTCAAGGAATTCACTTGACAACAAAGTACCACATAGGAGGACATTCCAGCAACATGAACTCTGTCCTTCCGAACCTCGCCTTTCCTCAACCTTTTTGCACTGGACTAGCCAGCAAAACCCCCCTTCAATTATATACCATCACACCCCAACTTTACAAGTAGAAAGGAAATGACACAATCGTCTTCCTATCCGAAGGACATAACCTCATGTATACACAATCAACATTAACCTCTTATCATAATATATATCCATCTACATATCTAATCAAATAGACTAAAATTCACCAAAATTAATATATACATCTCCAATGACTCACTAACTAAACCTAAAAACTATCATTTCAAATGTTGTAAGCAACTTTCTCAACTTATACCAAAGTCCTACTCATTGATATTTATAGAACTTGAAAAACTATTGAGACGAATGGTATAAGTAAGTCACCGCTCACTGAGTAATACCTATCTTTTCTAAGTAAATTGAGCATATACGATACACATTTATAAACATTATGAAAAATACATTTAACAAATCAAAGCAAACACCATCAGTTCAATTCATAGATTAATACTTAATGTGGGATAATGACCCTATATATACCATAATTTTTATACAGCGCTCATTTAAGCACCATAACTTGTGAAAACCATTTATTTGAACATCATAACTTCTAAAAGACATTTACTTGAGTGTCATGATTTTCAACTGACCACTTGAGTACTACAACTTTAAAAAAAGTTCACAACTACTATCATGTCACGTTAAATTTCCAACACTTGTCTAGGTATACTTATATGTGCCTTGGCAAGGCCTTCAAAGGTTTTGGCTCAAGTGACCTAGCCCAAGCCCACCCAATGATTAAGTTTAGTCTCAGCCAAATCGTGGAACTCCTCTAAGGCTTCATGATATGGTAGTTATTCGGTTGCACTTAGATTCATAAGTGATATTCATGATTTCTTGGACCGCTCTAGGGCCTCATTTTATGGCATTTAGATGACAGGCTGGAAGTGATATTCATAAGTGACAAATGTGGATGTAAAACAAAAAAGACAAGCGGTAGACTCATGATTCCCAAGCATATAAGACAATAATAGGGTTTTTTTTTTTGTCATAAAGACTAGTGGGTTTGCCATGTGTACATGGCATGTGAAACCACTAATTTAAGGTGGAGGACGATGATTGGTGGTCATGTGTCCAGGGTAGGAAAGAAAACAGAAGGGCAAAAAACAGAAGAACAATAAGGAAAAATTCAGAAAATTAAAAAAAAAAATTGTAAAAATTATCCATGTTAATGCCAACCATCCTAAAATCACTATGTCAACAATTTCCAACCAAAAAAAGACAACATTGAAAATTTGCCATAAGGTTTAAGATTAAATTGGCAAAATTCAAAAATTTATGACTAAATTATATTTTATACAAAAATTTTAAGTTACATACAAGTGTAGAGACCTAATAGTCTAAAGATGAATTTGGTAACCATTCTTCATAGGAACAATTTATGTTCACAAATAGTTTTTTCTTATTTTGTTCCCTAAACGAGTTTATGGGCATTTAAATATGTTTGATAACTATCCAAAATTTCTATTATTAGAATAGAAATGTGCTTGGTATGACTCTCAAACTTTTTGGTGACTTGAAACTTCTTTTAATTTTAAAATATTTTATTATAGTTTTTCTTCTTTTTCTCTTTTTTTTTTCTTTTTCCTTTCGCAAGTCGTTGGCCTTGAAGGAGCCTCACTGGATCTAGCGAGGGCCATCGGCAAGGCTCATCAAGGGCCGACGAGGTCATCGAACCTCGTTTGGCCAATTGCCAACCATTGTTGTGGCTAGCGACCATCTAAAGGAAGAAAAAAAAGCAAAAAAATGGTTTTGGCTTGATTCTGAAGTTGTTCTCGGGAGCAAAAAAATAACTTTTTTGTACTTATTGATTCTGTTTCAAATATATACTCGGGAACAAAAAAGTGACCAAATGGATTTTTGCTTTTTTTTGTTCTATTCTAGGGAGCAAAATAATAAAATCAAACACTATCTGGTACTTTACCAAATAGGCCCTAAAAGGCCCAAGTCCCAATTCTGTAACTTAGATCAAGTCCCAATTCTATCTTAATTTTTTTTTGGTCTCATAAAAACTACAAACTCTTACTTGAGTCCCAAATCCACCATTGTTATGAAATTTTATCTTAATAGCTAAGAGATGGAAAATTCCCAAGCATGAACTGTTCAAGCATCCTAAGTGCGAGCTCTCCAATCACGAGAGATGGAAGACTCCTGAGCACGAGTGATTAAATATTGAGTGTAAAATTGAAGATTCCCAAGCAAGATGAAAGGAGGACTCTCTTAAATGTAACAACAATTGCAGAAGGTCAACCTTGATTACTCTAGTCTTAGATCCAAGAAGACATAATTTGGGCTAATATGAAAAGTCATCTCCAAAAGACTTATTGAATTTGAAATTTAGAGAAAAACTAGAGCAACGACAAGGAAATGACACATTACTAAGGGCTTGGGACAGAGTGTTAACGAAGTAGATATGGGACTTAAGTAAAAGTTTTTTTTTTATATGATAAAAAAAATTTATGATAGAATTGAGACTATATCAAAAGTTGAGAATTTTATGGGATGAAAAAAAGTTTATATTACAATTGAGATTGGAGTTAGAATTTAGGGTTTTTTAGGGTCCGGGGTAGATGGGAAACCCACTAAGACAATATTTTCCTCACAAGCCTCATCATAAACCGCATCATAAGTCTCTACAACATGGCACTAAAGATGGAAATAGCATTATGGCATTCTACCTCCTGTCCTAAGGCAAATTTATTAATGCCATATCAATTACTATAGAAAGTCATCTCAAAATTGCTTAAATTAAAAATGCAAAACGATAGAGTAAAATGGTGCATCCAGTACAAATCCTTCAGGTAACTTCAAGGAAAATAACTACTTTTTCAGCCCGTCTTGCTCCACCTTTGATCGATCCAAAGGAGATGCTATCACCACCTTTGATCGATCCAAAGGAGATGCTATCACATTGAACTTAGAAAACCCCCCGACCCGTTGTATATATCTAAAGGAATTGAAAGGATGTTATAGCTCCCCACGGAATGAGTTGTTGTAGCGATATGTTGTTCTATCAGACTAAAAAACGAAAGACAGGTAGGCTACTCAAACTCTAAATGGAAACGTTGTGTCATTTTCACATTACATGTCTAAAGACTCCTATTGCATCGATGTCTACAACTAGCTAGATATGCTAAAAAAGTATAAAAATAATTCTAAATATTATATATATATTGGTCAATTCTAAACATTTCAATTAAACCAATTTAATATTAAATCTTTTTATATTGGTATTTATTCAATCCATCCAACTAATGTAGATTGGAAATTGTTAATATGGATACCAGCTATCATGCATGACACCTAACATTAATAAATTTTATAACTTTTCAATTTTTTTTGAATTTATTATTATTATTATTATTATTATTATTATTATTATTATTATTATTATTATTATTATTATTATTAATTTTCCTTTTTTTCTTTTCATTTCTTTGCCTAGTCTAGGCAAGGGCGTAGAGGCCCTTGCCTAAATCTAAGTGAGGGCTGACACCCTAACCTATTGGCCGACAAGGGCCACGACGTCCTCACCTGCTCTAGGGGAGGGCGTCACGGTCCTTGAGCCCTAGCTGCCATGAACAAGGGCCTCCATGCCCTTGCCCAAACCTCTTGTGGCCAGCAAGTTTAGGAAAAAAAGGATGGAAAGAAAATTCATAAAAATTAAAAAAAAATAGAAAAATATCCACATCTTTGCCAATCATACTGAATGAGACAGACAAAATCCACACTAGTAATTTTTGGCCTAGATTAGCTACATGGACTAAATTGGTACCAATTTGAAATTATTTAAGACTAAATTGGTCCAATTAAAAAGATTATAACTAGATTGGTACTGATATAATAATTTAACACTTTTTTTGCACTTTTCCCTAGATACCTCTCCAATCAAAAAGCCACAGCACTCAAATTTGAACTTGTGACCCACCTCAATCAGGTGAAAATCTTCATAAAATTGCGCTGATTACTGATAGAAATAGCAACATGGCATTACCCTCTCCTATTCTCAAGTCTACAATACCACATCAATACCAGATGAATACTGCCCTTGGATGATCTCTAGCCGGCAGCCAAGAGCATATAACCACCGCCACCGCCACCACGGCTGACGTTTAGCTGACGTGGCAGGCAGGTAGGCCCCACATGTCTCACCCTTTACAGCCACTCGTTCCTGTCATGGACCCCACCACCTGTCTCCTCTTCTCCCTCCAACTTCTAATAAAAAAAATGCAGGGAGAAATGAGAGGAGAACCACTGTCGTAACACGACTTGCGAAGGCTCAGTCAGCTTCCTCCTCCGAAGCCATCGTTAGTTCCAAAAGCCTGCCTCCACGTGTACACGGAATCGCGTGGCGCACGTGACGTGGCCCTTCTGGCCTTCGCTATATATAGAGAGTGCATGCTTGTGACACGGTCTCTTCTTCACTAGTGAACTGCATAACTTTGAGCTTTTCACCATCTCTTGAGTTCAGAAACCATACAACATTCAAATCATGACCCTCCAACCGGTCGTTTCATCTCCACCGGGCCATCGTCATCCTGCATGCGAGAAGGACGCGAAGGCTCTTGAGTTCATCGAAGAGATGACCCGGAACTGCAACTCGGTTCAAGAGAGGGTTCTGGGCGAGATACTGAGTGGGAACTCGGACACCGAGTATCTCCGGCGATTCCAACTCGAAGGCAAAACCGATAGAGACAAGTTCAAAGCCAAAGTGCCTGTCGTCACATACGAAGATTTGAAGCCGGAGATTCAACGCATCGCCAATGGTGACCGCTCCAAAATCTTGTCCTCTCGCCCCATCTCTGAGTTCCTCACCAGGCAAGAAATATATTCGTTGACGTTCGGAAATTCTAATTGGTTATTTTGTCAGAGTCTAGGTTCTGTTGGTTGATTAAATTCGTCGGAAGATTAATGCCTGGATATGCAATGCGAAATTCAGGACATGAGACATGTTGTTCCAATAAAAACAACTACGTGCCTAAGACTAAGTTCTTTTTGTTTTTTTTTCAGTAAATTTATGCGGTTGCCTCACCAAAAGGAAAATATTGCCTATATAGGTGCAATCTAAGTTTTACGTTTTATTGCTAATCGCCATCACAGGTTTCGGCAACCCATGCAACACCCTATGCAGAATCAAAGTACCGAGACATAAGCAGGACAGGAAACTTGATGGGATTTTATTTTATTTTTGGTCGAAGACTTTGGGTTATTCATTGAATTTAAATTAATTCCATCATTAATAGTGAGCAATTTTCTTTTTCTATACATGTCATGCTCTTGTTAAAAAGACTGCATGTGCGCGCTACTGAAGGTTAGTAGAGTTCATATGCACACTTGAAGATTTTCATGCTTCCAGTCAAAGCTCAAAACCCCAATTTTGCAAAATCATCGTTATTTATCTGTCGTCCAATCATGATTTTGCAAATTTGGGATGATGAATAGTGATCGTTTTGTCATGATTGGATGATTTTTGTGTCTCCAGAGGGAAAAAAAATGAAGTTCATATGCACACTAGCTTTTCATCTGGAGTCTACTTATCTCTAACCTTGTTTCGACTCGATCCACCAGTACGAGTTTAGATGAATGAAGTAACTGGATCATATTTTTATTAATGCTAGGATTTGACTGAAAGCATGCTTTCGACCCAAAAAAAAAACTCAAAGCATGCTGGTTTACCAACATTGATAATGAAAAATCTTAAAGAACAAGAATCGCTGGTGTCTGAATATTAATCTATGAACTAACGTGATTCGTGCATGGAACTTTTCAGCTCTGGAACTTCGGCCGGAGAGAGGAAGCTCATGCCTACCATTGAAGAAGAGTGGAATCGTCGCCAGCTACTTTACAGCCTCCTCATGCCCTTAATGAACCTGTTAGTTTCTCTCTCTCATCTTAAACACATTTTTACAGATTCAGCAAACGCTAATTCCAACATGACCATGTTAATCAATAATTAGATGTTCATACAGACATGTTATCAAAAAGGGTTACTAACACGTGACAAGTTCATTGTAGGTTGATATATTTATATGTTAAATGGATGGTATATCAAAAATGTGCCTATGATAAGCTTATACATATGACTATTATTGAATCAACCTGTCAGATGAAGAATAATAATATCAGACAAAAAAGATTACATGCCAAACACTGTAGTAGTGATGGTAGACAACTTACTGTTCACTCAATGTCCAATCATGATAGACCAATCACTATTCACCATCTAGACATAAAGAATGCGCAGTATATATATAATGTTCATAAAAAATTGCTATACTAATTAATATATACACGCCAGTTTTTTCGTGTAAATTAGAACAAATAAACCAATCCCTCAATCACAATATCCTCATGTTTCAATGATCTAATGGAATCAAACCTATTGTGCTAATTTAACCTTAATATCTGGCACAATTCTTCGACAAAAGTTTAACCTAAACTTCTATTCCTTCCCGGAACAGTTATGTCCCAGGCTTGGACAAAGGAAAGGCACTCTACTTCCTCTTCGTGAAGGCAGAGACGAGAACCCCGGGAGGCCTCTTGGCACGCCCCGTGCTCACGAGCTACTACAAAAGTGACCGCTTCAAGACAAGGCCGCACGACCCCTTCAACGTCTACACTAGCCCAAACGAGGCGATCCTCTGTCCGGACACCTTTCAGAGCATGTACGCCCAAATGCTGTGTGGCCTGATCATGCGCCGTGAGGTCCTCCGTGTCGGCGCCGTGTTTGCCTCTGGCCTGATCCGGGCCATCAGATTCCTCCAGGTCAATTGGAAGCTCTTGGCTCACGACATCGAGACTGGGACCCTAAACCCTAGAATCGCCGACCCTGCAATCCGCCGGTGCATGGAGGAGAGCCTGAGACCGAACCGAGGGCTCGCCGAGTTTATCCAGACACAGTGCGAGGGAGAAGCTTGGGAAGGAATCATCACCAGGATTTGGCCAAATACCAAGTACTTGGATGTGATTGTGACTGGCGCTATGGCTCAATACATCCCCACGTTGGACTATTATAGTCGAGGGTTGCCTCTAGCATGCACAATGTATGCTTCTTCAGAGTGCTACTTTGGGCTAAATCTGAACCCAATTTGCAAGCCATCCGAGGTCTCTTATACGATCATGCCCAACATGGGCTACTTCGAGTTCGCACCCCACGACCCACTGGCCCTGGCACACCCATCTCAAGACTCGCCGCCATGGCTAGCGGACTTGGCTAACGTGGAAGTCGGGAAAGAGTACGAGCTCGTCGTCACAACCTATTCGGGACTTTGCCGTTACAGGGTAGGAGATATCCTCAGGGTCACCGGGTTCCACAACTCGGCCCCGCAGTTCCGCTTTGTGAGGAGGAGGAACGTGCTGCTCAGCATCGACTCGGACAAGACTGACGAGGCAGAGCTGCAGGGCGCTATCGAGAGTGCGTCGAGGTTGCTGCGTGAATCCAACACGAGCGTGGTCGAGTACACGAGCTATGCGGATACCGCGACGATACCAGGGCACTACGTGATCTATTGGGAATTGCTGGGGAAAGATAAGAAAAATGGGCCAAGCCATGAAGCACTGGAACAATGTTGCCTGGCTATGGAAGAGTCGCTCAACTCGGTGTATCGACAGTGCCGGGTCGCGGACAACTCAATCGGACCGCTAGAGATTCGGGTAGTCAAGAACGGCTCGTTCGAGGAACTTATGGACTATGCCATCTCCAGGGGTGCGTCCATTAATCAATATAAGGTACCAAGGTGCGTGAGTTTCATGCCGATCGTTGAGCTTCTCGATTCTAGGATGGTTTCAGCACATTTTAGCCCGAGGGCACCGAGTTGGACCCCGGGAAGACGCCGGTGATTTGATGCGAGGCAAGTTAAGGAAAATCAAGTCTATTGCACTCGCATAATTCCATGCATTAACGTCTTTGGACTGTCTTATGTAACTTCTCTTTGCTGATGTAGAAGTGTGTCTTTCGAATTTGTTCTCTCCATAAATCTCAATGTGTTGCTATTAAACGATCAAACGTGCTATCGTCTTTGAATTATCAATATATTGCGAGGAGTTCATCTTCTTCTTTTCTCTTCTATGTCTGAGGTCTCTAGCCTCGCGCGTCCCCAAATCTAGCTAGGGCTGCCCAAGGTAGTGGACCTTTTCTGGGGCAACGACTACTGCGGTCATGCTCCTCACTTCACTTTCGCATGAAAAAAAGCACAAAAAAATTTCTAAAATCTATTACACTACATTGGTATCAATTCAGCCATAAACATTTTTATTTGACTAATTTACTTCTAAACATTTTCACATTAAACTAATTGAGTCTATTCGGCCAATTTAGATTAGAAATGGCTAACATAAATGACGGCCACCTACATGACATGACTAGTGCTAACATGGAAAAAAAATTTAATCACATTTTCTCTTCTTCTTTTTTCTTTTTTTTTCCCTTCTCTTTCCTTTGGTCCATGGCCAATGGCTAATGACCAGCCCCTTGCCGAATCTAGCAAGGGCCTCTTGTGGACTAGGCAAGGGCCCAATGTCCTTGCCTGTGGCTGGTCATTGGCCATGGCCGAGTACCGGCAACAAGCCAAAGAGAAGAAAAAGGGAAAAAAATAAAAGAAAATGTTAATCAAAAATAAAAATAAAAATTGAAAAAAATAAAAATATATAATTGTCCTTGACATCAATATCCGGCCTAAATTAGCCAAATAAATTGAATTGGCAATAATATAAAAGTTTATGAATAAATTAATCCAATTGAAATGTTAGGCTTGAATTGATATCAATGCAACAAGTCTAAGATTATTTTTGTACTTTTTACCTTAGTGTATGCGCGCATGAGTGTAAAAGGTGGCAGTGTGATGGCAGCAGGAAGGCGCAAGGGTGGGACTGGAGAGTGGCAAGGCAACAATGTCTGCTGCAGAGGAGGTGAGTGAGAGGGGAGAAACTTGTGTTTATGGTTTTCTTTTTACTTTTATATACGGAGTAGATTTCACTAAAGCTCATGGTCTATTCAAATAATTGTCTAATACGAGGTCTAGTCCGCCTACGATGAGTCGACTGATCCACGTTCTTTGGGGTTCCTTTCGGACGGAACTATAGCATCATGCTGGAATCGAAATATCTGCAAGATTTGAGTTACAATTTGTATCGATTGAACGGGGTAATTTGGATAAGCACCCCTCTCCTTGAAACAAATCATCATGAGTTTAAATAGGAGGTGGTTGGATAAAAGAGATGACAATCTCTTATTTGCCCATTAATCTTTAAAAAAAAAAAAAAACAGATTACTTTTTTCGTTTCTCGAAGAAATGTATGCCATATATCCATCAAAGCACTACTACATGCAAGAGTAAATTTGAATTATGCAGATCAAGTGGCGTGACTGGCTACGGAAACTTGGGCATTTTCCGATTTGTGATTGCGTCTTTGACCCCTAGTAATACGCGCACTAGTGAAACGATCATTGGTCATGGATGTAAAAGGTTTTTATTTTATTTTTTTTGGTAAGGTAAGATTGTATTGAATTGACCAGGAATTGTACATATGGGGGGGAGAGCACGGTACCACACGTACTCCACCGATACTACATATCACTGGAGTAGTAGGGTACTGCAATCACCAAAAGAAAAGTAGAAAAAACAAGGAGAATAGGGTTTAGTAAACCCATTTTAAGCCAAGGGCATCTCCACTCCAAAAATCCGGGGGTCAATCCCCTAGCTGCGCTGCATCCTTCTGTTGCTAGGGTTGTCTTCAGTTGACTTGTAAGTGAGGCCTTTGTTCTTTACCACCTTAAGAAGGTATAGTTTCATGGAAGGAACATAGATATTGTGTCAACGGAAGAGGATCTCATTTCTGGTCTTCCAAATGATATAACAAAGTGCTCCAAAGGAGAAACGAGCTATCTCTCGATGGAATCCCTTTCCAGATAAAGTGTTTATAGCCCAGAGGAGATTATTCGGCCAAGAGGAGTTGTTCCATGGAAGGTTGCATTTAGCGGCCCAAAATTTTGCCATAGCATTAGGGATATGGCATTCAAAAAAGAGATGATTAATAGAGTCAGGCCTAGACTTGCACAAGGCACAAACAGAGTTGGGAATCCTGCCAAATGTCATGAGATATGTCTGAGTTGGAAGACGATTCTTGGTTATCAGCCAGAGCAGAAATTGACGTCTAGGGCCCAAGGCCTTATCCCACACGAACGAAGACTAGTGAATCGGGCTAGCTTTTCGCCGGATTGTGTCCCAGGCCGAAGCATTTGAGAATTTACCGGCAGAATCCTGAACCCAAGTAAAAGTGTCTGGCCCACCTAAAAGCTGGGGAATTGGTACTTGCCACAAAACCAGCTCTTGGTGTAGCTGAGCCCCATCAGTGGAGTACAATTCCTTAGCCTTTGCATGTCTAAGGAGGTCAGATTGGTAGATGTCGCTATTTGAGAATATTGAATCCAGGGAACCGATATCAAGCCATAGATCAAACCACAATGATATAGATTCCCCATCTCCTATCTTCCATCTAAAATGGGGTTTAAATTCATCCCTTAAAGCAAGGATCTTACGCCAAGCCCAAGAACAGTGGGTAGGTGTTGCAGAAATCCAGAAATTCTTCCTTTTGAGGTACGTGGCATGGATCCACTTGCACCAAAGCGATTCTCTATCGATGAAAAGCAACCATATGTGTTTAGCCATGGCTGCCTTGTTACTGTCCCTGATTCTTCTTATACCCAATCCTCCTTCTGAAGGGGGGACGCATACATCTTCCCAAGCCACCTTAGCACCTCCTAGTCCCATGGCAGGGCCTTTCCAGAGGAATTGTCGGCAAGTTTGTTCAATCTTATCCACTACCGATGTAGGGAGCCAAAATATAGATGCCCAATAAGCTTGGATGGCATGTAACACCGATTTAATTAGTTGTAAACGGCCTGCAAAGGAAAGAAAACGGTGGGTCCAAGATTGGACTCTAGCCGTGAGACGGTTAACCAGGGCATTACAATCCCCTTTGCTTAGCCGCGATGTTATGATGGGCAAACCCAAATAGCGCACAGGGAGGGACCCGAGGCTAAAGCCAAGTGCTTGTAATATCTAGTGCTTTGTAGTCTCAGAACCTCCTGAAATAAAAACTTCACTCTTACTGGCATTAGATACTAGCCCACTCCAAGAGGAGAATAATGTGAGTCCGCCTTGGATGTAAGAGATGGATGCAAGGCTTGCTTTACTAAAGAGAAGTACGTCATCCGCAAAAAATAGGTGGGATAGTTGAGTAGCCTTGCACCGCCAGTGGTATCGAAAATCAGGATGCTGAGTATGAGAGTTGAGGACCCCAGAAAAAACCTCCATGATCAAGGTGAAGAGATACGGAGACATAGGGTCACCTTGTCTTATACCCCTACCACTTGTAAAAAAACCATGTAGTTCACCATTTATGGATAATGAAAATTTCGGAGTTCGGATGCACACCATGATAAGTCTTATGAGATGGTTGGGAAAGCCAAACGCTTGAAGGGTAGACTCTAGAAAATCCCAGTCAAGAGTGTCATAGGCTTTCTTAAAGTCCACCTTAATAACACACTTTGGAACATTAGGCTTAATGTGAAACCCACTGAAAAGTTCCTGAGCAAGTAGGATATTATCACTGATTCTTCTACCTTTGATAAAAGCTGTTTGAGCCGGACTAATCACATGTGGGAGAACCGCAGCAATTCTAGAGGAGAAAATCTTAGTAATGCACTTGTAAATGGTATTACAACAGGCAATAGGACGAAAATCTGACACCGAAGTCGCATTGGGTATTTTTGGTACCAGAGCAATAATAGTATTGTTGACTTCCTTAAGGAGACACCCGGATTCAAGAAAATCCATCACCGCTTCAGTGACTGAAGGGCCAACCTTATCCCAATTCTTCTTAAAAAAAATCCGCATTGTAACCATCAGGGCCAGGGGCTTTATTTCCTGGCAACGAGAACATGGCCTCACGAATCTCCGCGGGTAAGAAAGGTTGGGAGAGAGAGTTGATATGGTCCTCATTTAGAGGGGATTGAATAACATCTCTGAGCTCCTGCGTGGAGGGCCTTACAACCCTGTTGTCCAGGGTAAGAAGGTCCTGAAAGTATCCGACAAAGACCTTAGGTATCTCCTTCAAGTCAGATAGCATATGGCCTGAACTGTCCAGGACAGAGATGATACGATTATGAAGGTGACGATGATTAACAGACTGATGAAAAAACTTGGTATTGTGATCCCCTTCCTTAAGCTAGCGGATTCTAGATTTTTGCCTGAAGAAAGCCTCCTCAAGAGCCCGGAGCTCATAGTAGTCCTTGAGCTGCACATGTTCCTCTGTCGCCAACGAGCTATTCCTAGGGTCTAGATGAAGTGCCTCTTGGGTGGATAAAAGGACCATTTTTGCTGTAGCTACCCTCATGGAAATGTCTGAAAAAGCTTCTCTATTTAGGCATTTAAGCCGTCCTTTCAGTAGTTTAAGTCTGACATACAGTTTGTACATATGTGAGCCTGAGACTTGGGCCTCCCAAGACTGGGTTACTAGTGTGGGGAAGTCAGGGTGGCTCATCCACTTATTAAAAAATTTGAATGGAATGCGTCGGGATCTAGGAGCAAGTATTCTCACAACCATAGGGGTATGGTCTGATAAGCCCGGGGCAAGAAAATATGCTTCCGAGAAGGAGAAAGCAGTGCACCAACTGTTGTTAACCAAAACCCGATCAATTTTTCGTTGTTTCCTTCGGGTACCAGAAGAAGTGAACCAAGTAAACCGGAAACCCACATATCGAAGATCAACAAGTTCAGCTTGATCCAAGCATTCCTTGAACTCATCAAAAGCAGGAATCCAAATATCGAGGCTCCCCATGCGGTCAGAAGAGTCCCTGATGGCATTAAAATCTCCAGCAACCATCCAAGGACGATCCTTTAGCAAGGAGCTCAAACTAGTTAATTCACTCCAGAGGGGTCTACGGGCGCCAAAGGAATGTTCCCCATATACCACAGAGAGAGATAAAGTAGTCCCCGAGTTCAAAAGATTGACATCTCCATGAATAATCTGGTCAGTTTTAAGCTGAGTATTAAAACATACCAAAAACGGATCCCATCCAATCCAAATACGCCCTCGAGGAGAGTGCTCATAATTAGAAACCCACATCCAACCAGGAAGAAGACCGGAAGATAGGTTGGGAAATATATTAGCCGGGACTTTAGTTTCCAAAAGACCAACACAACATATATTATTATGACGCACAAACTGTCTAACTTCAGCTTGCTTGATGGGATTCATCAAACCCCTTACATTCCAAAAACCAAAAGTCATAGGCTATTAAAATGAAAAGGACAAAAGATTTATTTTCTATATGGGCGTCTCCTGGTGGAAATTGGTTGTGCCTTACCAGAAGCTAACCCATGAGATGATCCCGATATATTATCCTGCTTAGCATTTTTCTTGGCAAGAGAGGTAGCGCGGGGGGGGGATCCTTAGCCTATTAGCCTGCTCAATTTTTACCTCAGTAAGTTGTAGTTCAGGAGAGTGAGTCTCCAATTGGCCAGATGGTAAACTCATCTTCTGTTCTGAACAAGCAGCAAAAACAAATTCAGCATTGTTAGAGGAAGGAGGGCCATCCTCAACAGGATCTATGTAGTTGGAGACAGGACATATGGCATCAGCAGGGTCTGTTCTAACCCATCCAGTAGCCCTAGTCACAGCAGCCTTTACTGGACTTCCATCAGCAGCAATTGATGCTGCACTAGACAGCATCATGGGCCCATCACCAGCAGCAGATCCAGCGCCTACATCAGAAAGAAATCCAGCAACCTTGCCAATGCCAACATCAAAACCAGCCACACCAGGGTTTAGAGGACCCATATCAGAATTAGAGCTAGCAATCTGTGGAGCAGCACAACCAGTATCTTGGCTCATTCCAAGACTAGGGTAGGTAGCAGTAAAGTCCTGCAAAGTGGAGTCACCGCCTACTCCCACATGGGCCCTGTCTTCTCCCTCAATTGCAGCACCTAAGTCTGCCACTATGGGAGCAGCAACTTCACGATCAAGCACTGGAAAAGCAATAGCAGAATCATCCTTCTGACCTGACCAGTTAACAGCAACTTTCGCCAGCTTGTTAGTGGCAGCAGCATCTCCAGAAGTACCAGCAATCTCAGTGTCTTCATCCAAATTGTCTGCTGAGTCAAAGGATGGTGGGTAGGCAGTAGCTAGTTGCTTATTTTTTCCAGACGAGCGCTTGTGTTTGCTACTGACTTGTGTCCACTCTGCAGCAGCCTGGGGTCTAATCAGTGTTGCTGTGACAGGAGCTCCATGAAGACTAGAGTCCTGACCATTCCTACCAGCAAGAGACTCAGAAGGTTGCCCAGTACCTATGCTCACCAGCTCAGCCTTTGAAGGGCAATGGACTTGAGTAGGGCATCTATGTCCAAAAGTACCGCATATTTGGCAAGTAACAGGCTTCCACTCGTATTCTACATCTACTACACGAGGTTGCCCATTTAAATGGACCGTAATAGCATCACAACAAGTTTTTGTGGCTGAAAGTTCAACACACACCCGAGCAAAGGAAATCATTTTCAAATGTTCCGTTCTTTGATCTACATAGAGCGGTCTTCCCACTACACTAGCAACTTTACTAAGGTATGATCTCGCTAAACCCAAAATCCAACATTCATATCAGAGCAAGCATTGATTTTTTATTTAATTTTTTTGGGGTCGAAAAGCATTGATTGTTTACCTTGCACTTATTTGATAATTTGCATGGAATAGTATTTTTGAGTGAAATAACATGTTTTGGACCTAGCGATTGCAAATATGCGGCTTTCGGATGCTCTTTTTGCACGTCTTTCGTATATATTGTAGCCAATATTGTTTTTTTATCATATCTGAAAATTTGGTTGTTTTCATATGCATTGTCGTGAGGAAACTAGGCCCCATCTCAAAAGGCCGAAATTTCCAAATGTTATGTCTTTTAGCTTAAACAGTTTTATGGGAAGAAAATGATATCACTAGAAAGTTTCCGAGACAAGATTTCCACCCGCCTATTATTTAGAATTTTCGGATGACTATGGAATATCTTTTCAATTTTTGAAGTTTTGAGTGAAATCTATAAGTGAAGAAGAAGATGACGATGTCGGCACCATGTCGGCAACCTAGTCCGCACTAGATGGTACCCGTGTTACCAAGTTAGATGCTAAGGGCCTATTTGGTAACATGCCAAATAGTGCTTAATTTTATTCTTTTGTTCTCCAGTCATGTTGTCAAGCATAAAGAGTGCCAATGGCCTAGTCCATATGTCAATTTTGTCTCGAAAAATTCCTGCAAAACTGGCCTTGATTTATGCAAATTTGAGGGCTACATTATTTTCATACCTGTTTTGCATAAATTAATGTGTTATAAAATTGGACGGTAAGAATGATATGTACAGATTGAAGTAAGTATGCTTTTAATTCTTCTTCTATACATCCTAGCGTACAACTGATAACGATAATTTTATTAGAGTTGTGCACTCTCCCTTCTGAGGATTCTTAAATGGAATGAAGTAACATGTTTTCTTTCCATTTGCTTATGGAGAGCTCACCTGTCATTTTGCACGTCTAAGATTCTACATGTTTTGACACACTCCTCAATCCCTAGAAGAATGCACCTGACATTTTTCTGGAAAGATAAGAAAGATATAAAAGAAACAAAGAAAAGCCCATCTAGATTTTATCTCATCTTGAAAGCTATAAAGTGAGCCCTGGTCACACAATAGCTCAACACTTACTTTATAGCTCAACACCGACTTATTTGGGTCATCGATTTGCAGTACTTGTGAGGCTATTTACTTAATATATTTAAACTCCATTTATTTGGTGAGGAATAGATCATTGAAAAAAATTTAAAATAATTATTTGTATCACTTGAAATAATTAGTAAATAAAAATATTTTAATTATCAACAATAGTTTATATCAAATATTTTCATAGACAATAAAAATATTTTTCATTAATCTATTTTTATGAGTGATATCAAAAAATATATTTTAAAATTATTTATTATTTACAAAACAAACGAACCTTAGGTATTCATTATCTCATAGGGCTGTTTGAGAGGAGAAAATATTCAGTGATTATATAATACCGGGGAAAATTACCAAAACAATCCTAAACTCATTGCAAATTTTCCAATTTAATCTTAAATCTTTTTTTTGTCGATCCAGTCTTAAATCTTTTATAATTGTGCCAGTTCAGTTCATCCGACCAATTTTGGCTAGCTAGCACTTAATGTGGATGCTGGGCAGCACTGGCCGTATGACTAACGTGATAAATATTTTATTTTATTCCAATTATTTATTAATTTTTTTCTTTTTTCCTCTCTCCCTCTCTCCCTCCCTCCCTCCCTCCCTCCTTTGGCCATCAGCAACCAACTAGAGGCAAGGCGAGAGAGGGACCTCACTAGCCTTGAGGAAGCCTTCTTCTTCCTTCCTCCTTCCTTTGGCTATCGGCAACCAGCTGCGGGCGAGGGACCTCACTGACCTTAAGGAAGCCTAGCCTTGGCTAGGTAGCCTCACCTAGGCTACCCACTAGGCTAGGCAAGGCTCGCCCTTGCCGAATCTAGCGAGAGGCTATGAGGCAGAAGGCCGCAACCTTACACGGCCTCTAGCAAGGGCTGCCAGCAGCTAGGTGAGGCTCGCCCTCACTGTATCTGGTGAGGGTCAAGCCTCACTGGCCATGGACGACCCAAGTGAAGGCATTGCTCATCTTTGTCAGCCTTGCCTCTAGATATGGAGAAGAACAAGATATGCAAACTCGACTGCATTGTTCGCCCTCGCCAAAGGCAATGATTCCCCATAAGTCATTGGCTCTTAGGCTTCAGGGGGGTGAACTTGCAACTTGGTCCCATTCTTTTTTTCTCATTTTTCATGATTTTGTCTTTGTGATATGAAGAACTCTCCCTAAGTCTCCATCCTTCTACAAATCATGTTCTTCTGCATTTCTAGAGGCAAGGTCGGCTAGGGTGAGCAATGCCCTCGCTTAGGTCGCCCATGGCCGATGAGGCTCAACCGTTGCCAAATCCAACGAGAGCGAGCCTTGTCCAGCCGCTGGCAGCTCTCGCCAAAGGTCGCGCAAGGTCATGGCTTCGACCTTGCAACCTATGGTGAGGTCAGGCCTCACCCCCATGGCCTGTGAGGGTTGACCCTCGCTAGATCCAATGAGGGCAAGCCTCACCCGGCCTAGCGGGTAGCCTAGGCAAGGCTGCCTAGCCACGGCTTAGCTTCCCCAAGGCTGGCAAGGGACTCTGACCAGTCACCAGTGGCTAGAGGAATGAGGAAGAATGAGAAGAGAGAGAGGAGAGAAAAGGGAAAAAAGAAACAAAGAAAAAAATATTATTAAAATATTTGCCACATCAGCGTCAATCAGACGACCAACACCAGCCGACATCCAAGTTAACACTAACTGGCCAAAATTGGTCGAATGAATTGAACTAGCATAATTGCAAAATATTTATAACTAAATTGACAAAAAAAAAAGTTTAAGAATGAATTGGAAAAATTGTAATAGTTTTATAATTATTTTGATAATGTTCCCAATAATACCACATTATAGCTGACATAGCATGCATTTATTACCAAAATCCAATAAAAGAAAATTAACACGACATTAATTGATAATGTCCACCACCCATTATTTGTCTCCACTGAGGCGACATCATTCTCAATCGGAAAATGAGAAGTACCGTCTCACTCCTTTAAATGATGCACTAAATCGAGACTAGACCCGCTAAAATATAATTAATATGCCATACATCGCATTTAAATATAGCTCTATTCTTGTTGCTTTTCCTTATCGTTTCGTAACATACCAATTTACTTTGTTAATCCAACTCACTCAATCGCATTTCCCGAACCCTTCTTCGCAAATTTACTTCTCAATTGCAAATTCTATTTTTTTAAAAATGAAGACCATGAATTTTTTTACTTAGTAAAATTACTTGATAGATGAGACTAAAAGTTTAAACAACTCTAATTGGAGAGACTTTAGACCATGGGCCTTCTCATCTATCAAGTGTTTTACAAAGTGAAAAATTCATAGTCTACATTTTCCTTTGTTTATCAAACTTGGTTTTTCTTTTTCAAAGATAGATAATTGTTAATTTTATTAATGTTTCTTTTGTTTTCAAGGTGATTAAGACTTAAATTAGTTCAAGCTTTTCACTAAGGTAAATGAAAATACTGGTGACTAAATTAGATTTATCTAATTGGTATTCTTAAACTTGGTTGTTTGATATTTGTTCATTTATTTCAAGTTTGGAGATTAAGTTTATTTGGCCTTTAAAAATGGCATGATGCACATCTCGTTATATTGAACTATTATGATCTCATGGCTTAATTTGAAAATTTTCTACATGCCTAAAAATGTGTTTATTTGTTAGCAAAAAGGTTTTGTTGCGAAAAATGTGAAAACGGTAATATTAGGCCCAAAAGTGGCATTTTAGTAATTTTGACATGTCTGGGTGCAATTTTGTAAAATTTGCTTAAATGAGATAGCTCTTTTAGTAGTGTTATTTTATGGTTTTAAGTATTAATCGGTAAGTTATTAAGTTAGGTAATTAAAGGAAATCAAACCACTTAAAAATGACAAGTTTAGAAAATTGAAGGGCGAATTTGTAATTTCACACAGTTAGAGGACTAATTTGCTAAAACTGGAAATCTGACGCCTGATTATAGAATCAGAAACCTTATGATGATAAGTAATTAAGTTATTTTAAGAATTAATTTCTTGATCTAAGCAATTTATCTGACTGCCCAAAATTCGGACTTTATTGCGTAATTAATTTAAAAGGGGGTTGTTTTGATAATAATATAAAGCTCGTTACATGTCTATAGTGTAAATAAAATATTCCTATAGTCATATAGAAAACGAATTGTCTGAGGTATTTAATTTAATTAGCACGGCTTGATCCAGAAAAGATTGGGAGTTAATGGTGAAAAAAAATGTGAACTGAGAAATTTTGTTGAGGAAATTATGAAATTCTGGAAATTTGGAACTAGATGCAATTAGTTTAATTTTGATGATTGAGGTGAATTTAAGTATGAGAGGGTCTTAGTAATGAAAGGCATAATAATAACGTGGTAGTTATTTAAATGAACGGAGTAAAGTTTTAGAAGACAGGTGCACGAAGTATATAAGTTTTAGAACTTACATTGAAATTGTCTCGTTTTTTTAATAATTAACCAACTTCTATTTTCCCTTATTATAAACTCTCCGAATTTCTTGATTCTCATTTCAAATGACCGCCTAAATTTGAAATGACCAACTGCTAAATCAAAAACCTTCTAAGTGGCAAAATAAATTTCCCCTACTTCGTTAGCGACTACTTTAAAATTTATCGACTCTTATTTGAATAAACTATATTAAAGCTCATCCCACAATGATTAAGAATCAAGGGTGGATGCATCTTATAAGCAGGGTCTCCTCCCCTTCTTTAAGAATATGTCCCCTTCTCTAAGAACATGTTAATCACCCTTTTCAAAACAAAATTGTGAGGCCTGAGGGTCAAAGTGGACAATATGTGATGATGAAACGTGGACAAAATTCTACGGTCAAGAAAATTATCAAATTTCTCTCGTTCGATGGCTTTCGTGGTCGGTTAACAACAAAATTGACTACTTTCTGTGGAAACCACTATCTAAATACCTCATCCACAGAGAGGGGAAAAAAACTACTGCCGCAGAACATTGAATCACATGCCTTTTGCGAAGCGAAGAGAAGAGAACCGAACTTCCGGTTTGAATGTGAATAGGAAAGCAATTATCATCTGTTATTTTAAGTACACCTAACTCGCGCTTTGACGCTATCATCACTTATCATTCTGGCTGTAAAGTGATAGTTAAAATTGACTACCTACTTTGGATGGAGGCAGTCTGAAATGGAGGCAGAGACAACAACATTCACTGGTATCCTCTTGACAGATGCGAGGCTCGTGGCTTTTTGCAGCTACTTGCCAGGACCTTAATTCACTGAACCAAGCACGTGGCTTTTTGCAGCTACTTGCCTGGACCTTAATTCACTGAACCAAGCACGTGATAAGTGATAATCTTGTGAGATCCATAAAATCAACGATTATGATCATCTTGATCAACCGAATTTAGGTCCAAATTAGAAATTTCTGTGCTTCATCCTGCACATACATTTTGCTGTGGCTAATTTTGATTGTGCACTGAAATGACGACCAATTTCGCTCCAGCACGATCCCAGGACGGAAATTTAAACGAACTGGTCGGTCTTGGTTTGATGTCAGCCTAAGCCGCTAGAATACCAAGGGGTCGGTTTGGGAAGGCAAAGACTAATCTTTGTGATGCTGACACAATCAATTTTGTGGAGAACATGTCAAATGGACCAGCTAGACCCAATCTGATTTTGTTTCTTAACTAAAAGAATTGGACTTTTGGAGATGAACCCACCATACGCAGCAGCATTTCTTTTGTGGCCAACATGAGAGAGGGACCCATTTGCAAGAACAGTTGAAGATGTTCTTGCACGAGGGGTGACTCAAAAATAGCTGTAAACATTCCAATTATTGCACTAGGCACAATCACGAACATACCCATTTAAGTACAAGGTACCCAATCCAAGTTATGCACTACGTGAATTTATTTGAATCGTTGAAATTAACCCATCACGATTGTAACTCCGATGGATCTTACCAAATTGAATGGTTCATATGCATCCGGATATATGTAATCGATGCATTAGATTATTATAAATTGTCCCGAATAGGATATTATAATGGAACCTCATTAACTATGGTCCGCATCCTTGGACTAAACCTACCATTCAAAAACCAGAAACATAGGGACAACCTTAAATTCCGTTGCCGCCAAACTCTCAAAGGCTGTCTGGTAGTTGAGCACCAGAACTCAAATGATGAAGCCATCACCTACCTTTCCATGCTCCATGAGAGAAGTCAACCCTTTTCCTTTTCTTTTTCTGTCTTCCAGAATCGTGCACTCGCAATCAGGAAGCTTTTCTTCACGATTCTTCCCCTTCTTCGTCTTCTCATCATTCCCAAAGGTGCACTTTCCGTTTCCAAGTTCTCTCGGGCTCTGTTCTTTCAGAGAGTCGCAGACATTGGTCAGATCTTGAGCTCATTTGGGCACGCAAGAAGCAAGCTTTGGCTTATTTTTCTCTTCTTCTCCAACCGATTCTAACTGATTAGAAGCAACACCGGGTTTGCGATCACGAATATTCTGAATCAGCAATCTTCTTATGAGACGCGATTGAGATGGTGCGCATTATCATTGGGAGTGGGCGCTCTGAGAAAGATTCAGTAAGCTCGCTGGGTGCATCAGAGGTGGTCTGAGGCAATGCAGGTAGCGTTTTTGCTATAGCTCTCTTGTGTTTCGTCTCTGGATCTGCTTTGAAAACTGCCAAACACAAAAAAGACGACACAAACTAGGGCCCTAGATGAAGGAAACTAACATTGTTTGCTTCATGCTCTTGCACCCACATTGATGTAAAATGCTAGATCAGGAGATTTGCTACACTTCATTTTACGAACTCTTCTGTTCAATACACAGAATTCTGTCTAGCACCAAAAGAAACTATATAATTATATCATGTTTGCTTCATTTTCAGAAGTTCGTTTTTCAGGTGCGGAGTTGAACTTCAAGAAAAATAGAGAACGGGCAGCAGCGAAGGCTAGAGGAGCGATAGAATGTGTTCCACGGTAAGTGGATCGAGCTAATCTTAACTGAGTTCAATTTAACTTCAAAAAGCCTTCAAATTTAACAGCCCAAGGAGGAGTAATTGCCTCTCTCTCTCTCTCTCTCTCTCTCTCTCTCTCTCTCTGTGCTCGCTCAGCAGTTCTGAGTAGCCGAGATTCAATAATTCTTTGCAGTGTCTATGTCAGACATTTTGATTTCTGATATGTTCCTTGCCGATCTCAGGATGATGAGCTGGCTGAATTGTGCTTTGCATTTACGTTCTTGGCTCGGTTAATCGCCTACATCGCGGTATTGGGTGAGTCTTCTCACAAATTTGCTACATGTGTTTGATTCGAATCTCATTAAAGGAAAGAGAGAAACATCAAAAAGAGTGTAACTGGAGAGTTCATATCACCCCTGCCTCAAGTTCTTCCTTTCTTTCTTTTTATAATATCTGTGCGGTAACACGACATCTTGAAATTTCACAGCGTTGCTCGTGTTCATCGTTTTCGCGATCATGAGATACCTGGACAGGTCAGAGGATGAAAGTCCTGCAGAACAAGAGCCAGCAATGACAGAGACGACCCCGATACAAGTATTCAAGCCGCCGCAGTCAACGTACGGGACATGTGAGGAGGACATAGAAACCGGCAGCTGCTGCAGCACCTCCTCGGAGGAGTTGTATGATGGGAAGATTTGTGTGATTTGCTACGACGAGGAAAGGAATTGCTTCTTCGTTCCTTGTGGCCATTGTGCTACCTGCTATGACTGCGCTCAGAGGTAATAAAACATTGATTTATCATCATTGATTTCTTTTTCTTTCGACTTTCCTTCTCACGTTTATGGATTTGCTTAATGGTTAAAGAACGAACACGTACTTACCCAGAAAAAGAATGGATGGATATATGTGCGTAGATTAGGCGTGATGAATCGCTGCTCAGGGGCTATAAAAACAATGCTTGTGTGCATTATCATGTGGCTCGGTTCCCACACTAGAAGTTTAAAACAATTCTATGTTTGGTGTACTTGTGCGGGTTTTGCCGAACGCCTCAATTCACAAGATTGGTGGGTTTTTAACGAATTAGACGTCGTGAATTTTCTTGTCATTTATAAAAATGACAGAAAATAAGGACATTGATTTAGCATCACTATCTGTAATTTAGAACTTGAAAAGTGCATATCACTCCAGCTCTGCTTTTTAATGCTTGTCCAAGTACAAAACTTCTAACCGGATTGGACAATATATGATGAAAAAAGTCCGTGAAAGTCACTCTGTCATAATTAATACCTGTCCCCGCAGAATTCTTGCATGTCAGATGAGAAAATTTAACTTTTAAATTTAAAGTTTTGGAGAATCTCCTGACTAACATCAGGTGCTATAATTGCTACTGCTGTTTCTCATGACAACTTGGGTTTCTGCAGGATCTTTGATGGAGAAAGCAAGGCCTGCCCTGTTTGCAGGAGACCCATCAGGAAAGTGAGGAAGTGGTTCACCTCATGAGATGAATTTGTGTTCTTTAGCGACGGCTTTCAGTGCAAAATTTTTGGTCCTTGGCTTGAGTTATTAGGATTAAAATTGACGATTGCCCACGCCGCTTTGTGTTCTGTCTGTCACTGGGAGCGGTCCAACTGTTCGTGGGAGAACTTCAAGTGTACAGAGATGGGCCCTAAGGCCCAAAGGAAATTTCGTAAAAGCCCACAAGTCAGCAGGTGACAGAAAAAGTATAAGCCTCAGCTCAATTGAGGCACAGTCCTATCACTTCTTTCGGCTGTCTATAGATATGTACATCGCATGTGACTTTTCTGAGGTAGACAAGACTGCATTCTTTTCAAAGTTTTGGTGCTAAAGAGGGGAAGTAACGCGAAGTCATCATAAATTTTGAGAAGGTAGCATGTGTTTTCTAGTTGAACTTTCCATTACTGGACACCTCTTATGAACTACATACTTGCTGAAACTGAAAATTTTGAGTGCTGAATTATATATATTGGAATCTGTTTGATACAGTCTGATATTTAAACTCTGGATTTATTCGAACTGTTTAACTAAGAATTAATTAAAAATTCAAATCAATGAATGGCTCATAAATCATGATGTTACCTACTCCCTAAAGACGGTCTATTAAGAAGACTTCTACTTTTCATCTTGCACCTTTATGCCTCCCCACAGTTAGAATTTCATTAAAGGAAAACATTCGGTACCTCTTGAAATATACTAATGTTAAACTATAAATCCATATTGAACGCATCATAATATTTGGAAATTTAAACTAAGTACTTTTGCTATGGAGCTGGAAAGGAATGGTCGAAAGCAATAATTAGGAGTGGAGAATAAGTACGTGGAGCCACCCATCGGATTGAAAAGTCAAGTTGAGAACTCGAAACGATGCCAATCTTGAATCACACTCGATCTCCTCGAAGAAAACATCTGGTGCTGGTGCACCCTTATCGGATGAACTGGTGCTTGAAGGGGAAAGGAAAGCGAAACGAAACGAAAGGAGACCGCACGCATTAAAGCGCTAGAGAACAAAGATTTGTTTGGCCAACGACAAAGTGGGGGGATGGGGGATGCTCCTGTTCATTTCACTGAACGCAACATGACAGACTTTTCAAGTAGATTTGGATGGCTTGTGCCTTGGATTTCTCTTTGGCTTTTTCTTTTTGGCCTTCTTTTCCTTTTCTTTTCCCTTTTCTTGACGATTCTTTCAAGTGGGTCATGATGTATGTAGACTGACTGCAAATCGAATGGTGGTGGGCGATGGAGAGGGAGCACCAGACGTGTGGGGAATAAAGAGAGGGAGCACCGGATGTGGTCAAGGAGGGAACGCAACCCAAGGGCTTGTTTAAGGAGCTCGAGGCACTTTAATGAAGTTAAAAGAGAATGGTAAAATACAGTGCTTCGGGTGCGAGGGTTGGGGGGATGGAAAGTAGATTTGTTTATAGAAGGGTTGGGTTGGAATCTTTTGTATTTAGGGGTAAGTGTAGATGGTATAGATTTCCCCCAAAATGCCCTCACTCATTGAAGAATTTACTTCTAAGAAAATGTCCAAGACCCAAAAAAAATTCCCAACCCCGTCCCAAATTTCTCCCCCTTATGCAAATTTCTCCCCCTTATGCCTACTAGGGAACAATAACAATCCGAATAATATCGAATTAATGTAGCAAAACAATATAATATCTAATTGGAAACCGATATAGTAGAGCGAAATAAAAATACCAAGCATGTAACAAACACAAGGCGATTTTACGTGAAAAACCTTCTAGGTGTGAGAAGATCAAAAACCACAATCGGAGTCCACCCAAAAATTTCAATATTAACAAAACTGGGTTAACAAAGTTATCCTCTAGTAAACACTAGAGATACATGACAACAAAGATCTCAAGAATATTATTTTTGGCAATACACATAAATTTGACAAAAAATCAAAGATAAATCTCACCAAAAACGCACGCAACCTAATATAAGGAGTTTCAAACAAAAAACAAATTATTCAAATTCAAGAAGATACGTCACGAATATGCTGATAAAATTTCAACTCAATTGGATCACAAATCGACTCTATGCCAGCTTTGTGTAAATGAAATACTGCTCCATACCCCATATTTTCTATTTTCTCTCTCTTTTATTATTGCATCGTAACTAACTTATTTGCGGTGACTACTTAAAAGATAGTGAGAAATTTTATTTCTCCATTTGACTTATTATACAAGCTCAAGCTTTTTGGGCTTCCTCCATATATGAGTTATCCTAACTAACACCATCCTGATCATTGGTAGCCTCTATCACCTCATCGTCAATGTGGTAGAGGCTTTTGGCAAGTCGAGGCGGGATGGCGATGATGACGGTGGGGCTGGAAGTGACGGATGAAGCAACTATGGTGAATTGGTGGAGCTGGTCGGGTGAGCATAAGCCGAGGTTCTTGTGTTAGAAAGAGTAGAGGCAAAAGTGGGTAATGAAAAGAGAAATATGAGAAAAGGACCAAAAAAAATAAAAAAAATCTAAGCCGTTCATTTCGTTGAGTGACGACTGACGACGGTGTCGTTTTCTTAGAGTAAATAATTTACCCCTTAAATGAAGAGGGTCTCAATCTTGTTTAGAAAGAGGCGGAAATTGAGAGGAAAGAAAATGCTTATGTACCAACCTCCATGCAAATTTCGATTAAGATAATAAGTAACTAGTAAAAACTACTACACACATGAGCCTGTGACACAAATAAAAGAAATTACAAAAGAAAGAAAAGGTGATATTTTTTATGTTATTTTGGAAATCTAAAATCTTTTAAGATGAAAAATATTAGTTTCAAATTGAAATCCCCGATGGATTTATGGGATACATGATTGTGTTGTTGACCAATTTACGCTACCATTTTACCCATTTTTTTGGCTATAGGCGTTTATTATATCTCTTTATTGCCAGCACGAGGTTCTTATACAACTTTCAGATTAAGGTTCTAGGTTGGATGCATCTTTTAGAATTCACTTTATGACATAGATAGATTGTATAATTTCAGCCAATGCGAGGAACTTGAGTTATATGATTCATCTATAAATAAATATACGCAGAGAATCACTGAAGTTTGCCCAATTGCCACTCCTCTTACATGAGAAGGAGAAGGTGGGGAGTTCGAATTCCCATCTTATCAGGAGGTTGAGATGGATTTAAAAGTAAATTTTGACTCCTACGCCTTACAAATAGATAGGGCAAAAGTCTGAACTTTAGTCTAAGAATAGAGTAAGATCGATATATTATATATATATATATATATATATATATATATGAGGAGACTCAAATTTCATCAATTATTTCTCCATGGCAGCCAAAATGCCCAAGGAAGGATTTATTACGCTTGAAATAATTAATTTCAATATATGTAAAAGAAGCTACGGCAATTGCAGTAGATACATGAAGGAGCTCTTAGACTCATTGAAGCATTAGGTCTTAGGGAATACATAGTTGTGTTGCAAATACAATGTATATAAAGGACTCCAAGAGATAAGATACAAGAGGTAACGGAATAACAAATATTCCCTAAATATTTGCTGAATATTTTCTTTCCTTTAATAGATAAGATAAAAAAGATAACAAATATTTACTAAATATTTGCTGAGTATTTTCTCCCCTTAACAATAACTCTCGCAAACATCTTCATGGCATATATGGTAAACATATCAAAATGATTACGAACAAATTGGCATTTTGAAGAAAATGAGTGGGAGGGTGCGTTTGTTTTGACAAAAAACTCAAAAACTGGAAAATAAATTCCAAAATATGATTGATTATATCGCTTAAAAATTTTAGTTAAAGGAAAAAAAAATTTATTATGGACAATAATTTATACATAATTATTTTAGTGAGTGGTGAAAATATTTTTTATTCCTTCATTTTTGTAAACAATACAGATTATCACTTTTAGAAAAAGGTTTTCCTTATTTTGAACTTTGCATGAAACAAACACACCCTCATCATTAATGAAATAAAGCACGGTTCAAGTCAATTTTTCGATAGCCTAAGCTTTTGGATGATTTGACTTCACATTCAACCTAATCATATTTTTCCGGAAAAAGGGTTAAGAACTTGTCCGAGTGAATTACATACAGTAAGTTTCATGAGATAACCTAGGCTACTTTTGACAATTGGGATAAAATTTATGATAAAATAAAATTTATCATATATTGTGTTTGATGCCTTCTTAAGATAATAAAGTCAGATATAACATAGATATAGCCCAATAGAAATTATCCCACGGGAGGTGAGATTTCTAATATTTATAATATAAAAGTTACAAATCTCTAATAAAAAACTTCTTAAATTGATAAAATTAAAATAATATTGGAATTGTAATATAAATAAATTCAAAATATATTCAATACATATATGAATATGTATATGTATTTAGTATTTGTATTTATTATATATTTTAAGTATATTATATATTTTATTATTTAATAAAATTTAATTAGAGGATGATAGAAGAGGAAAAAGAAATGAGACAGAAAACTAATAAAAAATAAGCAAATAAAAATAAAGCAATGTCCCAAAAGATTTTTATTATCTTTATTTGTGCAATTTTTAGGTTTATTTACACCGATATGTCATTTATAGCGAATAATAAATATGATAGGATGTGAAAATATATGATTTTATTATAATGATTCATTAAATAGTGAATAGAACATGATAAATTTCTAAATCTTATATTCTAGAAATTTAGACGGCCTATTCATTTTCTTGGACAGGATCACTGGAAACTTCGTGTGAAGATCTCTCAAATGCTTCCAAAATGGTAAGAAAGATTCTCCACACCAACCGCGAAGTTGCAACTAGGGGTGTGCATGGTCCGGGTGGGCGGTTCCCACCCTAGAACCGGGAACCGCCCGCTAAGGACCGGTTCCAAAAAATTGGATCCGGGAACCGCCCATTGGTTCCATGGATCCACCCGAGAACCGGACCGCCGGTCCGGTCCGGTTCCCGGGTGGATCTATGGAACCGGTCTCACAAGCGGGTGGAGAAAATAAACTCCATTGGACACGTATCGAAAAGATGGTCTATTTAGAGATTTCGCAAATGTTCTCGCGCTTTTTTCTTTACCTCTCTTGTTAGGTTGCCTCAAATAGAACAATAAAAATTATAAACATGGGGCTTCAAAATTTTAATTTTTTTTCAACTAAAAAAAATGTTTTTTACAATAAAAATTAATATATATTATTATTATAATACCGGTCCGGTCCGGATGGATGGGCGGGCGGATCCGCCCATGGAACCGGGAACCGGACCGGTACTCACCGGTTCCAATAAATTGGAACCGGGAACCGGACCGGTCCCTTTAGGAACCACCGGTTCCGGGCCGGTCCGGTCCGGTTCCGGGCGGTCCGGGCGGTTTCCGGTTCTTTTGCACACCCCTAGTTGCAACACATCGACAGAAAGCTCTAAAGCCCAAGATGTCTGTCCGAGAGTACATGGGACTCGAACGACGAGGCGCACCAGTGCAACCAGAAACCGAAAAGAGAAAGGGGGAATCAGAACAAAGAGCTCACATGATGACCATAGAAAGTAGCAATCAGAGCTGCGGCTTTTGACCCATCCAGCAAAAATCATTTTAGATCAGAAGCAAACAATGTCTCTCTGTTGAAAAGCGCCGTTGCTCGTGCTCGGAGAACATTTGTTTTTAGGGCAATAAAGTTGGATGTTCACAGAACTTTGGATCACCACGTGTTTGTTGTTTTTCCTTTCAAAATGTCGAGGAATCTTTGCAGGAGTCGGGAGAAAGATGCACCATCCACCGCCCGCTTTGGAGCTTGAGCTCACCAACCCGCTAATGAATTCAGGTTGAGTTTGTATTAGATATTCAAGTATTTTATTTTTTTGGGGTGGAAAAGTTAGTGCATTTGAAAAAGAAAGATGAAATTATGGGTTTTTTTCAAGCCTTCTTGAGGATTCTTGGGGAGTAGTGAGATTACGGATTATAGAATAAATAAGGAGTGAGATTTGGTTCACCTAAATTCTAAAAATGATTACTTGTATCACTTACAATGATTAACAAAAAATATTTTTCCATCAACAACAATTTATAATTGAATATTTTTATGGATGATAAAATATTTTATTCATCTATTTATATAAGCATATAAACAATCTTTTTTAATAAATTATTTTCTAAATTATTTATTTTTCATGAAACAAACGAAGTATTATATCTTTTATTATTTGTCTTTCCTTACTTCAGGTTTTTTGTTTTGCTCTTTTTTTTAAATTAAAGATACATGAGCCAAAACATCTAGTGAAATATTTTTTGGTTAGAAGCAACTTTATTTGACATGCAGCCAAAGAAATTGACGTTTATAGTTTATGAGTGCGACAATTTTTTATTTAATTTCATTAATCGAAATATGCTCACATTATTATGATTCTGAAAAAAGTGCGCCATGACTACATGGACAAGAAAATCCTCTAATCAACATGGATAAGCTACTTATATCTTTTCAAGCATCTAAAAAAAAATTGCAAAATCTTTTTCATTCTGATTCGATTTGTTAGTACCTAAATTAAATGGTTTCGGAGCCATGCACTTCAATGCGGTTCCACCTGACAAAATCGAAGAGCGAGGGCGCGTGGGACCTACGCTCCAGAGGGCGCGTGGCGCGGGGGGATCGCACCCACCCGACCCGAGCAGGCTAAATGGAATCTCGGCTGGAATTTCCAAGGGTATAAAATTCGTCGCGCTCGAGGCACGGAGGAGCCCGTGCACCCACGAGCCGAGCACGGTCACGGCGCACGCGCGCTCGTTGCGCCCACACGCGCGTCCCCGCTCCGGCTCGGCCTTGCTCGTGCTCTCTCCCTCGGTCCCCGGGTCGCCCGAGAACCCACGGGACCTTTCGGGTCACGGTCAAATTTTCCCGAAGAAGGTCAAAAACGGCACCGCCCGCCACGTCGTTTTGCCACCTCGCTTTTCCTTACCCGCGCCGAGGTTGTCGTTTTCCGATGTCGCCGTCGCTTCATACTCGAATGGAGAAAATGGGAGGCCGTCGCGGGGCCCACGACTGAGACGTGCGCGATGTCTTGTAGTGAATTATGACTAATCAAACCAGAAAAGAATAAAGTGGGTCTAATCTCGGAAATGTAATTTTTTTTTTGGGGGGATTTTGAAATAATGAAGCAATTATGGGGCTTGATTTCGAGCCTTCGCATTGGCGACTGGACAACTCAACAGTCACTTCCGATCTGATTTTCCGCGTAACCAGTTTTACTCAAGCGGTGACGATTGTACGGCCACATAAGTAATTTATGCTAAAATTGACCAGGATCACCGCATTGGCAAAAGATTTAGAGTTAATACTAAATTGGCCATTAGACCAAATATTTAAAGCTTTTTAGAGATTTTTTCTTAGTATGATACTTCCTAGATATCTCCATAAAGAAAAATTCTGTACTCCCAAGAAGATGCGTAAAATTTTTACAAAGCTAAGCCAATTTTTCAACATGGGTTTGTATGCCAATGTCATTGACATTAGCCAAAAGAAAATTTACAAGTACTCGGTGGACCTAATCTTAGAATAGTCTACTTCTTATCACTAGACGACATCCCTCTAAAATGATTTCATATTATACTAATTCGGCTTAAATCATCCTTGTCTTATTATATGTTTTCAACACATGGGTATCAGCATCTTGTTAGAGGATATTAAACAATATTGTGCAATGGTGGATGAGTAGACAAACATTAACCATTAGAAAAGATAAATCAATTTACAAACATTTGCATTAACCATTAGAAAAAAGAAAGAAAGAAAGAATATTCAGCAGTTTAGTTTTTTGTGATTTAAATATCAACCGTTTACAGTTTTGCCCAATGCACCATTTTCTTAGAGCTAAATTGAGATAATAAGTTTATCGTATAAATTGAAATTGTTCATATGGAAAATATTCTCCACTTTGATTTGAAGGGAAAAAAGAAGAAGAGAAAATCTCAATTATAGCTGAGTATAGCATTAATAAAATCAAAGGAGAGTTAAGAATTCATAGGACAAAGTTTGTTGAGTATACATAGGACCATAGAAGGGCTTGAAGTAAAGGAAGAATCGTGCGTTGGATGGTTGGAAAATGAGTAGCTGAGAATACCTCATTGGCCAATAAACCATAAATCAATGACTTGTATTTTTGAATGAGAGTGAGCTCAAGAAAAAATTTCAATGAGTTTAAGCTTTTAGATTTTTTTTTGGACCTCCCTCATTTTAAAGGTATTAAGGGTTCGTTTGATTCAACTTTGCAAATAAGTTTTGGGTGTGATAAAAATACTAAAAGTCAAAGCCATTTGAGGAAATGTAAATTGTGTTTGGTAAAACCTTTTTATAAATGGAATTTGAGTTGAATGTGTATTTAGCAAACTTTTGCAATGAGCTTTAAGTATATATATTTTGAAAAATGAACCAAACCCTTCGCCGGTCCGATGAAAAGCTATGGCTGTCGAAGGTTGCATGACCTTGGGCGATCCTCAATGAGACCCACTCAACCCAGGTGACCACTACATGGGTCTCACAATCTCAAGTGGCTCTCGCGAGGGTCGCACAACCAGAGGTGGCCCTTAACTAGACCTCTAGTGGCCCTTGGTTGGGTTGCAACCTTAATCGACGGCCATGGGTGAGCCTGCGCCAAATCTAGCTCACCAACAGCTATAGCCCTTTGTCGGTTCAGCGAAGGTTGTCTCCTTTTTTAATAAAAAAAAATTAACAAAGGACAAAATCAAAAATTGAAAGAATTGGTGAGGATAATTTTGAAAGGAAAAAATTAGTTTGAGCATTACTAGTCCCTACAAACATTGGGCTTTCAGTACTAGCATCATGCTTCTAGCTTTCCCAAAATTAGCATTTGACAGAAAAGGTCATTCAAAATGGTTGCTAAATAGTCCAGCATATCTCTAAAGGGTTTTCGAGGCTAAAAGCCTCTTGGAAGCTAAAAGCCTCTTGGTAATGATGAATCAAATGCAGCTTAAGCTTTTGTTGTGTTTCTCCAAAACTGTGTATATCTTTCCATAAAATTCTTAAAAATGACTCCTCCAATTTGGGAAATTATTGGATAGAAGTTACTCAGTTATCTTAATGAAGTATTCTTCTTAGATAATGTATTTGAAAACGATAAAAAAATTACTGAGACATTTGATAAGTGCACCTGAAGCACGTGAATAAAATATTTCCGAATTAAGGTGTAAGGCACTAGAGATCTTTAAAATTTTCCAAATGTTCAATTAGGTTCCTAAATTGTTTTCTCTACAGTTGGGTCACTAAGCTATATGCATTTTTATTCAAGTTAGTCTTTCCATCAAAGTGATTAATGATAATGCCGACCTGACATCCTACGTAACATTTTAAAAAAGTAATAAATGAATAAAGGATCTTAAAGAGTATATATATTTTAAAAACTAAGAGAAAAGGTTTTTCAAGAAAAAAGACAAATGGGATAGGGCAAGTACTGTTGATGTCGTTGAAACCCCGGTCGATAATCGCAAGGGGTCACCTGATATTGGTGGCTGTTAACTAGGGTTGCACAACACTGACAAACAATAGCAAGGGTTACAAGACCTTGATCGAGCGACAAGTAGGGTCATACGACCTTAGCCAAGGCTAGATTGGCTTAGGTTGCACTACTTGGGCCAAATTTGGGCGAGTTAAGCAACCCCGTTTAGTTGTTGGCCAGGGTTGGATGACTCTAGTGATTAGCAACAAGGGTTGTGTGATCATTGACAGGGAGCGACATCACCACCATCTATTGCAATCTCCCCTTCCTCTCTCTTTTTCCTTTTGTTAGAGTTTGATTTTTTTTTTTCTAATATCTATTCATATACGCAAGTATCAACTCAACTAGGTGGTGTAGATGAGATAGTGATGCGTCATCTTAAGTTGGCATTTCTATCTTTATTTTGAGGGAAGGATCTAACTTGAACAAAAATGTAAATACTTCAAGGATTCAACTGCAAAAAAGAAAAGAAAAGAAAAGTCAAGGATAATAATTATGGACCTTTGATTTGATCCCTGATGCAATGTTGTTAGGAAATCCAAGAAGCAACCTTATCGGACATCTACATTCCTCGATAAAAAGAAATAGAAAAAACAAAAAGCGAAAGAACGAGTGACTGTGGGGGGACTGGTAGTTGCCTCAGCTTCCCTCACTCGTAACGATAAAGCCGAGACAGAGAGAGAAAGAGAGAGAGATCGACAGCCCCCATTAAATCCACTACCAGAAGCAACCTCAATCTCTCCAAACACCAGCCCTCCTCTCTCTCTCTCTGTGTCCGTCTCTCGCCATGCCACCTCAAGACGAGCACCAACAGCCCCTCCTGCGATCCTCCTCCGACTCCGAGGAGGAAGCCGCCTACGACCCCGCCGAGAAGGTCCACATCGTCTGCGCCGGCGGCGGCGACGGCTCCTCCGGCCCATCATCCTCCGGTGACGCGCCGCCCTTCTCATGGCGGAAGCTGTGGCTCTTCACCGGCCCGGGGTTCCTGATGAGCATCGCCTTCCTCGACCCCGGGAACTTGGAGGGCGACCTCCAGGCCGGGGCCATCGCCGGCTACTCGCTGCTGTGGCTCCTCATGTGGGCAACCGCCATGGGGCTCCTGGTCCAGCTCCTCTCGGCCCGGCTCGGCGTGGCGACGGGGCGGCACCTGGCGGAGCTGTGCCGGGAAGAGTACCCGCGGTGGGCGAGTATGGTGCTGTGGGTGATGGCCGAGCTGGCCCTGATCGGCGCAGACATACAGGAGGTCATTGGTAGCGCCATCGCTATCAAGATTCTGAGCAATGGGGTCTTGCCCCTCTGGTCCGGCGTCGTCATCACTGCTGCTGATTGGTGAGCTTCTCTTAATTCGATTGAAGTGAAATCGTGATTTCGGTTCTTGATTTTCGTTATGGTTTTTGTTTTTGTGGCGACTTCGTAGTCGTTTTCTCTGATTTTTTTTTTGGGAAGATGGGTTTTTATGACAAGATGAGTCTTTTTTTTGGTTAGTTTTTGCCTTTGCTTTATGAATTGCAGGGTTCTTGGTGTTGGCGAGGAATTGCGGTTCTGTGACGTTTTCTTGATAAAAGTTATTCTGTTTTGTTTCGTCCTGTTTTCTATTTGTTCTGGGGTTTCAGACTGGTCGGCTTTACTCTGAGTTCTGTGCTGGAGGCTTTTTGGATTTTCTTTGCCTTTCATCTGCTGGAGAGGAGTTATTCGAGGGTTGATTTTTTATTTCATGTTGAGGACTGTCTTTGTTAAGTCAATTGCAGTTTTTTTTCTGATGACACGCCAATGTTCTTGAAGGAATTAAATTGAGTAATTTCTTGGGCCCTTTAGAAGTTGTCAGATTTCGAATTTACTATTTTGCTCAGTCAGGACAATTCACAGATTAAATAGAGTCAATGAATGATGTCAATTGTAGATTGAGTTAAAGTTCCTCTGTCTGAAAGCAAATGCAGCCCATCAAGAAATACCCTGGAGAAATGGGAGAGAAAGGTCTAAAATGGAAAGTGGATTGAATCTATGCATATTGTTTCTCTTTACCTGATCATGCTAAATTTTCCTGAAATGACAATCTTCTGATGGGGGTTATTTATGCAATCTATTCATAGAATGCTTCTTGAATTGAAATCTCCATTGATGTTGCTGCAGCTTTATCTTTCTGTTACTTGAGAACTATGGAGTGAGGAAACTTGAAGCATTTTTTGCCTTCCTTATTGCAACAATGGCAATGTCATTTGCCTGGATGTTTGCTGATGCAAAGCCAAGTGGAACTGAGCTGCTTTTGGGTAATGATAAATAGTTTCTTATTATTGTTTATCTCAGATTGTGCTTGACTGAGATCCACAATACCCACCTTGGGGACAGATGGTAAATCGAATTCTCTTTGCAGGCATGTTGATCCCAAAACTTAGCTCCAGAACAATAAAGCAAGCCGTGGGAGTCGTGGGTTGCATTATTATGCCCCACAACGTGTTCTTGCACTCAGCCCTTGTGCAGTCGAGGGAGATTGACCATAACCAAAAAGGCAGGGTCCAAGAAGCCATGAGATATTACTCGATAGAATCCACTGCCGCTCTTGTGATCTCCTTCATCATCAATCTCTTTGTCACGACTGTTTTTGCGAAAGGTTTCTATGGCACGCCAGTTGCCAACAGCATTGGCCTTGTAAATGCCGGGCAGTATCTCCAAGAGAAATATGGGGGAGGCTTTTTCCCTATACTGTACATATGGGCAATAGGGTTGTTGGCTGCAGGGCAGAGCAGCACCATCACAGGCACTTATGCTGGGCAATTTATAATGGGGGGTTTTCTTAACTTGCGGTTGAAGAAATGGCTGAGGGCATTGATCACACGGAGCTGCGCGATTGTGCCAACCATGATAGTTGCTCTTGTTTTCGATACTGAGGAGACACTAGATATTCTGAATGAGTGGCTTAACGTGCTCCAGTCAATACAGATTCCCTTCGCACTTATCCCTCTTCTGTATCTGGTCTCCAGGGAGCAGATCATGGGGTCTTTTAAGATTGGCCCTGTTCTTAAGGTATGCTGCAATTTTATTTTTCTGTCATGTACCTTGATTGTTTAGAATAGATCAATGCATTATTTTTATTTGCTTTCTTTTATTGCCTTTTAATTAGCAACTAAATGAAGGCCAAATATGCGAGTGTATATCTCAGAAAGACAATAAATGCATGAATGTTAGTTGTAAGAAGGATAGAAAAGTGATTGCCTATCTGGATGGTAGCCCCATTGATAGTGGCTCTAAGAAATTGAGTTTTTGATGTGTGAACTGCTTGCCTCCAAAAAGCCTTCCCCTTATTTTGTTGTGATTATGATGGCAGTGTGACTGTGAGTTCACTTTTGCCAAGGATAAGATTTTAAAAACCTACTAATCCAGCTTATTGCGTGGATCCTTGTCTATCTTCTTCCACATTAATGGTGGCAGATAATCTTTACTTTAGTGTGTAATTCTTTCCTGTTACTTCTATTCTTATGCTGCATACACGTACAGATGTACGTTCAGTAAAGTAAGGTTAAATATTCCAACCCAAAAAAAAAGAAAAAAGGTGAGGTTTAATAAACAGGGACACTAGTGCAACTCATTCTAGATACCTTGATTTCGACTGTAAAATACTGAAATCGTTACTCTTTTGATGATCAAGTGGATGGTTGCAAACATTTCTCAATGAGTGTCATCATCTTTACCGCCGCATTCTTTGCAGAGAATTATTGTTATGCCATCTGCTTCCACAAGTTTCTGATGTTTTATGGAGGAACTGTGGAGTAGCGTAGCTAGTTAGGCATGATGAGATTTGACTAGTAATTGGAAAAGCACTTGTATCTTGCAAGAAAGCATTTGGTTTTCTCACGCTCTGGCTCAATAAACATTAGTAAACATCTCTTGATGAGCTCTTTGATTTGGCATTCGTCGTATTAACCCTGTAACTGATCATCAGTTCTTGTTTCTAGGTCATCGCTTGGCTTGTAGCTGTTCTGGTGATCGTGATCAATGGCTATCTTTTGCTGGACTTCTTCTCCAATGAAGTAACTGGCATGATGTTTGGCACCATCGTGTCTGGTTTCACGGCTACCTACGTCGCATTCATACTGTACCTTGTGTCTCGGGGCCTCACATTTTCCTCGTGGCGCAACCTTGTACAATCAAAGAAAGTCACTGCCACTGAGAGTTAAAAGCAGACCAATCTATGGAGTCTGGTGCACATTAACAGACGCTGCTTCGCTCCAGTAGCCTTTTATTTGTGAAGTCATTGAAGGGCCCCTTTTCATATCGGCATTTCTACAGTGTCATTTCAGATGAAGCTTGCCCTTCTACACTACGATGCACATGCAGGGACCTGTGTAGAGAGAATTGAATCCGAGCCATTGGACTAAAACAAGACAAGGGTTCAAAGAAACCAGCTAAATGTACGATTAGGCTATTCAATATTTCAGCTGTAGACTGGGTTACTGAAATGGAAAACATTGCAGTAGTATGATGTTCATATCCTTGGCTTGGATACTTTTGGACATGTTACCGCCTTACATGTATGATATATATGTGTAGCTAATAAAGTTCCTAATGTTGGAAACCGAAGTGCAAAGAAGCAAGAACGCAAAAAACTTTGTTGCAAACTTGTTGGAAGACTGAGCGTAAGGAAAATGTTTGTCGAAAGGCCGGTTCTACAGTTACGGTGAAATTTGCTGTACCTCTTGTCAGCCGTTCGATCCAAGCCTTTTAAATGCTTGCCATATGTTTGTGTATGAAATCCTCTTAATACTCAACTTGACATCAATTAAGCAAATCCTTGGATCTAAGGTAGAATACCGTCTTAATACTCAACTTGACATCAATCAAACAACTTAGAATACCATCTTAATACTCAACTTGACATCAATCAAACAACTTAAGTTTAAGGCAATATAAAATAACCATGCATGAACAAGCTCTCCTTTTCCATCTTGATATGCCAATGTAAAACCATCAACCCTAAGGCAAGTTCATCCACTTATAAACAAGCGTATGGCATAATATTTCATGATGTACCAATATCATCTAGTAATTTAGCACCATGCATAATAATATACATAGGTAAATTCATACTTGTCATGCATTTCACCACTAGGGGTGAGCATGGTTTGGGGTGCAATTCCCACCCTAAGATCGGTTTTGAAAATTTGAAAATCTAGAATCGGGAACTACTCGTTGATTCCACGAAACCAATCTCACCAAATATCTCCATTATTTTGACTGTAAGTCCATACCATAACAACCCCATCAAACATTGAGGATACATATTAATAGCCCTATCAATTTATCGTTATAACATATAATAAACAAAATCAAATACAACCTCAATGGTAACAATTTTCATAGAAACAAAAATATGGCTCTCGGTTTCTAGCAGAACCGAGCAAATTCAGGTGGTGGAATCTTCATTTTCAAAAGAGCCATGTCTATTTATCGTTGACTACAATAGATAATAAACAAAATTAGAAACTAAAAGCCAACATTCTTATCAAAACAAAAGAAAGCGAAAGAAGTTAAAAGTTACAATAGCTAGAAACTAGAAGCAACGAGAAGCCATAACATAATGTTGAAACTCAAAGAAACTATAAAACAAATTAGAAGTCAGAAGCCACAGTGGCCATTAAGTTGATCACACGAGCTCCATGTCCTTGCGATGACACAAGTCCAATGAATCAGACCAAACAAAACTCAAGTACATGAAACAAACTCATCTCGCATAATAAATTAGACAAGTTTATAATGATACAACAATTGCAACAAGATTTACCAAAATGTTCATGACTTGTAAAACTTGAAAATCCCAAATTTTGAGAGCTCTTAAAGTCCAAATTCCAATCTCTTAAAAGTAAAACAAAAATAAATATATATGATGGCTCAATATTAATAGAAATTTAACTTGCCAATGAGAAGCATGTGATGAAGAAGAAAATGACTCAATAACATAAAATATTTGATAAATAAGTATCAGTAATTATATGAAAAAAATCTAGATATGCTAATATTTGAAAGATATAGTCATGTGATGGAACAAAGTTAGATAATTTAAGAAAATGAATGAACAATATTGGATAAAAAGGGAAAGTGCCCTAGTAACAAAGAGATCAAAATGACAAAAATTGGCTACTCAATTCAGTAGATTTTTCTGACCAAAAAAAAAAATTCAGTATATTTAAAAGGATTAAATTATTATACAAAAATGGTTGATCAATAAAAATATGTCAGAAAAAAATCATAAAAGGAAATAATATCCTAACTCTAAAAGGAAATGATTAACCGGATTCCAATGTGATAATTAAAATTTTATATCGATCCTTTATTTCGTCTTGCATTAATTAACTATTTAACATACATCATGAGTATCCAAATATTGTGTTTTGACCTTTTTGTTGTGGAGACATTTTCCTCATTTCTTTCTCTTGAGATCTCTCACTAGTTTTATTAATATATTCATTAGATTTTCATAATCGATATCTATTTTCTTCTATTAATGATTTTTTCTACTTTTTTTTTTAAGAATTCAAGGATGAAAATTCCGTAAAAAATGAGACGAGAATCGAGAATACATTATAGTTTTCTAAAAACATGTTATGAGAAATATAATTTAGAATTAACGGGTGCAACAAAATGAAAACTCATATATTGCGATTGGAAATTTAGGGCAGAAGCATGAGATTTGTGCAATTTCTTCCATTCTGTTACGAAGCTTGCTTTAACAGTAGTCGCCTGCTCGGACGCTCGTAAAGTGAAGGCGTCGCCGCGGCCATCGACTTCCGTCGTCACCCTCGTCGGAACAGAGCCGACGACGGAGCTTCGCCGCCTCGCCGGCGACGGAATGACCCGCCGCGGAGAGTGAAACGGCCGTCGCTTCCGGTCGACTCCCGGCTCAGTTTCGGGTAAGAGGGGGGGGAGGGGGAATCCCACTCTCCGGCCGTCTCCAGCAACCCAATTTGTAGGGTTTCCGGCTTGCTCTCAATTGCATTTCGAGGTACGCAGTTTCTCTCCTCTCGAGCAATCCTGAAATTTGTGGTTTCGCTGTTTCATCCATTGTGCTGCATCGTCTTCCTCGGCCTACTGCGGTAATGAATTTACCCAATGTCGCTTTCCCAAGAAATTAGCGAGAAAACACCACTTTTGGGTCGTGATTGGATTTTTGCAAGAATTAGGAATAGAAGATTTGGTTCTTGTTGCAGTCCATGCCCCCTTGAAGATGTTAGGTACAGCAATGAGTCGGTCTGTCCGACTCAATGTACTATATCTTCAGGTTATTGCTCTCGGTGAAGTTGCGTCTGTGCTGTATTGAGTGAAACTGTGGTGATGAGCATTGTTATTGTATCTATGGTTATAAGAGCGTGTGTGATTCTAAGATGCAGGAAACCGAACTACGACCTGTCTTGGGGTTTGAGAACAATTTGCAGTGATCCTTTGGAATTTTAGGAAATGTTGAATGGGAGAAATTTGCCCTTTCATGAATGTTTAGCCATTCTTTTCACTGTTGAGGCATGAAAGGAAGAAGAAATTTATTTATTTTTCTGTGCTTTTGGATTGAGTGGGAGGAAGAAACCCTAGAAAGTGCTCTCTGCTGGCTCAATTGTCGGTTGAAGTTGAACCACCCAAGCTCCTGTCACATTTCAAATTCCTGAAGTTACAGTTGATTGAACACGTTTGAAATGGCTGGCATCTTTAGGCCATGCCCTTCTGATTCTTGTGACAAGTTGGTTTGCTTTTGTGTTATTTAGGTTATTTTCCTGTGTGATACTCCAAGTTCACTTTTCATGTCTTTGGAATGTAAGTCGTTAAAGGATTGCATGTAAGTGTATCTGTGATGCTTGATATGATGATGAAACAGCTTTAAGTTTGAGGCCTTTCATTGAAATCTCGCTTCAGAGACTGCCTTTTGACTATATCACGATTGAATTGCAACTCCATGGTGTGCAATTATTGTGATATTTTCTTTGCTTCCATGCAATTTTAATTGGTCTAGACTAGGTGGAGCTAATTGTGAGCTTATAAGAAACCCATCCTGAAGACAAGAAAAAATCCTGTCTTCTGCACAAGGGGGTGATGAGTTTGGTTCAAGAACTTTATATTTTGTGGTGGTCTGGCCATCGGACAGGCTTCCTCTCCTTCAGCTGGAGGATTTGCCCCCATCTTATACAGGAGCCCCCCCTGCAACCTCCTCCTCTTCCTTCTCGGGGCTTACTCTCAGGGTGTCACTGGGCAGAATAGAGTACCTGGAAATAACTATTTTAGTATATTGCATTAAGTTCCCTTCAACTATTAATCTTAAAAACATTGTTCTGCTCATCTTTTGATTGTAAAGGCTTACCATCCAATCTTTACTTAACTATTGGCTTCCTAGATAGGGTCCCCTCCTTTCTGGCTAAGTCAGCAACTCCATTGTTAAAACCCGTTTGGTTTTATTTTAGATTCCTGATTTGCCACACATTGATGTCCTTTCTCATTAACCAGAATTTGATGTCTCTTACCTACACATTTTGTGGTGCAAGAAATATTTGCTCTTTTTAACTGGCAACAGCCAATCAACAAAGCTAGTGTATGTGTATATTCCAGATCAACAAGCATATTTAGCTTGTTTTGAGGAAATGGACGTTCATATGAATCTTGCGTTTGCCATTCTGCATCTTCTGTGATGAAAATGACAGTCTGGCACGTTTCAAAATTGTGTGCACGTGGGCACGAGTCTCTCTCTCATTTTAACCATCAGTTGGCCAACTATAAGAAATCACACAAATAAATCATGTTATCGCAGGAATAAGAATACTCGCAATTCAGACAGAGTGCATAAAATATGCTTTTTGTTATACCAAACTTTCTTCCAGTGAAAAGCCTGCTTATCGATGGTACGCATTGTCTAATTTTTTGATTTCAAATATGTTCTATTAACTATTAAATTGAAATAAAAGAAGCTCTATACCATTATCATCCAGTGGTTGTCCATCAATGGGGTTATCTAATCTTTACAGTTTACATTAAGTTATGTAGCCTGTATATAGTTGAATCGATTTTCTTTTTCATTAGCACTTTGGAGCTTTTGCTGAAGGCTAGGTCAATTTTAGTGGTGTGGTTGAAACAATGAACACTTGGATAACAAATATAGGGGAAGAATATTTAGTCTACAGAACCTCAGTTTGCTGTCCAGATTGTGTAGTTCCAGTCGTACTGATGGACCTTGTCTTTAGAGTCTTTTGGCTAGCGTCTCCGAAAATAATCAACTTGCAGTTGCAAAGTAGCTTAGCAAAATGGAATGATTTGGAGGAGGAATTTTAGCGAGAAAGTGATGGATAGTATAATCTTTAAATAGAGTTAGTAACACCATTGGATGAAAATCTTGACCCAATCAATGGGGGAAAATGGGTACTCCAGAGAAATGAATCTTGGCCTAATCATAGCATGCACTCTAGGTTGTGTAGATTTAGAACTTAATAATTCATAATTGGTACGGTAAGGGGTGAACTTTTTTTTTGCTTGAAAGGGGTGAACTTGTTGAGATTGCATATTTTTAAGAAGTTTATGTATTATGTCTCGTTAAAGTAAATGATTAAATATGAACCTGTTATTAATTTCAACCAGAACTTGTAGCTCATAGTCTTACATTAAGTAGGGTAAATTAGCAGATAGTTCTCCATAAATTGACAAAGGAAGGGGATTGGAGATTTGACTCAGTTACTGGTGAAAAAAATTTGCAACTTTGCCTTCTGAAGAGTTTGTGTAGTACTTGACCTTGTTGTGGCAGTCCTTAAGTGTCATGGCATCAAGATATCAAAGGCTGAGCGGTGGCATAGCTTAAGATCGCACTGCTCCTTTTTGTTTTGTCACCAAGATGTATTAGTTGTGTTCTGAAGTGAAGAATATTGATTATCCATTTTGAATTTGTAGAGTTGCCCTCAATGGCAGAAACCAGACCAGTTTCTGCAGATGATACAGTAACTTCATTGATAGATCAGCTGAGCAAGGCACTTCTTGAACTGGAAGCCTGTAAGCATGTTTCTGAGGAGAAAGTTGCATGGAATGAAATTGAGGAGCACTTCCGCAGCCTTGATTCTATGTTCAGGAAAAAGTTTGATGAGCTTGAAGTTAAAGAGAGAGAACTTGCGGCAAAAACAGTTGAAACTGAGGCAGGTTTGGCAGAGAGAGAGGCAGCTGTTGCTGCAAAGGAACAGGAAATGTTAGATCGAGTGCAGGAGCTAAAAGATGCTGCAGTTGCTGCTATCATAAATTCACGGATAAATCACCAAGAATCTAATGCTGAGGCAGCTGATGATGGCAATATCAAAGATTGCCAGGTAAGTGGCTCTCTTAGCGAAGCAAGTACAAAAGATATTTGTCCTAGTAATATTGATGAAGCTGAAGGCTTGACTGATGTCAAGCCTTGTAGAGAGCTGATAGAATTTTGTGAGCAGATGGATGCAAAAGGGCTTCTGAATTTTACTTTGAAGAAGCAAAATAACTTAAATGCTATTTGTCGGGAACTTTCTGTTGCTCTACAATGTGCAACAGATCCAGTCCGTTTGGTGCTGGACTCACTGGGGGGTTTTTACTCTCAAGATGAGACAGACCAACCAGAAAATAGGAGGGATGCTGCCCTTCAGGGCATGCAAAAATCCTGTATTACCTTTATGGATGCCATGGCCGCCTTTTTGGCGGGGGTTGAATCAGGTGCTGATCACCTTCTGAACCCTGAAATAAAGCAGCAAGCCAAGGCAATTGCTGATGAGTGGAAGCTTAAGTTGTTTAGTGATGGCACTAATGCTGTCAATGGGAATGCATTAGAAGCAGAAGCATTTTTGCGGCTCCTCTCGACTTTTAATATTGCTTCAGAGTTTGATGAAGCTGAACTCTGCAAGCTTGTTCCCGCAGTTGCTCACCTCAGGCAAGCGCCTGAGCTTTGCCGTTCTCTTGGGTTAACTGAAAAAGTTCCAGGTTGGTTTTCTCACAACTGACAGACCTTATGGGGTCTGGAAAATGGATTGTCTGTAAGATATCCCTCATTTCTCGTTTAGGGCACAGTTGGTAAAAATTGCACTTATGAGACAAGCAGGTTCATCTATATGCTCAGTGGGCTATTCAATCTTTGCACTCCTAACACCATCTTCTGGTGCAGGTGTTGTCGAGTCCCTTATCAATAGTGGGCAACAAGTCGATGCTGTACATCTTATACATGCTTTTCAGCTTACTGAAAGATTTCACCCAGTGCCCCTCTTGAAGACATACTTGAAGGACTTGAGGAGAAATTCGCAGGGGGTGGGTGCAAAGTCGGAAGGTGCTGCTATTGCATCGGTACTTGTTCTGTCCCCAAGTAGTACGTACTGCAGGCAATATTTTTATCTGTTGGTTATTAATCTATCTTAGTGCATACAGAGTCAAGCAAATGCACAAGAACTTGAGGCACTCAAGGCAGTGATCAAGTGTGTCCAAGATTATGGACTTGAGGCTAGTTACCAACTAGATCCCCTCCAGAGAAGAGTCACTCAATTAGAGAACGCAAAATCTGACAAGAAAAGGGCTGGAGAGCACGGGGGGAATCAAAAATCCAAAAAGTCAAAGTCAAATGGAGGATTTTATAAATCTCGTGCTCAAGGAGCCAATGCTGTTGGTAGGCAAGTTCCCGCCTTCAGCCAAAATGCACCGTACTTGGGGCCAGCGGTGAGGTTTGCAGCAAATTATCAACTTCCAGGGCAGTCTGAGTATGCTTTTCAAGCTAGTAATCAAGGACTACAGTACACCCATCATGACGGGTTTGCAGCATCCTCTTACAACTCCACTGTGCCAAAATATGGTGCTCATATCCGTGGTGGTTTGCCATCTTCACACCCGCCATACTCGTGATTACTGGATTTAGCTCCTGTTCGGTTGGTCTGGTGTTACTTGTAGTTTGATGCGTTGAGCTAACTTTGTATCAGTGACAACACGGAAGTGTCTTTGATGGCCCCTTGTGTAATGCATATGGGAAAAAATCTCTGATCGTTTCTCTTTATCGATGATCAGATCCTTTTTAACAATGCCATTGTCGACTGGAAACCGATGAGATGGCCTTCTGCTTGTGCCTAAATATTTATTCAATGAAAGAGGCTTATCTTTTACCTTTGATGTACTAAGTTAGTACACGTGTACTCAGAGGTCATTGCATTTTGCTCACTTGATATTTCTATCTTTGGGTGATGCTACTTTCTTCTAGGAGCTTTGAGAGAGTACTAAACATCTTGGTAATCTTCTTCATGCACTAATTCCTAACAAAGTAGATAGATAGATCATTCATTTGTGCCAGTTTGATATGCCAAAAAAAAGGTCCTTATCTGTTAAGTCACATGGAGAAAGTCCTTGATGGCTTTAGAAGCTTCTAATTAGTTTGATATGCAAAAGGTCTTTATCAGTTAAACCACATGGAGAACTTCCTTCGTGATTTTGGAAGTTTCTAATTACTCATAATCCTTCTTAAATAATCAAGAATCACATGCTTATTTGGAATTCTTTGACCTAGTCTATCCATCAACTTTGATTCGCCAAAAAAGCACGACAAGTATGAACAGAATTTTCTTTTTAAAGGGACGACTTAGGGGTTTTCTTATATAGAAATAAATATATGGAAAGTGAAGGCTTATTTTATGCTAATAGCCAACTCTGATTTTTCGCTAGGATCAATAAAAAAGAGTTATATTCTGGAAAACGTTAAATTACAATAAAAAAGAAACACAATATTATAACAAAATGGAACAAACAAATCATTGAAGTTGATCGACGACTCCAGCATTGTTTTACTTTGCCCTAAAAGGTAAAACGAACATGTCCTTGCACTTGTTTTCTTATTATTATTATTATTATTATTATTATTATTATTATTATTATACAGAGATCCCTTCACATGAACCCTTCACAGGAAAATAAGAAGGTGAAGTAAGGTCCCTATTTCGATTTTGGTGTTATAAAATTGTCATTAAATTGAAAATTGCCAATTATATACCCACTTGGAAACTTTAAATCTTAAATTTTCTAGATTTCCTGCATACTGAAATATGAAATATAAGTCTGGGCTACTTTAAGAACTCTAGGATATGTACTAATTTAAGTATAATAGCCCAGCCAATCATATTCTTTCATACATTTTCACTTGCAGATTGATATTATGAAGAGTTATCGCTCTAATAGAAGAATGTAATATGAAATCATGTGAATGAATTTTTATTAATTAAGGCTCTGTTTACTGACAGAAAGAAAGGCTCAATTTATTTTGCCAAGAATAAATGATTTGGAGAATATTTGTCTAAAAGTGATCACTCAAATCATTTGTAAAAGTAAATGAAAATGCAATTGAGTCTTAATATTTGTCATGAAAGTGCAATTGAGTTTTAAAATTTTCAAAAATGCAATCAAATCTTCAAATTTGTCACGAAAGTGCAATCGAGTACTAAATTTTTCAAAAAATGAAATGAAATTCTAAAACTTGTCATAAAATGCAATTGATTCGTAAAATTTTCAAAAAGTAATACATAGAAGGACTTGATTGCACTTTGGAGATTAGCTTTAAGGCTTAATTATATTTTTGAAAATTTTAAAACTCAATTGTATTTTTGTGACAAATTTTAGAATTTCCAATGCACTTATACCTTTATATTAGTTTGATATGCAACAAAAAAAAAAGGTTTTTATCTATTAAATTACAAGGAGAAAGTCCTTCACGGCTTCAGAAACTTCTAATTAGTTTGATATGCAAAAGAAGGTCCTTATCAATCAAACCACATGGAGAACTTCCTTCATGACTTTAGAAGTTCCTAATTACTCACAATCCTTATATAATCAAGAATCATATGTTGCTTTGGAATTCTCTAACCTTTTCTATCGATCAACTTTGATTAGCAAAAAAAAAAAAATGACAATTATGAACAGTTTTTTCTTTCCCCCTTTTTGAAGGGATGACTTCGGGGGTTTTCTTGTATAGAAATAAGTACACGGAAAGTGAAGGCTTATTTTCTGCTAATTACCAACTCTAGTTTTTTGCGTGGATTATTTAAAAAGAGTTATATGCTGGTGTTATAAGGTTCTCATTAAATTGAAAAATGTCAATTAGATACTCAATTTGAAAATTAAAATCTTAAATTTTCTCAATTTCCTGCATACTGAAATATAAAATTGGGCTACTTCTAAGAACTCCAGGATATTTACTAATTTAAGTATAATAGCCAAGCCAATAATTTTCTTTCATACATTTTCACTTGCAGGTATTATGAAGAGCTATTGTTCCAATAGAAGAATCTAATATAAAATCAAGTGAATGAATTTTTATTAACTAAGGCTCTATTTATTTCGCAAAAAATGAATGATTGGAAAAACATTTACCTAAAAATGCGCTTATAAAAATAAATGAATAAAAAATATCTTCATCGTTTATGAAATATTTGGATAAAATGTTGTTGATATATTAAAATATTTTTCATCAATTAATTATTTTAAGTAATACAATCATTTTCAGAATAATATTTTCAAATTATCTATTTTTCACAAAATAAATGGAGCCTAAGATATAAGAATGTAGACTTTTTTTCCCCAACATCTCTTCTTCGCTAGAAGGATCTCTGACCACCATGTTTAGCTTCCCCAAATGGACAATAACAATTAATTAAATAAATGGTATGAACGCTGACAATTTAGGTTTGTTTTGCGGTTCATAGGAAAAAAAAATTAAGAAATACGTAAGGATAATTCTAGAGAAAATAAAAGTTATGTTAAAGAAAAGGGAAAGCAAAACGGAATAAAATAAAATAAAACCTAACCCACGATTTTGGACTTTTGGCCCAACAAAAATACTCAAGACGTGGACAATTGTCAACACAACTTAACCATAAAAGCTCTCTCCCTTTTAGCATGATTGGTTTTCGATACAGTTTAATTTCAAGATAGAATTAGGAACAGGATCAGGAAGATCGGTTCCTCGTTTCTTGAACCAAGGACTAAATCGGCCAGTCTTGGAATTGGAATCTATTTGACTTTTGCAGTGAATTGGAAATTTGAAAAAAAAATGCTTAACAAAACCCCTTCCTCACCCCTCTTTTGCTCCTTTAAAGATAAACCAAATTATCAAGCACCGTGTAAAGTAACAAAAAAGAGTCGTACATTAAGAAAAATTGAGCCAAATGCAAATTCAATCAAGAGAATTACACCTTTTCCCGAGGTGAGAATGAGAGAGTCATCATTGTCGAGCACAAGACAGACGTGAGAAGGAGGGATTGATTGATTGAGAGAAATTGTAAAAGTTAGGATTTATTGAGAAATTGTAAAAGTTAGGATTTAAAATTTAAAAATATATATAGTTTGTCTGATCCGGTTCGATTTTCATTCTAGAATTAAGAACTAGACTGATTGGCCATTGAATTGCCACTTGTGAGAATTGTCAAAAATCAACCAATTTGGTTTGGTCTGGGCGGCTCCCGGTTCGAATGGCTCCTATTGCACACTCTTCTTCTTCTTCCTTTTTCAGAAAAAAAGTAAGATAGCAGCGAAGAAGAATAAAATTAAAATAAAATAACACAAAATATAATATAATAAATATCCAAATAATTATTTATTTAAAGCAGGGAGTTGACTATTCCGGCAGCCGCGGGTAAAATGTGAACGGGACGACGCGAGCAAAAGGAAATCTTCAACGTGATTTCTCTTTAAAACCGCACCAATCACTAAATTCGGTAAACCGGCCATTTTGGCGGCTACCTTATTAAACAAATCACCTCGATATTAAATTCCCAATATTTTATGTAAAATAATAGCATCAAATATTAACATATCTTATAAAGGAAAAATAGCGGCAACTAATGCCCAAACATGTGCGGACGATAATGTTGTTTTTTTAAGACAAAGAAAAGAAAACATCTTAAGAAAAAAACTAAAATAAAGAAGAGGAAGCACCCCTTTCTATTCAAGCCCACAAAATATAATCCAAATTAAAAACAAATTCGCAAAAATAATTAGAGACATGGATAATATATACCAAAATTTAAAATGAGCAATATATACACTTAATCACAAATTGCTTCTTGAGTGTTAAATTTGAAAAAATTCGACATTTTCATAAAGCGAGACTTGTCATGATAAAATAAGGAGACGGAATTTTTTTAATTAATTATTTAACAAGCATCGATAACATTTAACGAATCCTCATCAAATTTAATGTACAGAATTGACGTACCGGACGACATCAAATGTTGGTTCTAAATATTAAAATACGATTCACGTATTTAAATTATTCTGTTTAGGAAAGACCTCATCAAACTTATTGGAAAAAAAGAAAAAACATTTTGTCAAAGATAATAAATAAATAAAGAATATTTAGGAAAGAGAAATCGAGAGAGAGAGAGAGAGAGAGAGAGAGAGAGAGAGAGAGGGGTCAAAGAAGAGTTCGAATCCGCCATTTTCGAGCTCGGTTCCTCGCGTTGTCTTCCCCTCTGCATCCGTTTCAGGTCCGCTGTTTCCATTGATTCTTTGATCTGCGAGAGGAGCTTCGGCTTCCTTCGTCTTCGTTGAATTTGCTGTTGATTTTTTCGCGAATTCGATTGGCTACGCGTGGTGGTGGTGGTGAAGGAGAAGGAGGGGGTTGCTGTATTAGGGCTGTGTTTGAGCCGTTCTTCTTTGTTGGAGCTGCCTCTTTTCGAACCGCGTGGGCTTGAATTGTTTTCCTTTGGGAGCGATTTGTTCTGTTTACGTGGAGAATTGGTTCTTGTGGTAGGCTGTGTTGGGGGGGGTACTGGATTGGTCCTTCTCTGCGTGTGGAGTCGCGTCGCGCGAGGTTTTGGGTTCAAAAAAGAACGTCGAGAAATGATGCGTCGTTTTGAAGCAGTTTGAATTCGTGTGGCGGGTGGGTTAATCCGTGGTTTTTTTTGCTTCTGTTTGGAAGAAAATCTTGAGACTCTAGGCTAAGCTGAGGTGGTGATGGTGGCATTCGAGAGTTTATGTGGTCTAGGCAGTGTTTCGGCATTGTTCTTAGCATGTGGGCTAGCCTTTGCTGGTGAGGGTAGTAGTAGTTCACACCATATGGTCTTAGAGATGTTGGGAACGCTTGCTATGTTGAATGGGGATGAAATCAGAGGTTCTATGATGTAGTTATTTTCATGCACAAGTTGCACAAAGGGTTTGGACGGTTTCAATGTAATCTATGGTGGAAAGCTGTGAAATATTTACTTTCAACTCACATACATTGTCTTGGATAATATTTCTTGTGATTTTTTATTTTTTGGCTAAGTACTCATTCTTTTGAAATTGTTGCTTCTTGAGTAAGTAAATTGAAGAATAACTCTCTCTAAATTGAATGTTTAGAGAGAGTTGGCTATGTAGGGTGCATCATTTGTTGTTCACTTGATGTCTGGTGCACAAGTCCACTGCGATATTCGTCTTGCTCAAAATATGTGCATTTTGTTCTATTTCCTCGGGTTGCTTCAATTTTCTCCTCTGGTAAAACTGTATTTAGTTTGAAGAAGAAATAAACAATATGCAAGTACTGCTATATGTTGGTTAGCGCTGACATGGGGCTGACGAAGGGATCTTGGAAACTTCTGTGTGGATTTGATATTTTGAAGTTAAGCCATGAGGAAATTGTCCTTGAAATAGACATAAATGACAGGTTTAGGAGTGGGCTCTTGTGATCATATATGGTTTGGATTGGATGTGTCAAATAGACAAGTGGATTAGAGTCTCCAATACACCAAAATCATCAGTACATGATTACATCTCTTGTAAACATAGTAGGGTTTAATTCATCTAAAGGAGCAGAACCACTAGCATTATGTGTCAAAATCAGTTCTTTTAGGATGAAAATGCAGCAGTGGATTAATGGCAAACGACAATAGGTATGATTACAAATGAACATACTTGAGGTAAAGTGGCTTGCAAGTAGATAACAAAACTGACCTATCTGAGGCATTTTCAGAATGTGAAACAGAAACCATCAATAACTTTGATAAGATAATGCAAGTGGATTAACTTTAATGAATAGCATAAAGAACAAGGGTGTCGGAATTCAGTTTGGTGCAGTGGTGGTGCACAATAGCAAGAAAATGCTAGTTGTTGGAATATTAAGAACTTTGGGTCAATTTATTCTTGTGAAGGAGAAATCCAGATGTTTCTTCTTCAACCAACTTGATAGAGTGCCAAATTCTTATTCTGGCTTGTAAATTAATGGAATCTTTTTTGAAACACACAGGTTGACTAGAAAATTGTCAGTCTGGAGCTAGAACGCAGCACTTAGAATATCTTGTGAGTCCTTGACTGGGTAAAATTATTAGCTTCCTAGCTTTTATCTGAGTGATAAATGGTTGATTGATCCTTGGTCTAAATCTTATGCACAACACATCTTAGCTGCCCCTGCCAACCTAATGTTTAATATCTAGTTTAATTGAAAGCTGATTTACATCAGAGGTTGAAGGCTGGTAGGCCCAGTTAGAAACATGGATGAGTTTTTTGGTACTTAATTGTAAGACAAAACTTATTATTCTATAACGTAGTTGACTGTGGGGATTTAACTTTGGATTTACATTCTGAGTTTACCAATTGGAAGCTTGAGGCTAATGGATATGCTTTTGCCCAGGTAGCAGCTGGTGAACTTGAAGTCAGAGTGGATATGGCAATGGTTTTGTGGGCGGTTGATACCAGAGTTCTCTTTTTATCGCGCATCTGATCTTTGAAGTGCTGTGTGACTAAATTTACTTCATTATTTGAATCCATTGGAGTCTGGAGAAAGGTACATATCATTTTTGGTGTACTAAGAGTCAATTTCTCTCTATTTGCTTAACATACTTGCAATTACATCTAATGTCAATAATCAGAAAGAAGTCATCATGTTGGGCAAGCACTAATTAGCTAGGAGTTAGTTGATGCTGAAGCTCAAATCAAGCTAAACAATGTAAAAGCTACTCATAGCTGGGCTTAGGTTGTTTTTTAAGGTCTGAAATACTAATAATTGCAAGGTCTTTTTCGTGATACTGTATGAACTTGAAGTATTACAGCCAAAGGCTTCTTCAAATATTATATCTCACATCATGCTTTTCTTTTTATTTTACTAGAAGTCTTTATTAGGAGATTCTTAGGTAATTTTTATTTCTAGACCCTGTCTTTTGAGATTCATGATTCAGTAACATAAAACTATTCTCATATGAAATTTGATGATTTAAGCATCTGATCTTAGATCAATATATTTTGAAAAATAAATTGTTGATAGCATTTTGAGAAGGAGGAAGGTAAGAGATCGCTTGCAATATATAGTAAAATGTAAATTCCAATAGTTTTTGGCTATTTTTACAATAAATATTCATACAACAAGTACATTCAAATAAGCAATGTAACATTCACCACTCATGTTTTTTTACTTCACTGATTTATATATAAACTCGCATGTGTACAATTATCCAAAAATTTTATCCATGTTAATTGCTTTACCATAACACACGCGTGTGCGCAGACATATTCGAATAAGTAAATTTTCGAATCCTTATGACTCGTGGGTCCTCCACAATTTCTAGGAAAGAAGAAGCTCATGTTTTTTATGGAAAAAGAGAAGAAGCAATTGCTTCAAAATCCTAGAACAGAAGATGCAAAATATGTGATTTACATTTCCTCTTCCTTTAGCTTCAGCTCTAGGGTTTCGAATCAGTTTCTTCCATCTCTTCCTTCGCACATCTTCTCCTTCTTTCAACAACAGACATATGGAGATCCTCGATGCGCAATGTGCATTTGAGATAGCAAACTGCAGGCCAACAGTCAGTTTTAGTAACCCTGCCGACCAGATTGTCTTCGTTTAATCTGTGGTCAATTTTGTCGGTATCTGTCTTCTTTCATTCTTTGTGCCATTTCCAGGCATGAGGCCATTCAATTGTCTACTTCTTTCATTGTCGGCATATCTCAGTGTCATCATGGTGAATGGACTTAATAGTGCCTAGAAATTGGTCAGGCATGGTTCATAAAATAGGATATTTGCGGCAGATTTGCTTAGCTTGTGACCAAAAGGAGTCAAAAGTTATGATCATTCAATGTCCTTTGCTTATTGACATGAGGTTAATTCAGAATCTGTTTGGATATCTAGACATAAAGATAGGGTTAGCTTCTGAACTTAACTGGTTGAAAGATTTTGTGACTGATAAAATACTTTATACTGTTTGCTGCTAAATGGCTCTGTTTTTTTTTGCCCCCTATTGCAATTGGTCCTTGTGTGACCGTTTTCTGTCTCAGGTGTTATGGAGATATCCCTGTTGAAGGCACTACTTGGTAATATCTCCTTATATCTTCATCTATCATCTTCTGATAGCATAAAATTGGAACCAGCTCAGAAATATTATAAAAAGGGAGAGGAAATATTGAAGCTGGTGAAGCCAATTCTTGATGTCATTGTTGGCTCTGAAGTAGCTTCTAATGAGTCACTTAATAAGGCTTTTGGAGAGATTCATCAATCTGTGGAGGAATTGAGGGAGCTCTTTGACAACTGGCAGCCATTGTTGAGTAAAGTTGATTTTGTAAGCACCGATTTTCTTGCATGTATTATGATGATGCTAGAATGATGAATTCATTTGGCTAATATTTGCTCTCTGGCATTAGTCTGTGCCTCTCGTTGCTTCCCAAGCATTTTATTTCTATTTTCTTTATAGGCACAGCATTTTGGGCGAATCAAGCCGCAATTTTTTTTTTTTTTTTGGGTTGGTATCATGAGTTTTATTTTTGGTAATTTAATGCATTTTCTTGATTCTTTGAGCCCAACATCTGTGATCAGCTGTTAAATTTGGTTCACTTCAGTAAAATCATCTGATGGAAATGATGGTAAAATTAGTATTGATAAGAAGACCCATTATGTTCATCATCGGAAAGGGACAGAACAGAGTAACGTTTATGTGAAGAGAAATTGCTTGATGTTTTTAAGAAATATGCAGGATCTGTTGTTGGGAAGAAAAAGGATATTTGTCATGCAAGGTGTGATGTATGGCATGCTATTTCTAGTGCGTTGTATATTTCCATGGGAGAGATTGAGAGAGTTCAATACTTTGGTGTGTGTTACTGCAAGATCTTGTTTAAAATTTAAAGAATGATAGGATCTCAGCTGACTCATGTGAGTTGATCTAAAGGGACTTAGCATGACTAGCACACTTGTTGCCTGCAAATCCTTTTTTTCTTCCAAAGCTGAAGGCAGCTGCACCTAGCTTTTTGTGCTGGCTCCACTCCATCATCATTATTTTTACTTGAGTTTAGTCATCTGTGTTTAAGATGCCATCTGTTTGAATAATTGGGGCGTAAGAAACTTGGTGGTGGGGCTAACTGAACCTCCGTTCTGTTTGCCTGTTCAAAATAGCTCAAATTCTCTCTAATTCACGTGTTTGGACACTCACTCCCATGAGGGTTAGGCTTCAGGGCAGAGATAATTTTTGCTTGTGGATTGTGTTGATTTCCTGATTCAGCTGGAAGTGCTTTTGGTCCTTTATAATGTCAACACCTTGGTTTCTTTATTGATGTCTCTGAACTGTCAAGCAGTGTTAGCTTATGAAGGCTCCTGTGCTTTCTCTTCCTCAGAAAAGGTCCTCCAGTTTGAACTAGTTATGTAAAAAAAAAAAAAAAAACTTTTGCTGCTGTAATGATCAAATCATACCTCCTGGTGACCTGATATTGCCACTATTTATGGAATGGAGATGGAAAGCTGTTGGGGTTTCTTTTCTTTAATGGAAATTCTGAAATTCCTGACCTGTAAAGTATTGATCTAGGAAGTGGGTTTTCTTCTTTCTCATTCCTCTCCATTTTATATTTGTAGATTCTTCGATTAGAAATCTTGATATCAAAAATTCGAAGTGCTGGCCTTGATACTTTCCAGCTGCTCAAATCTGCTGATCGAAACCTCCCTGATGAGTTGAGTTCAGGGTCACTGGAGGTAATACTCTGTAGAGTTGCTATGGTTAAGTTTTCGTGTTTTCTAGACTACTTTCAAGATACTGTATTTACTCAGTTAATTACCCATGAGTTGGACTCAAGTGCCAATCTTCTGGATGTAGCATTTTATATACCGGATGTGTCAGACCTGCTAAGCAAATATTTATTGAGCTCAGCTAATCAATTCTTTTCCTTTTTGGATGGTTGTAGCACTGTGTGCAGAAGATCAAGCATATAGAATATGATCAAGCATATTCAGTCATTAGAAAAGCCAAAAAGGATCAAGCAGAGGGTGTGGGTCCCAGCTCTGCAGACCTTGTGAAAATTGCAGAAAGTTTTAGCTTAAAGTCAAACCAGGAGATCTTGATTGAGGCTGTTGCCCTTGAAAAATTGAAGGAGAATGCTGAGCAATCTGAGAACACCAGTGAGGTGGATCATTTTGACCAATTGATTACTATTATCACACGGATGCATGATCGTCTTGTGTTGAGAAAGCAGTCTGAGATTCCCAGCCCTGTCCCAATACCGGCAGATTTTTGCTGTCCTCTATCTCTTGAGCTGATGACAGATCCAGTTATTGTGGCATCAGGGCAAACATATGAAAGAGCATTCATCAGGAAATGGCTGGACCTTGGGCTAACAGTTTGTCCAAAGACACGGCAAACATTGAGTCACACAAATCTAATACCTAATTATACTGTAAAGGCACTAATTGCTAATTGGTGTGAATCCAACAATGTAAAGTTGCCTGATCCTATGAAATCTGTGGGCTCAAACCAACCTTCACCGCTGCTTAGCCATGTGGAGTCTGGTACAATCAGGGAGCCACATATCAGGGGGAATCCCCCAATGTCACCTGAGTCTGTCCGGCACATTGGCTCACCAGTTAATAACTTTGTTGCATCTAGTGGAGTTCCCCAGGATGTGAATTCTCCGTCACATCCCCGTTCTAGGTCTGATGCTTTGTTGTCAACTGTTGCTGGAGATGGACGGGGCTTGGATATTGGAAGAAGATCTCTAGCAGCCTCTGAAGAAAGTTCGGTTAACTTTGAAGAAGGTGCTATTGATTCATCTCTCCAAGTGTCTACATCCCCAGACAGGAGTGAATTCCCCAATGGCATCGGTTCTGATGAGAGGACGTTGAACCATAAGAGAACTGTTTCAGCATCCAGTGCACATTCTGGTGCAAGTAGGCCTCTAGGATCATCTGGAGATGCAAATGGATCAACTAATATGACAGGCTACAGGAGTGACACTTCTGGGGAGATGAAACCTGAACTACAGTCTCCTATTAACGTTACTACTACACAGCGAGAACCAGAGTTCCCTCCTCGAATGGTAGAGACAAGGTCGAGAAGCCAGACAATGTGGCGTCGGCAGCCAGATAGGTTTGGTCCAAGGATTGTTTCTTCTCCGGCTGTTGAACCAAGGGCTGATCTCTCTGAAATTGAAACTAAAGTTCGAAAGCTTGTTGATGCCTTGAGGAGTGATTCAGCTGAAACTCAAGGAGAAGCAACGGCTGAAATTCGACTTTTGGCTAAGCACAATATGGACAACCGCATTGTAATTGCAAACTGTGGTGCCATTAACTTGTTGGTGGGTTTGCTCAGATCACCAGATACCAAGATTCAGGAAGATGCAGTCACAGCACTTCTTAATCTGTCAATCAATGATAATAACAAGATTGCAATTGCCAATGCTGATGCAATTGATCCTTTGATCCATGTTCTCCAGACTGGAAGTCCTGAGGCCAAGGAGAACTCAGCTGCCACTCTTTTTAGTCTCTCTGTGATTGAAGATAATAAAGTCAAAATTGGAAGGTCAGGGGCGATTGAACCTCTGGTTGATTTGCTTGGCAATGGTACTCCAAGAGGAAAAAAAGATGCAGCCACAGCTTTGTTCAACTTATCCATCTTTCATGAGAACAAGGCACGTATTGTGAGCGCTGGTGCTGTAAAGTACCTCGTGGAGTTGATGGACCCGGCTGCTGGGATGGTTGATAAGGCAGTGGCTGTGTTGGCAAATCTTGCCACAATTCATGAGGGAAGGATTGCTATTGGACAGGAAGGTGGAATTCCTGTTCTAGTTGAAGTTGTTGAGTTAGGTTCTGCAAGAGGAAAGGAAAATGCTGCTGCTGCTCTTCTGCAGCTTTGTACCAACAGCAACAGACACTGTAGTAGGGTGCTCCAAGAGGGAGCTGTCCCACCATTGGTGGCGTTGTCTCAGTCCGGCACCCCAAGGGCTAAAGAGAAGGTAAGTCTGTACTGCATCTTATACTTCCTGTTGCTCATCTTAGTAACGAGAGTGCTTGTGTGCTGATTCCCTAAACTTGGCTCCAACTTTAGTTTTACCACCTCTTAAGGCGTTTTGGCCCATTGCAGGCGCAGGCACTTCTCACCTATTTCAGAAATCAACGACATGGCAATGGCGGGAGGGGCTAATCCTGATTGCACCTTTGCCGTAGATTTTGAGGCAAGTTCATGAGTGTAGAATGTATATTTGATTATGCAAATAATGCATGTGAGAATTGGTGTTTGGATGAAAGCATGATTTGTAAAGAGATTGTCTGTGGAGGATATTACTTTGTCCTCTAATACGTCCTTTGTGAATGTGGATTGAGAATTTGTAATGTGATCCTCATCTTTGCAGTGACTTGGGCTAGTCAATGACTTATTAGTGACCAATTTTCTTGTTGATGGAAGTATTCGTCTTGTGATCTCTTGTCTTCTCAAGGTGGCTTGCATCTTTTCGAACTGGGAAGATAACAGAGAGAACAGCGTAGTCTTTCCTCGTTCACATTATGCAGGGTTTTAGTCTCTTGTAACGTTTCTTCTTCATTCATGATCTTCCTTATGCTCTCGGTGGTATCTGATGTGGAATTATGTTCGTTATACTAATAATTAGGATACTATTATGACATCGGTTTCCTCTGAGCTCTATTGTAGAGTGGTCGACTAGTAATGATACAATGGGTTCACTGATGACATCATGAAAGGGATCCTTCGACCCTATATTCTGCTTCCTAGTTTGTTGATATCTCAGCAAATGCATTTCAGTGAATAGTTAGTATACATCTGATTAGTTAGGGTGTAACAGAGGTTCGTTGCTTGTGAGTGCTTGATGCCAGAACCATTTGAGTTGTTTTTGAAAAGCTGGGTGGTCTCAGAAAGTGGCTGACATCGCACCAGACCATGGACGCTGCAGACAAATCCTGAAAAGAATGGACTGTCCTATTGATCCTCCACTTCCAGGTACCCTTTGTGTGGAGCCTGTCAAGTATTTCTTCCTAAAGCATCAAATTTCTCCCAAAAGATGCATCGGCTGCATTAACTTCGGAATCGGCGCTGCCCTTGTTATGTGATTATAATTTTTGATGTCAATGCACAGACAATTTGTCAGTCATTGCCCAAAATCTTATGTCGACTGATATACCTTTACTTTATATACCACCAATTCCATGATCTGATATCACCCTGTTTCTCACCTTTGTCAAGTTCTTTGTGCTCTCTGAGCATTTTCTCACGTGCTTATGATGTTGTAAACGTTCTTCTCAGATGACTTGCTGTATGTTAGTCTTATCTATAGAACCGGGGTCAATTCCAAAAAAAAATCCCAAACTTTAGGTTCAGTCCTAAATTTATCCTAAACTTTTGTTTTGTCTCAGAAAAAACCCTAAACTTTAATTTTAGTCATAAATCTACCCCGATTTTGTTTTGTTTAAAAAAAGAGTCAATATCAATAAAAATACCAGATTGTTATACATATGACAAATTTATCCAAAATAAATTTTTTGATCACCAAAACAAATTACTATCTATTAGTTTATGTTAAATTTTACTATCAAGTTGCTAAAATAAATAATGCGTCGCAATTGACGAATATACTAATTTGGGTTTTTACCTTTTGTTTATACTAAAAAAATCACCAATTTTTGATTTGTTCTCAAATATATCCCATGGTCTAGTCCCAACTTAATATGTCATTTTCACATAGATAATAAATACACTTAAGCAAGATGTCATAGAAAATTATTTTTAAAATAAAACCATTTTAGGACATAAAAATTAGGGATTACTAATATGGCTTTTGGACAGAGGTTAACGGGGGCAAATTTAGGATTAGAGTAAAATTTGATGATTTTATTTTTGACAAAAATAATTGGGATAGATTTGGGAATGGACAAAGAGTTTGGGGTTTTTTCTGAGATAAGGAAAAGTTTGGAATATATTTGGGACTAAATCTAAAGTTTGGGGTTTTTTAAGAGATTAAAAAAAGTTCAAGATAGGTGTGGGACTAGACTTAAAGTTTGGGTTTTTTTTTTGGAATTAGCCTTATAGAACTGTCATCTTCTACGCCATTTTTGAGTTGATAGCGAATTATTTCAATGTAAAAGGTGGTGTGGTGGTGGTAGATGATACAAGCGATTTAAGGTTGTTTCGAATGCGTGATTGACCACGCGTTGCGATGCTTAGGGAGATATTACATTGGCATAAAAAGCGCAAAGATAGAGAGGTCGAACCTGGGGCTTGGCTAAGTTTGACATGAATTTGCAAGGCTGTAGTCAAAACTCCAGGAGTGCTAGATGACATTTTTGTGTGTGTTTTGCTTTTTTCGGCCCAATTGATAATATCTATCAGTGTTGAACTGCATGAGTTTAGGAGTGAAGTGGAAGTGACGCTCAGCGCATATTTTAATGACAGATCTCTTCAGCCAATTTGCGATTGAACCGAGCCCCTGGAGTCCGTACGCGCGTGTAAAAAGTAAGCCTGCACCTGCATGGGCATGATAATAAATCATATGCCAAAAAAAAAAAAAAAAAAAAAAAACAAGGGCCCCTGACCGATTTCAGTCTCAAGATAGAACCTACCTCTTCTCAAGGTTGAGCAACTGAGCTGGTAACGCCGGAAATCGGAGAAAAGAGACCTTACCCGATCGATTTCAGGCCGGTTCCGAGAAGAATTGGTCAATTTCTCAGTTCTGTACCTTGGAATCAACCTCCAATCTGATCGGTTTTTTTCGGCTTATGTCAAACCGGTCGGTTTGACCTGGGTATACCTTAATTAAAAATAGTAATACGCAACTAGGGATAATGTAATCCACAGCTAATAAAACTTCACTAGTCCTAGACCAAAATAATACTATATAACATCGATCATGTGCTTTTTACAAAAGAAAACTGGTTCTCGAATAATACTGGGAATTGGCCTATTACAAGCTGGTTTTAAGTATAAGCGGTTCGGATTGGGACTTATGGGGGGTAGTTTCTTGGGTTCCATTCTCAGAATTAATCTCCCCTACCTCTCATCTATGGTTGTCCAGCTAGTCATGGCTAACTCGAGCCTTGGTCTAATTCTCATTGCTGTCCACCGAGTCATGGCAACGACAACCACCATCATTTTCTATCTATTTGAGGTCATGAAGGTCATCGATGATCACCAGAGGCCCTCGGATTTGAGGTCGCCGGTTGCCTTCGAGCATAGTCAAGGTTTACCCCTTAACTCCTCAAATCATGAACCTCGCTCTCTCCTGCGACTTGAGGAAAGAGAGAGAGATCGAGAGGCAGTGGTAAGTGACGGCGATTGAACACTAGATACTGACGACCGAGGATGATCACATGTGACGGAAGGAGGCCGCGAGCTTGGTGGAGGCCTTTTGAACTTGCTCAAATTAACAAAAATAATTTGAGCAGTTCAAAAATAAGGAGAGCGTTAAATTGAAATGAGGAATTTTCTATTTGAAAATGGTGGGAATATTAAACGAGGTGGCTGGACTCACCTCTGCTCAATACCCAGAACCTATTTATGGTTACCGCCTAGCGGATAGTATTTAATGGCTGCACGGCCTCTAGCTGATTCAAGCCATTTTCTTATTAATTGACAGTAAATTCAGGGATGTGGACCATAGCAGGTGAAAATGGTCATGGGTTCTTGCCCAGGTGACCATGGATTTCGGGTAGAACTTGGAACTCAATCGAACCGGCCATGGGAACTAGCCAGGATTCAGGTTCCAATGGAAATGAGTCCGATTCCCTGTTCCAAATTTTTGAAATCTTAATCATGCAGTTCGGTTGCAGTTCGGTTCCAGGTTTCCATGTAGGAACCAAACAGAACCGGACCGGGAATTGGAGAACCGAATCCAAACGCTCTAATACTTAGTGGGGAATGCATTTCTATAAATGTCACTTTTTAAGATATTTTACCAGAATGGTAATAGTAGAAGCATACGTATAGATCATGCAAATTCTGGTTCTGCATTACTTTGATTGTGCAAAGTTGAAATCATGTGTATGTACATAACAACAACTCCTGGAGGCATGGGAGTTGTCTTCAAAAAAAAAAAAAAAAAAAAAAGGAAAAAGGAGTTAGCAGGCAACCATATGGATTCTCCATTTTGGCTTTAATCTTTTTAATGTCTTCACATGGTCGGTTCTGTAGCTTTAATTAAAGCGATCGAATCCGAGGCGGATAGTAAAGTCCCGCAGCTGCTGTGCAGAACTTTCCGTGCGATCGTTTTTTTTTTTTTAATAAATTCTTTTTCAACTTTCTTATTTTCTTTTGACCTAAGTCAACGACCAAAGACGAAAAAGAAATCTTCCCTTCTTGTTGGATCTCTCACAGCTACCGACCTTTCTACGTTACGCTCCACACCTATCCCAATACGACACCGTCCCACTTGCGCACGCTTCCCGCCCTAAGATTCCTCGAGTTTTAATGGTGGCTCATTGGTGGACCGTCCTTGATTATCATCAACGCAAACCTACTCATCCGAACCCCTTTTTGTTTTTTTTTTAATATCTTTTTGGTGATCCCTAATCATAAATAATTCAATTCCCTCTACATATTTTGATGATAATAATATAGATAATTTCTAAACTTTGACTTAATATGTAATCTAGAATTTGAAATTTTAATTTGTTAAATGTGATCCATGAATTTTACTCTAATATGAAATGTAGTTCCTAAATTTTTAATTTATTTAATATGATACTTTTGGTAAATGTTCAATTTGGTCATCTAAATAATATTGAATATTTTCATATAATTCAATAACCAAATTGAACAAGTCTGAAGACCATATTGAACAATTTAAAAGTTACACATTGGGCTAAAATTTGAGAACTGTATTGAATAAATTACAAATTTATAGATCACATTGCATATTTAGTTAAAGTTTGGAGACCATTATGCCTTTTTCCCTATAATTTAAAATGTGGTCATTGACAATGGTGGTATATATCCAACTTAGGAAATGAAAACCAACCAAACATTTCTTATTATTGAGGGAGAAAATGATCCACGAAGCTTTTACAACGCAATATTACAGAATCAAAGGAATAAATATGAAATGAACTTTCATCAGATACAAAGCAATGGAATGAATCAAGGGCATTTGGCAGTGCCCTTGGAGTTCTTCATGTCCCTGTAGCAAGGGCACTCCGATTTGTTCCCGTACGTCCCCGACGGCACGCACTGGCACTTCTGGCAGCAGAGTCCGCAGTACTTGAGGCACCGGTCCTTCACCCCTGCGTTCTGGCACCTCACGCCGCACTTGGCATCGCAAGAACCTGTCGGACAAAACAAGAGAAAACGCATGATTTAGAATCCTCTCCACCGTGCGCATCAGATCAGTCATTGTATCCAGCACTCAATGAACATGTGCTAGCACTAGGACTGAATTGAACATGTGCTAGCACTAGGTAGTTCATTTCTCTTTTCTTCCTTTGACATGAATTTGGGTCATCCTAGAGTCAGTCAATGAGAGTGTTATGGACACATAAATATGTGTGTTTATGTCTTACTTGGAGCAGGTTGTGGGCTCAGATCGCCGGGTGTGCAAGGAGGAGCTGAGAACAAGAGAAACAAGGAGGAGGGCTGCGAAAGCAAGCTTCATATTTCTTAGTTACGACAACAACTGCAAGAGCTAAACAGGAAAATGGGAAGAGAGAGAGAGAGAGAGACAGAAGGCTAATGAAGAGATGATGGAGAGCAAAGGCTTTCTTAGGAGGTGATGCTATTGTGAAGAGCTCTATGAGGGTTCTTATAGTAGATATATTTTTTTTTAATTTTAAATTTGTTTAGTTTTAGATAGAGGGTGGACTCTCAAAAGGGGCTGACCCAGAAGGACCTGTGGAGAATGCTTTTCAAAATGGTGTGACCAACCGAGGAAGAACCCAAGTGAAAGAAGAAATGCAACTAATAAAGGATGAATTAAATCTTTAATTGACGGTACAGCTTTAAACAGACTGGAAGCAGGTTGTAAGTTGAGTGGAAGGAACGTGCCAATGCAAATGCAAAATGCAATGCATGCTTGCATGGGTTGGTTTCCTGGAATCTTATGGTCTTTCTTGACTCTCATTTTTTTATAATTTTCTCGACCATGTTTTGGCGAGTCAAGGAAGCTCCCCATGCAGCTTCCCCGTGGAGGTCTGGCTCGAGCAATTAGTATGCATGAATTTCCTCTTCTTTTTTCTTCTCTTTTTCTGGTCAAATATACATTAATGCAACTTGTTCATTGCTCAATGTACTAATTGGACACTCGGATTTGAACTCTACGAGACTCAACTTGATCGATAAAAAAAAGATTAAGGGGCACGAGTATTGAAAGAAGAAAGAAGATAAACATTACAGATATTATATAAATTTAGCTACATGTTAGTAAAATTTTTATCGACTTTGAATACATGTCAATGAGTTTTTTTATTTATAAACATAATCACACATTTAGGCTCTTGAGTTTCTCAAACTTCAAAAGAATCAAGAATCGGTAATTCATAATTTACGTGAACCTTTTATGGTTTAGTACAAATTATTTCATTTCCTTTTCTGATAAAAAGTTATGGGACGAATTAGCTGGTCGTACTTGCTTCCAGATAGTCCACACGGCTTCCACTGTCCTACCTAAGTTTGTCCTCGACGCGAAGACATGTTGTTCGCCAGTTGTCCAAAGTCATTATTAAGAGTCGAGGTGGATTCCTGCGAAGGTCCGAGCTGGATCTCCACCCAAATTTCAAAACAACTCCACTTGTCCTTTCTTCTCGTGATCCTTACGCACATCGTTAACATCGAGAAAATCACCGACTCTTTATCATCGACGGTAATAAGCTCGGTGAAGAAGAGTAAAGTTTAATAAATAAATAAAAAGTCGTCAGTGGACAGGACAATCGGTAAACTACAAAATTGTCGTACAGAATATTGACAGCCCATCGCGTGAATAGTCGATGCTGAGCCTTAATTAAAATTTAAGAGAAATGTATGGAAAATCTCAGATTTTTGTTAAATATTTAAATAGCATAATTAGGATGCAAATGATAACTATTTTACCCTCTATTTTTTTTTTATTTTGAAAATATATTTGGAACATAAATTCTTTTTAACACAATTTTTTTTTAATCTCTGAGATATATTTTTAGCCCAGATATAAATTTGTAATAGAAATGAAAAGTAAGAATTTTCTATTTTTAGAAAAAAAATAAAAAATAAAAATATTTTCGTCGCTCACCCTCGTTATTGACCCTCACTACCTCCCACTAGTGATCGTTTGGGGAAGGGGAACTTTATATTGTTATCAAATGAAACATATATTCTATTGCGTATTTTTCTTAAAAACTTGTTCAGAGAATAGATATAGAAAAATTTATTTTTGATCAAAAATAACAATTGGAAATGAAATGATTATTATTGACATCCTAATGAATAGAATGGATACTTGGCAACAATTGAAGATACATATGGTGGAATGATATGAGCACGTAACTATCGAGTGGTCATGCTCATATTATTGGGAACTATGATTTCTTATGGATAATTATTACTGAATAAGAAGAGATTGTGTCAAGGAGCTTGTGACTTCTTCTTAACGATTGCCTATAGGGTTAAGAGGCAATTTATGGATTCACCAGTCGGACCGTTTGTTATACACGCTGTTAGTAGGATATAAAACGCCCACCTGTAATCTTTGTGTAAAAAACACGCAATTAATGAGGGCACAATTTATGCATTTTTGTCTTTAGTGTCCTCTTAACTTTACATTTCTAGCAACCTTCCAATATCTAGTGCCAGTTACATCATTGCAACCTTTTATTTCTAAAACCTAGGGGTGAATAGTTCTAGGGCAGTTTAGGTTTTACTTAGATCTTGAAACCTACCCATTGAATAGTTTCCTAAATTTTTGAAACCTGAAATCTATCATACATACTTTTGAACCTACAATATATCCTATCACAAATTTCAGGGTTTAACATTCTGAACCATCATGTCTAATATCCATCATTTGCTACTATAATCTATTGACTACGACTCAGATTTAGACATACGAAGAATATAAAATATCAACAAAACAAAATTCTCAACCATAGATATTGCTGGAAATGGAAGTTTGGACTAGCAGTTCCAGATTACATAATTATTATTGAACACCATAAAATAACTCAAGATTGCGTGAAAATTATAAATAGAAGAAAAAAACACAAAGGCTTATTTTAGGCTCCAAGTTTCATTTGCAACCTATAATCTACCAGTTAAAATTGGTTCTTTAATTTTTGGAATTTGGAACTAACATAAATACCCTGTAACATAGAGCCGAATTCTCACCAATTCAATTCTCCGATTCCCGATTCTATCTAAGAATCATGCTCACCTGTACTAATATTTGCACTTTAATTCCTTTAATTTCCAACCATTTACTTTCCCATCCAAAATCAACATGAGATCTTTTCATAACCCTTATCAGTTCAATTTGATTCATCATATTTTAAATGAGATTTCGTTTTCTATAACATGTATTATAACTTATTTTATAAAAATAAACAGTCTTCTATTCTTAAGGTACTACAATCTTTTTATTCTTATCAAAATTAATCCTTAATCAGTTGTTTTTATAAATATCCAATTAATCTATAAAAGCATAAATGTCATTTCTTATGTATTTCGATTTTTTAAATTCGAATATTTTTTAACTCATGAGTAATCTTATAGAAAAAAAAGTTCAAATATTATAAGAACTTTCTCTTTCCATGTACACATATACAATTTCTTTATATCCCATCAACGACTTATGTCTACAATTAATGATTCAAATATTTGGTAACAACGTGATTTTGTAAGATCTTTTAAATGTCATGCCCAATCTTCAAGTCCGCCCAATGATCATCTCTAATGGAAATGCCTCCGATTCCAAATTTTGGCTGCCGGGAATTTCTTCTCGGACACTGGCCAAAGTCCCTGTGGATGGACCTCAATCCGAACTCCGCTCCATTAGTGGACTGGACGCACAGGCGAAATCTTACCCGAGCCCCTATTTTTGCTATACCGAGATGGTCCATATCATAACCAATATATATATATATATCTTGTACGAATCCCAACAAGAATTACAAATAAAAAATGGAGTACTGTTAGATCAATCGCCGACATAATAAAAAGCTTCCAAGTTCACCATTGGATGAATAACATGTGTGTTTATAGTTATTTTAGTGTGGCATTATTTACAATAAAAAGACAAACAGGCCCTCAATATTTCAATTGCAATTTAAAGTGATGACCCACTCCTTCTTTTATCTATTTTTTTCTTTTTCTATTCATGATAGTTATCATAATTAAGTATTTCATATGTTTTGTTTTTTAGTGTATTAAAGAAAAGTGCATTCTTAGATATTCCTATAACGATTTCACAATTTGTGTAAAATTATCTTGTCCATTGTAAGAAAAAAGACATTATTTGGTATGGTACAAAACTAAAGAGTCTCTTGTTCATGATTGATCTTATAACAATGTGTTTTTTCTTTGTCCCTCTTATCCCGAAAGATCACTTCCTTGGTGAAATTCTAATTAATTTATTATATATATCAAGTCTCTTTATTTACTATATTAAAAAATTTATCTTTTTTCTTAATATGTTCACCCTTCATACAAAACTTGAAAGACGTTAGAAGAATATTCAGGAATACACTAAAAACATTATGCACAATGAGGCATCTTGGTATTTTTTCATAAATAGTTCATGGATGATATTATTTTAGTCAATCCAAACTAATGATATTTCACTCATTTAAAAAAAAAATTCTTACTTTATACAATGTTTTGATTTAATTAAATTTCATCTATTTAACAAGTTATTCATAAATTTTATTGACAACGTAGAAAAGAACTAGGTTTCCTGGAAATGTCTGTTTTCGACCAAACAAAATTTTATTGAAGTAATATCTAACAATAAAAAAAATAGTGCCTTTATGGAAAATCTAAAATAAATAAAAACTAAATGAAATTCTTAATTATGGTAAGTAGATCCTACACAAATATGAAAAACTAAAAAAAATGACAGTAAATAAATTTGGAACCATCAATTTATATTGCAATTGAATGATAGAAGGCTGTGTTTTTTTTTTGTGAAAATAAGATGGATTTAGTCATATATGGGTGGAAATAGCGCTGCCCTTATTTTAGAACCGAATCACTTCATGTGTCAACAATTCAAGGGGAATGTGTAAGTTATTTATCACATCAACAGTGGACCTAATAATAATTCATAAATAAAAGCAACATATATATTTTGTCCGGGAGAATTGCCAAAAAAGTCCTAAACCTATTAAGGTTGTGCCAATTCAGTCCTAAATCTTTTTTTTTTAACCAATTCAGTCCTAAACCTTTTGGGATTGTGCCAATTGAGTCCATCCGGCCAAATTTGGCCGGCTGGAGCTGACATGGACGCCGGCCGGCACCGACGCCAATATTTTAATAATTTTTTTATTTTCCGATTTTTTTTTTATTTTTCCCTAATTTTTTTTTTTTTAAATTTTTCTGTTTTTTTCTATTCTTTTTTTTCTCCCCTCCCCTCCCCCCCTCACCGGCGGCAGTGGCCGGCCAGCTCCGACGAGGCTGCCGACCACTGCACGAGGGCCGCGAAGCCCTTGCCGGCGGCCAGCGAGGGTCGCGGCCCCCGTCAGACCGGCCACCCTCGCCGGCGGCCTCGCCCAGACCAGGGCGAGGCCTGGGGGCCGCGGCGACGCGGCCTCGCCATGATCTGGCGGCGGGCGAAGGTGGCCTCGCCTGCGGCCAGGCCATGGCGAGGCCGGCCTCGCCTAGATCTAGGCGAAGCCGCCTCGCCCAGATCTGGGAGAAGCCGGGACCGCGACCCTCGCTGGCGGCGCCCAGATCGGGGCGAAGCCGCCTCGCCCAGATCTAGGCGAAGCCGGGGCCGTGACCCTCGCTGGCGGCGCCCAAATCGGGGCGAAGCCGCCTCGCTGCGGCCGGCCTCGCCCAGATCTGGGCGAAGTCGGGGCCGCGACCCTCGCCGGCGGCCCCTAGGTCTGGGCGAGGGCTTCGCGGCCCTCGCGCAGTGGCCGGCAGCCTTGTCGGCGGTGGCTAGCCACTGCTGGCGCCGGGGGGGGGGGAGGGGAGGAGAGGGGAAAAAAAAGAAGAAGAAAAGAAACAGAAAAATTAAAAAATCAATAAAAAATTTGGAAAATAATAAAAAAAATCAAAAAATAATAAAAAAATTATTAAAATATTGTTGCCGGTGCCAGCCGGCGTCCACGTCAGCTCTGGCCAGCCAAATTTGGCCGGATGGACTTAATTGGCACAATCCCAAAAGGTTTAGGACTGAATCGGTCAAAAAAAAAAGGTTTAGGACTGAATTGGCACAACCCTAATAATTCATAAATAAAAGCAACATATATATTTTGTCCAGATTCGATATATACTCTAGTGCCTTTTGTTTCTGATATGCCAAAAGTGCTGGTTTTGTCTAAGATGTTGAGTGAATGGTTAAGTACTTAGTTCGGGTCTAGCGGATTCCATTTTCCAATCAATGAGTCATTTTATTCATATTAACCTTGAGGTCCATGTCCACTACCCTGTGAATGAAACCTTCTCTAATGCACGCGGACGTTGCAGTTTGTGTGTATATGGAGATTAGTTGAGTTACGAGGTTCGGATACCCTAGTAATAAGGGGGTGGATAATTTGGTACACAACTTAACTTGAATGCGACAAATCTCATATTCGAATAACATCTCTCACTTAAAGTACTTTGGGCAGCCATTGTCTTCATCCCATGAGTAGGACCTTATCCCGATATACATAAATGAAGTTGTTTGCATGTATTCATACGAATTGGTCAATATGAAAAATAAAAATAAAAATCGATACCTTGTGTAGTAGTTATTTGAAATGTTAGTGACGTGGAGACACATGCTAATGAGAGTTGAATCATTTTCAAATTCAAAAGAGAAGATGATTACATGTTATGAAGGTATTAGAATCGGGTGGTTACGTCACAGCAATCATTCAATAGTCACCTAAAATACTTTCTTGAATATTTCTTGAATACAAGGGTAGAATGTCCCATGGTATGATCAAAGTCTTCTATGTTATTAATACATGCTCGAATAGTGTCATCCATATTATTCCGGTTATGTTCTGGTCAATTGTTGCTAAGGAAAGCGGAAGTAGGATGCAGCATCTATTGTATGTACAGATGATGGCCAAAAAAATGCCCAAATTTGGCATAACCTGAAGTACACAGATTAAGAAATTGCAACAGTTTTTCTTTTTTTCTTGGGGAAAAGTATGTTATATGATGTGCAGATCAGTTTCGTGCGCATCGACCATGCGATCTTAAAATTACATTCCTCCACTTGGATCAGATGCGTTTGTGATTTTACTTTCAGAGTACTTTTAATAATACTTGAACAAAAGATTACGAGATGAGAAAGTAAAGCTCCCTTTATCATCTAGACCAAAGCACCCTTGGTGTTGCAAAAAGGATTCGGCAACAATTCTCCGTTGAACTATGCAACATTGGAGTATAAAGCAGTTTTTTAAAAAGGAGGTATAGTAAGTAGGAGGATCGATTTTATATCTATATTCTGTGTGAAAGCTTTCTCTTTAGAAAGATTTTGCCTTGAATCAAATTGAAGTTCCTTGCTTTTGCTTTTGGGCCAGACAAAAGTGAGATACCCATTTTGCTGATAGCTTTATTTGGCTAAAGGCTTGCAAATTAACTTGCCTGAATAGCTTTCCCGAGCCCGAGAAGAGAATGTCACAAAATCCCATGCCCATTGTAGTAATTGTCCCAACCACTCAAACCTTATGATTCCACTTCAACACATCCCACCAGTTCGAGCATTGTTTTCCGAACCCTATCATCCGTACTTGAAGTCGGGTGACTTTCTTCTAGTTACAAGTCTCATGGTCACCTTATGACGTTATGCAAAGCCCAACACACAAGGCTAAACCACATTTCTTTCCAAATCGATTCATAAGTTCATCTCAATTGAAAGAAATCAAGCGACTACTGGACAGACCCAGAGATGCATAATACTATGCTATGAGCAAGGAGTGTAAGACCAAGGAGGCGCTGATATAACATATAATAATCAAATAATGTAGAATGTGAAGCCAATCTTCATATCGTACCCAGCAACAACATCGCTTCGGTAACATATAAATCAAATGTAAAATGGCAACGTCTCTAGAGAATCAATCCAAGCGCAGCCCATCCCAGCGCCAACCCCGACGCCAATGTGAAGACCCGGATAGGATCGCTTTTATTAAAGCTAAAGAACCGACCATGTGAAGAAGAGATTAAAAAGGAATGGAGTGAATCAAGGGCATTTGTCTTTGCCCTTGGGGTTCTTCAAGTCCCTGTAACAAGGGCACTCCGATTTGTTCACGTACGGCCCCGAGGGCACGCAATGGCACTTCTGGCAGCAGATTCCGCAGTACTTGAGGCATCTGTCTTTCCACCCCGATCTTTGGCACCTCACGGCGCACTTGTCGTCACATGAACCTGTCAGACGAAACAAAAAGAAAACACTTTATTTGGTATCTTCTCCAATGTGTGCCTCGAATCGATCATTGTATACAGCACTCAACGCATGCTCCCATTGTACAGTTACTAGCATTAGGTTGTTCATTTCTTTTTTCTTCCTTTTACATGAATTCGGCTTATCCTAGAGACAGACATTGAGAGTGGTGCTCAGAATCGAAAGTAAAAAGAAAATAAGAAAAAACAACAACAATCACGTCGATTTCATGAATAAGAATGTTATGGACACATAGATATGTGTGTTTAAGTCTTACTCGGAGCAGGTTGCGGGCTCAGATCGCCAGCCATGGCGTGGATGGAGGAGCTGAGAACAAGAGATACAAGGAAGAGGGTTGCAAAAGCAAGCTTCATATTTCCTGGTCACGGCAACAATTGCGAGAGCTAAACAGGAAAATGGGAAGAGAGAGAGAGAGAAGGCTAATGAATGGAGGGCAAAGAGGCTTTCTCAGGAGGTGATGCTATTGTGAAGAGCTCTAGGAGGGTTCTTATAGTAGTTCTTACAATATTTTAATTTTTTTATATATATTTTAGATAGAGAATGGACTGTCAAAAAGGGCTGAACCGGAAAGATCTGCGGAAAATGTTTTTCAAAATGGAGTGAGATCCCAGTGAAAGAAGAAAAGAGTTAAAAAAAGGAGGAGTAAATCTTGAATTCATTGTACAGCTTTAAACAGATTGGAAACTGGTTGTAAGTAGAGTGGAAGGAACACGCAAATGCAAATGCAAATGCAAATGCAAATGCAATATACAATGCATGCTTGCATGGGTTTACTGGAATCTTATGGTATTTTTTAACTCATATTCTTTATATTTCTTGGCCACGTTTTCGCGAGTCAAGGAAGCTCCCCATGCAGCTTCCTATGGAGATCTGCCACAAGCAATTAGTATGCATGATTTTTCTTTTCTTTTCCGGTCAAATAAATATTAATCCAAATCGTTCATTGCTCGATATTCTACTTGGACACTTAGATTTGAACTCTATTAGACTCAACTTGATTGACCAAAAAAGAAAAACTAAGGGAGCAGAGCTCAAGCTTTGAAAGTACGAAATAAACATTACAATCTTTTTTATATTATATAAATTTAGGGGATAATAATACAAATAATCCTTGAACTTAGTTTCAATATGCAATATGTCCATAATCTTTTGATTAGTTCAATATGATCCATGACTTACCCATTGTGTAGTGTCATTCTTAAATTTTTAATTTTTTGAATGTTATCCTTAAACTTTTGATATATATTCAACTTGGTTTTTATACTATATGAAAATATTTAATATTGTCCTTTAATTAATTTAAGTTCAGGACAATTGAAAATATATCAAAAGTTTAGGGATTACATTGAATAAATTGAAGTTGAGGGACTATATTACATATTTAGCTAATATTTATGGACCACATTGAATAAATTAAAAAATTCAAAAATTATATTGCACATTAGGTCAAAATTTAAAAATCATTTGTGTAATTTTTTGTAAATCTAACTACGTGTTAATAAAAAATTTTGATTTCAAACTCATATTAACAATATTTTTTATTTTTAAACATAATCACACGTTTAGGCTCTTGAGCAATACAAACTTCAAAAGAATCGGAGTCCAATTATTTATTTATTTATTGAATAGCATGAAGTGAAGGCGAGAGAAAACAAATATTTTTATCGTTTAGTAGAAATTATTTCTTTCCTTTTTCTTATAAAAAGTTAGGGGACAATTTAGTGCGTCGTACCTGCCCACAAAATAGTCCCACATGGCTGGCTTCCTCTGTCCTTCCTAAGTTAGGCCTCGACGCGGGGACATGTCGTCTGCCAGTTGTCCAAAGTCATTATTAAGAGTCGAGGTCGATCCCTGCGAAGATTCGTGCTAGATCTTCGCTCAAATTTCAAAGCAACTCCACTGGTCCGGAAAAGCAAACACGAATCTTTCTTTTCGTGATATATACGCACGTTATTAACACCAAAAAATTGCCAACTCTTTATTATCAATGGATGGTGAGTTGGGTTGACAACAGAAAAGTGTGGTCAAAAAAAAGAAAAAAGAAAATAGTCAGTGAACAAGAACAATCGGCAAATTATAAATTTGTCAACAGTAGAGTAAATTGATACCCCATACCGTGAAAAGTAGATGGTAAGAGTCTTACTTAAAACTAAAGAGAAATTGATTGAAGTGATTTCGGATTTTGTTTAGCGATTTTTTTTGATCGAAATAAAGAGCTTGTATTACTCATTCATAACTGAAGTTTGTAACATTGGGAAATCTAGACATAAAATAGACCATAGCTGGTGTGGGGGTTGAGTTACCCAATTTGCGGGGACGATATTTTCTCGATGGGCTTTTGCGACCCAGTCCGTAGCTTGGTTGGTTTCTCGTGGGTTGTATTGGACATGGACCCAATTCAACTCATTCAGCAAAATTCTGCAGTCCGAAATGAGAGATTGGGCGGCCCATGGAGGAGTTTCGTGGCCCATCAACCAATTACAAATAGAGGAGTTGTCTGTCGATAAGCAGACGTGCAGATCAGGGGAGTCTTCCATCAGATCAGTTTCATTCGTGCGTTTTTCTTTCAACCACAACAGTGCACTCCTCACAGCAAGGGTTTCAGCAATCTGAGCAGATGGGGAGTGGATCGAGTGAACAAAACCAGCGACGAGCAGCCCAGCTTCAGTCCTACAAACCCCAGCAACGGATTCGGTAAGCGAGTGACTTTCCCACGAGCAATCCACATTGAGCTTTTGTTGGTTGTGCTGCGGTGCTTTCCAAATCTGTTGTTCTGGTTTTCTGTGCTAAGTTTTGTGTGGTTGTGGCTGGTTCCATCTTTCATACAGCTAGTTCAGGGTTTGAGCGTTAGTGATGGCAGCCCGCGAGTTTAGTGCGCGTCCTTGAAACACAGCAGCGTTGCGTTGCTTCCAAATCTACCATAAGACACCGGCGAACAGGGGTTTCGACGGTAAGTCTTCTAATGAAGATAGTTGCTCAAAAATCCACTTGTCTATGCGTGTTACATTAGAGGGGTTGTTGTTGACTCAGAGGCTTTGATTTGACCAAATCTCTTTGGTCCAGTCGCAGAGTATAAAAAGATGTTTTGCCTTTTCAGTTGCGTTGTGACAAAGAGGGCACTGAGGATCAGGTAATACTTGTCGTTTGTGAAGATTTTCTTTCGTTGGTAGAGCATTGCAACATATACTCCATAGAAGGAATCTGATTTTTGGATTGGTGCGAAGCTGCCACATTTTTGTCCAAAGGGCTTTAGGTGTTTGATCGGAGGTAGTGGGAGTGTTTGTTGTTGAGGATTCCCTTGTTTGGCGAATGCTGTTGTATCCGCTTTTTACAGTGTAGTCTCCAGAGTTATTTGCTGTCCACGTCAATCTGTCTGGGCTGGGATTTGTACTTAGCGGTATAGCCATGATTTCCTTTACTATGCTTGCATCAAATAAGTCAGTAAGTTTGTTGAAGTCCCATGCCCGTGCTTGTTGGTTTATCAATTCAGGTACCACACATGGTTCTAGGGTGTTGGTAGGGCCATAAATTTTCCCTGATGATAATCATTTATCCTCTCTGATTCTGATTTTTTCACCAGTTCTTACTACCCATCTAGTGTGTGGCTCTAGGACCTCTCTACCCAGCAATAAGCTTTGCCAGCCCCACGATGATTGCTGTCTTTTTTGTGCATTCCAGAAATCTCATCGAGGGAAATAGATGCTTTTCAACACTCTACTCTATAGTGCATCCGACTTTTGGACTAGTCTCCAGGCCTGCTTAGCTAGCATTGCTCTATTAAATTTTGCTAGATCCCTAAATCCTAGGCCACCACGATCCTTTCTGCACTTTAGAGTCTCCCAATTTTTCCAATGAATACCCCTTCTTGATACATGTTTCCACCAAAATGAGGCAGTTTTTTTCTCAATAGCTCGACATATAGACAGTGGGATTTTGAAGATAGACATAGCGTACTGGGGTAATGCTTGGATGATTGTCTTTAGAAGGATTTCTTTCCTCGTCTTGGAAATCAGCTTCTCCTTCCAGCTTTCTAGCTTACTCTCAACTCTAGTTAGGATCCAGTTGAACACATGCTTCTTTGATTGTCCCCATTATGATGGAATGCCTAAGTATTTCCCAGTTTGTCGATTAGAGGAACCCTCAATGCAGCTGCTATGTTCTGTTTGTGTAGCGGAGGACACTCCTTGCTAACTAGGAGACCTGATTTATTTAAATTGATGGCCTGTCCCGAGGCATAACAGTATTGATTTAGGATTAGGTAGCACAATTAATGAAGAGAACATAGACCTATCAATAGTCAAACATAAAGATAGTGGATAGATACAAGCACATAGCTATAGCGAGTGGTCACGCTTGTTATTTGGGAACTATAATTTCTTATAAATAATTATTACTAAATAAAACGAGATTGTGTCAAGTAGGGGTGTCAAAAAAACTCATCCAACCCGACCCGAACATGACCCGAACACGACCCGAATACGAAATAAATATGGTACATGTTTCTAATAAGATATAAAAACCTACGGTGTAATCTTTGTGAAAAAAAAAACACACGCACAATCAATGACAGCATAATTTATGCATTTTGTTCTTTAATGTCCTCTGAAATTTACATTTCTAGCAACCTTCTAGTTTCCAATACCATTCGCATTCTTGCAACCTTTCGTTTACAGTGCATGCGCTTTAAATTCCTTTAATTTTGAAGCATTAATTTTTCCATCCAAAATCACCAAAAAATTAAATAAATTTCACAGCATTTGTCAATTTAATTCGGTTTATCATATTTTAAAGGGTTAATGCCACGAAAAACCCTAAACTTTACTCCCCGTGACAGATTTACCCTAAACTTTTTTTTGTGACATAAAAAACCCAAAACTTTGCCATACGTGACACATTTACCCTAAACTTTTTTTTCTGCCACAAAAAACCCTAAACTATGCAACTTGTGACAATTTTACCTTGAACTATATTACTTATGACAAATTTACCCCAAAGGTTTTTGAGCTGAAGGGAATTTTCGTCATTTTCTATTTTTTTTTATTGAAGAGGAAGCCGGCGAGGCCATCCTCGCTGGCGCCGGAGTCCGGCGAGGCCATCCTCGCCGGCGCCGGAGTCCGGCGAGGGTCGCCTGGGCAGCCCTCGCCGGTGTCGGGCGAGGGCGAGGGCGGCCCAGGCCTGGGCGACCCTCGCCGGCGTCGGGCGAGGGCCGCCCAAGCCAGATTCGGCTCGGGCCGCCCTCGCCGAACGCTGGCGAGGGTCGCCCTCGCCCGATCTGGCCCGGGCGACCCTCGCCCGACGCCAGATCCGGCGAAGGGCCGCCCTCGCCCTCGCCTGGGTCGCCCTCGCCCAGCTTCCACTTCAATAAAAAAATAAAAAAGAAAAAAATAGAAAATGACGAAAATGCTCTTCAGCCAAAAAACTTTGGGGTAAATTTGTCATAAGTAATATAGTTCAGGGTAAAATTGTCACAAGTGGCATAGTTTATGGTTTTTGGTGGCAGAAAAAAGAGTTTAGGGTAAATGTGTTATACGGGGCAAAGTTTGGGGTTTTTTATGTCATAAAAAAAAGTTTAGGGTAAATCTGTAAATTTCACAGCATTTGTCAATTTAATTCGGTTTATCATATTTTAAATGACATTTCACCTTTCTGAGTGAAACGCACGCATATATCCTATTCTATAAAATATATAGAGTCTCCTGTTTTTAAGTATTACACTTAATCCGTTATTTTACAAATATTCTTATAATAAACAAAAGTGTAAATGAAAAAAAAATTCTTTCATTTGTCATATATTTCAAAATTTCAAATTCGAATCTTTTTTAATTCAAAAGCAATCTTGTAGAAAAAGTGCAAATCTAAAATAATTTGTCATATATACAACTTATTTATATCGCATTAACAATTTATATCTACAACTAATGATTCCATTATCTCGTAATATCTTTGAAATGCTAGGCCCAATCTTCAAGCCCGCCCAATGATCATCTCTAACAGTGTTGGGCTGCATGGCATTTCTTCTCAGACATGGGCTCAATTCCCTGTTGATGGGCCTCAGTGTTGATGCACAGGTGCATGGATGAATCTGAAGTTTTGGCTTATGGGCTTTGATGGACATGGAATCCTACACAAGGCCCTATTTTTGCTACACCAAGATGGTCCATATCATAACTAAAATATATAAAATATATCTTGCTCAAACGCCAATAATAATTAACAATAAAAGATGGAGTTTTGTTAGATCTACCACTGACGTAATAAAAAGCTTAAAAGTTCACTATTGGATGAGTGACATGTGTGTCCGGAGTTATTTTATAACCAAAATGTCAACAATTCAATGGGACTGGGTAAGCTAGTTATTGCATCGATAATGGACCTAATAAAAATCCATGAATAAAACACAATATATACTGTGTCCAGAAAATTCAATAATATAATCTAGTCCCTTTGTTTCTTATATATTAGAGTTGTAGGTTTTGTCTATGTCTAAGGCGTAGTGAGTGGTTAAATATTTGGTTCAAATCCAATAGATTCTATGGTCAAATCACAAATATTTACTCATATTAACCTTGAGGGCTACACCTACTACCTATGAATGAAACCTTAGTTAATGCATGTGGACGTTACAGTTTGCATGTGTATCCATGGAGAGTAATTGAGCTATGAGATTTGGATATTTTGATTATAGATAAAAGAAAATAGTTTAAGGGGTAGATAATTTGTTAGGTGATTTAATTTGGATGCGACAAATCTTGTATTCAAATTATGTCTCTCGCTCAAAGTATTTTGGGCAGCCATAGTCTTTGGCCTACGAGTAGAACCCACGTATAAATGAGGCTACTTGCATGTATTCATATGAATTGACCAACTTGAAAAAAAAATGGCACCTTGTGTAGTAGTTATGTGACGTGACATCCCATAGAGAGACAAGTCAATGAGAGTATAGTCATTTTCAAATTCAAAAGAGAATATGGTTTTATGTCATGCAAGTGTTAGAATCATATGATTATGTCACGTCAATTGTTGAATAATCACCTTAGATACTTTTTCAAGTGGACCGGTAAATATCCCATGTTATGAGGAAAAAGCATTGAGTCTTCAATATTATTAACAATGTTGTCATTATGGCATCCATATTATTTCGATTATATTCTGATCAAACTATTGATGAGGAAAGTGGAATGAGGACGCTGTTGATTACATTAATTGTATGTATGGATGGTCGCCAAGAAGACACCTAAATTTTGCATAATGTGTAGTAGTCATCCTAAAAGGTTGTGATAGGTTTATTTTTGGCCCCTATAAGGCAAATTATATGATGTGCAGATCAATTTTCATACGCCTAGTCTACCTTGTGCAATCTTAAAAGTACATTTTCCACATGGAGATGTAATCATAATTTTACTCCCGAAGTGCTTCTAAGAAAACTTGAAGAAAAAATAAAATCACAAGGAGAGAAGTGAACTCCCTTTTCATCATCTAGATCAATGCCACATTGGTGTTGCAAAAGGATTCGGCAACATAGGAAAAATTGTTCCATCAATCACAGAATCTCGTGCACACTGTAGTCACTGTCCCAACCACTCAAACCTTATAAATCCCGACCTCCGGAACTAGTTCATTAGGCAATGCGATAAACTCTAAAGGGGACATCGGAAGCCACATTCCCGCATCGATTCATAAATTCATCTCAATTGAAAGAAATTAAGCAGCTAATGTACAGACGTAGATCAAGGAGGCACTCATATGACATAATAATAATAATAATAATAATCAAATAATGTAGAATGGTGAGGCCAATCTTCATATCATACAAAGCAATAACATCAGATCAGCAACATATAAATCGAATTGTAAAATAGCAACGTCTCTAGAGAATCAATCCAAGCACAGCCCATCCCAGCGCCAACCCGGACACCAACGTCTTCACGCTCCTCGCTGTTTCTGCTCCACTCTGCCATACCATACAGTCCGAATTTCGAAATATTAGAGAATGGGTATAATAAAATATGGGAGAAAATATATTTTTCAGGGATATAATTGCATTTTTTTTTAAACAATAGGGTTGAATTTATGGTTTGGGCAATTGTCGACTGGCTGAAATAAAGTGTCATCATGCTTCTGGTGAGAAAAAGCCAAAGTTTCCGCGTCGGCACGAAGCACGAGAAGCCAGTTCACCTCTGTCCTTTAGATTCCAACCATAATTGGAAACCGACACATCATGGTAAATTTTTTTTGATATAATAATTGTATTTGCTATGTGATTACTAATATTTCGAAAATCGAATATATATAAAATATGCTTGATCAGTTTTTCGAAAATTCCCACTACCTAGATTCTTTTATCTCGAATTTCATTATGGAAGGTATTTATTAATAATGAAGAAATTTTGGTAATTTTAATATTTATCTTTTTTTTATGTTATGTTGTGATGAATGTTTCGAATATTTAACTAATTTATATTAAACATGTCTAATAATTGAAGGCATTCGTTAGTACTATCTAGACTGCGTGGAACACACTCGCCTGGCAAATGACACTTCGAAAAGACCTATAATTTTTCTAAAATTTCCATTTCAACCCCCTAATAATTGCCTATTTTTTTTTTTTGGTAAAGAAACCAAATATATATAGGCAATTATTAGGGGGTTGAAATTGCAATGCTTAGATATGTCGGCCTTAGGTTGTCCAAACATTGACTTGTAAATTGATTTTTAATATCAATAGATAGAACGATTTTACTAACGAAATTATATGTAGTACGCGGACATGCAATCGATATTTTGAGACTCGAATATTTCCTTCATATTTATGCCTAAGATCTAATTAATTGCAACAAAATTCATAATATAAGTAACATCATTGAAATATATAGTAGGAAAATTTAGCAGGTAAAAAGACCATTGAAATATATAGTAGGAAAATTTAGCAGGTAAAAAGACCTCAAAACAAAAACAGAGAAGTGAACACTACGAGCGCTGCAGGAGAACAGCAAGATCGTTACCTCATCGGCCAATGATGGTCCCGGGGAGGACGCGTCGGCGCTCGGCCCTGGGGCTTCCGCCGGCGGCGCAGGCGGACTGCTCAATGCCGGCGCCGGAGCTGGCGACACGTGCTTCTTGTGCTTTTTCTTGGTTGGAGCCGGTGCGGGAACCTCCACCGGAGCCGGAGGAGAGCCCTCCGGGGCAGCCGTCGGCGAAGACGCCGGCGGCGATTTGGCCGGAGAAGGCAATGGCGGGGAACTGACCGGTGCGGTAGCTGGAGGAGAGCTAGCCGGGGTTTCGACCGTCGGCGGAGAAGCCGGGGTGGCGACAGGAGCCGGCGCCGCCGCCTTCTTCGGAGAGGAAGGAGCCACGGTCGGAGTTGAAGCCGGCGGCGAAGCCACGGGAGTGGGCAACGTGGCCTTCGCAGGCGATTTAGCCGGCGGGGCGGAGACCGGCGCAGCTGCAGGCGCGGGAGTCGTCGGAGACTTTGTCGGTGCGGGAGTCGCCGGAGACTTTGTCGGTGCGGGAGTCGCCGGAGAATTTGTCGGTGCGGATGCCGGAGATTGGCCACCGACGCCGGCGAGAACAATGCAGAGTAAAGCGAGAGCGATTCCGTTTTTCCGATCCATTGCTTGAGAGAGAGAGAGAGAGAGAGAGAGAGAGAGAGAGAGCGATTACAGGCATAAATAGGCCCAATGCGGTGATTTGATGGGCTAATGAAATCTGGGCCGTTGGGAGGGCGGTGGGGCCCAGACATGTGTGTGGGGCCGTACGTAGCCGTTAGATCAAAAAATAAGAAAGAAGGTTCCAATAAATTAGAGGGGCCCACGGCGGGACGCAATCAAACGAAATGGGGCGGGGGACACAGTCTGGCCGCGGGCCCACCTGGCGGAGGAGGTGCATGTGAGGTCGGGTAGCAAATTCGACACAGAAAAAAATGTATTATGTACGATTAAAAGAATCGTTTTTGTTTTTTTTTTCCCTCATCAGACGATTAATAAATCTTGTCATAAAATATCGATCGCGAAAATTTCATAGCTTGGTTAATGCGACTGCAACGCTACTTATATGATTCGACAGGGCACCTATGACTGCCGAAGGACTGGTTGATTTTTTCTGTAATTTATTCGATAGAGAATTTTCGTGGAAGGATTCACAAATAATACCGTTAAATTGATCACTCAAAATATTGCCCGAATATTTTTGCTAAACGAGCTTACCTTCTTAGCAATTAGCATTTTGCAATTTCACTTGATGTGTAAGGAAAAGTAAGGGGTGATACTTTCCAACACAATAAAATAACATGACTTATATAAGGTATTTTCTTCTTTTCTAAAGGGAGGAAAAAGTCACAATAAATGTGTTATACAAGTACAAATTTGAGATTTTTAATGTTATAAAAAAATTCATAGTAAATGTGTTACAATTTAAGATTTTCTTTCGATAATTTTGTCTCTTTTCTAAAAGGCATTTTTTATTTATTTTGATTTACTTTTTGGCAATCAATACTTAATCCTTGCTTTACTCACTCCGCGTTTTTCATTATCAATCACACTCATGAACTTTTACTTTTCCAAGATTGATGCGTTTGCCGTTTTACTTTAGATTTACCTGAATAAATAGTCAAGCTTCAACCTCACGATAGAGTACAATAGATCTTGGCCTGGCACAATTACCCTTCATTAGGAGTTGCTTCTCGAAACTCAAGGGACAACAACTGAAACTCGAAGATAACTATTCTATTCACTTATTCATCAAAACCAATTTTAAGAGGAGATGTTAGAGAATTGATGTGATATCGTCAGATCGCTTAAACCAACATAGTATGGTATGATAGAGCTTATGTGACACTCGCTAGATGGTGCTTGCTCTATTGAATGACCCTTGTGTTTCATTGCATTTATTTTTTGTTTGTCTTATTATAACTTTCAATTCATTTACTTTTGAATTTTTGTTGTGTTTTATGAGAGTTGAAATTTATACTTAAATTCAATTATCCTAATACATCTTCTTATCAATGTGAAAAAGGTAACTACCGAGATAAACTCAAATATTACTTTCATTTCCTTCTTCAACGAGAAGGAAAAAGGAACGATCTACTTTAGCAGCTGTGGGGGACTTTGATTTGCGTGTGATGTTAGGTAAGCTTTTTGGTAGACGTTGTGCGCTGGCTGGCATTTCCGATTTGGTGCTTTTGGCGGAATAGGGACATTCGATACAGCTGTGCCTTTTTGGTGGGGGCCTCCTTCGGCCATAAAAAGGACGAAGCCACCGGATCGGAGCAGAGCTGGTGATGATGCCGACTTTGGAATTTAGCTTCGTCAATCGGGGTCCCGACTTGACTTTCGCGTCCCCTTCCACGCCACGTTCCAGAACTGTTCAGAGTTAGAAAGAAATGAGAAGAAAGGCACACGAATCGATGTGGCAAGGCAAGGACCCTGCGGTTTCACGAACGTGGATGATTTACCTGTCTCTTTTTCACTCCGTTTCGCACTTTGCGGTCGGGGTTACTTACTATCCAAGAATTGGACTGTACCCGTGTACTGCATGCTAACATCTCCGACGAATTTTCTCTCTATCCATGCAAGCATTGATGTTTGTAGTTAAAAGAAAAAATAATGACAGAACAATTATGGTTGCTCAATCTCAACTAAGATTTTATGATGCGTATTTATGAGAGTGATAGATTATAATCGGATATAAATAAAAACATAATTACAGAAAAATCTCATAATGCATATAAATTACACATTCATAGCAGGTAATATTTGCATTTTCAACATGGGTGGAGAATTATGCCACTTTGGGGTAGCTAGGCCCGTTTGGTTTAACTTTTGGGGAATGCAAAGTCATTTTCCCAAGTATCTTTAGCCCAATTGGTACTTGGTGAAAGCAAAAGTGTTTGGCAAATTGAATTTTCCGAAAGGACTTTGGTGTAAATACCGTTTGGTAAACTTATATCTACAATAGCTTTTCTTATTTTTTTTAAAGAATTTTTTTGAAACATTCATCGCGACTGGCTAACTGCCGGCTAGATTTGGCCACCAGCATTACTATCCAGCGACCAAATCTGGCTGACGGTGTTGCTTGAGGTCACCCAACCTCAGGCACCGCCACCTGGGTGACCTCTGACCTCCAGCGGCAACGCCTGGGTTGTGCAAACCAAGGTGTCTCGTTGCAACCTCCAACCTTTGGGGGCGATGCCTGGGTTTGCACAACCCAGGTGCATCATTGCTGAAGGTCGCAACCTCAAGGCTGACGCTTGGGTTTGCACGACCTAGGCGCATCATCGCTGAAGGTCGTGACCTCAAGGCCGACGCCTGGGTTTGCGTGACCTAGGTGTCGCCGTTGAAGGTTGCATCCTCAAGTGCGACGCTTGGGTTGCGCAGATGTCGTGCTTGAGGTCGAATGTCGCGACCCAAGCATTGGCGGTGACACTGGGTTCGCATGACCTAGGTGTTGTGCCTGAGGTCATGATGCCTAGGTTGCGTGAACCTAGGTGTCATGTGACCCAGGCGACCTCGGGTGACGATCGCTAAGGATCGCGCGACCTCTGATGGCAGTCGCTAGGGGTCGCGTGACCTCCGACGGTGCGACCCCAGCAGCGGTGGCCGACCTCCACCTTCATGATTTCTTAAAAAAAAAAAAGTCAAAGGAAGTTGACTTGCATTCTCCAACTGTGAAAGCTCAATGCTAGTCCTAGCATTGAGCTTTCAACATTTGGCCAATAAAGCTCTCAAATATTGAACCAAACACTTAATATTTTTTCTAAGAGGTTTTGGAGGCTGAAAGTCTTTTGGGAAAGCTGAACCAAACGGGGTCGCTGTGCAGTATAGGGATCCATATCCTTTTAGCACTCGTGCATATGAGATTAACTTTATTTTAATTCCTACAGGGAGCCGCGTGTTCCTTGGATGGTGTCAGCTCTTACCGATCGACACTAGTGGATAAAAGAAAGAGTAAATCCCATTGTGTGCCACGATATTTTGTATAAAAGTTACGATATAATGCCTATGAATGATCAGGTTAAGATATCTTCCCCGATAGGACAGTAAAAGCTCCATTTTTGATGGGGGCATGCGATAGGACTGATGTTCTAGATCGGAGCTTTGAACTTTGTGGGGGGCACAGCTATGGATAATCCTGCGGAGAGCTCGAAACAAGTTGATACATCTTTAAAATTAAGGCTCGATGTCTCGATTGCACATTATAGGAGGAAATTACCAACAAGGTGCCAACTTAGATGGCGAGAGAGTTTGTTCTTTTCCTTGTGGATTTGGGGTCAAGCTTTCTTGGGAGTACTTTAGGAATAAAATATTAAATACATCACGTCAATATCAGGGAATATGACGTCAAGATTGTGGGGTCAATTCCAAAAAAAATCCCAAACTTTAGGTTTCGGATACCATTTGACTGTGACAAGTGAAAAAAAGGAGATGCTTAGGATGTTGTCTTGAGCTTGAAAACCGATGATAGGAATATATGCTCTATCTTAGGATTGCCAATGCTTTGATGTTCTGTGGTGTCAATAATTGGACCGCTAACTATTCTCGTATATTTATAACACTCCTTACTTTACAATAACAAAAGTTTAGTCTTCTTACACATGCATCGCATAATTATCATGGTTTTAGAAGAATCTGATCAACAATTAGTATAATTTGAGATCCTCAAATCTATTTTGGTGATACTTCTAACCAATTCTCAAGCTAATTGTGACTTACTGTTAACGGATTGATGTTCTATGAACTAAGGGATCATAGAAGGATACGATTCAATTCATATGGGAGATCTGGTAAGGGCAAGGGGTGGCTAGCAAGGGCAGCCCTCATTGCCAGTTTGACCATCACTTGTGGCTTGTGAGGCTTCGCTGGGCCTTGCCTATGGTCAGTCGCTAGCGATTACTGAGATGGCCCACAAGTTGAGAGAAAAAGAAAATAAAAGAAAGAAAAAAATTCAGAAAATTTTAAAAAATTGTAAAAATTGAATGTATTAACGTTAATTGTACCACGTAAGACGACTGATGTAGACTAGGTTGTCATTTCAGCAATTTCTGGCTAAAGGCCTAAATTGACAAATTGTTAAAAGTGTTTCGGACTAAATCAACACAATGAAAATGGTTATTAAATTAAATCAGTTGCCATACAGTTTTTTCTTTTTTGGGACTTGAGCCGCTGTACAGTTGATTTAATACTCCAGAAAGTATTATCCAGAAAGTTGATTTAATACTTTCTGGATAATTTTCCCTTTAAATTTCTCGATACAAATTCTGCGTTCCTAAAGCATGCTTTAATAAGTAATGCATATCTATATAAGAAAGCTAGCAATATTGGTAAAAGTAGCAACAAAGCATAGAGGCAAACATCTAAGATTTTTATGGAAAATCTAGCCGGAGCTTAGTTTAGAGCTCCAGACATCGGAACCATTAAAGCAATGGTATCCGACATGGAGTCTCCCCAACGTAAGGCTCGATGCTTCTCAATTTTCAGATCAACCAAGCCAATCAAGCTAATTCTACTCTTCAATAGTTCGGACAGAACCATCCTTGTCATAGGCGCTAAGCATGGATTCATGTTCCGCCATTCTCGTTGCCCATCCCCACCTTCATTTAAAGCCAAAACCTCTCGAAAGTGACCCTACTTTCTTCCTATTTACGCTTCTCCAATCATTTCCCTAAACTTGCATCTATCAATCAGCATAGTTAAGAAAATTCTGCTACTTTAAAGGGGGAAGGCCAATGCGTAAAGCTAGGAACTAGGGGAGCTTTGATTAGCTAAAAGTCGAACGGAATGAAGTAAAGCGGTGGCACGCATGTGATTCCCTTTGGGAAAATGAGACAAAATATGAGATAGCGTGGTCGGTCAAGAATAATTACGAACTCAAGAAAACAATAAGATTGAGCAAATCGAACTATCTAACCAAGCGATCGGGCCGCGCGTACTGCCGTGGGCAAATACTGTAGCAAATTCCTTACTTGGAAATTTCATGCGTATAGGAAAAAGAAAAGGGGAGACGTTAATCAATTGCTTTACCAATCTAGTCTTGTTATGGTATGGGGGGTTTCTTAGTCACCTCAATCAGAATAACAACATGAAAGGAAAACTTACCGTAATGCCACTTTAATCTTGATAAAATTACGTACTTTGGCCTCACCCTATTTGAACAACTTCCATGTGTTTAGAATAAAAACGAAAGAATAACAGAAAATAGTTATATGACAAAAATATTTCAAATCTCATTTTCATTAGTAATAGGGTAGAGAGAATCGATCAACATTCACGATTCATTCTAAACGTTATGATAAAGAGGTTCATGAGAGTAAATAATCAAAAAGTCTCTACACATGAGATGTGCTACAATTAGGCAACACATCACAGATTTTTGAGAGATTCGCTCACGATGTGAAAAAAACTTGTGACCTTATAAAAGTAGGTGCATGGATCGATGCGGTTGCCAACCAAGATTGAGGACAAATGCTTAAAATGTTGAGAAATTGTGGTTGTTATACCGGGAGTCGGCCCCAACAAGCAATGCTTTCTTGCTCATTAAAGCTTGGATGCCTCGTGCAAGCCGAAGCAAGACGATGCTTTCTGGTTCGGGTTTTTCGAAGACATGCCCATTCCAAGAAAGCCTTTTCTTGCGGAACTTGGGTTTGGGACCATGAGACTTAAAACCACGAGAGTAGTCTATCTGGAAAGAGATGATTAGGTCCAATAAGGTTGGACTACATCCATAGGTGCCCCACTCCTAGGAAATGAGGTCTCTCAATCCACACACGTGAAAGGAGTGTTCCCAGACTGAATCCATTCTTTTGGCCAAGCATTGTCCATGGTAGACCTATCAAATATATCTTTTGGTCAGGTTTGAGTCAAGTCGAAAATGATCTGATCCAAGTCGACTCATTTAATCGATTTTAATGCATTTATATTCAATGTCAATTTAGTGATCCATACTCAACCCATATCCAATCCACTTTTAGCAACTTTACTCATTAAATTGTGTCTTTTGAAGATTGGTAGCTCCATGTATTGACTCCTCAAGTTAGTAAAGGAGCTCGGAGATCAGACTATGGGCGAGGCCATAGTTGTGGTGGAAGTTTGGGTTTCTTTAGAAGTATGACTATCGCGAGCCAAGAGGTTGAAGAAAATTTAATGATGGCATAGTGTTGACACATGAATTTCGCCAATACATTTTATTTTGTATAAATATGAAGGTAGAAAAATAGCAAAGTAATAATAAATATATAAATGAGAGAAAATGGAAAGACGATTGATGCATGTGTTCATCTCAATTTGGAAGTCTAGTTGAAACCCAATTGAACCACCTGGCCCAATGGGCCGAACTAATTGAACCAAGTCATAGCCTTAGGAAACCAATTGAGATCATTGCGGCATGAAGAAGCTTTCCTTTTGCTCATGTGTACGTCCATGTCATCAATGCCCACATTTCATCCCATGGAGAAATGGCTCTCTTCCATGTAAAAAATATTGGTTGCATTTGTTATGCCAGTGTAACAAATTGGAAGGACATTAAGGTTGTGACACATGTTGCAAGTGGGGCCAAATGCGAGACGAATTATATTGAACTAAGCAAGCACTTTTGTCTCCAGATTAATTGAAGGCTCTCTCTCTCTCTCTCTCTCTCTCTCTCTCTCTCTCTCTCTCTCTGCGTGATGCTCTTTACTCCCACCCCTTTCTCTCCTACTAAGCCCTTGTCCAACCAACAAACCACGTTGCCCAACTAAACCATTGTGCTACCCCTTTGGCATTGGCTTAAGCTTTGGCTCGTCTTGCACACACACTCTCTCTCTCTTCGCCCGACACTTTCGACCTTGCCCCCTCCCTCTCCCTTCGATGAACCACTGAGCCTCGTTCAACTAATTAGCTGCTGCGTCACCTCTCTGGCTCTGATTTCAACTCATCCATTGCCTCTCTCTCTCTCTCTCTCTCTCTCTCTCTCTCTCTCTCTCTCTTTCCTCCCCACTCCTCCCCACTTTGACTCATGACCAAGTCCTTGTTTGACGAACCATTGCACTACATTTGCCTTTGCCTTGAAAGGTTGCCTTCGTTGTCGCTGAATCGCAACAAACCACCATGCCGCCTACTGCTCCACCTCCAACTCTCAATCAGCATTATCAAACCCATCTACATCTCCAAAGGGTTCCTAATGACTGAGCCCTTGTTGAACAAACTACTGTGTGGCCTCTGCCTCTGCCTTGAAAGGTTGTCTCCGCTATCGCTAAATCATGACGAACCACTGCATTGGCTCTGGCTCTCAACCAACATTATCAAACATGTCTCTAAAGGGTTTATAGTGATGCCACCGCCCCTATTGCCTCCACCTCTACCTCAAAAGGTATAATTTAGGGTAATTGGAAGAATTGCTTTTGTTTTTTTTGTGTACACTAAAATAATCATGTTCGAAGGTTGTGAAATTTCACAAATCACTTGGTTTATGGATTTTTAGGGATATATTGCATGAATTTTTAACTTCACAATGACGGTGCCGCCCTACCTTATCATTCGTTGCCTCTGCCTCCACCCCCTAAGGGTACGATTTAGCATAATTGAGAGAATCACTAGCATTTTCTTGCACAAACTATAAGAATCGTGTATGGAATTGGTGAAATTCATGACTCACTTGGTTTGGAATAGTTGGATGATCATATTGCATGCTGCCACTTTGATGAAGTAGTGAATTTCAAGGAAGAAATTTTTTTTTAGTATGGTACTATGAATGCAATTATTTGAATTTTTTTAACTCTTGAAAATCTTGAATCTCTCGAGTATTGTCAATGAGAAAAAAACAAAGTTATTTTGCAGTGAAGTAATACTCAATCTTGGAATCCCGACCACTCGTGCACTTTATCTCGTGACAACTAGGTTACTCGAGACATGTTTTATGAGTGCGTTCATCTTAAACTTCCATCATGTATATGTTTTCCCATATATGTCGTTCGATAGTGAAATCAGGAAGTAGTGTTCATTGCTACAGTGATGCATTAATAAATTTGAATAAATTTGGATGTTGTGGTACTGATAATGACGTTGATAGTTTATTTATTTGATCAAATACCTTTTGTGCTCTTATTCAAGATTATCTCATAACTGCACAAGAATAATGTCAATTGATTTTTTACTCATCATTAATTCGGCTAACGTAATCATCCAATCTAATGCTTGATCTAATTTCCTGTTTTTCCACAATGACCAAGAACCCTTAACAATATACTCTAAGCAACATTCACACTAGGATAATGCCATAGGTGAGCAATTTTAAATCAAGTGCAAAGTTAAGCTAAGAAAAATGTCCCAAAACCATAGTTCATGAACAAAAGTGCAATGCCCTGAGACATGTGCAGCTTGATAGACGTAAACATAAAAGATTGAGGGAGAAATGTGAGATGGCAAGTGGAACTAGAATGTTGAGGATCTAAATGAAGATGACATGTCGAACTTCCTCGAAGATAAGATATAACAGCTTGACATGTCCAACCAAGAAGACTATGTCTATGTCATCACAAACACAATTTTCAAGGCAAAACCATTCGATGAGTACTTCCATGTTGATTATGTCATGCTTGCTTCATCAATAAAACGTTGAACAAATATACTTTATGCAGGCACATAGACATATAGGCAAAAGTGCAAGTGGTGATGGTGGTGGACTTATGGATATGAATCCTACAGGTAAAGTTACAAGTGCCAAAAGTTGCTCAACAAGGTAGAAGTGACAAAATGTAGGGATGGTTTAGTGTCGACATGTTGTGGTCATAACTTTTTATGATGATGGGTTCAATGAAGTTGTGTTGCTATAACATTCCGATATGCCTTAGATGGCTATCTGTAAAATAGTTGGGATCTATGAAGTACTTTGCTTGTGAACCCTCTATTATTACAATGAAATTGGTTTGTGCATATGCTATTTACTTGTTTGTTCACTAGTCTTAATAGCAAGTCATAACAACAAAAATGATATGTCTCTACTGGAGATCGAGAAACCAATTGCATATAAAATAAGAGATTGCAAATAACTTTCACTTCACTCATGTTCATACTCTAGCATGTGGATGAATACAAATCATATTTCAAAAAATGTACCGAAATAGATTTTATAACATGATTATCATTAAGACATTACATCATTCATCTTCAAATTTCCAATTAGTATGTTTCCTATAATTTCTATAAACACTCACAACACAACTAACATTGTCTTCGATGTCAAATTTTGTTTCTTAAACTTTGTCGTATTGTGTTTGGCATGTTTCAATTGTGCCTTGAGAGCTCTAACTTCAGTATCCATCAAATTGCCATCATCCCTAGTATGGGTCCACACTAGCTTTTTTTTCAACATTGCTCTAGTGGAATTTTTTTTTTTAACACATTTCTTATTGATTGACAAATTTATGCATCAACCCAATTAAAAAAAATCTCAACTTTCTCCAATCCTATATTTTGAGCGGCCGTGATATCTTCTTACTCGATTTTATTTATATTGTTTGTAGAAGGCATTTCAGACCATAATAGTAAAACATATATGTATCATTGTTGAATATAGGGACTAATGTCTTCAACGGTGACAAATTCCCTGATTTGTTCACCAATTATGATTATTATAGCGGAATTATTATTTATGCTTTCAAAATTAACACTAATGGGAACTAAGGATAAGCGTGGTCTAGGTTGGCCTGATCCAGCACCTAACCCAAAGACAAACTTATACAACGGAGAATTATGCCACTTTGGGGTAGCTAGGCCCATTTGGTTTAACTTTTGGGGAATGCAAAGTCATTTCCCCAAGTATCTTTAACCCAATGGGTATTTTGTGAAAGCAAAAGTATTTGGCAAATTGAGTTTTCTGAAATGACTTTGGTACAAATACCGTTCGGTAAACTTATATCTACAATAGCTTTTCTTATTTTTTTTAAAGAAATTTTTTTGAAACATTCATTGCAGCTGGCCAATTGTCGGCTAGATTTGGCCACCGGCGTTATTATCCAGTGGCCAGATTTGGCTGACAGCGTTGCTTGAGGTCACCCAACCTCAGGTGTCGCCACCTGGGTGACCTCCGACCTCCAGCGGCAACGCCTGGGTTGTGCAAATCAAGGAGTCGCGCCACGACCTCCAACCTCTGGCGGTGACGCCTAGGTTCGCACGACCCAGGCGCATCATTGTTGAAGGTCGTTACCTCAGGGCCAACGCCTGGGTTCGCGTGACCTAGGCATTGCTGTTGAAGGTCGCAACCTCAAGTGCGATGCTTGGGTTGCGCAAGTGTCGTGCTTGAGGTCAAAGGTCGTGACCCAAGCATCGGCGGTGACACTGGGTTTGCACGACCTAGGTGTCGCGCCTGAGATCATGACGCCTGGGTTGCGTGAACCTAGGCATAATGTGACCTTGGCGACCTCGGGTGACGAACACCGAGGATCGCGCGACCTCCGACGGTAGTCGCCAGGGGTCGCGCAACCTTCGACGGTGCGACCCCAACAGAGGTGGCCGGCCTTCACCTTCATGATTTCTTTAAAAAAAAAAGTCAAAAGAAGTTGACTTGCATTCTCCAAATGCTGAAAGCTCAATGCTGGTCCTAGCATTGAGCTTTCAACATTTGGCCAATAAGGCCCCCAAATGTTGAACCAAACGCTTAATATTTTTTCCAAGAGGTTTTGGAGGTTGAAAGTCTTTTGGGAAAGCTGAACCAAACGGGGTCGTTGTGCGGTATAGGGGTCCATATCCTTTTAGCACTCGTACATATGAGATTAACTTTATTTTAATTCCTACAGGGAGCCGCGTGTTCCTTGGATGGTGTCGGCTCTTACCGATCGACACTAGTGGATAAAACAAAGAGTAAATCCCATTGTGTGCCACGATATTTTCTATAAAAGTTACGATACAATGCCTATGAATGATCAGGTTAACATATCTTCCCCGATTGGACAGTAAAAGCTCCCTTTTGATGGGGGCATGCGATAGGACTGATGTTCTAGATCGGGGCTTTGAACTTTGCGGGGGCACAGCTATGGATAATCCTGCGGAGAGCTCGAAACAAGTTGATACATCTTTAAAATTAAGGCTCGATGTCTCGATTGCACATTATAGGAGGAAATTACCAATAAGGTGCCAACTTAGATGGCGCGAGAGTGTGTTCTTTTCCTTGTGGATTTTTGGGGTCAAGCTTTCTTGGGAGTACTTTAGGAATAAAATATTAAATACATCACGTCAATATCAGGGAATATGACGTCAAGATTGTGGCAGGAATTAGTTGAGGTGCTCGAAAAACTAATTCGGATACCATTTGACTGTGACAGGTAAAAAAAAAGAGATGCTTAGGATGTTGTCTTGAGCTTGAAAACCGATGATAGGAATATATGCTCTATCTTAGGATTGCCAATGCTCTGATGTTCTGTGGTGTCAATAATAGGACCGCTAACTATTCTCGTGATATTTATAACACTCCTTACTTTACAATAACAAAAGTTTAGTCTTCTTACACATGCATCGCATAATTATCATGGTTTTAGAAGAATCTGATCAACAATTAGTATAATTTGAGATCCTCAAATCTATTTTGGTGATACTTCTAACCAATTCTCAAGCTAATTGTGACTTATTGTTAGCGGATTGATGTCCTATGAACTAAGGGATCATAGAAGGATACGATTCAATTCATATGGGAGATCTGGTAAGGGCAAGGGGTGGTTAGCAAGGGCGGTCGTCATTGCCAGTTTGGCTATCACTTGTGGCTTGTGAGGCTTCGTTGGGCCTTGCCTATGGTCAATCACTAGCCATTACTGAGATGGCCCACAAGTCGGGAGAAAAAGAAAATAAAAGAAAGAAAAAAACAAAAAAGAAAAAAAAATTTAGAAATTTTTTTAAAAAAATTCTAAAAATTGACTGTATTAATGTTAATTGTACCACGTAAGACGACCGATGCATACTAGGTTGTCATTTCGGAAATTTCTGGCTAAAGGGATAAATTGACAAATTGTTAAAAGTGTTTCAAACTAAATTAACACAATGAAAAGGGTTATTAAATTAAATTAGTTGCCATACAGTTTTTTCTTTTTTGGGACTTGAGCCGCTGTACAGTTGATTTAATACTCCAGAAAATATTATCCAGAAAGTTGATTTAATACTTTCTGGATAATTTTCCCTTTAAATTTCTCGATACAAATTCTGCGTTCCTAAAGCATGCTTTAATAAGTAATGCATATCTATATAAGAAAGCTAGCAATATTGGTAAAAGTAGCAACAAAACATAGAGGTATACATCTAAGATTTTTATGGAAAATCTAGCCGGAGCTTAGTTTTTGAGAGCTCGAGACATCGGAACCATTAAAGCAATGGTATCCGACATGGAGTCTCCCCAACGTAAGGCTCGATGCTTCTCAATTTTCAGATCAACCAAGCCAATCAAGCTAATTCTACTCTTCAATAGTTCGGACAGAACCATCCTTGTCATAGGCGCTAAGCATGGATTCATGTTCCGCCATTCTCGTTGCCCATCCCCACCTTCATTTAAAGCCAAAACCTCTCGAAAGTGACCCTACTTTCTTCCTATTTACGCTTCTCCAATCATTTCCCTAAACTTGCATCTATCAATCAGCATAGTTAAGAAAATTCTGCTACTTTAAAGGGGGAAGGCCAATGCGTAAAGCTAGGAACTAGGGGAGCTTTGATTAGCTAAAAGTCGAACGGAATGAAGTAAAGCGGTGGCACGCATGTGATTCCCTTTGGGAAAATGAGACAAAATATGAGTTAGCGTGGTCGGTCAAGAATAATTACGAACTCAAGAAAACAATAAGATTGAGCAAATCGAACTATCTAACCAAGCGATTGGAACTATCTAACCAAGCGATCGGGCAGCGCGTACTGCCGTGGGCAAATACTGTAGCAAACTCCTTGGAAATTTCATGCGTATAGGAAAAAGAAAAGGGAAGACGTTAATCAATAGCTTTACCAATCTAGTCTTGTTATGGGATGGGGGGTTTCTTAGTCACCTGAATCAGAATAATAACATGAAAGGCAAAATTACCGTAATGCCACTTTAATCTTGATAAAATTACGTACTTTGGCCTCACCCCAACTTCCATGTGTTTAGAACAAAAACAAAAGAATAACAGAAAATAGTTAAATGACAAAAATATTTTAAATCTCTTTTTCATTAGTAATAAGGTAGAGAGAATCGATCAACATTCCCGATTCATTCTAAATGTTATGATAAAGAGGTTCATGAGAGTAAATAATCAGAAAGTCTCTGCACACGAGATGTGCTGCAATTAAGCAACACATCACAGATTTTTGAGAGATTCGCTCACAATGTGAAAAAAAACTTGTGACCTTATAAAAGTAGGTGCATGGATCGATGTGGTTGCCAACCAAGATTGAGGACAAATGCTTAAAATACTGAGAAATTGCGGTTGTTATACTGGGAGTTGGCCCCAACAAGCAATGCTTTCTTGCTCATTAAAGCTTGGATGCCTCGTGCAAGCCGAAGCAAGACGATGCTTTCTGGTTTGGGTTTTTCGAAGACATGCCCATTCCAAGAAAGCCTTTTCTTGCAGAACTTGGGCTTGGGACCATGAGACTTAAAACCATGAGAGTAGTCTAAGAGATGATTAGGTCCAACAAGGTTGCACTACATCCACAGGTGCCCCACTCCTAGGAAATGAGGTCTCAATCCACACACGTGAAAGGAGTTGAGAAGCTAGGATGTTCCTAGATTGAATCCATTCTTTTGGCCAAGCATTGTCCATGGTAGACCTATCAAATACATCTTCCAGTCAGATTTGGGTCGAGTCGAAAATGATCTGATCCAGATCGACTATTTTAATTGATTTTAATGCATTTATATTCAATGTCAATTTAGTGATCCATACTCAACCCATATCCAATCCACTTTTAGCAACTTTACTCATTAAATTGTGTCTTTTGAAGATTGGTAGCTCCATGTATTGACTCGTCAAGTTAGTAAAGGAGCTTGGAGATCAGACTATGGATGAGGCCATAGTCGTGGTGGAAGTTTGGGTTTCTTTAGAAGTACGACTATTGCGAGCCAAGAGGTTGAAGAAAATTTAATGATGGCCCGGTGTTGACACATGAATTTCACCAATATATATATTTTTTGTATAAATATGAAGGTAGAAAAATAGCAAAGTGATAATAAATAAATAAATAAATAAATGAATAAACGAGAGAAAATGGAAATACGATTGATGCATGTATTCATCTCAATTTGGAAGTCTAGTTGAAATCCAATTGAACCACCTGGTCCAAAGGGCCGAACTATTTGAACCAAGTGACAGCATTAGGAAACCAACTGAGATCATTGTGGAATGAAGAAGCTTTCCTTTTGCTCACATGTACGTCCATGTCATCAATGCCCACATTTCATCCATAGGAGAAATGACTCTTCCATGTAAAAAATATCGGTTGCATCTGTTATGCCAACGCAACAAATTGGAAGGGCACTAAGGTTGCGACATGTGTCGCAAGTGGGGCCAATTGTGAGACAAATTATTTTGAAATGAGCAAGCACTTCTCTCTCCAGATTAATTGAATGCTCTCTCTCTCTCTCTCTCTCTCTCTCTCTGCAATGCTGTTTACTCTGCCCCCTTTCTCTCCTACTAAGCCCTTGTCCAACCAACGAACCATGTTGCCCAACCAAACCACCGTGCTACCCCTTCGGCATCGGCTTTGGCTTCAGCTCGTCTTGCACACACACTCTCTCTCTTCGCTTGACCCTTTCAACTTTGCCCCCTCTCTCTCCCTTCGACGAACCACTGAGCCTCATCCAACCAACGAGCTGCCGTGTCACCTCTTCGGCTTTGGTTTTAGCTCATTCATTGCCTCCGCCATTGCCAAATCACTGCACCCTCTTGACTGTACCCTCTCTCTCTCTCTCTCTCTCTCTCTCTCTCTCTCTCTCTCTCTTCCTTTTGACTCACGACCAAGCCCTCATTTGACGAACCATTGCGAGACATTTGCCTCTACCTTGAAAGGCTGCCTCTACCGTCACTAAATCACAACAAACCACCATGCCACCTATTGTTCCGCCTCCGAGTCTCAATCAGCATTATCAAACCCATCTATATCTTCAAAGGGTTCACAGTGACTGAGCCCTCGTTGGACAAACTACCGTGTGACCTTTGCCTCTGGCTTGAAAGGTTGGCTTCGCTGTCACTAAATCACAATGAACCACTACATTGGATCTAGCTCCTAACCAACATTATCAAACACATCTCTAGAGGGTTTATAGTGATGCCGCTCCCCCTGTTGCCTCCATCTCTACCTCAAAAGGTACAATTTAGTGTAATTAGAAGAATCGCTTTTGTTTTTTTGTGTACATTGAAATAATCTTGTTCGAAAGTAGTGAAATTCCACAAATCGCTTGGTTTATGAATTTTTAGGGACAAATTGCCTTAGTTTTTTATCTTCACAGTGACGCTGCCACCCTACCTTATCATTCGTTGCCTCTACCTCCACCCCCAAAAAGGTACGATTTAGCATAATTGAGAGAATCACATGCGTTTTCTTGCACAAACTATAAGAATTGTGTATGGAGTTGGTGAAATTCGTGACTCACTTGGTTTAGGAATTTTTGGATGATCGTATTGGATGTTGCCACTCTGATGAAGTAGTAAATTTCAAGGAAGAAATTTTTTTAGTTTGGCACTATGAATGCAATTATTTGAAATCTTGTAACTTTTGAAAATCTTGAATCTCTTGAGTATTGTCAATGAGAAAAAAACAGAGTTATTTTGCTGTGAAGTAATACGTAATCTTGGAATTCCAACCACTTGTACACTCTATCTTGTGACAACTAGGTTACTAGAGACATGTTTTATGAGTGTGTTCATCTTGAACTTCCATCATGTAGATGTTTTTCCATATATTTCGTTTGATAGTGAAATCAGGAAGTAGTGTTCATTGCTACAATGATGCATTAATAAATCTAAATAAAATTGGATGCTATGGTACTGATAATGAGTACATAGTTTATTTATTTGATCGAATATCTTTGTGTTCTTATTCAAGTTTATCTCATAACTGTACAAAAGAAATGTTAATTGACTTTTTACTCATCATTAATTCGGCTAATGTAATCATCCAATCTAATGCTTGATCTAATTTCCCGTTTTTCCACAATAGCCAAGAACCCTTAACAAACTACTCTAAGCAACATTCACACTAGGATAATGCCCTAGGTGAGCAATTTTAATTCAAGTGCAAAGTTAAGCTAAGAAGAATGTCCCAAAACCATAGTTCATGAACAAAAGTGCAATGCCTCGAGACATGTGCAACCTAATAGACATAAACATAAAAGATTGAGGGAGAAAGGTTAGGTGACAAGTGGAACTAGAATGTTGAGGGTCTAAATGAAGATGACATGTCGAACTTGCTCGAAGATGAGACATAAGAATTTGACATGTTCAACCAAGAAGGCTGTGTCTACATAATGGCAAACACAAATTTCAAGGCAAAACCATTCGATGAGTACTTCCATGTTCATTATGTCATGCTTGCTTCATCAATAAAATGTTAAACAAATATAGTTTTTGTAGGTATTGAGACATATAGGCAAAAGTGCAAGTGGTGATGGTGGTGGACTTACGGATGTGAATCCTATTGGTAAAGATACAAGTGCCAAAAGTTGCTCAATGAAGTAGAAGTGACAAAATATAGGGATTGGTTTAGTGTCAACATGTTGTGTCTGTACCTTTTTATGATGGGTTTAGTGAAGTTGTGTTGCTGTAACATTCCGATATGCCTTAGATGGCTATTTGTAAAGTAGTTTAGATTGGTGAAGTACTTTGCTTGTGAACCCTCTTTTATTACAATGAAATTGGTTTGTGCATATGCTATTTACTTGTTTGTTGACTATTTATTCATGAAGTTGTGGGATTATATTAATTTTTTCTCATATCATACTTCATTGGTCTTAATAGTAGGTCATAACAGCAAAAATAATATGTCTCTACTGGAGATTGAGAAACAAATTGCATATAAAACAAGATAATGCAAATAACTTTCACTTCACTCATGTTCATACTCTAGCATGTGGATGAATACAAATCATATTTCAAAAAATGTATTGAAATAGATTTTATAACATGATCGTCATTAAGAAATTACATCATTCATTTTCAAATTTCCAATTAGTATGTTTCCTAGAATTTCTATAAACACTCACAACACAACTAACGTTGTCTTCAATGTCAAATTTTGTTTCTTAAACTTTGTCACATTGTGTTTGGCTTGTTTCAATTGTGCCTTGAGAGCTCTAACTTCACTATCCATCAAACTGCCATCATTCTATCATGGGTTGGCACTAGCTTTTCTTTAACATTGCTCTAGTCAAAATTTTTTTAACACATTTCTTACTGATTGACAAATTTCTACATCAACCCAATTAAAAAAAAATCCCAACTTTCTCCAATCCTATATTTTGAGCGGTCGTGATATCTTCTTACTCGATTTTAGTTTTATTGTTTGTAGAAGACATTTCATACCACAATAATAAAACATATATGTATCATTGTTGAATAGAGGGACTGATGTCTTCAACAATGACAAATTCACTGATGTGTTCACCAATTATGATTATTATAGTGGAATTATTATTTATGCTTTCAAAATCAACACTAGTCGGAGCTAAGGATAAGCATGGTCTAAGTTGGCTTGATCTAGCACCTAATCCAAGGACCAACCTGTATAGTGTTAATCCCCAATTTTTGGGACTAAGGATCAATCTTGTTTGAGCTTGAGACTGAGGACCAAACCTTATGGATTTGATCCGGTTCCAAGGTCAACTTGGAGCAACTGATTATTATTTTTGTTTCATTTTTTGTATTCCCTAAAATAAACATACAATTTCATATTACATATTTATCAACAATGCAGCATTGAGCAATCAAACTATAAACATTAGCACATATCAAACATAAATTTAAGATAACGTAACAACATAAATTCATGCTTGCTAAAATTAACAAATCATAAAAGCTAACACGTGAAATACAATCAAACCATAAGAAGTTCAAAATATAAACCATGGATTATACAACTTCACATCTTGTTCATTCTTAAATGATCATTTTAACTTTCGAACACTTGAAAACAAAACAAATAACACATATAATTAATACTTAACAAAAGTTATAAATTGAAAGTTCTATTAGTGCCATTAATAGAGCAATCTCACCACTTATATTCATTCAACTTCAATGTGCAAACTCTATTTATTAATGGTAATCTTCTCGGTATGACAATCCATATCTTAAAAAAAGAATTCGCTCATTAAATATATAGAAGAATTAACAAGTAAAAAACAATATGCATGACTTAGACTTACCCAATTCAAACTTTTCGACATTCTCAATGCACTCTTCAACATTGATAAGCACGTGAGCAACTTTCAACTAGTCTTGAGTATAAATGAAAGCTTCCACCACTTGAGCAAAGAACTTCAAAAATCATCATGCACAAGCAAAAATAGTTACGTGAATAGACAAATATTCCGAGTTATCAAAGATAGGATTGTATACTTTGAACTTCATTTAAGTTCAAAAATAGCTTCACATTTCTCTTCAAAATACCATTTAAGCTCTAATTTATTGTCATTGTGCCCTCTTTTTTTTTTTTATGGAAAAAGTTTTTTCACCAAGCTTTAATATTAGCTTCGTTGTTGTCGTCATTTCCATCAATATTAGAAACATTGCTACTACCAGTTGTCATAGTTTGATCACCCAAATATCGATTATCATGACCAAGAAAAGATTATTCATAAAATGCATACAAACGCTCCAACACTTATTTCACCTTATCATGTATCTTATCAATTTTTACTTTATTATTATAAATTTGCTTATAATAGAATTTCACATTATGCAATTTTTTGAAGGATATAATGCCACTACAATCAAAATCAACATATTTACATTATTTAAATTCCCATAGTATTTATCAAACTTCTCTTTCATTTTTGTACCCAAAGTTTTGAGCTCAAGATCTAAAGCATTACTTGCTTCTTCTTTTTCAAATATTCATACAAAAAAGCTTTTCTTTTTAAATAATCATTCAAAGTAATATATAAACTCCCTGATGTATGATTGGTAGCATCATAAAACTATTTCAGAAACTTGGAAAGAATAATGGCATTTTCCTTATCTTCATTTTTTGGAGAATCATTATTAAACTTAATTTCAAAAGACAAATCATTTTTTGCCATCCTTTTAAAAGATTTTCTTTCACTAATATACAACTTATGCACTGTCTGGCCACTATAAGTCAAGACAAATGTTTAAAGAGATGTTGTAATTTAATGACAAAATCAAACCAACACACTCAACAATAGAAAATGGTTGTTCATCGACTATGATCATCCAAGCAAGCATGTACTTACATTGCTCTTGATCAAATTACTAGTACCAGTACCAATATCTTCCTCAGCCTTTCTAGTCATGTTTACATCACGTGGTGCAAACAATATTTGCTTCTTATCTATGTTGGGAGGATAGCTGTTTCACTTTTTCTAGTGCTTCAACATTGTTGAAGTACATTATTAATAAAGTATGAATACTCCTTCCCACAATGAATGCACTTTATCATATATGTTTATATTTTTATTTTTATTTTCTCATATATGATTTTCGAAAAATGATCACATATAATGAATACATCCATTTTTCGCTCCTTACAAAGAGGAGGATGAATAGTGGATACCTTGGTCAACTCTTTTAAGTCTTCTTCACATCATGACCTAGTGATTCCATCATGGGACTCACCTCGTAACATCCCTCCACTTCAGTTGACATATTATTTGGATTCATCAAATTCACATGAACATTTAAGTACCGATGTGTGTAATCAACAATTGGCAAAAAGGACACCTAAAGATGTGCAATAGCCAAAATCACGTTTATCTATTTAAATGAATAACAAATAAAGCAAAGCAGGCACATGATTTAACACCTACTACAACTATTAATACCTAGCACAAATTAACAAATCATATTAGCTTGAAGCTCTTAGATTAATTGCAAATCATGAAGCGAAAATGGAAAAATAAAAATCCAACATACATTCGAGAACTTGTACAAGTTTGAAGCTCTAGATCAAGCACAAAATGGGAACTCATCAACTGAGTAGCGTTTGGAAAGGCAAATGAACATAGGTGAGCCAAGTGAACAAAGGCAACCGAAGAGAGACGAGCGGTGGCCGAGATAAGCATCGAGCATGACTCATGAGCAAAGAGGGTTTATAATTTTTTTGGTTGAATTAAGGCTGTGTTTCTTTCTAATTTACTTGGCAAATTGAAATAGATAAGAAAGAAAGAAGAGAATGGAGGAATGAAGGAGCAAGTGTTAGATTAGCATTTAGACTTTAGAATAGACAAAATAATATTATATAAAATATACAATATATATATATATATATATATATTAATAACTCATATGAATAATATATAAATGTAATCTATATGTATATGTATAGGGTTGATTCGGTTGGACCAACCCTTATCTCCTAGAACCAAGGACCAATCCACGTAGTATAATATTTAGGTGTCCAAATACTAAGGATTGGTCCGTTACTTTAGGAATTGGATCCAAGGTCGAGCATTCCCAACTTGTGAAGAAGTTCAACAACGGCAACTCAGCATATAACTACATCGCCAACCTTAATAGCAACAATAAAACTCATTCCATCTTGAAATACAGTCTCAACAAAAACAAACTAGGCCCCAAATACACCTCATAATGCCTAACCTAGTATTCCTATACTTAGTTGGATGCAACTAACTTGCTAAAAGAAAATGCAAATAAGAATTCCAAATTCCCTCTTGAACAGCAGTTGCTTAGCAAGAATTGTATTTATACTAAAATTTGTTTCATGCCAAGCCAAAGCCAAATGTAAAAAGACAACATCAGGATAGATATATTCATGCCAACCCAAAGCCAAAATTTGAATAATTTTCCTCCCAAACTATACACACAATATGGATTTCAGTGTCCGAAAACTAAGCAAACATCAACATCAACTACAAAGTTACCAAGTTTAGGCAAACAACGTTTCAACTCCAATTAAGTCAACAACTTTTTATGAGTACATCTATAAGATAAATTCTTTATCAAGTAGCATTTAGTACCCTCTCCCTCCAAACAACCTTTCTCTATAAACATGCTTTGTGAAAAATGCAAACCAGATATATCTCGATTATCCCATAGGCTATTGATGATCACCATGAGAAAACCATGAGGCAGTTGAAAAACTCAAGGCATTGAACACAATCCACAACATCAGCATCAAAATATTTTAACAAGCAAACAATGAGCATAAATCGTAGCTTAGTAAAAAATAAAATTTCCACATTAGAACATGACATCACAAATATCTATTTGCTACCAAATCATCTAAGCGAATTCAATGAAAAGGAGAGAGCAACACACAACGTCGTCCGCAAAATATTAAACAAAATCAAGAATTAACCCATGTTTAGACGAGTTGGTTACGAGCACAAGAAAGAGCAAAGAGAGATAGAACTGATAATTTTTGGACATCGTCAATCTTGAGCTTCTTTTTGTAGCCAGTAGTAGGATTGGCGATGTTGAACTACAAAAGCACACAAGCAAGAAAATTGCAAATGATTGAGCAAAAATTCCTAAGTATTTTTCAACCAAAGAGCCTTGCCAGAGAGAGGAGATTGAACTTTCATTTTGACATAGAGAGGCGATGGTGTAGAGGTGGAAGAGAGCTAAGGTTAGGTAGTGATCGGAAATGACATCTTGAATTTTTCCCGGCTAATTAGTCATGATGAATTATTAGTATGGATGATTTAATTTAACGGACGAACTTAAGAATGAAGGCAATTAAATTAGGCCTTGAACGAATGTTGTATACGCCTAAGTCTTACTATAGTACCCAATTTAACCTCTAATATGCATGCATTAGTAGGGTTAGCCATCTAGGCTTAATTTGCATGAAAATTAAAACATATATAGCCTTTAAACTCTCTAAAATGCCTCAACTAAAAAAAATAAAAAATTCAATATACCATTTACTAGGACCAATTACAAGCCATGCAAAATTGGCTAAAATTTTAAATATGAGAAAATAGGCCAAATAGCCTATTCTACATGTAATGATATACAACCCCCTTCTTGCCCATTAGAATTTCATTCATGAAATTTCTTCAACAAGCCAAAATCATTACCCCCTAAGTTGGCAACCCTCTTCTTCAAGTTCTTCCATATTTTCCTCCTCTCATTTCTCTCACCCTCTCCCTCTCCCTCTCACTATATCCCTCTCTCTCTCTCTCTCTTCATGTCACCGAAACACCAGCAAGCTCAAGGCTCCCTCAACCTCATGATGGACCTTAGCAAGAGAAGGTTCAAGCAATAGAACCTTAAGGCAAAGAGAAATGGTACTCTCTTACTCTCTTTGCTCTTCTTGGAGCTTAGTTTTGCAGAATAGGGAGTTTTGTTGTTGTTTTTGGTGTTTTGCTTGACTTCATGGCTGTGCATGTGTGTTGTGATTCTAAAACAGAAATCCTAAGATGCTGTGAATGTGGAGTTTGGGGGAAAGAAAGACATGCACAGTGGTTTTGAGGCCTAGATGGCTTCGCTCGTGACTTTGGAGTGTGCGTTTAACTTAAAGGTATTTTTTCATGGTCTATACCTGAAAAGAATGGTTGCATGTGCTTTATGATGCTTTGTGTGTTGCATGTTTGAGCTGGAAACTTGTGGAGTGCAAATATGGCAATCAACTTTGATTTACAGATGGAATTCTTAGAATCACAGTTATTGAAACTCTTTGGCTTGTCGATTTTGTGTAGCTCTTTGTGTTTGCAATTTAGGTAAAACTTTAATCATAAAAGTTGTGGTAAATAATCCGATCTATAACATATATTTAATTTATATTTTTTTGGATTGATATGTTGGTTTGAAGGAATGGTTGTTTTTGTAATGTCAATCTGTCAAAATGGTGAACCGATGACCTCAACATGTTCATGGATTTTTCTAGAATTTTTGGGACTGAGTCTGGTCATGCTTCCTTCATAAAAGTTGTAGGAGACATCTTCTTGTATAACATGCTGAATTTTCGTAGCAATTAGTGAAGTTTTATGTATTAAAAGGTGTTTTTCGTTAGTGTGCATTGATTTTGGAAAACCGACCAATTTGTGAGTCTCATTTTTCGATGCATTGCTCTTTGTACAAAAAGATTTAGGCTTAGTTCCCTTCATGAAAATGTTTATTAATGTCTTATCTATGTTAAATTTTATAAATTTTCGAGTTTATTTACTACGGTTTTGGTTTTAATTCTTGTGGTTGTGCAAATCTGTTTGTTTTTGCTACTGGTCCAAATTTCATGAAATTCAATAGGAAGATGATGGAATCTTATGTGGTGACCTTCCAATAATAATACTAGTATTCAATAAATTTTTCATTTGTGCATTTTTTACTACAATGTTGTATCATTTACCAGTGGAAATTAGGTTAAAAATAGGACATAATATGTAATTTCAGGTTGTATGTGGTTGAGTGTGGCATGGAAGTAGTGAATCATGTTTGGTAACATAGTGCCCCTCCTTATGTCACATGTGCTGAATAGGATAAATTTTATAGTGTGTGAATGTTATGTCACTACATGAGTGTGTTATGCCTGCAATGCATGGGATGAATTGTGATATGTGATGCCTAAGGTTGTTGAACCTTGGATGCCTGACCATGGCTCAAAAGAGATGTAAGAGGTAAATGCCTTGGTTACAAACCAAGATGCCCCAATTGTTAGTAGGGATGTCTGAGCTGGTGACAAATCTTGGAAGTCTTGATGATTAACTCAAGAACTCGATGATGGCTTGGAGTGAATGTCAGAGGCGAATGCCTTGGCTTGCAACCAAAATGCCATGGAGTGGGATTCTTGCAGTATGGGAATCGTGGATGCTCAGTTCGTGAATTGGAGGTCACTATTAGAGCCACCTAAATGGACTTGGTAGAACAGTGAAACGGGAATGGACCCCAGTGACACCGTGCATGAGATACAAGACTTGTGTTGCACCAAATGCATGCTAACACTATCCATGTGATTGCATAAGAGGTGTGTGACATTAAATGCATGTTATCATCACAATTATGATTGCGTATAGGGTGAGGCATGATTTGTGCTCATATTTGTGTGCTTGATTGCTTGGATATCAATTGTGTCTTAGGAACTGAGTGACATTTAGATTGAATGGTTTATGAGCTTACCGTTTCTCTTGCTAAGCATTAACTCACACTTGTTATTGTATTTTTTAGATTGATAGCTATGTTGCCAATCCTTGCATCCCCCATCACTCATTATGGAGCACCCATTTTGCTAAAGCACGAGCACCATGAGTTTACATACTCAAACCTTCCAAGCATGGTGTTTGTGTTGCTAGTAGACATAAAGTAGCCTGACTTGATCTCTTAATGTTTCATTGCTATATTTGTGCCGGTATTCAACCGTTTAGAGGGATTGCTTCCTTTCCCTAGTGCTTCTAGTATAGGTGGTGCTCCCACTACCGGTGGTGATGGGAGTAATGTGGAGAACTAGGCACTTGAGGTAAAGTAGCTTAGAGGGGATGGCTTTTGTTCATCATGATAAGAACTTTTGGGGTGCGGGATCGCCTAGCCAGTTGGTTGAATTTGGAAGGACGGTTGTATAGATGAAGGTCAAGTTTGTAGTAGAGTTTAGGGAGACAAGCACTTTTTGTATTCTCCCAATTAGATCCTTACTTTTTGATGTAAAATCCACTACTAATGTATATGCAAGTATGGTAAATAATAGGAGTACATTCCCCTCTACTTTTGTTTGTTTGAGATGTGGGCAAACATAAATTATGTTGTAAATGCTAACCTTCTAAAAGACTAATGCTTGCATAATAACTTAAAGTAATTAAAGAACAATGAGGGCTTATTTGGTAATTGGCCAAATAGTGAAAATTTCTATTATTTTGTTTCCTGGAATAGATTTGGAACAAAATCAAGAATAAAAAAAAAGTTGCTTCTTGTTCCCGGGAACAAAAAAAGAATTAGAAAACAATCAAAAGAAATAGAAACTAATAAAACTTGTGCTCTCCCTCTCTCTGGTGCTCCTCTCTCACGACTTTGAAACTAAAAACTTCCCTCTCTTTGCTCACAAGAGTTCCATTTGCAGGTGTGCTCTCCCTCTCTTTGGTCGTCATTGCCTATCTTTGTGAACTGTTGCTCCTTCATCGACAATTGCCGTTGTCGATCTTCACGAATTGCTGCTCGTTTGAGGTGAGTACTCATATTGCTTGCCTCACAACTGTGAAAGGACGCCCTTGAGGCTGTCGAGTGGGGGTCACCATCGCCGATCTAGGCAAGCGCTCACTCGAGCAAGCGCAGTTGTGAGCCATAGCAGATCTGGGCAAGCGCAACCGCGGGGGTTCCTGTTGTCGATTTGGGCGAGCGCTCACTTAAGTGAGCACAAATTTCGTCGATCTAGGTCAAGGTCCTTGTCACCGATCTGGGCGAGGGTTTACTCGAACGAGTGCGGCTGCGAGGGGTGGCATCATTAATCTGGGTGAGTGGCCCAGAGGGTCTCCATCGCAAATTTGAGTGAGCGCTCACTCGAGTGAGTGTGGATTTTGTCGATTTGGGTGAGGGTTCCTGTCGCCGATTTGGGCAAGGGCTTGAGTGAGCGCAGTCACGAGAGATGCCATCGCCGATTTGGGCGAGATTATGTGTATGGTCATGGTTTTTATGTTTGTCTTGTATATGATAAATTGCAAATCTATTGTTGACGATTATGTGTAGATTTTTTGTTTATCTTGTATATGATAAATTTTTGTGAAAATCTATTATTGGGGCTCATCCTAAATCCCTTTTTGGGCGAGATTATTCTAGATCCCTTTCTTGATGACTCTGAGTATCTCTTTCAAGAGGGTTAGTGTTGGGCTTATCCTTTTTTGTCCATTTGACATGCTAACCAATGACAAAATAGTGCTAATAAGTATCTTGAAGCACTACTATTGGTTACACACAGTGGCACGGAGACGTTCTTTTTTTCATATTCGTAATTAAATGTGGATTACATATCTACTATCTTTGAATTGTCTATTTGACATTGTTATTCTTTCTCAAATTTATAGGCATCTTCACATTTGTGAGTAGCTCTCTGAAGTTCTATAGTGAATGACCTTGAATATTAGAAAATTCACCAAGAGATAGATTGCTTTTCAACAATATGGTCAACACTCACGTGTAATCCAGTAACTTTTGGAAATATTTTAATATGCAACTTATATAATTTACATAGAATGTAACTCAATGGTATGCAGCCATTGTTTCCTTCAAATTCGTAAATTAATATGGGTATGCATCTACTATGTTTAACTAGATTTACTTTGTTTTCTTCAAACTTATTGGCATTTTCACGTTTGTAAGTAGCTCTCTATGCTTGTCTAGCAAGCAATTGTGGATATCAAAAAATTAAAGTAGTATTGCGAAGTGCACTTTCAACACTATATGGTAGATATTCTAAACTAATATGAGGATGTGCTTGGACCGACTTTACCTTTTTACTTTCTGTTTTCTTCAATTATTGAAGCGTATGCACCTTGACCTTGTTTTAAACTTAAGTACCTGAAACTTTTATAATATATAAATGTTGACTTGAGATAATTTATTGACAATTATTGAACTTTTATCCATTTGAATATAATAGTAGCTAAGCCTTTTGTCTCTCTCAAGTTTTGCACGACCCTCGGGGTTCCATTGCTGTGTTGGAATTAGTGGTGAGGTCTCTTATCCTTTGTTTTAGTTGTACTTGATTAATGTTTTGCCATTTGAGTCTTTTATGTTTTCTTTTTAATTATGTTTTCTTGAAGGTTTCTTATGATTGCGTATATTGCTTATATTCCTACATCACTTTATTATTGACTTAATGCATAATTCATATAATGCTCGACCAATCAAGGTTAAATGGCATCCTAGAAAGAGATATTCAATGCAAAGTGGACCAAGCCTTTAACCAACCTATTTGTAAGTTTATTGGTAGATGAGGTCAAAAAGGGAAATCGCACATCTTCTACTTACAACAAAAGAGGATAGGGTAACATACATAGTGAATTTATTAAACAAACAAGACACTAATATAGCTTACTGCAATTAAAAAACAAGGTGAACAAATTGAGAAAGCAGTATAGTAGTTTTAAGAAACTTTTTTCACAATCTGGATTTAGCTAGGAAGATGTGAATAAAACAGTTGTTGTGAACAGTCCAAGTGTTTGAGATTCTCATATCAAGGTATTTTTTAAAATTTTGATCAATTTGATATCATTGTATATATAAGTTTGAAAATGCTTGATTATATTGCTAACATATGTTATTATTGTGAAAATTGCAGGATAATATTGGGTGGGCAAAATTCAAGGAGGAATTTCCTCATTATCTCGAGCTGTGTATTATATTTGGTGGTACATATGCCACTAGGGATCATGCCATAGGAAATGTCAAAGATTTGATGATGTTAGGGGACAATGTTGGTAGTGATGTGGATGGTGATCCAAAGGACTTAAGTGAACATCTCATTGATAACGGGGTCTTTACATCCAACAAAATTGCAACTACAGTTCATAAGAAACACAATTTGGATAGGACTCCAAATACTAAGAGGAGGAGAAAGAGCACATCATTTGGTGTTGTTGACACTTGTAAAGTTAAGACAAGTCTATTTGTGAGTGGCTCTGCCACCTCACAAGCTACACCGCCGCTTGAGGATTCTTTTACCATATTTGCAATGATTGATGTCCTAGTTAGTATGTATGAGTTGGAGCAAAATCTTTACAATAAAGTAGTAGAATGAACTGTGTTAGTGTTGCATGGATGAAGGCTTTCATCAAATCCCTAACTAAAGGAGATATAGACTTCTTTAATATCTTCAGTAGATAATAGGAAATGTGTTGGGAATTGCGTGGGGTTTCATTTGCTTGTATGGCAAATGTTATTGGTTGATATTTAAATTTTAGAGATATTGATATCAAGACTCTTGTACTTTTGTGATGCTATGGGTACGATGGATTGTTTAGAATTTTTATATTTCGTTTGCTTTCATTTTACAATTTATGTTATTGGTTGTTATTGAATTTCTTTTTCAAATATCTATATTGATTTTTTGTATTTGTGTGATCATATAGGTACTATGGAATGGAGATCAAATAGTGTGTCTAATGGACAAGTTGACATATTGATAGCATAGTTGTGTATTGTTGCAGTGGACATGTCCATGCATACAAGAGAGCCTATTAGAGACAACAAACTAAATGGATAAGGGAAGTTGTTTATGGACATTCAGATAGAATATATAAAGCCTTCAGATTGGAATGACATGTTTTTTTGAACTTACGTGATTTAATGAAGGCAAAATATTGGTTGAAAGATAGTCGGTACATTAAGATAGATGAACAAGTTTGGATTTTCTCATCTTTGGTTTGCCATAGTAGTTTCAATAGAGATTTATGTCAGAAATTTCAATATTTAGGAGAAACAATTAGCAAATATTTTAATAGAGTATTGAAAGCAGTTCTCAAGCTTTCAAAAGAGGTTATCAAACCACTGTCCTTTGACATTATTTCATAGGAAATTCTTATGAATCCTAAATATGAATGCTATTTTAAGGTATGGTTTTTATATAAAGTTTAAACTATCAAATACATGTAGTCGATATTTTTGTATAACATTAGATTTTCGTAAATATACAAGACTACATAGGTGCTCTTGATGGCAATAATATAAATGCTCCCGTTCCTGTGTCTCAGCAAATCCCATTTAAAGGAAGGAAATGAACTATCACCCAAAATGTGTTGTGTTTGTTCATTTGATGTGAAGTTTACTTTCATGTATTCTAGGTAAGAAGGATTTGCCAACGATTGTCAGGTGCTTTTGGTAGCACTCGAAACTCCTCGACTACAATTTCCTCGACCACCCTCAAGTATTTGCTTTGTTTATAAGAAGAAACTTTCTTTATGATCGTATTATGGTTGTATATCATAACAAATATATTATATTATAGGTAAATACTATGTGGTCGATTTTGGTCATGCATCACTTTTGGGATTTTTAACTCCATTTAAAGGTGAACGGTATCATTTGAACAGTTATAGGAGAGGTGGGAGATAGCCAAGAATAACAAGAAAATTGTTCAATCATAGACATTCTTCATTAAGGAATGTCATCGAGAGGTCATTTGGGGTATTGAAGAATCGCTTCACAATTTTGAGACAAATATCTTCATTTACAATTCAAAAGTAATCACTTATTGTAATTGCATGTTGTGCTCTTCACAATTACATTCATGACAAAAATAGGATGGATAAAAACTTTTCCCTTTATGGAGATCTAGAGTACCCGTTTGGATCTAGAGAAGTGGAAGTTGCAGATGATCTATCACATCAACAAGCAGCTGAAATAAATATGCTTAAGAAAAATATTACAAATAAAATGGCAAGAGATTACAATATGCCTGAGATTCCATGAATTTGTGTGTTTTGACTTTTGTAATATTGTTTTTAAATACTATATGATGATGGAGAGGATCTCTAGGTGTCTTGAGTTTTTGAGTGCCTTTCTTGTTTGTTGACTTATTCTAGTATGATATTTAGATTCTCTAATGTTGTACTCTCATGTGGTGTGTTGCAACATTGTTCTATTCTAATTAAGTATTTATTCATCAAAAGAAACAACCAATTTACAATATCATATCATTTTTTCACTACATATAACTTAGGTATTGGAGCTACATATGGATACTCTCAAAATAGGGTAAGCCATTGTATCACACGTGCTTAAAAGCCAATTAAACAACCTAATTTTGCTTATATCTCCTCCATTCATTTGTATTTTGATCTCCCATCGATGACAATTGCAAAGCAATGAATTGATCACACCTTAATTAACTAACATTATACCACCAAAGTAGCTAATATAAGTATGAAACCAAGTATATACTATATTTATACTAATCACCAAGTATATACTAAATATATACCAAGTATATACATATCGCCATATTTACCATGTTTTCTTCACTTAAAAAATAAAAATGTAATTGCTAAGTGATCCATTTAATACAAAGTTTTAAAAAGCACTTGAAAAAATTTTGGAATAGAAATTTTTTGTCATTACCAAATGCATTTTTGTTCTTTTTTTATTCTAGGAATAGAAATTTTAGCTAGTTACCAAATGCCTTTAAATGATTATAAATTGTTCCGGGGAATAGAATAAAAAAGAATCATTTTTTAGCAGAAATTGTTCTCGAGAACAAAATCGTTACCATGTGCATCCTAATCAGTAAGTGGTTGACTAGGACGTCACATTGGAGTTGAGGGAGGAACAGTCTGTTTGGGTGAGATGATTTGGGCAAAGATCATCTTCTATTTTTGGAAGAAGATAACACTGTGTTTTGGGAGCAAAAGAGTTTTCTTTTTAAAAGAGGAATAGTGTCGTTTCACACTTCAACGTCCATGTTAGCGCTGGTTGACTCCGACTTAGATTCCATATAAGCCTTTTCCGGTTAAGAATGACTGGATGAACTAAACTGGTACCAAATGCAAAAGATTTATGATTATATTGATCCAATTGAAAGGTTAATGACTGAATTGGTACCAATATAATAGATTTATGACTTGTTTGATATTGCTCTCAATCATCATGTCGTGTTGTGCAATGTTTTGCCATGTAATCATCATGTCATGTGCTTTGTTATTTCATCGTAATGCCATGCAATATCTTATCATGGTCATGGTATCAATATAATTTTGTATTGTCAACATATTGTATGTCACTATCATGACTAATATTTTATGCCTGCATGTCATCGTTATGCGATATCTTCATTGTGGTCAGCATAAATGTTCTTGCATTGCATACATCATCAAGCATTGATTTTCTGAAAAATACTAAGGCTTAATTAATAGCAGCACCGAATAACGAACTTGACAGCAGTTGGTTTTAAAGCCTGAAATCATGCATTTTGCTTAGAAAAACGATGATGAATTAAAACTAAGGCTTAATCTATAGAATTGTAGTACCGAAAGAGCGTGTGGGGGTGTTAACCCTTTCCCACATGTAACCGAGCCCATGGACATTAGTTTTCGCGATAGACTGGTAGCTTAGTATAGGTAATATTCCATGCAACAAAGGTAGTAGATCTCCTATCGGTCTAGGACTTATCTAAAGAGATTTATGGTAACTCCACACTTGTTTAGAAAGCGAATCAATGATATAAATAGACCCAGGACCTAGGATTTAGGAAGATCCTAGGAATTTATATGCCTTTGAACCAGATGCCCCTAGATCGGCAAACCCCGCCCGAGGGAGGGACGTCTACATGTTAAACCACCCCAGTCTCCATGTTAAACATGCATTGTCGGTTGAGCAAGAAGGGAAGTTAGTCTCATTCTGTAGCTGTTCCCACCAGTGGAACTTTTTAAGACTTGTGGGTTGGGCTAGGATCGAGCCCTTTATGGGCGGCCCAAGTCCAAAAACCCACAGGATAATGAACTATAAGGAGTCGCTCCAAGTTGCTGCCGTCAACTCAGGCTCCCATAGCTCCCGGCAAGGAATAGCCGCCGCCTTGCTGGGACTCATTCCTAGCCCCTACTGCAACGTTCGTCTCCTTGACTAGAGCAACGAAGAAAATGCTTGCCGTTTGTGGAAATCCAATCGCAAATCCATCCGACGCTAATTATAGTCGATCACATTGTCATTTGTTAATGGACTAAATGTCTTGTCTATGGTAAGTCGAGTTGAATGTCTCATGTCAATTATCTTTCAAATGCTTGGAAATGGAATAGCGTCTATATAAGTATGAATTATTTGACTTCCATGAAAGGACGTCCATGCAACATGTTGAAGTTGACTTCTTCTTTATCATCTGAATTTCGATCTCTTGTTAAGATCCTAGTCCATAGTGTGTGCTTTTTTAGTGTTTATCACATGAGGTACCTTAATATATCAGTGATGCTCTAAATACCGGCATCATGTAAGTCTTTCATAAGACGTTAAATATGAATCAAATTGAGATTACTAAATTATAACCAAGAATTCGCGTATCTTTATCTTTCCATTCTATTTTCCAATATTCTTTCCTATCTTGTTACCCTATTTTGCTAACTTTTCTAGGGTTTTCAAACTAATTTTATTACGCAAAATTCAGTCCTGCATCATTTCGGCACTAGAAGTGATGTCTATCCTACTATCGCATGGTATTGGAGCAACACTAATCTTACTGATTCTATTTGTTTTATGGAAAATAAATGATTTGGAAAATAGCTTCCTAAAACCAATCGCTTATGTTAGTTGTAGAAATAAATGGACGAAAAATATTTTGGGGTTGGGATATCAGGAGTGCCATTACTTTCGTACGTCGCTCACTTTTGTGCCAAAACTTTTTTTTCACTCACTTGAGTGCCATATCGCTGGAAAAGCTGACGTGGCAGCCGGGAAAACATTATTTTAATATTTTAATTAATTTTTTTGATTTTTTTGATTTTTTTTTAATTTTTTTTTAAGGCCGGCAAGGGCCACCGTTGACCCTCGCCAGCCACCGAACTCTCGCCCAAATTGGGCGAGGGCCCCTTTGCCATCGGCCGTGAAGGCCTTGGGTGAGGCCGGCAAGGCCGTCGAAGGCCCTAGGTGAGGTCAGCGAGGCCATCAACGGCCTCACCCGCGACGGCGACGACGAAGACCAAGTGGCCCTTGCCCAGATCTGGCCCTGGGCAAGGCCGCAATGGCCATCGGCAACCACGGGGAGGTCGCGACGGCCTCACCCAAGGCCTTTGCTGCCAATGGCGAGGGTCAATGGTGGGCCTCGCCGGCCTTAAAAAAAAAGAAAAAGAAATCAAAAAAATTAATTAAAATATTAAAATAATATTTTCCGGCTGCCACGTCAGCATTCCGGCGACCACGTCAGCTTTTTTGGCGATGTGGCACTCAAGTGATCGATTTTACTCAGATGTGGCACTCAAGTGAGCGAAAAAAAAGTTTTGGCACCAAAGTGAGCGTCGTACGAAAGTAATGGCACTCCTAGTGTACTTATGCTAAAATATTTTCATTGTCCAGGAAAATGTAAAACATAGATTATTGTCGAAAACGAAAACATTTTCAATAAACGATTAATTTTAGGGAAATATTTTCTAAATTATTAATTTTTTGTGAAACAAATGAAATGATTGAATTGGATCAAACTTGAGCACGGTGAGACTTGGGAAATGAGTGCTTCAGCCCAAACGGTTGGGACTTGGAAAATGAAAGTGGCGTAACCTGGTGAGAATTGAGAAGGGTTGCAAAGAGCATAAGCTCCCACGTCGCGATCGGGTTGGTTCTAGCGAGTCTAACGTTCGAGGGGCTTGGTTACGTGGGTTGGAAGAATCGCCACCCTTTCGGAAGCACGTTCCTTTCGTCAAGCCCTTTTCAATCGTCATGAAATCTTTTCCGTGAAATTGCATGCTTTCACTTCGCATTTAAAACAAAACGCCTCTCATTTCACTGCTCCGCGACGCGTGTCTAACGGTTGACGCTATGATCATTCGTAGAGAACGGGACTCGACATGTACGCACGGCTGCTAATTTTGAAAAACAAGCATCAGAAGTAGGATGATTCAATGCGTCATGTGATGAGAGCAAAACAACCTTGAGTGACGGTATATTGATTATAGCATGGCATCATAGCTTGATGCTAACAAGATGTGACTACTGGCAATGGAGCTCTTGTCAATGAAGGTGAAATGAGAATCGTGCAACCTTAAGTAGTGAATGGGGAGGGTTGCTCCATCCTTGTCCTAACACATGACCCTTGCCTTTTATACGAGAGGCCGTGTTGCCCTCTCCTCTGGGCAACCGAGGGGTTGCCAACAATGGCCAAAACCTTGCTCATTGATGGCCACATAGCTAACTTTCTTAAGTCTTCTTTTCACTTTTACACGGTTTAATTGATTAAAAAAAATTCAATACCATCGTAAAATGAAATGAGTTGCTATTGGCAAATGCTTTCATGACAAAGGATTTTTTATGGTAGAGTAGCCGAGTTATCTTTTTGCCATATCGTTCCATCGAGATTATCATTGGGCCCGCCACAGATTTCGTGATGTGGGCAACCGGACGAATTAGTCAAAAAAGATCGTTATCACTTCTCATTTGAATTGCCTGGAAGGATCTTGTAATCGTAATGTGACATTTTTAACTCCTAAAGCAAAAGAAATAGAAGAGAAGGCCAATGCAAATCCGAGGTTCACGTGCTTGAAAAGCTATCAAGCTTCGCACGCCGAGAACGAGCTTAAAGCTAGAACATCATGCATCTTGAATCCTGTGATGGACAGATGTTTATGTGCATAACTATTTGCTCCCGACTCACCTTTCAATCATAACCCTCTCGTACAAAGACTTTCAAATTGGATCCGACTTTTTCTCTCGAGGCAACTGCGCCAATTATTAAACCAGTTCCCATCCCCACTTAAATATAGATTATCGAAATCAAGCTTTTCTCGTGTAGCCGCATTATCTTGAGACCAGCCCCAAAAGCTGTATTATATTGCCCCTAATGGGAGGACTTCTAATCACTTTTTCACTCTCAAGATGAATCTCTTTTTAGGCTTTAATTGTGAAGATTCTTTATTATGGGCTCCTATGAATAATAATTTGCCTCAAGTACATCTTAGTCGGTGAACCCTTTTCCTCTATCTAAAAAGTTATGTTTTCAGAATAATTGATATTGGTCCCAAGAATTTTTAAGCAGGTAGTCTTAAAGTTAAATTTTTTTCTGAATTTCTTTTCTTCTTAGGTTAAAAGTCTAACCTACATACGGAAAGAGAGTGTCGGGATATTTAAGAATTAAAATCTGTATTTATTTAACAGTTTAAGATTTTACAACAATTGATAAATGTCCCAAAATATCTGATAGTAAGATATCAAGATGATACCGTCAATTGGGTCGCTCTCTAGAAGAACATATTTAAAGTATCTGCTGTACAATCACACTAATTATATAATTAAGTCCGGTGAGACTTTTGATGACTCTACTGTATATTTAAAATCCCAGAGAGTGATTAATTTAATGGGTTGATTTGAACAAGTAGGGCCAATATTTGGGTAGGTTGATTTCGAGGGGACCACATCCTGGTGTGCCTTGACCTTGAAGGGATAAAAGGGGAGGAAGGTAGGAGTGAGAGCGAGTGTGTGGTGGCATCATGACATTGAGCAGTCTTTCCTTTTAGTTGAAGGCTATGCCACCATCTGTTTTTGGTTGCTCAAGTTAAAAGGCTGTACTTTGAAGCTTTTCTTAGGGCTGACTCATTCCATGGAAGGCTAATCTTCTTTTACTGCTTAACGTGACGAGATGATATTAAATGGTTTTCTCTGTTTAAGTGGGTAGTTAGTTCATGATTAGTGCGGGTTCAAGTTTGAATTTATTGAATTGTTCCTTAGGGTTTTTCAACATACACCCTAAACATAGTCGAGAAGTTCACTAATTCTCATCTTTCTCCATTAATTTTTGGCATTAAGATAATAAATTATGATGTGAAGTTTTAAAAAAAGAGCTAGATGTATCACTTTACCACATTAGCGCCGCATCAGCAATAATAGGACAAACTAGTGATGAAATTGATTTTTTTATTGATTGGATTAAATATTTTAGAAAATTAAAGTACCTCAAATAAAAGAGAGGGAGACAGGTGGTAAGGGCGGCGCCGCTGAGGCATCTGCAGGGGCCGCCCCTCCCTCTAATCCAAGCACATACACACCATCTACATATACATACATACGTATATATATATATACATACGTATATATATGTATATACACACACAAATACAGAGAGAGACAGAGGGGTGGTGGTTGTAAGGTCGCTCACACTATTCCACTCCTAGCGACCCCTTCGGTCTCCCTACCACTGAGCATTGCCACGCCCCCACGTCCCTCGTCCTTCTCTTTTTACTGTTCCTTTTTTGAAAATTTCCTCTACTCTTTTTGAATTTTTCATGACCATTTTTTTATAGGAGTTTTCAAAAGCCACATGGTACGGTACATTTGTCTTTGTCGGCAATCTAGATATCATGTTAGTATTTCCGTTTACGTTTTTAATGGAAGGATTAGTCCCGAAAAAAAAAATAGCATATATTTCAAGGGCCCAATTGACGAAAAATAAAATACAAATCTAGAAAAAATATATGATTCCACATTTTCAAAAGAACCACATAAAACATGGTGCCTTGTACTGCTTGTATTGGCTACAAGTAGGACAATTAGACTGGTGCGATCTTTTCGACTAAATGTCAAATTTTCGTGGGTATTCCATAAAGAGGATCTTTCATTTATCATTGCTTCTTCTGTTCAGATTCAGCAGGTTTCTACTTACTGCTATATATGCCATAATTTCTGTCCTCACCGCCTTTTGAAGCACCGTTCGTATGGAAGGGAACCACCGAGCCGGTGTGGCCGCGCTCGACAAGACCTCCAAATCAGTCCCGGCGGACGGCGACCACGGCGGCGGCGACCCACCATGCAAGAACCCGTCCTGCTTCTTCTGCGCCATGAACGAGCCCGACCCGTCTCTCCGGCGAGTCAGGATCGCCGCTTGCTTCAAACAAATCCCCCTCGACAACGACCCTCAGACCGTCCTCGTCCTCAGCGGCCTCTGGAACGTCGCGATGGCTCAGCCCGACAACCAGGAGTTCCCGTCCCTCGGCCTGTTCGACTGCCTGGCCAGATTGATCCTCCGAGGCGTGCGCGACGACGAGTGGCTCCGGAGAGATCAGAACGTGTACGTTCCGTATTATGCCGCTCACGTCGTCGGTTCGTACGTCATGAACAAGGCTCGGCTCGCGGAGAAGGCCGTGAAGTCCGGGGTCGTCCCGGGCCTCATGGAGCTCATGAGAGGGAAGATGAGCTGGGTCGAGCAGAGAGTCGCCGTCCGGGCGCTCGGCCACTTAGCCAGCCACGACGAGGCGTTCGAAGCCATGCTCGAGTTCGAGCGGGAAATCGTGTTACTCGCCATGGACATCGCGTGCAATTGCCTAGAGGTGGTCTACGACCAGTTCATCGGCGTAAGCTGCAGCGGCAGAGAGAGGTACCACGTCGACCTGGTGACGAGGGGGATCGGAGGGAAGGAAACCGAGGACGCGAGGGCGGAGGAGTGGGCGAGCCAGCTTCAGTGCTGGTCTCTGTACTTACTCAACTGCTTCGCAAGCAGAAAGAGAGGTCTCGACTCGATGTGCAGGAGAGAGTTTCTGAGAAGACTGTGCGGGATGTGGGGCGGATTGGCCAATCGACCCTCGTCGTCGCCCGGCGCGATCGGGCTCATCAGGACTCTCTGCCAATCCAAGATCGGAAGGACGAACATCGCGAGTTCGAGATGTGTCGTCAAGTGCCTCTGCAATCTCTCCAGGTCGTCGGACGACTGCCTGTACACGGCCATCGACAGCCTCCTGCTGCTCCTCAGAGACCCGGACACGAGGCACCGCGTCCTGGACGTGGCGGCGGCTCCTCTGGCCGATTTGGTCGAGCTGGAGGGCGGCGGCTGGGGAGACGGGAAGAGGGTCGGGGAGAGGATCACGAGGGCAGTGCTGCAAGATTACCACAAGTTCAAGTACGGCGATTCGCGGCTGAAGAGCGGGAGGTCGCAGCGGGCGCTGGAGGAGACATGGGACCTGAAGGTGGAGAGGAGGAGGAGAGAGAAGCTGATGCCGGAGGAGGAGGTTAGAGAGAGAAAGGCGATGGTGGGGAAGTTGAAGAGGGAAGGGAACGAGAGCTTCTGGTGCGGGGAGACGAAGAAAGCTGCTCATCTTTACACCAGGGCGCTGGACTTGTGCCTGCTGAAAATGAGGAAGCAGAGGATCGTGATCCACAGCAACAGGGCGCAGTGTCACCTGCTGATGAGGGATCCGGAGAACGCCATCAGCGACGCCACGAGGGCGCTGTGCCTGTCGGGCGGCGTGGCGGCGAGGAGGCCGCATGGGAAGAGCCTCTGGAGGCGGTCGCAGGCGTACGACATGATGGGGTCGGGGAGGGAGAGCCTGATGGATTGCCTGGCGTTCATCCAAGTACGGATGAGCGGCGGCGGCGGCGAGCGCCCCGACGTCCCGGCCGAGAACAGGATCCCCTACTACGCGACGCGGATGCTCAACAGGCAGATGAACGCCACGTGGCTGTTCGCTCGCGTGGCGAATAAGAAGAAGAGGACCGGGCAGGGGACGAGGAAGAAGAAGACGACGACGGCATGTAGGGACGAGCATCGAGTGAGAAAGTGCGGCGTCAAGTTGGATCGAGCCGACAGCACGTTGGCGACCCACGAAGATAAACTCGGTACCTTTTTGCATCTCTCATTCTACATCATCACTTCATTTTCTTAGAGCAAGTAATGCATAAATCAAATCAATTACATTTCAAGAATCCATGAGATTCATGGGAGCCTGTGCAAAAAATAGATTTCCTCATTTTCTTGAAATTATATATTTCTCTCCATTTTGGGCCTAAATATTCGATGGATGTGCGTGTCATGCGAAGATGGTGGTGCTGAATATTTTGGTTGGGTGGCAGGGTGGAGCAGAAGAAGAAAGCTAGAAGAGGGAGTAAGGACAAAGCATCGGCACCATCAAAAGATGGGGGGACTCCTCCATGTGATGGATTTGGAGGTCTTACGTAGAAATGAAGAAGACGGTGGTCTTGCAATCTGACGTACGAGCGAGGGAAGTCTCGTTGCCCCCTTTTGGTATTGCAGCACACCAAAGTAACGAGACGAATGTAACAGGTTTCTCTCCCATGCAACCGGGCGAAGATGGCTATTCCATTTCGTCTGGCTAGCCTCGAGGCCGGCAGGTTGGAAGATTACCTCCTTGCCATTGCGAGTAGTCGGTGCCTTGTTTCAGTCTATGGAGTTGGAATCTTGATCGCCGCTCCTAGTGAAAACATCGTTTGTGTATCGAAAATGAACTCGAATTGTATGCACATGTCTCTTTTTAATTCGTCATGACAATCTTCTGTATTAAGGAGAAACACCTTTAACATCTTAGTATGATAGATATATTTTAAAAAATGGGAAATTACACAAAATCACCCTCGTTACTTTCAACGTAGTACATGTTTGCCTCTCTCTATCTATTATTTGACTTATACATGCTCAACATGTGATTTTTTAATAATGAAAAGAGAGGTAATCCAATCTCATGTACTTATTATGATTTAATATGAATGATGTGAGTCACAACACTTGATTGATTGATTATGGATCTACAATCCATATTTCGAATGCTTTATAAGGTTTTTAAAACCACCGGAAATTAATGGGAAGTAAACAATGCATTTGTTTTGAAAATAAGATGCATTTGCATGGTGGAGGTAAACTACAAGAATATTAAGAGTATTTATGACCCATTTTCAAGCTATATGGGACAATACCTCAATATTTCCTTTGGCGTGCAAGTGCCATGCCAGTTATGTGTAAGTCATGTGCAAGTCATGTGCATATTCTTGTTTCATCACTGATTATAAATGTTATTACAAAAGTTATTAATAATAATACCAAAAATAGTTTCTTGGTTTCTTTTTTTTTTCTCCGATTATAATTAACTTTTTTATTCTACTACTATTTATCTTGTTCTGTATTTTCCAGTGAAGAAGAAACCACCACCACTCCCAAAGTTGACGTTTCTCTCCATGGTTACTTATTATGGATAATTTGAAAAATATTTTCTTAAAAGTATCATTTGTATAACTCATTATGAATGAATGAAAATGATTTTCATCGTTTACAAAAATTTTAAGATATAAATTGTTATCGATAATAATAAAAAATTCCATTAACTAACTGTTTCAAGTAATACAAATCATCAATTTTAAAAAATATATTTTTCTAAATCTTTCATTTTTTCGCAAAATAACTTCAAAACTAGATTAATTGACCTATGAATCCAAACTTTGTCTTTATCTTCATGCCGAGGCCAATGACCTGTCGAAACTGCATTTCACCTACCCATAACCTGTATTTACCCCAACAGGAGGAATCTCCCGTTTAATGACCAGTTAATGAAGTGTCGAAACCTCTTCACATCACTCCCCACCTCTCTCCCTCCCTCTCCTCGGCCTCAATAAAAGGCCTTCGCCGCTCTCCATAACCTTCGCCACTCTGTGCACCTTGGTCGCCCGCCACCCGTCGGTCGCATGTGATTTTTCAATAATGAAAAGAAAGGTAATCCAATCTCTTGTATTTGTTATGATTTAATATGAATGATGTGAGTCACGACACTTGATTGATTGATTCCGAATCTACAGTCCATATTTCGAATGCCTTACAGGGTTTTTAAAACCACTAGAAATTAATGGGAAGTAAACAATGCATTTTTTTTTTCAAAATAAGATGTGTTTGTATGGTGGAGGTAAACTACATGAATATTAAGAGCATTTATGACCCATTTTCAAGCTATATGGGACAATACCTCAATATTTCCTTTGGCGTGCAAGTGCCATGCCAGTTATGTGTAAGTCATGTGCAAATCATGTGCATATTCTTGTTTCATCACTGATTATAAATGTTATTACAAAAGTTATTAATAATAATACCAAAAATAGTTTCTTGGTTTCTTTTTTTTTTCTCCGATTACAATTAACTTTTTTATTCTACTACTATTTATCTTGTTCTGTATTTTCCAGTGAAGAAGAAACCACCACCACTCCCAAAGTCGACGTTTCTCTCCATGGTTACTTATTATGGATAATTTGAAAAATATTTTCTTAAAAGTATCATTTGTATAACTTATTATGAATGAATGAAAATGATTTTCATCGTTTACAAAAAATTTTAGATATAAATTGTTATCTATAATAAAAAAAATTCCATTAACTAATTGTTTCAAGCAATACAAATCATCAATTTTAAAAAATATATTTTTCTAAATCTTTCATTTTTTCGCAAAATAACTTCAAAACTAGATTAATTGACTTATGAATCCAAACTTTGTCTGTATCTTCATGCCGAGGCCAATGACTTGTCGAAACTGCATTTCACCTACCCATAACTTGTATTTACCCCAACCGGAGGAATCTCCCGTTTAATGACCAGTTAATGAAGTGTCGAAACCTCTTCACATCACTCCCCACCTCTCTCCCTCCCTCTCCTCGGCCTCAATAAAAGGCCTTCGCCGCTCTCCAAACCTTCGCCCCTCTCCAAACCTGCTCTCCATAACCTTTGCCACTCTGTGCACATCCAATCCCTGAGAATGCATCCCCTGATATTCTTGGTCGTCATGATGGGGCTCGTTAGCGCATCGATCGCTCGTCCAACCCCCATCCCAAGCATCCCAGGCACCCCCACAACCCAGCAAGCCCAACAAGCATCCCAAAAGCCCCTAGTAACCTAGCAAGCCCAGCAAGCATCCCAAGCATCTGGCGCCGAGGTCCGACTTTTATTAGCTATGATCTCCCGGCAAGCTGGCGCCGGAGTCCTACATTCATCAGCTACAACAACAATCCCAGCAAGCCACTCATCGACGAACCACTGCCACCCCCTCGTGGGTGAGGGGTGAAGCGTTTGCTTGAGGAAGAGGAGGAAAAAAGAGAGTAAATAAAAATCCTCCTATGTGTGTGTTTTTCAAAGTTAATGTGTAGGTGGTTAATGTGTAGGTTTGATGGGGCTGTAATGTGTGTGGTTCCATGTTACACCCTTATAATCGTATTTACTCCATTGCACTTCAGCACTAAATATAAATTACTTGAGAAACCACAATTGCCCTTCTTATCGTGTCCCTCCCTCTCTCTTTTTGTGTGCAATGAAAATATTTTCTTTTCATTTATTTAGATAAATGATATAAGTGATCATATTTTAAAAATTATGTTTTGAATTATTTATATTTCATGAAACAAAATGAGCTTTAACATCTTAGTATGATAGATATATTTTAAAAAAATGGGAAATTACACAAAATCACCCTCGTTACTTTCAACGTAGTACATGTTTGCCTCTCTATCTATTATTTGACTTATACATGCTCAACATGTGATTTTTCAATAATGAAAAGAAAGGTAATCCAATCTCGTGTGGCTCTCCAACGTAAGGAGACAAAGCATTGGATTTGACTCTAACACAAAGGAAAAGGTCAACCTACTTTTAATTAGGTTTAGCATAATACGTAATCTTAACCTTAGTTGCGCTTTCCTAATACCAACCTTTGCAATAAAAAGAAAAAGAAAAAGAACGAGCTACCTGATTCGGAAATCGGAAGCCTTGAAAAAGCCCCACCTTTGCTTGAATATCGTCAAAGAAAAGCAAAATAAAAAAAAAAGTTTAAAGAATATATGGGGCAATCTTGAATTTGACTCTACGTAATTAAAATTAGGTTTAGCATAATACGTACCCTTACCCTGAGTCGCGCTTTCCAAAGAACAACCTTCGCAAAAAAAAAAAAAATAAGAATAAGAAAAAAAGAACGAGATAACTGATTCGGGAATTTGAAACCTTGAAAAAGCCCAACCTTTGCTTTAATTTCGTCAAAGAAAAGCAAAAAGAAAAAGAGAGAACAGGTTCAAAGAATATATGGGCGATCTTGAATTAGACTCTGCATAGTTAAAATTAGATTTAGCATAATGCTAACCTTAACTAAGTCGCGTTTTTCGGAAGATGAGTCAATTGATTTGGAAATTGGAAATGCTTCAAAAGCCCAATCTTTGGTTTAATTTTGCCAAAGAAAGCGAAACAAAAAGGGAAAAAGCCAGTGGGAAGCTTCAATCTACTTGTTCCGCTACATAATTATCATAAATTTGTTCGTGACATAAAAAATTACAAATTATATCAATTAAAAATACTAATTTTTTTGTTATGATGTGAAAAATTCAAATTTATACTTATATGATATATTTACTTTTTATCAAAATCTTGATAAATAACTTTTCAGCAAAAATTTATACTTATATGATATATTATAATTAAATTGACACATGATGAAAGACTTAGAATTAAATTAGCAAATTATCAAGTGTTTATGACTACATTGGTAGATAGAACTGTATTAGTTTTCGTACAATAAATTAAAGGCTTATTAAATAATTTTTTTCCACAATTTCATCATCAATGCACACACATAGATGGATACCTAAAAATTATCTCTAAATTCAAAAAGCAAAGATCATGTTAACGAGTCGATTGCCTTAATGTTGCGTATATGTAAGTGTCATGGCTTGGAAATGCGAATGGTCTAAGAGGGTTCTAATCGATGCCATGACCAATCCTTTGTACAAACGACCCTCAACCGTATGGGTTCTAAGGTTTTCTTGAGTCTTCTAGAATATTTTTAGAGACGAGTGATACGGTAATTGTACACAAACGTAATTAAGGCAGGTAGGTGGTAGTTTGGGAAAGTAATCTCCACCGTTAGATCGAGGAGAGATCTACGGATACGGTTTGCTTGTATTTGTATAAATAGGGGTCTCCTGCCCTTTATTGTATCATCTCATTCTACAAGAATAATAGAATCCAGAGCTTCTCTCTCTAGAGTTTCTCTCTCTAAAAATCTTGTGAGTTTGAGGGGAAAGGCTGCTTGGGAAAAATCCTAAAGCCGCACAAGTTTGAAGGGAAGGCTAAATCGATCGGCCCGTGACAAGTGGTATCAGAGCGAGTTCATTCCTAGGCGCAATGGCTGATTCTCATTCTGAGGTGCTGCTCGCGCTGGAGGATGGTGGCCATGCATGTAGAGGTAGAGGAACTCAAAGGGAAGCTCGCTGAATCAGAAGCAGCACGCATGAACAGGGTGGTCATGGCACATACTAGTCCACGAACGGACGCACCCAAGCCAGACAAGTTCAAAGGCTCGCGGGTGGCCAAAGACGTGGACAATTTCCTATGGTATATGGAACGATACTTCCAAGCCATGGGAATCAACAACGACCTCATACGGGTAAACACTGCATCCATGTATTTAGTTGATAATGCATTGTTGTGGTGGCGTCGTCGGTCAGATGATAGGAGTGGCGATCCTATCACGACATGGGATGGATTCGTCAAGGAGTTTCGACAAATGTACTACCCTGTTGAGAAAACTCCTAGTTTTGATGCTAACAAAACAGCTTATGAATGATATTTATATCAATCTCTTGAAAGAAAAGGACACAGAATGACATAGGCTTTAAAGTCTGCTGGTTGCAAAAGATAAAGCATGAGATGTCTAAGAGTCTGACCGTACCAGACGGAAAGACTAATCCAGACTGAAATTTTAAGTCTGAATGAACCAGACTGAGATTTTAGGTCTGAATGAACTAGACTGAGATTTTAAGTCTGAATGAACCAGACTGAAAATCTAGGCTGATTCAAAACTTAAGACCATCAGACTTAAGAAGGACATTCACGATAAGATCACCAACGGTAGAGTATTTCACTTACCTTTTTAATATTGATTATGTTATACTAATCTGATTGACAGGATCAATTAAAGAGCAACTTCCAATGAAGAATAGAGTACTTATGGAAGCTCGGATTCTGATTGTATAGGCGAACAGAATCCAAGGGGATCCAATCTACCTCTAACGGTCAAAAAGACTTACCTTATAAAGTCTGTCCAGGAAAGGGAAGACGAAACTCTCAAGGAAAGAGCCAACGGTCGAGTGTGGCTTGGAGAGTATATAAGGATAGGATGAGACCTAGGAGAGAGAGGCGGATGAACATTATTCCAAAGCTGATTCAATTCTTCAATTGTTGTTCATAAGTTCATATTTGAGTGATCTAGGTGCTTTACAGAAAGAGAATGACTTAGTGAGACAGATCATCACAGAGTACTAACACTCGAGAGTGTGTAATCACCGTTGATCATATAGTGAAATACAGCCGATTGGCTGGTCGACCGGAGAGTGGACGTAGGCTTGTCTAAAGCCGAACCACTATAAACTGAACTTGCAATCTTTTCTACTCTCTCTATTTAATTTTAGTTTATAGATTGCAAAAGTTTGTTATTGCTTGCGCATAAAATTCCTATACACCTATTCACCCCCCCTCTAGGTGTTAATACTAGTTCCAACAATTGGTATCAAAGCCTCGTGCTCGAGATCTTGAAGTGTTTATTACTTCTGAGTTAAAGATCCTCTATGGCTAGTATTCTTGCACCAGGTTTAATTGAGGGGCAAAGCAACACTCGTCCACCATACTTCGACGGCAAGGATTACAATATCTGGAAGAATAAAATGAAGGCTTTTCTCATGTCGAAAGATCCACTGGAATGTGATGTGGTTAATAGGGGAATTGAGCCCACTGATAACACCAGAAAGACGTCAAAGAGTACCAATGGAAAAGAACCAGAACCATCAGCCACTCTCTCTCCAGAAGAGATAATAAAGAGACAAACTATTGATGCAAAGGCTATTTACTCTCTATATTGTGCTTTATCACCTAATGAATATAATCGTATATCTTCTTGTGATACAGCAAAGGAAGTATGGGACAGACTACATGTGACATATGAAGGAACTGATTGAGTCAAGGAGACCAAAGTAAACATATTACTTGGTCAATACGAATCTTTTAAGATGAAGCATGGAGAATACATAGGAGATATGTTCAGTCGTTTTATAGAAATTGTAAAGGGATTAGCATATCAAGGACAGCCTGTTCCTGGACCAATGAAGGTCAACAAACTTCTAAGAGGACTGTCAAAAGAATGGAACAATGTGAAGACATCTATCAGAGAAACTTTGTGAATTTCACCTCTAACTGTTGATGAGCTCGTTGGTACCCTACAGTCCTATGAGGCAGAACAAATGAACTAAGAAGTGGAATCCAGAGGTAAAAAATCCCTTACTCTTAAGTCTAATTCTGATTCTGATGAAACATATTCTGAGGAAGAACTGGACGACGAGGAACTTGCACTGCTGATCAAAAAGGTAAAGAAATTAAACAGAAAAGGTAGAAAGTTCAACAACAGGAAACAAAACAGACAATTTGGGTAACGCAAAACTGATGACGAGGATGATTATACCAAGGATGTAATCTGCTTTGAGTGTAAGAAAAAGGGACATATTAAACAGAATTGTCCCAAACTCAAAAAGAACAAAGGAAAATTCGAGAAGTACAAGAAGGCTCTCAAAGCTGAAACATGGAGTGACACAGAAGTTGAGGATAGTGAAGACGAATATGGAAACATCTGTCTTATGGCATACTCAGACTCAAACTTTGAAACTGATTCTGACACAGACTCAGACAGAGAGATCGAGGTAAATCATTCTGAGATCCCTATAGAAGTTTCACATTATATAAATGAGCTTTGTTCTAATCTAAAATCTACTTTGAAAAGGATTTCCAAATTAAAAAAGGAAAATTACAAGTTGAATCAACAGAACGTTTCTTTGAAAGGAAAAATGGATGATTTCAAAAAGGAATTTTTGGAAATTAAGGAAAATCGAGAGTTTCTATTAAATGAGAATGAATCTATTAAAAAGGAACTTTTGGAAACTAAGGAAAATCGAAACTCTTTACAAAAGGAGAATGATTCTTTCAAAAAGGAATTCTTAGATATTACCACAAAATTTTCCAAAGGGTCAAAAACTTTACAGCATATACTTTCCATTCAAATTCCTTATTATGATAAGTCTGGACTTGATTTTTATAAGGAAAATGATTCCCTGATTGATTTTCCTAAAGTCAAGGAAAGAATAAGACAAAGACCTCCTCGACAAGTTTATAGAAATCATTTCAAAAACAATTTTGTAAGACCTATAGGTAAAAAAATCTCAAATGTTCTAACTGTGGAGAAAGAGAACACTTTGAAAACAAATGTCCTAAAGTCTGGAGACCTGTTCAAAAGAAATGGATAGAAAAAGCTTATACTACTAACTTCAATGGACCCAAGAAAATTTGGGTACCAAAGAAAAAATGAGTATTTGTAAACATTGTAGGTAAGCTTCAAAAGTAAGAAGAAATGGTATTTGGATAGTGGATGTTCAAGACATATGACAGGAAATTCAAAGATGTTCATTGGATACGACAGAATCAAGGGAGGAACAGTTTCGTTTGGAGGAAACACCAAAGGAAACATTATAGGACTGGGAACTGTCAAGATCGGTAGCTTAATCATCAACAACGTTTCTCTAGTCAAAGGTTTAAACTATAATCTTCTAAGTATCAGCCAGTTATGTGATGCCGGTTTCAGAATAAACTTCAAAGAGAACCTATGTTCTGGAACAAGCGATGACTCTTCACAGACTTTTACTGGATGAAGACATGGGAACATTTATCTTCTAGACATAAATGAAGATACTGCGAAATGTCTATTATCAGTCCAAGACGAAGCATATATGTGGCACCGTAAACTTGGGCATGTCAGCATGAAACAAATCTCCAAGCTTGCCACCAAAAAGCTTGTTCGTGGCTTGCCGTCACTAAATTACAAGAAAACTGAGCTTTGCTCTGCATGTACACTGGGAAAATAGGTTATAAGCTCTTTCAAATCTATAAAACAAATTTCCACTAATCGTGTGTTACAACTTCTTCACATGGACTTATTTGGACCAACCAGAACCTAAAGCATTAGAGGTAAGAAATACTGTCTTGTGATAATAGATGATTACTCTTGATACACATGAGTATATTTTCTAGCAAATAAAGGAGATACCTTCTCATATTTCTCAACATTTGTTAAGAGAATCCAAAATGAAAAAGGTTACTCTATTTCTAGTATCAAAACAGATCATGGGGGAGAATTTGAGAATCAAGACTTCTCAAACTTTTGTGACAAAAATGGCATATAGCATACATTTTCATCTCCTTACACTCCAGAACAAAATGGAGTTGTGGAAAGAAAGAATAGGTCTTTGCAGGAAATGGCCAGAACATTGCTTATAGAAAGCAAGGTGGCAACTCGATTTTGGGCAGAAGCAGTTTCTTCTTCTTGCCATATTATTAACAGAGTATTTCTTAGACCAATTCTTGAGAGAACCCCTTATGAGATTTTCAAAGAAAGAAAACCTATTGTTTCTTATTTTCGAATCTTTGGTTGTCCATGCTATATCCTTAAGAATGTTAATCATCAACCTAGTAAGTTTGAAGAAAGGTCAGATGAAGGTATGTTTCTGGGCTATTCAAACTCTAGTAAAGCATACAAAGTGTTCAATAAGAACACTCAGACAGTGGAAGAATCCATGAGCGTAAAGTTTTTGGAGAAAGAAGTTACAAGACAGAGCAGTTCAATAAATGAAGAATCAGAATCAAATGCAACTACCGAAAGATCTGGTCTCAACAAAGAAGCAGAATTTTCTCAGGAAACAGTCAAAGAAGCAACTCATGAAGAACGACTAACTCAGCTTGATACTCCTGCATCAGCAGAAGATTCTGATAATAATGAAGTTCCAAACAGAAACTGGAAGCATAAGTCCAGTCATCCCAGGGAGCTTGTGATTGGAAACATCAACGAAGGGATTCAAACCAGATCAAGAAACAAAAAGGACACATATATTGTTGCACTGATCTCTGAAATAGAACCTAAAGGAATTGATGAAGCATTGGAAAATGAAAGCTGGATAGAAGCAATGCAAGAAAAGCTTCAACAGTTTAAGAGAAATGATGTATGGGAATTGGTATCCAAACCAAAAGGACGAACAATCATTGGAACCAAATGGATATTCAGAAACAAAGTTAATGAACTTGGAAAAGTCACCAGAAACAAGGCAAGGCTCGTGGCAAAAGGTTATTCTCAATCTGAAGGAATAAACTATAATGAAATCTATGCCCCAGTTGCAAGACTAGAAGCAATCAGACTATTACTTGCTTATGCTTGTTATCAAAATTTCAAGCTATATCAAATGGACGTGAAAAGTGCTTTTCTGAATGGGTTTATCAAAGAAGTGTTTGTAGAATAACCCACTGGATTCGAGGAATCAAGAAAGCTTGACCATGTATACAAATTAAAAAAGGCACTTTATGGTCTGAAACAGGCTCCTCGAGCTTGGTATGAACGATTGAGCAAGTTTCTACTAGATAACAAATTCAGAAAAGGAATGATAGATACAACCTTGTTCATTAAGAAGGAAGGTAAAGATATTCTGCTGGTACAAATCTATGTAGATGATATTATTTTTGGTTTATCTAATGAGCACTTGTGCGAGATCTTCTCAAAGTCTATGTAGGAAGAATTTGAAATGAGCATGATGGGAGAACTGGCATTCTTCCTAGGACTTCAAATTAATCAAACGAAACGTGGAACTTTTATCAATCAAGAGAAGTACACCAAAGACTTGATTAAAAAATTTGGATTGGAGAACTGCAAGAGGACAGAAACTCCAATGGCAACTACCATCAAACTAGATCAGGATGAAAATGGGAAGAATGTTGATCAGAAGAATTATAGAAGCATGATCGGTTCTCTTCTCTACCTTACTGCATCTAGACCAGATATTCTATATAGTGTTTGTCTTTGTGCGAGATTTCAAGTAGATCCTAGAGAATCACATCTTTCTGCTGTTAAACGTATAATTAAGTATATATCCACTTATCCAAACTTAGGGCTATGGTATCCAAAGGAAACGGATTTTACTCTTCTTGGCTACTCAGATGCAGATTTAGCAGGATGCAAAGTAGACAGGAAGAGTACTTCTGGAACATGCCAACTTCTGGGAAAAATGTTAGTTTCATGGTTTTCCAAAAAGCAGAATACTGTGGCTCTATCAATAGTAGCAGCAGAATATGTAGCACTTGGAAACTGTTGTTCACAGATTCTATGGATGAGACAGCAACTAAGAGACTACGGGAAGGAAGAATGATGCACAGAAATAAGATGTGATAATACGAGTGCTATAAACCTCACCAAGAATCCAATTTTACATTCCAAGGCAAAGCACATTGAGATCAAACATCACTTTATTAGAGACCATGTGCAAAAGGGAGATATATATGTGGAATTCATTGATTCTAAGAATCAATTAGCAGATATCTTCACAAAGCCGCTGGATAAAGGTACATTGGATTCAATATGTGGGTATTTAAACATTATTAACCATTTCTTATAAATTCTATGAGAACAGGACAGAGTCTGACAGTGGAAATCGTCGAGTCATTGAAAAAGGAAATAATGATATGGTGTGTTATTTCCTTATTGAAATCTGGTAATTATTTTAGTAAGTTTTTGATTTGAATAATTGATTTGCATATCTTCTGGCATATGTCTATGATGATTGAATATTCTTGTTAAATTTAGAATAACTGCTATTTTAAAATTATTTTGGGTTGCGACTATTCACTTGTTCTCCTAACAAGGGTATAAAAACATCCAAAAGTCGAGTCTTTTCCTCACCACTCTTCAGAACGTTTGTTTACAAACCCTAACTGAGAAAAACGTTTTCTAAACCAATCTTCGTCCAAAACCAACCTTCTCCGAACATGGCCTCGAAATCCTCCATATCCAGATCAAGATCCCCATCTCCTAGAAGAAGATCAAACAGAGTTGCTGGAAGAGGAGGAAGAAGAATCGAGGGAGGGCAGACGCATTTCGACCTGACACAGACTTCCGAAGATACTCAAGGACAATCTCCAAGAGCTTCTCCTTAAGGAAATCAAGAAGATTATGAGGAATCTCCAAGAACTCTCCGCTCAGAATCTGAAGAAAGGAATGTCTCACGTAGAGGTACGTCTGGATTAACTCTACCGACACCAACTGAAAATCCTCATGTAATTATGAAGAGATATGAGAAGTTAGTCCGAAGAAATGTCAGGGAAGATGTGAAACTGTTTTTCTTGAGACAGAATGGGTTTGCGAATGAATTCCGTCTCATTCAAGCAGTACAGGCTGCTGAATCGTCATCTACTCGTAGAGAACGAGTTAGTGATACAAGGAGAAGTAAAGATAAGGTGAAGGAAGATGATGAAACGATCTATAGAAATTTTGAAGTAAGAATGGGAATAGCTGCTGTAGTCGAGAACACAACTGGAAAATTATTTCAATCCAAAGAACACAAGACTTTCTTTAACAATCTGTTGGATCGAGGAGTCATGAACCATAGAATTGTTGATTTTGATTATCTGGATGCTGCTGACGTGAATCTGCGAGAATGCTTTGAGAAATTGCAGATGGACAAATTCTGCACTGATTCTGCTCTGTTTATCCTGAATTAATAGCATATTTTTACTCGATTTTGACATTTCTATCTCCAGACAGAATGCAATTCAGTGTGAATGACAGGTTTTATGAGGTTAGTTCAGATATTCTTGCTGACATTATAAATGTTGAGAGAGGAGCATTCAGGTCAATAGATGTCCCTTATGAAACAGTCTGTAAGTTTCTCACAAAGTTTGTGAGGGCCACTATAACTTATCCTCTTTTAACGTCTGCAAGAACTATTCTGCACAAGATCATTATCAGCTGCATTCGTCCAAAAGCATCATCCAAGACTGATGTGTCCAAATTTAAGGCAAAACTGATGTGGGCAATTGAAAGAGGAGTACTGTTCTCACTGCCTCACACAATCATTTTGCATATGTATCGAACAGTCTCAAAGGGAAAAGGACAGCTACCCTATGGAGCTTTAGTCACAAGAATCTTTGATCATCTTAAGATAGATATACCCAGAAGATTCAGTACTAAAACTCTTCCAACAATGATCATTGATATGAAAATGATCAATAAGATGAGACTGAAGGATGTTGCAGAAACATGGAGACGAAAAGAAAATGAATTGGCTATAGTAGAGACAGCAAAAAGAAAAGGCAAAGAATCAGCTGCTGATGAGCCAAGTTCTAAAAGGAGAAGACAACTCCTACTGATAGATGAGGAAGATGAAGAAGAAAGCATCTCCGCAATTCTGGCAAATATGCGTCAAAATTCTCAGAGAATGTCTGAACCAGAAAATGAGAAGAATGCAGAATATGAAGAAATGGATGAGCCTGAAGAAGCAAAAGAAACAGAAGCAGAAGAAGAACAAGAAGAAGAAGGAGATAAGGATAGAGAAAAAGAGGGGCAACAATGACAGAATGAAGCATCAACTCAGGGGGAGCATCATCATGAAAATATTGACATTCAAGTTCTTGCAGCTTCATCTGGGAATGCTGATTATCAAAAGATCTTAGAACTTGCAACAGAGATCAGGGATCGATAGGTACATATGGAAACCTCCTTCAATAACAGACTGGAAACTTTTGAGAAGATAGTCAATCAGTGTATTGATAGGATTGAGAAGTCTGCATCAGATATGGAGGATTTCACCCTTGTTCGAACCCCAAACAAGAAAACCACTTAAAAAGATCTTTTTGAACTGACTAACTCCTTTTGAAGTTGACAAAAATGGGGAGTAGATATGGCTTTTTGGTTTTTTTTTTTATTGAATTTCGATGGATTTATCATTGTGCTGATGTTATCATGCATGACAGTTGGATGACAGATGGTTTTATCATTGTGTTAATGCATGATAAATGACTGATGATATTTTCTTATTGGCTGATCACACAGTACTGATAAAGTCTGTATCTTGTTGAGCTATAATTATGTTATGCAGGGTTGATATGAGCTATACTTATGAGTTGGGCATGATAGTTGGAAACAGGTTTATTTAATCATATTTTGCAGGGACTTTAAGCCATATGTTTAAGATGTTTTGTCACCATCAAAAATGGGGAGATTGTTGAGAAAATTCTTAGTTTTGATGCTAACAAAACAGCTTATGAATGATATTTATATCAATCTCTTGAAAGAAAAGGACACAGAATGACATAGGCTTTAAAGTCTGCTGGTTGCAGAAGATAAAGCATGAGATGTCTAAGAGTCTGACCGTACCAGATGGAAAGACTCATCCAGACTGAGATTTTAAGTCTGAATAAACCAGACTGAGATTTTAAGTCTGAATGAACCAAACTGAGATTTTAAGTCTGAATGAACCAGACTGAGATTTTAAGTCTGAACGAACCAGACTGAAAATCTAGGCTGATTCAAAACTTAAGACCATCAGACTTAAGAAGGACCTACACGATAAGATCACCAATGATAGAGTATTTCACTTATCTTTTTAAAATTGATCTTGTTATACTAATCTGATTGACATGATCAATTAAAGAGCAACTTCCAATGAAGAATAGAGTACTTATGGAAGCCCGGATTCTGGTTGTATGGGCGAACAGAATCCAAGGGGATCCAATCTACCTCCAACGGTCAAAAAGACTTACCTTATAAAGTCTGTCCAGGAAAGGGAAGATGAAACTCTCAAGGAAAGAGCCAACGGTCGAGTGTGGCTTGGAAAGTATATAAGGATAGGATGAGACCTAGGAGATAGTGTGGATGAACATTATTCCAAAGCTGATTCAATTCTTCAATTGTTGTTCATAGTGCATATTTGAGTGATCTAGGTGCTTTACAGAAAGAGAGTGACTTAGTGAGACAGATCATCACCGAGTACTAACACTCGAGAGTGTGTAATAACCGTTGATCATATAGTGAAATACAGCCGATTGGCTGGTCGACCGGAGAGTGGACGTAGGCTTGTCTAAAGCCGAACCATTATAAACTGAGTTTGCAATCTTCTCTACTCTCTCTATTTAATTTCAGTTTATAGATTGCAAAAGGTTGTTATTGCTTGCGCATAAAATTCCTATACACCTATTCACCTACTCTCTCTAGGTGTTAATACTAGTTCCAACACTCTCCTTAATTTCCAGTGAAGTGGCACATAAGAGTCACTGCCCTTTGATGTAGAGGAGGTCGTCCTTACACCAGAACCTTCTCGTCTTGCCTTCTCGCGCGTACTTAAGGAGCTATTAGGGCATTCGATCATACTTGAACCCTTCTTTGATGCGGTCCATCAATGGGCAATTGGGTCGAGTCACCATGTTGGCTAGTTTCATCTTTTAACTCAAGGCATCAACAATCAAATTGGCCTTCCCCAGTTTATACTCTAGCATATAATTGAATTCGGTGAGGAAGTCTTGCCACCAAGCTTGCTTTGAACTCAATTTTTTTTGGATCTAGAAGTAGCTCGTGACCACGTTATCCATTTGCACGACAAACTTCGATTCTAGGAGATATTGCCTCCACATATGAAGGCAATGTACCACCATGTCTATCTTCTTCTCTTGGACTGTATATCGATGCTCGATATTATTTAGCTTTCGAGACTTGAATGCCACCGAATGTCCCTTCTACATGAGAACACCAGCTATTGAAAAATCATAGGTATAGGTCTCTATCTCATATGGTTTGAAATGGTCGGGCAGCACCAATACCAACTCCTCGATCATGGCCTACTTTCGTTGCTCGAACACCTCTTGATACTGATCTGTCTATTCCCACGGCCTTTCTTTCTTCAACATATTCATGAGTGGAATGGTGAGGCTCAAATAGCTCTGGATGAAGTGTCAATAGTAATTTGTTAGATCAAGGAACGATCTCAGCTCCATCACTTTAGTTGGTGGCTCCCCATTTGACAATGGTGTGAACTTTGACTGCGTCCATCCGCACTCATTTGCCCTCTATGATGTACCCAAGAAAAGCAATTTCCTCTTGTGCGAAAGCGCACTTCTCATGCTTCACATCTAAATCATTTGCCCGCTAGATTTTGAGGACTTGTCTCAAGTGTTCAACACATTCGTCGAGCAACCGACTATACACTACGATATTGTTAAGGTAGACTACAATGAACCGATTGAGGATTGAATAAAGTACCTTGTTCATTAGAGTATAGAATGTGGCCGATGCATTGGTCAGGCCGAACGGCATGAAGAGAGACTCATACAATCCGTAACCGGTCATGCACGCGATCTTCGGTTTGTCCCCTTCAATGATCCAAACTTGATAGTAACCTGATTGAAGATCGAGCTTTGTGAACCATCGAGCTTCTCCAGGCTGATCGAATAAGTTTGCAATGAGGGAGATCGATTATTTATTTTTTATAGTGAGCTTGTACAACACCTGATAGTCAATGCATATTCAAAGGGATTCATCATGCTTCTTTCGAAATAGGATTGGGGCGCCGAACAAGGCCTTAGATGGCTAAATGTATCTTGCATTGAGTGACTCATTGAGTTGTTTTTGCAATTCCTCCAATTCAAGCGGGCTATGCAATAAGGCGCCATGGTCGGAAGTCGAGCATCGGACACCAGATCGATCTAATGATCCACCTTCCTTCGAGGCAGCAACTTCTTGGGCAACTAGGGCGGCATCACATCTTGGAAGGAGCCGATGACTTGGATCACCTCCTTTAGGACGTTCTCTTCCTTGCCCTTCGTGTCCTTGAGCTTCGATGTTGTCAAGAAGACCATCTCACCCTTCCATGCTCCTTTAGAAAGCTACATGGCCAATAGCATCTTTTGATTGTGACCCAACTCACGATAGATTGGGACCATGCATTGGTGTTGGAACTAGTATTAACACCTAGAGGGGGGGTGAATAGGTGTATAGGAATTTTATGCGCAAGTAATAACAAACTTTTGCAATCTATAAACTGAAATTAAATAGAGAGAGTAGAGAAGATTGCAAACTCAGTTTATAGTGGTTCGGCTTTAGATAAGCCTACGTCTACTCTCCGGTCGACCAGCCAATAGGCTGTATTTCACTATATGATCAACGGTGATTACACACTCTCGAGTGCTAGTACTCGGTGATTTGTCTCACTAAGTCACTCTCTTTCTGTAAAGCACCTAGATCACTCAAATGTGCACTATGAACAACAATTGAAGAACTGAATCAGCTTTGGAATAATGTTCATCCACTCTATTTTCCTAGGTCTCATCCTATCCTTATATACTCTCCAAGCTAGACTCGACCGTTGGCTCTTTCCTTGAGAGTTTCGTCTTCCCTTTCCTGGACAGACTTTATAAGGCAAGTCTTTTTGACCGTTGGAGGTAGATTGGATCCCCTTTGATTCTGTTCGCCCATACAATCAAAATCCAGGCTTCCATAAGTGTTCTATTCTTCTTTGGAAGTTGTCCGTTGATTGATCCTGCCAATCACTTTGATACAACAGAATCAATATAAATAAAGTAAGTGAAATACTTGACCGTTGATGATCTTATCCTGTAGGTTCATCTTAGGTCTGATTATCTCATGTTCTGAATATGCCCAGATTTTCAGTCTGGTTCATTCAAACTTAAAATCTCAGTCTGATTTGTTCAGACTTAAATCTTAGTCTGGTACGGTCAGACTTAAATCTCAGTCTGATACATTCAGACTTAAAATCTCAGTCTGGATGAGTCTTTCCATCTGATACAGTCAGACTCTTAGACATCTCATGCTTTATCTTCTGCAACCAGCAGACTTTAAAACCTAATATCATTATGTGTCCTTTTCTTTCAAGGGATTGATAAATCATTCATAAGCTGTTTTGTTAGCATCAAAACTAGGAGTTTTCTCAACAATCTCCCCTTTTTTTATGGTGACAAAACATCTTAAACATATGGCTTCATGTCCCTGCAAAATATGGTTAAATAGACCTGTTTCCAACTATCCTGCCCAACTTATAAGTTTAGCTCATATCAACCCTGCATAACATAATTACAGCTTAACAAGATACAGACTTTGTCAGTACATATTTCAATAAGAGAATATCATCAGTCATTTATCATGCATTATCATAATGATAAAACCATATGTCATCCAACTATCATGATATCAATCAGCACAATGATAAATCCATCGAAAGTCAATCAAAGAGCTGAGTTAAGCAAAAGTCAAGTCGAGCAAAATATATCTAGAACCAGTCAAAGCACAAAAAAAAAACAGTTGAGCACAAAAAGCCATATCTACTCCCCCTTTTTGTCAACTTCAAAAAAAAGTCAGTTGAAAAAGATCTTTTTAAGAGGTTTTCTTGTTTGGGGTCCGAACAAGGGTGAAATCCTCCATATCTGATGCAGACTTCTCAATTCTGTCAATACACTGATTGACTGTCTTCTCAAGAGTTTCTAGTCTGTTATTGAAGGAGGTTTCCATCTGTACCTGTCGATCCCTGATCTCTGTTAAAAGTTCGAAGATCTTTTGGTAATCAGCATTTCCAGATGAAGCTGCAGGAACGTGAATGTTAATATTCCCATGAAGATGCTCCCCCTCAGTTGATGCTTCATTTTGTTCTTGCTGTCCCTCTTTTTCTCTATTCTTATCTCCTTCTTCATCTTGTTCTTCTTCTGCGTCTGTTTCTTCTGCTTCTTCTGGCTCATCCATTTCTTCATATCCTGCATCCTTCTCTTTTTCTCTGTGAAGAATGTGTTCTGCATTTTCCTCTTGTTCAGACATTCTCTGAGAATGTTGACGCATATTTGCCAGAATTGCAGAGATGCTTTCTTCCTCATCTTCTTCATCTATCAGTAGGAGTTGTCTTCTCCTTTTAGAACTTGGCTCATCAGAAGCAGATTCTTTGCCTTTTCTTTTTGCTGTCTCTAATATAGCCAGTTCCTTTTCTTTTCGTCTCCATGTCTCAGCAACATCCTTCAGTCTCATCTTGTTGATCATTTTCATGTCAATGATCATTGTTGGAAGAGTTTTAGTACTGAATCTTCTGGGAATATCTATCTTGAGATGATTAAAGATTCTTGTGACTAAAGCTCCATAAGGTAGCTGTCCCTTACCCTTTGAGACTGTACGATACATATGCAACATGATTGTGTGAGGTAGTGAGAACGGTACTCCTCTTTCAATTGCCCACATCAGTTTTGCCTCAAATTTAGACACATCAGTCTTAGATGATGCTTTTGGACGAATGCAACTGATGATGATTTTGTGCAGAATAGTTCTTGCAGACGTTAAAAGAGGATAAGTTATAGTGGCCTTTACAGATTTTGTGAGAAACTTACAGACTGTTTCATAAGGGACATCTATTGACCTGAATGCACCTCTCTCAACACTTATAATGTCAGCAATAGTATCTGAACTAACCTCATAAAACCTATCATTCACACTGAACTGCATTTTGTCTGGAGATAGAAATGTCAAATTCGAGCAAAAATATGCTGTTAGTTCAGGATAAACAACAGCAGAATCAGTGTAGAATTTGTCCATTTGCAATCTCTCAAAGCTTTCTCGCAGATTTACGTCAGCAGCATCCAGATAGTCAAAATCAACAATCCTGTGATTCATGACTCCTCTTTCTAACAGATTGTTAAAGAAGGTCTTGTGTTCTTTGGAGCGAAATAATTTTCCAGTTGTGTTCTGAACTACAGCAGCAATTCCCATTCTTACTTCAAAATTTCTGTAGATTGTTTCATCATCTTCTTTCACCTTATCTTTACTTCTCCCTGTATCACTCACTCGTTCTTTACGAGTAGATGTTGATTCGGCAGCCTGTATTGCCTGAATGAGACGGAATTCATTTGCAAACCCATTCTGCCTCAAGAAAAACAGTTTGACATCTTTCCTAACGTTTCTCCGAACTAACTTCTCATACCTCCTCATAATTACATGAGGATTTTCAGTAGGTGTTGATAGAGTTAATCCGGACGTACCTCTACGTGCAACAGACCTTTCTTCCGATTCTGAGCGATGAGTTCTTGGAGATTCCTCATAATCTGCTTGATTTCTTTGAGGAGAAACTCTAGGAGATTGTCCTTGAGTTTCTTCGGACGTCTATGTCAGATCAAAATGCATCTGCCCTTCCTCGATTCTTCTTCCTCCTCTTCCAGCGACTCTGTTTGATTTTCTTCTAGGTGATGGAGATCTTGATCTGGATATGGATGATCTCGATGCCATTGTTCGGAGAGGGTTGGTTTTGGACGAAGATTGTTTTAGAAAGAGTTTTTCTCAGTTAGGGTTTGTAAACAGACGTTCTGAAGAGTGGTGAGGAAAAGACTCGACCTTTGGTTGTTTTTATACCTTTGTTAGGAGAACAAGTGAATAGTCGAAAATAATTTAAAAATAGCAGTTATTCTAAATTTAACAAGAATATTCAATTATCATAGAAATATGCCAGAATAAATGCAAATCAAATATTCGAATCAAAAACTTACTCAAGTAAATACCAGATTTTCATAAGGAAATAATACACTATATTATTATTTCCTTTTTCAATCACCCGACGATCTCCACAGTCAGACTTTTTCCTGTTCTCACAGAATTTATAAGAAAGGGTTAATGATGTTTAAACACCCACATATTGAATCGAATGTACCTTTGTCCAGCGGCTTTGTGAAGATATCTGCTAATTGATTCTTAGAATCAATGAATTCCACATATATCTCTCCCTTTTGCACATGGTCTCTTATAAAGTGATGTTTGATCTCAATGTGCTTTGCCCTGGAATGTAAAATTGGATTCTTGGTGAGGTTTATGGCACTCTTATTATCACACCTTATTTCTGTGCAACATTCTTCCTTACCATAGTCTCTTAGTTGTTGTTTCATCCACAAAATCTGAGAACAACAGTTTCCAAGTGCTACGTATTCTGCTTCTGCTGTTGATAAAGCCACAGTATTTTGCTTTTTGGAAAATCATGAAACTAGCATTCTTCCCAGAAGTTGGCATGTTCCTGAAGTACTCTTTCTGTCTACTTTGCATCCTGCTAAATCTGCATCTGCATCTGAGTAGCCAAGAAGAGTAAAATCTGTTTCCTTTGGATACCATAGCCCTAAGTTTGGGTAAGTGACTATATACTTAATTATACGTTTAACAGCAGAAAGATGTGATTATTTAGGATCTACTTGAAACCTCGCACAAAGAGAAACACTATATAGGATATATGGTCTAGATGCAGTAAGATAGAGAAGTGAACCGATCATGCTTCTATAATTTTTCTGATCAACCTTCTTCCCTTTTTCATCCTGATCAAGTTTGATGGAGGTTGCCATTGGAGTTTCTGTCCTCTTGCAGTTCTCCATTCCAAATTTTTTAATCAAGTCTTTGGCGTACTTCTCTTGATGAATAAAAGTTCCACGATTCGTTTGATTAACTTGAAGTCCTAGGAAGAATGCCAGTTCTCCCATCATGCTCATTTCAAATTCTTCCTGCATAGACTTTGAGAAGTTCTTGCACAAGTGCTCATTAGATGAACCAAAAATAATATCATCTACATAGAGTTGTACCAGCAGAATATCTTTACCTTCCTTCTTAATAAATAAGGTTGTATCTACCATACCTTTTCTGAATTTGCTATCTAGTAAAAACTTGCTCAATCGTTCATACCAAACTCGAGGAGCCTGTTTGAGACCATAAAGTGCCTTCTTTAATTTGTATACATGGTCAGGCTTTCTTGTTTCCTCGAATCCAGGGGGTTGTTCTACATATACTTCTTCTTTGATAAACCCATTCAGAAAAGCACTTTTCACGTCCATTTGATATAGCTTGAAATTTTGATGACAAGCATAAGCAAGTAATAGTCTGATTGCTTCTAGTCTTGCAATTGGAGCATAAGTTTCATCATAGTCTATTCCTTCAGATTGAGAATAACCTTTAGCCACGAGCCTTGCCTTGTTTTTGGTGACTTTCCCAAGTTCATTAACTTTGTTTCTGAATATCCATTTGGTTTCTATGACTGTTCGTCCTTTTGGTTTGGGTACCAACTCCCACACATCATTTCTCTTAAATTGTTGAAGCTCTTCTTGCATTGCTTCTATCCATCTTTCATTTTCCAGTGCTTCATCAATTCCTTTGGGTTCAATTTCAGAAATCAGTGCAACAATACCTGTGTCCTTTTTGTTTCTTGATCTGGTTTGAATCTCTTCGTAGATATTTCCAATTACGAGCTCCCTAGGATGACTGGACTTATGCTTCCAGTTTCTGTTTGGAACTTCATTATTATCATAATCTTCTGCTGATGCAGGAGTATCAAGCTGAGATAGTCGTTCTTCATGAGTTGCTTCTTTGACTGTTTCCTGGGAAGATTTTGCACCTTTGTTGAGACCATATCCTTCAGTAGCTGCATTTGATTCTGATTCTTCATTTATTGGACTGCTTTGTTTTGAGACTTCTTTCTCCATAAACTTTACGTTCATGGATTCTTCCACTGTCTGAGTATTCTTGTTGAACACTCTGTATGCTTTACTTGAGTTTGAATAGCCCAGAAACATACCTTCATCTGATCTTTCTTCAAACTTACTAGGTTGATGATTAACATTTTTAAGGATATAGCATGGACAACCAAAGATTCGAAAATAGGAAACAATAGGTTTTCTTTCTTTGAAAATCTCATAAGGGGTTTTCTCAAGAATTGGTCTAAGAAATACTCTGTTAATAATATGGCAAGAAGTAGAAACTGCTTCTGCCCAAAATCGAGTTGCCACCTTGCTTTCTATAAGCAATGTTCTGGCCATTTCCTGCAAAGACCTATTCTTTTTTTCCACAACTCCATTTTGTTCTGGAGTGTATAGAGATGAAAATGTGTGCTGTATGCCATTTTTGTCACAAAAATTTGAGAAGTCTCGATTTTCAAATTCTCCCCCATGATCTGTTTTGATACTAAAAATAGAGTAATCCTCTTAGCAAATGTTGAGAAATATGAGAAGGTATCTCCTTTATTTGCTAGAAAATATACCCATGTGTATTGAGAGTAATCATCAACTATCACAAAACAGTATTTCTTACCTCCAATGCTTTGGGTTCTGGTTGGTCCAAATAAGTCCATGTGAAGAAGCTGTAACACACGATTAGTGGAAATTTGCTTTATAAATTTGAAAGAGCTTCTAACCTGTTTTCCCAGTGTACATGTAGAGCAAAGCTCAGTTTTCTTGTAACTTAGTGACGGCAAACCACGAACAAGCTTTTTGCTGGCAAGTTTGGAGATTTGTTTCATGCTGACATGCCCAAGTTTGCGGTGCCATATATCTGCTTCATCTTGGACTGTTAATAGGCATTTTGCAGTATCTTCATTTATATCAAGAAGATAAATGTTCCCATGTCTTTGTCCAGTAAAAGTCTGTGAAGAGTCATTGCTTGTTCTAGAACATAGGTTTTCTTTGAAGTTTATTTTGAAACCGGCATCACACAACTGGCTGATGCTCAGAAGATTATAGTTTAAACCCTTGACTAGAGAAACGTTGTTGATGATCAGGTTTCCGATCTTGACAGTTCCCAGTCCTATAATGTTTCCTTTGATGTTCCCTCCAAACGAAACTGTTCCTCCCTTGATTCTGTCGTATCTTATGAACATCTTTGAATTTCCTGTCATATGTCTTGAACATCCACTATCCAAATACCATTTCTTTTTATATTTGAAACTTACCTGCAATGTTTACAAACACTCATTTTTTCTTTGGTACCCAAATTTTCTTGGGTCCATTGAAGTTGGTAGTATAAGCTTTTTCTATCTATTTCCTTTGAACCGGTCTCCAGACTTTAGGACATTTGTTCTCAAAGTGTTCTCTTTCTCCACAGTTAGAACATTTGAGATTGTTTCTACCAAAAGGTCTTACAAAATTGTTTTTGAAATGATTTCTATAAGCTTGTCGAGGAGGTCTTTGTCTTATTCTTTCCTTGACTTTGGGAAAATCAATAAGGGAATCATTTTCCTTATAAAAACCTAGTCCAGACTTATCATAATAAGGAATTTGAATGGAAAGTATATGCTGTAGAGTTTTTGATCCTTTGAAAAATTTTGTGGTAATATCTAAGAATTCCTTTTTGAAAGAATCATTCTCCTTTTGTAAAGAGTTTCGATTTTCATTAGTTTCCAAAAGTTCCTTTTTAATAGATTCATTCTCATTTAAAAGAAACTCTCGATTTTCCTTAATTTCCAAGAATTCCTTTTTGAAATCATCCATTTTTCTTTTCAAGGAAGCGTTCTGTTGATTCAACTTGTAATTTTCCTTTTTTAATTTGGAAATCCTTTTCAAAGTAGATCTTAGATTAGAACAAAGCTCATTTATATAATGTGAAACTTCTGTAGGAATCTCAGAATGATTTACCTCGAACTCTCTGTCTGAGTCTGAGTCTGAGTGTGCCATTAGACAGATGTTTCCATATTCATCTTCACTATCCTCAACTTCTATGTCACTCCATGTTTCAGCTTTGAGAGCCTTCTTGTACTTCTCAAATTCTCCTTTGTTCTTTTTGAGTTTGGGACAATTCTGTTTAATATGTCCCTTTTTCTTACACTCAAAGCAGATTACATCCTTGGTATAATCATCCTCATCATCAGTTTTGTGTTGCCCAGATTGTTTGATTTGTTTCCTGTTGTTGAACTTCCTGCCTTTTCTGTTTAATTTCTTTACCTTTTTGATTAGCAGTGTAAGTTCCTCGTCGTCCAGTTCTTCCTCAGAATCTGTATCATCAGAATCAGAGTTAGACCTAAGAGCAAGGGATTTTTTACCTCTGGATTCCACTTCTTCGTTCACTTGTTCTGCCTCATAAGACTGTAGGGTGCCAATGAGCTCATCAACAGTTAGAGGTGAAATTCGCAGAGTTTCTCTGATAGATGTCTTCACATTGTTCCATTCTTTTGACAGTCCTCTCAGAAGTTTGTTGACCTTCATTGGTCTAGGAACAGGCTGTCCTTGATATGCTAATCCGTTTACAATTTCTGTAAAACGACTGAACATATCTCCTATGGATTCTCCATGCTTCATCTTAAAGGATTCGTATTGACCAAGTAATATGTTTACTTTGGTTTCTTTGACTCGATCAGTTCCTTCATATGTCACATGTAGTCTGTCCCATACTTCCTTTGCTGTATCATAAGAAGATATACGATTATATTCATTAGGTGATAAAGCACAATATAGAGAGTAGATAGCCTTTGCATCAATGGTTTGTCTCTTTGTTATTTCTTCTGGAGAGAGAGTGGCTGATGGTTCTGGTTCCTTTCCATCGGTACTCTTTGACGTCTTTCTGGCATTATCAGTGGGCTCAATTCCCCTATTAACCACATCCCATTCCAGTGGATCTTTCGACCTGAGAAAAGCCTTCATTTTATTCTTCCAGATATTATAATCCTTGCCATCGAAGTATGGTGGACGAGTGTTGCTCTGCCCCTCAATTAAACCTAGTGCAAGAATACTAGCCATAGAGGATCTTTAACTCAGAAGTAATAAACATTTCAAGATCTTGAGCACGAGGCTCTGATACCAATTGTTGGAACTAGTATTAACACCTAGAGGGGGGGTGAATAGGTGTATAGGAATTTTATGCGCAAGTAATAACAAACTTTTGCAATCTATAAATTGAAATTAAATAGAGAAAGTAGAGAAGATTGCAAACTCAGTTTATAGTGGTTTGGCTTTAGACAAGCCTACGTCCACTCTCCGGTCGACCAGCCAATAGGCTGTATTTCACTATATGATCAACGGTGATTACACACTCTCGAGTGCTAGTACTCGGTGATTTGTCTCACTAAGTCACTCTCTTTCTGTAAAGCACCTAGATCACTCAAATGTGCACTATGAACAACAATTGAAGAACTGAATCAGCTTTGGAATAATGTTCATCCACTTTATTTTCCTAGGTCTCATCCTATTCTTATATACTCTCCAAGCTAGACTCGACCGTTGGCTCTTTCCTTGAGAGTTTCGTCTTCCCTTTCCTGGACAGACTTTATAAGGCAAGTCTTTTTGACCGTTGGAGGTAGATTGGATCCCCTTTGATTCTGTTCGCCCATACAATCAGAATCTGGGCTTCCATAAGTGTTCTATTCTTCTTTGGAAGTTGTCCGTTGATTGATCATGCCAATCACTTTGATACAACAGAATCAATATAAATAAAGTAAGTGAAATACTTGACCGTTGGTGATCTTATCCTGTAGGTTTATCTTAGGTCTGATTATCTCATGTTCTGAATATGCCCAGATTTTCAGTCTGGTTCATTTAGACTTAAAATCTCAGTCTGATTTGTTCAGACTTAAATCTTAGTCTGGTACGGTCAGACTTAAATCTCAGTTTGATACATTCAGACTTAAAATCTCAGTCTGGATGAGTCTTTCCGTCTGATACGGTCAGACTCTTAGACATCTCATGCTTTATCTTCTGCAACCAGCAGACTTTAAAACCTAATGTCATTCTGTGTCCTTTTCTTTCAAGGGATTGATAAATCATTCATAAGCTGTTTTGTTAGCATCAAAACTAGGAGTTTTCTCAACAATTGGTACCGTTTATCCAAAATACATATACGATTTGCAAAGCACATCACGTTCGTATTTATATGATCGAGGAACCCTAAGCCCAACACAAAATTATAATCGTCAATGGGGATTACCTCGATGTCTTATTGTTATTCCATGGACCAAGATGAAGCTCCACATTCCTAGCTACATTGCTAGTTAGGACCTCATTGGAGTTCACTGTCTTGAGCTAACCGACTCTACCTTTCTTGACTTGAAGTTTAGCTTTTTCGTGGCCTTTTGAGATATGAAGAGGTTGGACACCCCGTATTCACGAGCGTACTTTTCACAATACTCCTAATCTTCACATCCCCGAGAATTATTCCTTTAGACTGCTTGACTTTCTTGGTCTTGATGGAACTAAAGATTTGTAGTGATTCTAATCACGCATCTTCTTGCAGTTCATGTTCTTTGCATAGGGTCGCCAATTTGCCCCTCTTGGGACAATCTCAAGCCATGTGTGGCTCATCGCAAAAGAAGCATTTATAAGTACATGCCTTCTGTTGTCCTTAGTTGCTCAACTCTGTTTGGGCCCTAGGGAGTGCTGTTGGTAGTTTGCCCCCATTCGGGTGCTTATATTTACTTCGTTCTTCCCCACCATTGGCCCTATCCCATGGACGGAAGTTAAGCTTGGCTATGGATGCCATTTTGGGCTCCTCTAGGGATATTGCCATGGAAGTGGCCGTCATGAGATCCCTCACGTTGCATGTTTGAGCTTCTGTTTAGCCCATAGTTTGAGGCCACTTATGAATTGGTAGTATGCCTCTATATCATTCATGGACAAAATATGGAGTAGCAACTCCAAGAAGCACTTCGCGTACTCCCAAATAGTGCCCTTCTGTTTGAGGCGTTTGAGCTCATCCTAACCTTCTTCCTTTGCATAGGCAGGATAGTAGTTCCATTGAAACTCCTCAATGAACTTGGTCCAAGTTGTGATAGGGTTACCACTCCTATCGTCAGACCTGTGACGCCACCACAATAAAGCATTCTCACTTAAATACATCATTGTCGTGTTTACTCGAGTCATATTGTTGTTCATTCCCGTGACATGAAAGTACCGCTCTATGTACTACAAGAAGTTGTCATTGTCTCTAGCCACTCGTGAGCCTTTGAACTCATTCGGCTTGGGTGCATTGATACGTGGATGGAACAGTGATCACCCTATTCATGTGTATTGCTTCCACCTTCGCGAGTTTCCCCTTGAGCTTGGTGATCTCCACGCGCATGGCTACCATTGCGGCCTCCCAAGATTCGTCCTGCTACTGCAGCTCTTCAGTCAACGACCCTAGCACCTTGTTGCAGAGCTCTCCCATACCAATTTTGAGTTCTCTCATATCGGCTAAGAACCCCTCCCTCTCAGCTTCCACTCCGTTAACAGTCTGGTTCAAGTTCTTCACCAATCCTTGGATGTCCATGATGTTCTCCTCTAGAACCATCACCTTACACTCCAAGTCAACTGTTGGTTCCCTCGAGCGGGATGCAGCATGACTCCTCCTATTTTGGATGCTAACTCTCTCGAACACCCTTCCATGATCCTCACGATCCTCGCCTTGGGCATTCGTGACATTGGAATGTGAATCTACTATTGCGTTAGGGATGAAGGCACTAAGCGAAGGCTTTGATACCACTTGTCATGGGTTGATTGAATAACACTGATCAAACACGCCCGTGTGGCCTTAGGATTACTCCCAAGTTAGCCTTACACACGGTTGAACACAAGATTGTACGGAGAGAAAGCAGCGTAGTATTATTTGCGATCAAGCTAGTATAATTGAGGGGTGAGGACCCTCTATATATACAAGTGCGAGGTTAATCTGAACTGTCGATCCCCTTGTGATCCAACGGTGGTGTTTGAATCGATACAATCATTACATAGTTGTATAAGAAGCTCAATAGGCCCTAGGGGCTTGGGGGAACTCAAGGGACACTTGCCATGAGGTCGTGGAAACCAAAGGGTCATGGGTGCACAGACGGGCTCAAGCTTGACACTGGGCCACAAACGGGCCGTAGCCCTTGTTTGAACTAGCTTAAGGACCCTCGTGCCGTGTCACATTGGTCATTCAAATGAGCTAACCACTTTGTATCAGGTTTCAACTTATTTGAACATCTGTTTAAGATTTGTTATGAGTCTTAGTACAAAGCCTTAGCATGTGAAAGGAAAAGGAAAACTTCATTACGCGTATAAAATTCTTCATTGAATCATGTTGAAAGACAAAAACCGAATTGAATACTTGATTAGGTTGATATGACCCTAAGCTATCTATTTATAATAAAATCAAAAGGATAAAAATTATAATATCACCCTTATTGTCCTGTACATAAAATAATGAAAGAAATAGACAAATATACCCCTATCACCAAAATACTCTCAACAAACCATATGAGGGGCAAAAATGTTACAATTTCCCAGGCTTTACATTCAAGCTCACATCACTAACATCTCCAAGGGACAACGGTCAATTTGGTAATGCTGCGCAATTTCACGCTTGGGCTTTGATGTTATTGACGACAGACAGGAGCTTAGCAACTGACAAAGGTTTCTCATGATAGACATCCAGACCCGCTTCAATGAATTCTTGTTTTACTTTAGAGGACGAGTGAGACGAGACGCCTGCAATGGTGCTCCCAATGCCCATATCTCGCAGTTTCTTTGTTGCCTGTCAAAAACCAAAACATAAAATTTGTGATGGCTTTTTCCTTGTTTCAAGCTTTGGTTTTCTTTAGCTCTTAGATCATGGGAAAGTCAATAGTACCTCTATACCATTCATGACAGGCATGTCCCTATCCATGAGAATAAGGTTGAATTTCTTCCCAGATAGGTGGATGTCAACTGCTTCTTTCCCGTTCACGACGACATCATTCTTGATTCCAAGGATGTTCAGGAGCCGGTGATGAATCATTTGGCTAACCTTGTCGTCATCGACCACGAGCGCTGTTACCTCGCTCTTTGGGCAAGAGACACCGTGCGATTGACTTTTCGGCATTCCCTTTCCACGTACTGCTGTATGGGACCTCAGGATCAACTCTATGTAGTGCAGTGGTTGGAATGGCTAATGAGTTGGTTAAAATCAAACAGATGGGAGGCCTATAAAAGGGCTCGTGTGCGAGGTCGTGGAGATAAATTGGAGAGGAAGAGAAGCAGATATGATGAAATCACCTGGATTTTGTTGGATATCATGAAATCCATGAATTGGATCTTTTCCATTTCTGGGTTATACTCTTTAATAAGAGGCTTCTTCTTGTTGACAACAGATGTCAAATTTAGCCAAAAATGGACAAAAATCACTTCAATTGATGCACGAAATCTACACTGGCATCCTGTGTGGATCACTCTTTCTATGAACAGATCGAATTGTTCTTCAGACGCTGGGTATCGTTTTCAAATACATACATTATATGTTACCTTTCAAAGAAAAAATAAAATTTTGTAAAATAGACAGAGAAAGAATAATCTTTCTCTGCAGTAGGCTTGTAGGTTCATTAAGATATTCCTGCACTCGCTTTCATTCAATCCCGATAAATTCCTCAAGATTTTGGTGCTTCAGTATAGTTTGGAAACAAATATCAGAAACCACATGTAAAATTGGATAAAATTCCCAAGAGGTCCGAAAATAGTTAAATTATGTGAGATCCATAAGAATGTAGTCTCCTATGATTGCATAGTAAATGTCGAAGGACGTTAACTCCACTGCTTGGAAACTAAAATTTAGATGGCATAATTTCACTCTTAACCTAAATTACGGCATTGCTGCGGCATGTAGTAGTTGCAAAGTTACCATCCATAATGCTCTAACTAAACCAAATCAAATTTTTGCATTGTTTTGTTGTGAGGTCAACCCTAAAATGTGTAGATGTTGGTTATTTGCGGAAGCGTGTGCTTGTGTGTGTAAAATAGACTAGGAAATATGGATGTAATTTTGAGAGAAGATTATTGGGCAAAGGAAGCACAAGGGAAAAATAAAGAAAACTTTTATTAGTTGGTGGGTAATACAAGAGAAGGAGCTGAAGTTGGTGTGTATTAGGGATCCTTTCAATGGATGTCCCCCTAGCCTATTTATAGGCATGCATGACCAACTTTTCTTGCTGCTCTTATCTCTAGATTCTTCTACATTACTCTAGTTGTTGATTTTTCTAGACTCCTCTAGTTGATGATTTTTCTAGACTACTCTAGTTGCCTAAGTGATAGATAATTTGTAGGATTTTTCTAGACTTTTCTAGCAAAAGCTTATACTAGATAATTCTAGAAATTAGATCAATATTTTAACAGTAGACAATGAACTAGAAACATTTGAAATGCATCATTTATAGTCAGGCATCTTTCATATCATGGAATTTATTTTAGCACGAGGTTCAGAAAATGCATTATTAACAGAAGGAAAATATCATCCTTGAAAGAATGTCTTTCTTTTTCTGGATGAAGAAATGATAAAAAGGAAATGACATTTCATGAATGCATTTTGGAAATCGTTTCTTCATTCAATACATATGAAATGAACAACTTATTGTTAAGACTTTAATCTTACATGAATAGATTCTCCAGTAGATTTAGTTTCCGCTAATAGTTGAACTGCATAGACAGCGTAATTATTTGGTAAAATTTTTCAGGAGTCTGCCTCCATTTTTACATTCGATTCAAAAATTGCAGAGGAAAGGATTTACTTAGTGACCAACAAAACGAAAGTCTAGCTTAAATATAGCATTTATTCAGGCGAAAGTAATCAGCATCGGTCAAAGAAAGAAACAGTTTTAAGTATTGAGCCTTTCTAAAGCATCTTCTAACGACATTTTATTAAAAATATCCAAATTTTCTGCTTTGAAATGTCAATAAGTTTTAGTTGCACTTAAAACTGCTTATTACATCTCACCTATCACACATGCAACCAGATGGGTTCTGATTTGTAATTGG